>JANVFU010000011.1:0-1200000 GCA_027921405.1 Lentinula detonsa
TTCAGCACTTTTTGACTTACGTTCTCAACTAGGCACTCGACACTCTTCGAGAGGTTTGTGCTACCTCGCCAATGGACTAGAACCTTTCGCTGAATTCTTTTCAGAGCGCTCGGCAACAGGTCTCTGACCTTGAGGTGGGCCTGAGTCGCTTATCAATCCTGCCTTCTCCATTTTGATGTGCTTTTAAAGGCGACGGTGGCAGATAAAACCAAGCTTCTCGATGCTGCCACCCAGAAATTGGCAGAGGAAGCGAGACTTCTCACTGCCGCGAATGAATCTGTGCGCCAACTTCTGAAACCGATCTTCATTTACCTGATTGTGTCGCTATCCAGGTTGAAGGAGCTAGAAACAAAGAAGATGGACTGCAGACGAGTAATGATGAGGCAGAGGTGGTAAGTCTCGCCAGACACCTTCTGATCTGTACTTTGACTGACGTTCCCGACTAGGCAACTCGAAACTCTCGAAAGGTTCGCACCAGCTAATGCACGAGAAGCTTTCATTACCGAATGTTTTTCAGAAGAATAGAGAGACCGATCAACAGCTCAGGAGACGGAGCGAAAAGTGTCCGAACTTCAGGTGGGCCTAATCGCTTATTCACCCTGCCTTCTGCCTGTTGATGAGCTTTTAAAGGCAATGGTTGATGCTGTCACCCTCTTATTGAGGCCAAGGTCTTTCACCGTCCAGTGCCCTGCCTGATCCTGATCATGTCGTTTCCAGCAGCGAAAATTCAAAAGGACGAATTGCAAAAGTCTTTCGATCAAGCAAAAAGGGTGGGCCTCCTCTGCAGACTCTAGCCCTGTGACTCACTCACCTCTTTACCAGGAACTTTGGAGCAATGAAAAAGTATGATGTCCTAACCCTCTTAGATATGTACTCATTCCCTGCATAGGTTCCGAATTCTTAGTAGAGAAGAATTTACTTGAAGTACGCACTTTCACTGTCGTTAATATTCGGATTGACTTCGCTTGCAGGCAAAACTCAGGCGCTTGAGAGATCCAATAAACAGCTTGAAACCGCCAACAAGACACTGGAAGCAGACCTGCTGCGCTCCGAAGAGCTGGCTCATACACTCCGGAGCGATACTGAAGCTCTGGTGGCATGCCAAGCAGAGTTAAAGAGGCTCAAGGTGGGTTGCCTTGCTACATCCACAGAAGTATGAGTTGACATCCTTTCCGAAGAGTCAAAACATCACTCTTGTGGCAAAGAACGCGGAATTGAAATCTCTCGCTAATCCAAGCCCTGTAGGAGATCCAGAGACTAGTGTATCTCGAGTGAGTCTGCCAGATCCTTGCCCCATTAGCCACGGCATTTATTTCTTACAGGTTCGATTTGATCGCTTGACAGAAGAACGCAACGAGCTTTCGGCAAGTAATAGTTTGTCCCACTTTCGCCTCATTCTAACAGCTACGTGCAGGAAAAGCTGCAAACCGCACGGAAGGACCTCTTCACTGAGCAAGAGAAAGCTGATGTATGTCCCACTTTTGCTGTGCCATATATCTGGTTTTTCAATGTATAATTAGCGGCTGGAGCAAGAAGTCGCTGACCTTGAGGAAGATCGTGACAGATGGGAGATGGAGTGTTCAATGTTTATGGAAAAATGTCCGTAATCCATGTTTATCATTTTGTTCGTGTAACTAAGTCTCTTTCGATGAAAACTAGAGAGAATACGGTGAGAATGACGACATACGGGTGCTCCAGGATGAGCTCCTCGAGAAAAACAAGGAGATTAGTCGTTTGAAGAAACGATTTGACGACTCTCAGGTAATTGCATTTGCCGAATGCACTCTGTGATACACAGCTTACCGCTGCAATCAGAAATTGGACAGGCGTGATCAGGAAAATCAGGAGCAGGCCTCGTATCGCAACCCTGGTGGTCCTGGTTTGCAGTCCAAGAGAGAGTCGAATCGGCCAGCTCGCCACGAGGCAGGTTCGAGTTCTTCGGGGCCGTCTAATTTGCAGCAAATCTCTGGTGATGGGTCAAGTCACGATCAGGATGGTCCTAGTTCATCATTGTCATCCGGCTCAAAGTCGCCCAGTAATGCGTTTGTCTCTCCAACGCATAACCGGCCGACCATGCTGGCTGGTGGACTCAACAAAACTCTCAAAGGAGCTGCAGTCAGTCATCAATTGCGACTTTCAAAAGGGATTTATGGGTTCAAGAAGCCAGTGAATGTGAGCATGGCTTTGTATAGAGTTTCTAGGGATACTAATGCTCCAGGGAAGCCTGACACCTCTTCCCGAAAACAGAAAGAGAACCCTCAAGATAGCATGCATCCATGGAATTATACTTCTGGATCCAAATACGTGCGTTCTTATTAAGCGCTTTTTAGTAGTTAGAGACTCATATGAAGTGTGCAGGAGAAGAATAGTGCTGGGTCAAACAGAGAGTCAGTAACGGAAAGCGGCGCGTCCTCATCTCGGAATTCAAAAGGGAAAGAGCGCGCCAGACGTACCACCCACGATTCAGACGCCACGGATGTCACAGACAACGCAGACGACGAAGGTGCACCCGCAAGAGATACTAATGGAGGTGCTTCCAGGGGAGGCGGTCCACCTGATGATTCTGATGACTCCGATTCCAATGACGACTCCGATGACGAAGGTCACATCACACGTCCCTCATTCAACAAGGACAAGAGTGTTGAAGACACCATGTTGGAATGGCTGGCACTTCAACCCTCTAAGCGGAAGTATAAGGCTGAAGATGTTCGCCACAACCTTAATGTGAGTACATGTTGCGTTTTTTATAACGTTCTGATCAGGTATTTTAGGGTCTTTGCCGTGCTATAATGCGAGGAGCGCTCAAGTATACCACATTATGGCGTTCTGGAGGCCAGATTCCAGTTGTCTCCCGCAACCAACTTGACCAGTTCGAGGCGAGAACATATAAACCAGATCTTAAGATCTTCGACTGGACACTTCCGGAACGACTACTCTGGATCTAAGAGATTCGAAATGGAACAAGGCGGTGATATCAGTGTTGGTCAAGATCACAGAACGAATAATCAAAGGGTGGAAGGGTAACCGCTTTGGGACGAAGGACTTTACCCTCAAACGGCTATACCGACATCACTTTCAGAAGCTCTACCAAGAAATTAATGCATGGCGACCACTTCCAGGAGAGACGGAGCAGGAGAGAGGACTGCGCTTATCCCTGCGCCTGATCAAGCGAAGGCAAAATAACAAAAAAATAAACATCCGCCATGCAGTAAGTGATTTCAAAGGTGTCTACTTATTCGAATCTAACCTCTCCCAGAAATATCAGCTCCGATCAAGAATCGCCGCTCGTATGGTCCAGTTTGCCCGGAATACTGGGAACGCCGAACTAAAGGAGTACTGGGAGTACGCTCTAAAGGCACTGAACATTCTCCAGCACGATGGAATGTCAGATGAAGAAGATGTCGAGGAAGATATCACAGTAGACGTAGTTGCCACAAAGAGGCTTGTGCGGATTGTGAAGATCCTTGGCTACCGCCACGAATCGTTCAGGGGGTTATTTGAAATCATTGACGCGACTCGGGGACTGGAGGACCTGATTTTTAACCAGTCGGGTAGGTCGCGGATTCCCAGAAAGAGAGTCAATATTGTCGACCTGCGCGAACCACCAAAGGACCTTCCCAAATCAGTATTCCGCCAAGAATACCTGAACCAGCTATCGGAGTTTGATATAGAGGAGTTGAGAATCTCGGAGCAGGACTTCGAAATTAGAGAATAACTTTATGCACAGGTCGTAGTAACCATGTGGCTAATGTACATTATTTTCACTATCAGAAAGCCTTGTGTGCGTTGTGTATGCACTCCGTCTTCCTTTAGTGCACATGAAGTTGTATTAGAACTTTCTCTATAGGTTATATGATGGTCGAAGTTCTGAGCTGCCCTCCGTTGTGAACGACCTAGTCGACACAAATATTGTTCTATTTAGGCGACTAGCGATTGAAGGCTTGAACCATTTACAAACTGTTGGCTCAAGATGATGAATGATCGTCTCGAAATGGACCGCGATATGACCAATGGAAGATACGAAAGGAAAGCCCTGTCAAAAAGGCTGGTCCTCCAGACTTGGAAAGGTACTCTGTCTAACGAGAAGTCCCTCCCAAAAGACTGGATAGAAGACGGGAATAGTTTACCAAGTTGTCTAAAGTAATGACAATCGAAGATCAATAGATAAGTATGTACTCGGCTCCGCCCTAAGGCGGGCAGCCACCACATTGCGGCGAGCTCAACCTGCAAAGAGGAAGGTAGACCACAAGGCATCGCTGGGGAATAATAATAGTGTTACATGAGTATTGGTAAATTTACTTGTTCTTGTTCCTGGTTGTCTAAATCTGGACTATACGATCCTCATCCTCGAGCTTCCCATCCAGCTGTAGGTACTAGATATAGAAACAGCTCCTGTAGGAGTCGGCGTCTGTCGAAAGAACTGACAAAGCTGTTCTAATAAAACAAAATATCGTTGACCATGACTAGTGCTATTTTTGAGTACCAGCTGAAGTTTTGTTGGTGTGGAGAAACACTAGAACTGTAACACATTAGAACGTTAGTCTGATAGATGAATATTTTTACTCACCCTTCCCTATGCAGGATCCTAGCTCGATAGTATCGGATGGCTCATTCCTCCTTTCAGCACGCTGCTGGTCAAACGGAAGTATGAAATGACTGGCTAACTTTACCTTCAGACTGCCTTCTAGCCCAGAAAAGATAATATGTTGTCGCAGGAATTCCAGCTATCAGAAGAAAAGCTCGAATAATTAGGCGTGATTTGGAACGAATCATCCTATACCTCGGCCTTGACAATGAAGTTTATTGACCGGTATTTTGGTTTTACTATCATTGTGTTTACCATTATCTCGAACAGTGAAAAGCATTCTGAATATGTTCAAGGACCTGTACACCAAGTTGGAAGATTTGCAGGCTGTAGTAATCCCTGCTGAGCGGACGGTCAGTGGATCCGCGGAACTGAAGTTGTAAGTTATCGAAGGTATACCTGGAGAGTACTACTATATGGGCACTAAAATCATGTATATATTGCATTAGATCCTGGTAATAATACCTAAAAAAACTAATAGAAGGGAAGTAGTACTACTGACCTTCGAAGACCTCCAGTCGACCTCGCATGTTGCCAGATGTCTGTGCATACAAGAGTATTAAATCCAGCAACGATAGTAGCGAAAGCAGCCACCTTGAAAGGATGCCTTGAGACTCGAGATGGATGTCGGGATTCAATGTTATCAATTTCAATTCCACTGATCGGTCACTGACCGGCCCGCTCAAGGTCCAAATGACTCGCACGGGCTCGCGTTATGCGCGACGCGTTAGTTCAATCCAACTTGGTTGTTAAAGCTCACCCATTATCATCGGCCTGAAAGTTTTTGGGGGTCGAATTCACTTGACCATGGGTCGTTCCCAAGCGCCTCCTTTATGATTACCTCCAGCGCAAGCATGGGCATTGTGGTGCAGAATGCTGATCCCCCAAATTTTGCGGAATAGTCACCATTTTCTCAGCTCTGATGAAACCAGCTACTTGTTAGCTAGGTTTTACCAACATGTATTTCGTTTCTATCTGTCTTCATGAAGAGGTCAAAGGTATGTACTTTCTCATCTGGAATGACGAAACTGGTCGCTGATAGTTGTTTCTTGATCACCTCTCCCAGCATCATCAATCTCTCCCGGATGTCTCTGCGGGTCACCGACAGCACTCTCGCCATTGTCGACTGTGCAGGAGGTGTAACCATTCGATGTTCGACGAATCCGTTTCTGTGAGCTTGATGCTCTCGTGTTTCTTTTCTCCATTTCGAAGCGTGTACCGGGTTCTTGAATCGATTTTTTGCTCCAGCTGGTCAGCTCGCAAGCATTCGCCAACCGGAGCTCACAACAAGGCGGCGCACATCTCGCCCAGCTGCATAGCAAACTGCTGTCAAACTTTACAGATCCAATGATCCTTAGGCTTTTATTCGTCGTCAGTCAAACGTGGGCTGGACTCTCTGGAATTCAAAATGTTCAAGTACATAGCCATGGTCAGTGTGTAGATTTTTTCATCTACATCGCTTCTTACTCGGCCAAGCTTAAGTACTTCTCGGGCGTAGTGCACTATTTCCACACAAGTACATTTCATCAACTCGGCTTTATCACGCCGGCAGGCACGATACCGGTTGCAAAAAAATAACACCTGAACTCTTCCTTATCCGACATTCATGGCTGATTTCGAGAGATTCTTCAAACAAACATCCAAAAAACAGAAATTACAAGATGCGCCAAAACGTTCTCCACAGTCGGATAGTCCCGAATTGGCTTCCATGGACTCCTCTTCTTCGCGCTCTAAGCCCTCTATCAAGCGCCGACGGCTGGAGAAGGAAGGGCAGCCTTCTTCTCAAACTTTGGATGCTCCCCAGGTCCCAGAAGATTACGATCTCAACGTTATGTCCACTGTTATGCTGGACCGCGAGCTTCCTTCGAACCCTCAAACCCCAGATTCGGCATTGGATTCCGTTGCTATTTTGCTAGCCAAGCAAGCTGTAAGATGATCATAATCACTCTCTCTCTAAGTATCTCATCAACTTTCTAGTTCACAAGTGCTTTTTCCGCGAATCCAGTGATCCCGCAATCCATGGACGTGCCCTCACTTGTAGACCCTAAAGATATTAATGCCGCATCAGTAAGGGCGGTCTTATCCGCTCAGCGTCTCCAAGACGTTTTAGACAAAGCTTTGGATAGCCTTGTTTGTCTATATGCCGGCTCTCTGGACTCCCTGGACCCACAACTGCTACTCGGGAATGCGGAGGCTTCCCTAGCTTATGTCCAAAAGAGCATCGGCTCTGTGTCACGCGCTGCCGCTACCAATACCATTGAAAAAGCCAAGAAATCTATGGCTACACTGGAGAAAACGATTGACCAGTTGAGAAAGGTTTATCCGGACACAACTGCAGTAAAGATTGACAACAGTAAGCCTTTACATTTGCGAAATTCAAGCGCTGATTTTTCGAGATTCAGGTAAATACTTTATCAATCTAACCTCCGGTTATCATGTTGCTACTCTGATAGCATTCTGTATCGTATTGGCGAGTCGAGTATTCCAGGGAGCGGCTAGACGCGGCGCCGGAGCATTGCTCAAAGGAATAAAACTTTTTGGTTACAATCTCACACTGCTTGCCGGCGGACCGAATGATCTCCAAAAACTTGCTCTCTTGACCATCCCAGACTCCATTCCTGCGGTTGAAACAAAATTTAACCTTGACGTCGAGGCCATTCCCCAGGCCATGTGCACTAAGTGCGGTTATGTTTATCCCCCTACCTATCCAAACGGGTTATCAAACCCAGAATGGCCTGAGCGATGTAGCTATCGCCTCACAAAGCTTTCGGACCCGTGCGGGGAATCATTGCTGAAAAGCAATCATCAACCGCGGAAAACATTGGAATACTATCCGTTCCCCAACTGGTTTGGCCGCTTCCTATCCTTGCCTGGTATTGAAAAGTACGGGGATCGGTTTTCCAACGATATAGCTCAGCATTATGGTCTTGCTCCTTCTACCAAGTGCGATGTGAAAGATGGTTCCTTCTTTCACAGCTTCATGGCCCAAGATGACAAACTATTCATTGCTGATCGTGGTGAAGAAGGTCGTTGGTTCTTCCTTCTGCATGCCGACTTTTTTAATGTAGAAGGGAATCGACTTCGAGGCAAAACTAGGTCAACAGGAATCGTTTCTTTAGCCTGTTTGAATCTCCCTCTCCAAATGCGGAATGACTCTGCACATCGGTATATCCCCTATATAATCCCTGGGCCGTATGAGCCAGATGCTAAAGTAGCTGCACATCAGCACATTCTTCATCCGATGTTGTCAGATATCGTAATGGGATACGAGAGGGGATTCCGACCACACGGATCACACGGGTCTCACCAATCTGTACAGCCTTATGCTAGGGTTCATCGGACTGCTGTAGCCATGGCTTCCATGGACTCAAAGGCTGCTCGTCCATTTGCAGGGCTTCTGGACGTCACCTCCCACCACCACTGTTTCATTTGCCGTTGTTTTCATAAATTTCATATGGGGAGAACTGACTTCGAAAACTGGGTACCTGCAGATGATGATTTCCTACGAAGAGGAGCAGAGATGTGGAGAGATGCTAAGGATGACAAGGAACGCATACAAATCTCGGACTTTTATGGAACAAGATACTCTGCATTGTGGATGCTTGGCAACTGGAAGCCATCCAAGCAACTCCTAGTTGAGCCCATGCACATAGTTTTTCTCGTCATACTGCAGAGATTTTTCCGAGACGCACTCAAATTGGACAACCCCGATTCAAAAAACAAGAAGGGGAAGGGGAAGGGGAAGGGGAAAGGGGAAGGGAAGGGGAAGGGGACAGGGAAAGACAAAAGAATTGAAAGTGCTGCAGATGGAGAGAGTGAAGATGAGTTGCCAGATGTAGCACCAGAACCTGTTTCAGAGGAGAAAGCTGGGTCGGCTTTCATTGCATTCTATTATAACTTTGAATTCCCTCCTCATCCTTCTTACCTCACTCCTTTCCATTCTTTGGAGAAGCCACCCGGTCGATTCAGCACCTGGGTGGAACAACTAATCGAGCCCGAACCGGAGATTCAGCAATTTACAACCATCACCTGGGACAATCTTTCCCCGGACCAAGCGCAGGCCCGAGAATCCCGCTTCAACTACCTTCAAGCTCAACTCGCGGATGACCCTAAGGCCTCTCGGCAGGTCCCGGCTATACATCAGCATCTTTCTCGAGTGGCACCGACTTCTGAGCAGGAGATGAAAGCCTTGAAAAAACGGATTTCCGGCCATAAGTGGTTGGCACTCGTCTATGTCTGTAATAATCTAAATCAGTTTCCGGTGGGGAAAAGGGGTGGTTTCCTGTCTGTGATTCCCAGGGACAAGCAGCTTACAATTGCAGCAATGGCAGATACTCTGGTTCATTGGGTATGTGACTGTGTTTATCTCAAGAAGATATGCTCATAAGTCAACTATAGCGCATGAATGACATTGAAAGCGCGCCCTTCCTCTGGCCACATTTTAAAACCAAAGCGGAAGGCCCTTTGGGACCGATTTCAGGACAAAATTTCAACTCCACTCGCAAACTCTGGGAACTGACTCCTCAGGACCACACAGACCTGCTCGCTGCCATCACTGCTTGTTTGAATATCACATCTACTCTCGACATCGGACTTATCCACAGGTTTTTGACCCAACCTGTGAAGAACGCCGATGGTCAACCTGTAGGAAAACTGGGAGATTCTCTCAACAGGGCGTCATTGAGCGCTCTTGCATTTGTGTGTGTGGACCTCGGCCGATTACCTACCGGAAAGTTTACCAAGGCGGATCTAATTGCAGAACTAATTTCATGGGTGAGATCCTAGTTGAAGTCATTTCAAGCTACTGACTTCTGCATGCAGCGCATGTCAAAGCCTTTGACACCGCTCAGGCGCGCCGACATAGATTCAGTCGATACCTTGAACCATGTCCAATTATCGGCGAGAGAGGTGATTACGCCGTCTTGGATCACCAAGCCTCCGTTTATGCTTGGTACCAAACGGGCGGGCACACTCAAAGCCGCACATTGGCGTGATCTCTACTCCATCCAGCTCCCTCTCGGCTTGGTCACTCGTTGGGATAAAGATTCTCCTATTGCTACAGCGAATGTGGATGACATGGCCTCGGTCCTCAATACTGCAATGCAGCTGGTATGCGCCTCCATTGTTATGACCAAAGACTCTCTGCAACCAAGTCAGCGTGACCTGTATCGCAACTGCCTGCGGCGCCATGTTGATGGTTTGAAGAAAAACTTTCCAGGTTTTATCCTTCCTTCTCATCATTTAGCATTCCATATCTACGACGGCATGGACTCGTTCAGTACTGTCCGCAACTGGTGGGCTTTTCCCTATGAAAACTTGATTGGAAGACTACAAAGAATTCCAACCAATCACAAAACTGGTATGCATCTTAATGTTATCGTGTTTTTCTTTTGACTATAAGTCGGGCAGGCGAGCTTGAGCAAACTCTTCTACATTCATTTTACAAGGGTGCAAATTTCCGCCAATGGTTATTGCGACCTGATTGCCCCGATGAGCTAAAAGAAATGCGAGATATCTTAGAAAGAGCATACGGATACAACAAGGGTGCTCGGGGAGATGATCAAGAGATTGACAATGTGGACAATGATGGCGACAATGATGATTCCATGACCGTACTGCTAGAGACAGGACATAGGCGCGAAAGTTCTAGCGACAAGATGATATCCACTCCCCCACCCTTAGAACTAACTCGCGCAGTTGGAAGAAGTGATGTTAAATGTTTCTCGCAAGTCGCTGCCCCAAGAGGCTTCTTCAATACTCCTACGGCGATTGCCAAGGGGAACAGCTACATCGCCTACAAACCTGATGGCGATTCAAGAGGAGACTGGGCCGCAGGTCAGATTCATCATATATTTCAACTCAACGGAAGGAAGAAGTTGGCAATCAGGCGCAGCATAGGCGTCCTCCGCCCGGATCCCTTTTCTCGATACCGCAGGCTTGGATTCGATGCCAAGTTGTTATCTTCTTCATTCAGCGATGAGCTGGAAATCATTGATATAGAATGGGCTATCGGTCATGCAGCAAGATGGGAGTTTTTTGAAGGCCTCGCTGCTGTTGTCAATCTTGCACGAGTAAGAGTTCTTTATTCTGATTGAACTAGCTTTTACTAAATTATTGCTATTCAGGATTGAATTTGAATGCAATTGAATGACGCTACGAGAGGTGTACGCTAAGTAGATTAATTACAATGGAATATGGATTTAAAGAAAAATGGTCTCGCTTTCGGAGGTGGCCTCAGTCTGAGAAGCTCGAGATCCTCAAGGAACTGCGCTCACGGTGGAGGATTCGACACCATGGTCATCGTGGCCCTTAAGCGAAGCTTTCACATACTCGGCATGAAATCTGGACAAGGCTTCGACTAGAGCGTATTCAGCACGAAACTGGGACGACGGTTCGTACTCCTCATGAAGCTGGGAAGATCTAGATACTTTTACTGTGCCGTCATCGTGAGCCGTGATGAACGGAGTGAACGCGTGATGAGCCTTGGATGGTGAGACGAACTCGTCGGGGAGGGGCCTGGTTGTGAACATGATCAGAGTGCAAGCAGTTTGAATACTGGGTATAGCACAGATCATTGACTTGATCTAAAAGTGTTGCGTGAGCCGACATTGTCAGGAAAATACAAACGCTGATTTACCTCATAGAAATAAGAGTTTGTCAAGACGTAGAATATAGCAAAAATTACTGGCCAGATGAGCCATTGAATATACGGACGAGCAGTTTTGGGTAGCTTCACGAAAGTAGGATAGCTAATCAGTCCAGATATATTCGTGGGCTTTTCGGTGCTTCTTAAAGATTAAAATGTCGGAAGGATGGTCGAGAACTGAGCCAGCAATGGCTATGAAACACGTATTTTTCAGTGTGCAACTCTATGTCGAGAGAAGGTCAGAAAAAGCGAAAGATGCAATATGACATGTGGATCGCACCGCTACCGATTGAACTAGTCCTCCTCGAGGGATAAACGGACTTGTCGGGCGGTCGGTCGAAGAGCAGATTCCTATCACCTCTGTGCTAGCAGGGGCCTCCAGCGGTGCCTAGGAGGTTCGTGGTCTTGTAATGTACATGAAGCTTCTCTGTCTGATTCTTCTTCGCCTCTCTTGGGAACCCTCTTTCCCTTATCAAAGCACGTATGCAGGTCAGTACACTTTGCTCGGCTGACTTATCTTCATCTAATCATTCCCCTAGGCTTACTCATCTGCATTACCCGTCGGAGCTCAACACCACTACAAAAGCTCTTTCACGTATATTCTCCCGGTCTCATCCGACATCCATCTCGATGGACTTATGGCCTACAGCGCATAATCGCATGACATGGCATTCTACAAAGGAGAGGTTGAGGTTTTTGTTTAGAAGATATGCTTGGTATTGGATATTGGATGTTGGATTCTTACTTTTTTGCGGGATTGTTGAAATTTTTGCTGTACCATAGATTTGTTATGTATATTCTTAGCAAGGTATATAGTCTACTTTTTAATGTATCAAATTTTCGGGTGTCTTATCTTAATTAGGTCAACATATGGAACGCTTTGACGCTTTGATCACCTCAATGAAAAAAATATCTGACGCCACCCTAAAGGCAGTGAAATTAGTGGATATACTGTGAACGATGAGAGAGCCGAAGACAGGCCATAGACAGGAGCGGAGATCGGCCCAGTGAGAAAACTCTGAGCAAACTCTGGGAGGCTGGTGACAGTCCGGCCAGGGACCGGTCAACGGGAGCTGAGCGTCCATTTTATTTTTCTTGCGAAATTTGTTTTGATTTGCGCGCGCAAAAGAAAAAGAATTTCAATTCAGTTTTCGCCAGATAAAGCATAGATATCTCACGTGCCGTTCTGAAAGAAAATCTTCATTAATTTCAAGCTCTTTATCGCGCGACAAAGTATGTCTTTATCGTGAGAAATCAGGAACTTTTTTCTTAATCTTTATCGTTACGTTTATCGTTTACTTTTTCGCACGACATTTATTGGGCCAGCCGCAGTGTGACGACATTGATCAATGTTTACCGTGACTTGCCGGCGGTTGCTCATTTGATCGTCGGCGCTCAAGCTCGTACCTGATTCTTCCCCTTTGCTATGTAACTTTGCGAAAACACTTACAGCAAACAAAGATATTTAACTTTGGATTTCTGTTCTAATCTACCTCATGTTCTTTGGACTCTATTTCTCTGGCTGTTGAAAAAAAAACCAAGTACCTGACTGCAGGGTCGTATGAACGTGGGGGAATGATTCGGCGCCCGTACATCATCAGATTCTTACCTGCAGAGTTTCACCATTTCAGTAACGGTAAGCCAATGGTAAGATTCACCTTCTCTACAGTGGTAAAATGGTATAAAAGATACCCGGACCCAGCTTTGAGTTCCCCCAACAGAGCTGGTCTCTTTCACACATCGCAACTCACTCAGCAACGCAAAGCCGCCGGTCGCTTTACCAACGCCTTCTAAACTAACATCCTTTCTTCTATCACAAATCTAAACAATGGTTTACTCTCGTTCTGTCCTCACAGCTGTCATCGCTGTCGGAGCGGCGTCTTCTGTTCTTTCTGTTCCCTTGCCTCATTCTGGAACCTCCGAGACCAGTGGTTTAACTGCTACCAGTAGCGCGTCTGCTGCGTCTGGTACCGCCTCTGGTACTCCCGCTCTTACGTCCGAAAGTTTATCGGGTGCTGCTCCGATTCCACAAGGCGTCCCTGCTCCGGCCGTCGCGGGTACAGGAGCCAATGGAGCCAACGCAGCCACTGGAGCCAACGCATCCAACGCAGCCAAATCACTCAGTCTCCGAGAGCTCAATATCATCGTTGAAGACGACGAAAAGCCTTATTCGGTAAGATGACCTTCCTACGTCCTCATACCTTCCTCCTTACTCACTATTTTCGTTAAAGCATCACCGTCACCACGAGCATTCTGGTGAAGAGCATATTCACCATCACCATCATCATCACCATCATCACCATGGTGAGGAGGAATTCGAGGTCGAGGTGAAGGAACACCGTGGTCACCGTCACCACCACCACGGTGAGGAGGAAATCGAAATTGAGTTCGAGGAAGGTCATCGTCACCGTCACCACCACCACCACCCTCATGGTGAGGAGGAGATTGAAATTGAGCTCAAGGAGGGTCCCCGTCATCACCACCATCACCACGGTGAAGAGGAGATTGAAATTGAACTCAAGGAAGGTCACCGTCATCACCACCACCACCATCACGGTGAGGAGGAGATCGAAATTGAGTTCGAGGAAGGTCACCGTCACCACCACCACCACCCTCATGGTGAAGAGATCGAAATTGAACTCAAGGAGGGTCATCGTCACCACCACTACCCTCACGGTGAGGAGGAGATCGAAATTGAGCTCAAGGAAGGCCGTCGTCACCGTCACCACCACCACCACCCTCATGGTGAAGAGGAGATCGAAATCGAGCTCGAAGAAGGTCAACGTCACCGCCACGGCGAGGAAGAAGTCAAGATCGAGATTGAGGAGATTCCTCTCCGCCATAACCACGGTGTGAGTATCTTTGCATCTACTGCCCCACCTACCTTGTCTCTAATCGTAAATGTTTGGTAATTGCTTCAGCCCCACGCTCACAAACATGAGGGCGTGGAAGTCGTTGCTGTTCCTATGCACATTCCCGGTCCCGGTGAACAGTTCGAGCACAAGGTTGGTTTTCTTCGCGTTCGTGTTTGCATATTATCGACTTACGAGTTAAATCCCCTAGCCCTTCGACCCCCTGCGGAAGATGTACAAACCCAAGGTCAGTTCGGTTCGTTGCATTCGCCTTTGATGAGGTGTAGACTGACACAATCATTTCGTTTTTTTCAGGAGGAAGTCGCAATCACTGTCGAGGTAGAGGGAGCTCCGGGCGGTCGTCCTGCCGTTCGTATGGGACGCCGGGGGATTGTACCTATTACACCTTTTGGTTTCCCGGCAGAGCCCCAGGTAAATGGCCAGCCAGCACCCCAACCGGCGGGAAATCAGAATCGTCGTCACTCCGGTAGTTCTGGTGCCGGTGCTAATCAAGTCCCTAGTAGTGGGGGTTTCGAAATCGACACTAGTTCTGGCACTACTCCTTCAACTGGCTCTACCGGTAGTACGGGTGTCAATACCCACAGTGGTTCTGGCACTACTCCTTCTACCGGGTCTACCTCAGGCCTTCCTGCTCTAGTCCGCCGCTCTCTCACCCGCGCTCGCCGCTCTACTCCCTTCGCGTACGGAGTTGACTTGGATTAAATTGATAGAAAATTTCTCTAGTTGGTGAATGGTTGTAGTACATAGTTCTCGTACTACGCGCTCGATCATGTCTTGAAATTGAAGTTGTTGGACGGCAAAGTTGTCATTGTAGCTGCTCACTCGTTCTATTGCTGAGTTCCCGGTGAGCCTTGCGGTTCTATGTTTTTCGAAATCCGTCCCTGTTTGCATGATTTTTTGAGTTTTCTCTCAATCTTCCTGTTTCATATCCTGAATTGTTCGTTACGCCGCATTTCTTCTGATGCCTTTTTACGGGCAATTTTGTCTTCGATATCATTCTTCGGTTCAAAATTCACTGTAAGTTTTGTGAATTTTGTGCTTAGATTTGGCGACGTTGCTCTCCCAAAGACTTCGTGACTCCTCAGGCAACGAAGCCTGCGTGAGTGAGAATTACTAACTGTATCGCGGCTGCTAACCCAAACCGAAACCCAAACCCAAGCCAATCCCCCGCCCTCCCAGCGCTTGGCCCCTCGCAAAAGCCTCGAGTTTTATGTTGGTGGAGTAAAAGCTATACAATGCCGGTTGGCAATCTTCTCATCAATTAACAGATTCTCCGAATAATTGGTGTGTAGAATGTGCAGTCAAGGAGCTTGAACATGAAGCTCAAGTAGATTGATATTTAGTTGTGTCTTGTATAATATTTCTAGGAGGGAAGTGGAAGGGAAAGACCACCTTTTTTCCGTATCCCGGGCCCCGAGCGGGTACGAGATAATTTATATCTGATAATCGATCAACATGTATGAATAGATTATATTGACTGTGGCAGTACGCTATGACGACATTGATCAGTGTTTACCGTGACTTGCCGGCGGTTGCTGATTTGATCGTCGGCACAGCTTTTAGGACACTCCAAGCTTGTACCTGATTCCTTGCGGACTTGGGAAAACACCTAAAGCAAACCAAAGATATTTAACTTTGAATTTCTAATCTAGCTCTTGTCCTTTTCACTGTATTTCTCTAGGTTGCAAAGCAAAAAAAAAAAGAAAAACCAAGTACATGACTGCAGGGTCGTATTTACGTGGGGGAACTCGGCGCCCATACATCATCAGATTCTTACCGAGCAAAGTTTCACAATTTCATTCTCTGCAGTGCAAAAATTGTATAAAAGATCGCCCGGACCCAGCTTTGAGTTCCCCCACAGAGCTGGTCTCTTTCACACTTCACAACACACTCAGCAACGCAAAGCCGCCGGTCGCTTTTCCAACGCCACTTCATTTTTTTTCTAAACTAGCATCCTTTCTTTTATCACAAATTTAAACGATGGTCTATTCTCGTTCTGTCCTTAAAGCTGTCATCGCTGTCGGAGCGGCGTCTTCTGTTCTCTCTGTTCCCTTGCCCCCTACTGGAACTTCCGATAGCAGTGCTGTGACTGCTACCTTTTCCGTGCCGTCTGCCTCTGGTACTGCTGCTCCTACCTCGGAAAGTACATCGGGCGCACCTCCGGTTCCTCTAGGCATACCTGCTCCCGGCGTTCCGGCTACAGGAGCCAACGGAGCCAAGACACTCAGTGCCCGAGAGTTCAATATTATCGTTGAAGACGAGGAGGAGCCTCATTCGGTAAGACAAATTTGCTATGTGCTCATACTTTCTCCTTACTCACTATCTTTGTTTAAAGCATCACCGTCACCATGAGCACTCTGTGGAAAAACATATCCACCATCACCATCACCACCATCATCACCATGGTGAGGAGGAATTCGAGGTCGAGGTAAAGGAACACCGTGGTCACCGTCACCACCACGCTCATGGCGAGGATATCGAGGTGGAAGTTAAAGAGGGTCTCCGTCACCACCACCATCCTTATGGCGAAGAGGAGATCGAAATTGAACTCAAGGAAGGTCACCGTCATCACCATCACCACCCTCACGGTGAGGAGGAGATTGAAATTGAACTCACGGAAGGTGGTCGTCACCGTCACCACCACCACCACCCTCACGGTGAAGAAGAGATTGAAATTGAACTCAAGGAAGGTCACCGTCACCACCACCACCACCACCCTCACGGTGAAGAAGAGATCGAAATCGAACTCGGGGAAGGTCGTCGTCACCGTCACGGCGAGGACGAAGTCAAGATCGAGATTGAGGAGGTTCCTCTCCGCCATCACCACGGTGTGAGTATTTTTGCATCCTCTGCCACACTTACCTTTTCTCTAATCATAACTGCTTAATCCCTTCAGCACCACGCTCACCACAAACATGAACCTGAGGTCGTGGAAGTAGTTGCTGTTCCTATGCATATTCCCGGTCCCGGTGAACACCGCGAGCACAAGGTTTGTCCTTTTTCAATCCCTGTTTTCACTTCATTGACTTACGAGGTCAATCCGTAGCCGTTCGACCCTCTGAGGAAGATGCATAAGCCAAAGGTCAGTTCGTTTGTAACATCCTCGTTTGATGAGGTGGAGGACTCACGCGATGATTCCGTTTCTTAGGATGAGGTCGAAATCACTGTCGAGGTAGAAGGACTTGCGGGCGGTCGTCCCGCCGTTCGTATGGGACGCCGTCAGGAAGGACCTGGTAGTCCTGCGGGAAGTCCTTCTGGTTCCCCGGGAGTGTCCCCAGGAAAGAACGGGGAAGAACACGACCACGAAGGACCCGAACACCACGGTCCAGGACGGGAACACCATGGTCCAGGACGAGAACATCACGGCGAAGGAAGAGAACACCACGGCGAAGGAAGAGAACACCACGGCGAAGGCAAAGAACACCACGGCGAAGGCAAA
This sequence comes from Lentinula detonsa, assembly GCA_027921405.1. NCBI lineage: Eukaryota > Fungi > Basidiomycota > Agaricomycetes > Agaricales > Omphalotaceae > Lentinula > Lentinula detonsa. The sequence goes on from JANVFU010000011.1 coordinate 17,544, forward strand.
GAACACCACGGCGAAGGCAAAGAACACGGACAAGAAGAGCACCACCACCACTTTGGGGAGGGAAATCAGGAACACCCTCACCATGGTCAGTCCCCTAGTTCCGGTGCGGGTGCCAACCAAGTACCTGGTAGTGCGGCTTCCGCCGACAACACTGGTTCCGGCACTACTCCTGCGAGTGGATCTTCCTCAGGCTCTTCTGCGTCTGGATCTATCTCGGGTTCTTCTGCGAGTGGGTCTTCTGCGAGTGGGTCTTCTGCGAGTGGGTCTACCCCCGGCTCTCCTGCTGCCGCCCGCCGTTCTCTCACACGCGCGCGCCGTTCTACTCCCTTCCCGTACGGAGTTGACTTGGATTAAATCGATAGAGAAGTTATCTAGTCGGTAAATCGATGTAGTATATAGTTCTTGTACTACGCGCTCGTTCATACTTATCTTGAAATCGAAGTTGTTGGACGGCACAGTTGCCGTTGTACCTGCTCACTCCGAGTCGTTCTCACGCTCAGTTCACGGTGTTGAGCCTTACAGTTGTATGTTTTTCGAAATACGTCTGTTGTTTCCGTTTCCATGACTCGGATATTATGAGTTTTCTTCCAATCTCCCATTCTCCCTGATGATGAATTCATCAATCATCGGGGTAGGTTCCATGAGCCTCCAGAATTATTGCGGCCATTAATTTTTGTGACTACTTCGAATTCTTTCCTGATTTCTGATTATAACTAGCGCCTGCGTCGCTATGCCCCTGAACTCCGCGCGGAGTATATAAATAGTAATCAACCTGTGGCTCACACTTTCCGCCCCAGTCCCCTAACCCTCTGTCTAGCTGGCCTAGTCAAGAATGTTGGCACATTATACTTGGACTCCGAAGCTGGTCTTCATTTTGATGCTTTTTACACATTCAACATTCTCTTTTCCCCTTTTGCATCTTCCTCATCCCTTGTCTTCCGATCCAACAACCGAAGTCACCCCGGATTTCGTTTCTTCGACACTGTTGAGACCAGCGCTCTTCACCCGTGCTATATACTGCGGCGAAAGTAATGTGACGAAATGGGACTGTGAACCCTGCAGAGCTCTTGGACCTGACATCCATGTCATCAAATGGGGAGGAGGTGAGGTCCAAACTTGCTTACACTCGGGTGTAATCGTATTTATTCTGCTCATCAACTTACCGTCATTCCTACTAGACAATGCTGCAGTTCCAAATTGTGGGTCGCTTGAGTGTATTCTGCGGATCGAATGACCCATGCACTGCTTAGATATCGTTGCGCACGATAACTCGACGAACACTATTGTCGTAGCTCACAGAGGAACTAACACGAAGAATTTATTGTCTATATTGACTGATCTAGAGATAAAGCATGTCGATCTAGACAAGTCTATATTCAAAAACCCCAGTAAGCACCATTTGCGAACGACTTTTCTTCAATATTATTCTAAACTTTACTATTATGTAGATGGAGTCACAGTACACGTCGGTTTCCAAGATACATTCAAGCACACATCCAGTATCATCCTTACTGAGGTTAAGAAAGCGCTGATTGAATATCAGTCTCAATCTGTTCTCATCACCGGTCACTCTCAGGGTTTGAAGGTTTTCTAATTGGCGAGCCTTCACTGATTCTCATGGCTGTAGGTGCCGCAATCGCGACTCTGGGTGCCGTTATGCTTCACGAACAGCTCGATTCCTCCGTCAAGAAATCTGTTGTCGTGTTTGGTTTGCCGCGCATGGGTAATGAACACTGGGCGAATTATGTCGACTCGACGGTTGGTACATTTCTCTAAATATCTCGACTGGTTCTGACTTGTAGTGGACAGATTGGTTCCGAATTCCATCGAGTCACAGATCGCAAGGATCCGGTGGTGGATCTTCCACCTCATTTGTTGAACTTTTTTCATCCCTCTGGTGAGATACACATTGAAGAGGTCGATGAAAATGGTCAAGCGACAAAGGTAGCTGCGTGTCCCGGACAAGAGAACAAGCACTGCTCAGCCGGAAATTCGATATTTCATGATGAGTGGCTCAATCATCGGGGTAGGTTCATGAACTTCCAGAGTTATTGCGGTCAAATTTTCACAATTCTCACTCTATAGGTCCTTATTTCAACAACATTTTATTCAGTTGTAAAAAGTAATTCAAGTCCTTATTATGATACTTTATCGCGGCAGGATTCAAGAGCTTCTAGTATCTTTTCATAAGTAAGGAACCCACCCAAAGTAGTAAATCCCGCCTTATCGTCATCGTCCTGGTGAACATCATTTTGCCAGGCCCAATATGAGTCAGCCACAACTTTGAACACTACATCGATCCTAGATCCACCCGCATTAAAAGGAGTCTCTATATACTTCATGCAGCGAAGCCTGTGTGAATGAGAATTGCTAACTGTATCGCGGCTGACGTCTCTTAAAGCCTCTTCAAAATGCGAGAACCTCGAACAACAAGAGTAGAACCAGTCTAGTATGAGCACCAGAGATTCTAGATCATGGCGATGGTAGTAGGTAGGGGCTTTGGAACGAAGGACATCGTACGCCAGGAACGGGACAGATATCATATTTGGGGTGTAGTCTTCAGGACTATTTTCTAAACGTGGTAGAGAGTCCAAATCCACGAACATCCCCTGATCTTCATTGGTTTCTGCGTCATGACAAAACGCGGTGTAGTATGGATTGAGTTCACCGTTAGTGTCGCCTGTCTGTTGATGATAGGAGTGATAATCTGGGACGAGAACAGCAATCAGCCATGCCATGAGATAGAATGTCAAGCAGTTATAGAAAGATTTACCTTTCAATATACGGATGAATATTTCTAAAACACGTTGTTCTTCCCGAATTTCGGAAATAGAATGCATCGTTAGAGTAGGTGGCGCTAGTTCGTCTACCTTTGCTAACGGCAAAGGTGTTTTAGAAGCCAGTCGCAAGTCTATATCGGGCTGTATTCCACAGGACCTGAGCACACCCATGAAAGATTCATACGTTATACGCCCATTGAGAGTTTCGTATGCATATCCTGAATTCTCTCCCATGTTGCGACTAAAAAAGATAGCGGATGCCCAAAACTTGGATAATGAATCGTACAAGTTCATTAACGTAGCGGAAGCTTTTTGCTCCAGAAAGATGCTTTTTTGGGGGCAACTAAAATATTTACGGGTGGTAGCCTTAGAATAAAGATACCAGGGATCCGTACCAACTTCCCAAAAGCAGCCTCGAATGGCCCATTGCAAGAGATTTGAGAAAGCCCTCAGGTCGTCGCGATATATCAGGGCTTTTGCGTTACCGCTATTGGTCGAGCCGCGTGGGTAAAGGTTGCCCGAGGCAATTGGAAAGCGAGTCGGTCCAAAATCGCGCAGGGTTGGATCTTGTGGTACGAGGTCATCCAAATCGATCAAGAAACCTTGCATGTCGCCAGAGTGCATAATGTTCTCGACACGAATATCACGATGAAGCTCGTTGCAGGTTTTGTAATAGGTGTGATGGTCTTTTCAGACATACGACGAACGAATCAGTTCCACATTGAAGCCTACCATAGCCGTATCTTACCTCGAACAACATCAGTAAAGATTTCCATCAATTCTGTTTCTTTCAAGATGCCAGTGGCGTGGAGGCCAAGATATTCTTTTCGGAGAGGATCATCTTGTGGTAAGATACAGTTGGCCATTGGGCGAGACGTCGCACAACCGAACTTACCTGTTCGCATTTCTGAAGACATCGAGGTAAGTAAGTTGAAGCTTTTCTCACGTACCCAAGCGCTGGCCAACATCATAGATTTAGCGCCCTCGAATCTCAAGAACAAGGCTCCTCCCACCTTGCTGCGATGCGATGGCAGCAAAGTGATAGCGAAAACTATGTCACGGTACAGAAAATGGAGAATCTCATCTGGTTGGCTCTATGGCACGAGTCCATAGCAGATGCCTGTATTGAACCGCAGTGATGAAAATAAGGGCTCCCAAATAGGAACAGCCTGTGCCAGCAACATTGAAAAGAATTTACGCTATTTAGAGTTACGTGCTAAACATACATAATATGATATTTGATACAAGAAATCGGTCCAAGTCCAAAAAGCAAAGCATCGAGTCATAGCTTCAGAAATTTAAATACTCCAAGTGTATTTCCGAAGCCAGCAAGGCTACCTGTACGGGTAACAATGAAAGGCGTTACTCGAGTAAAAGGTAAACGAGGAATGGAACAACGGGAAGGGGATAATTTCGAAAGTGAGTTTGTGGAGGATGGGGGTGTGAGATCCAGCTCATTGTTGACCACTAGGATAGACGAAAGCGATGAACTATCGAGAAGCGTCGCAGATGGATCAAAAGACCATATTTCCCAGCGATCTAGTGTTATTATTGACAATCCCTGAGCAGACAGAGATTTGATGGCACTAGAGGGGTGTGTAACTTTACTTGAAGGTGCCCCACGTGGTTTACGTCGAATCCCCACGACTTTCCCGTTGTAAATATCCCAACCTCCTCTATCGCATGTGGTATCACCTACGTAGATAATATAGGCATCCTGCCACAGGAGAGATGGGAAATGGGGAACATTTATAGGACCCGTTGTTTGAGATTCCCCGGCCTCGTTATCAAGTTGGAGAGAAAATAATTCGGAATTCCTTCTACTAGATTCCTTTTCGGAAGCTCGCCTTGAATGAACACCATGACCAGAGACTGGGAATGAAGATACATCAGGATTAGTGGACTTTCTAGTTCGAGATATCATTGAAGAGGTGGAAACGGAAGAAGAGATACTGCTACTGCGAGAACGCTGTCCAACTTGACTATCTCGTGTGGTCTTCTTAGGCAGTGTAGCAGTGGAAGCACAGGTGCATCTTCGTGTGTTGTCCATCGCAGATTGTTTCAAAAACCTCACAACATGATCGACAGAAAAGCTGAGTAGGAAAGAGTCCAGCGGCAGAAGTCCGCAGGATCGACAAGTCTCGGTTGGCACAAGGGAGACGCGCAATTGATTGACATGCCCATACACTTCTTCTAGTACACGAATGCAGTCCATTGTCTGTCCATCCCACAAAGAGATGACACCAGCTTCTGTAACAGCTGCCACAATGACGCGTTTTTCGCCAAGTATGGGGGCAGAGCAAATATGAACTGTCGCAACAGTATCAAGGGGATTTCCGGCGTTGATACAGAAATCATCCTGAATAAGAGGAGTGGTATCGCCGATATCGAAGAGCTCAAGGGCTCCATCACTCAAGCAAAACGCGACTATCAATCTGTTCTCAGGCCTGACACGGATTAGCTTCGAGTGAAGCACAGAACTTGAGTGCGAAGGTTGAACATATACAAGCCCAGTTAGGTCCCGAACAGCATATCTCGCTACCGCGCCGTTCTCGTAAGTAGCCACAAGTTGGACTGGTTGTAATGGTGCGAGAACCGGCGACGTGGGATTCGAACTGGGAGAAGAGCTTCCTCCAAATCTCGGTGAATTGGGTACGAACTGCATCTCAACCACGCCCGCAGAAGAGTCGGGAAGTGATAGGTGAGGTAATGGGCGTATGTCTTCGTTACGAATGTCCCAAACGGCAATGACACCAGCTCCCGTGCCAACGGCACAGTAGTCCCCGTTATCGTCCATTGCGACACTCGTCAACGTGGACTGTGCAGAGGATGAGCTAGGAGATCGGAGAACAATGTCTGAAGTATCTATAGAAAAGTGCCGCGGCGAATCAGTCCGCCAAATGATCACTTCGCTATGCAATCCAACAGAGACCGCAATTTGTCCATCGGAGCTAGTTGCAATGAGCTCTACGTCACTAGAAAACGCCCGAGGAAGAGTTGAGAAGGATACATGCCGCTCTAATGCGCCAGGCTCTTCTTTTGACACAGAAGATTGTGCCTCTGTACGATGTTGCTGGGCGTCCAAAAGCTCCGCGTCTTTGAGAAGGTACAAGCATAGTAGCCAAAGTAGAAAAGTAGTAGCCGCAATTGGTAGTACCATAATCTTCATAAGCCAAAATATGGAACGAAGAGTGCGGACTAGAGATCGATGACTTTTATGGTCACCGCTGTGTATATGGTGGTTGCTCATGTCAGACCGGAAAGTGAGGAAAGTCGGCGGCTCTATTCGGAGATGCAACGCTGCATCATTGGGATTGAGCAGTTTCCAGATTCGAACATCTGAGCTCAAATCTTCAACCTTCGAAGAGACTATTTTGTCCGGATTTCTGAATAAAGCACCACGAGGGGCTGTTCGGGAGTTGTTTAATGTCTCTGTAACAGAGCTCGGAGGCATGGTGGCATAGTAAAGCGTAGCCGTTATCGCCAGAAGCTGAGGTCGGAATTAGCCTGATCAAGCTAGACGGGTTGATAAGAGGCGAACGCACAAGAACGAGACTCAGATTCTTTGTAGCACGCCCTCCTAGTAACTTTCGAGCGACGAGTTTCAGATTTTGCCATGTTGAGTTCGACTTGATTGGTGCGTTCTCGGGCGCAGACGACGTGAGAGGAGCCAATCCAGAATCTTGCCGAAGCAGTTCTTCGAGCTAATTGACGCAGAAAAACCAGTATCAGTGACAATACAACTCGAGTATGACACGGGAGTGTTACCTCAAGGCGTTGCATATCGATAGATAGAACCGCCAAAAAAAATGTGTGAGCTAGAAACCAGTGTGCGACTAGTACCACAATAGCGAACACACAAAATTGTCGGATAGAACCCATCGAGAAGACGGCTATGACACCGAGGATCGCGTTGTAGGAGACGACTTTGAGCGTATTAGAAGTACCAGCACGACTTAGGCCCTCGGCGATCCGTTGCTTCACGGTGAGAGAAACTGAAGTTCGACCCACGACGTCCACTAAGTTGAACATGTTTTCCGCTCCTACGAAGACAATGACAATGGGTAAAAGCTCCCTAGAGATTCTATCAGCCAAAGCATTCATCGACACCGAACGGGGAACTTACCACGGCACCATTGTAACCTTAAAACCTACAAGGGCACAGACACTGAGACTGGTGATTGTACTGACGACGATTTCTACCATCGCAGTGAATACGATACCGACGCGTGAATGTACACTGTTCATCTGTCGCATGGACCAGAAGACATATGCAAAGAAGCTAGCATAGGAAAGATACAGGAACACTGAGATGGCGGATCGTCCCTTGTACGTACCAAACTGTAAGCATCATGCATCAGAGAAGCATAGAATAATCATGAATGTAATGATGTCCGCACCTCAAGTGCAATTATAGATGGCTCTTGGGAAAAGGGCACTGATTCTGCTTCCTGGCCCGCAGCAGCTCGGACTGCCTGCAACCATGCTGAATGTTCAGAGGTGCTGAAACATGCAGATTGCGGGAAGAAATAAGTCAACGCGAGGAAATTGGCAAAATCGGACGTGGGTTCGTCAGATCGACCTGCGAGGACCATTTCCGGAGTCACAGGTATACCGTCAATGACAGCATTTTTGGAGGAACCAAGCTTGTCCAAGACATTAGAATCTGCCAGCAGCATGTCTCCGTCATGTCCCCAAAATTCCAAGGGAGACAAGACAAAGCATCGGCCGTCAATTTTCTGTAGACAAGACAAATGATGCGATGATTGAAGGAGCTCCTCTAGCTTGCGTTCAAAATTAAGCGTCGAAAGAAGGATTCCGTGATTGAGAGCGCTATTGTCTCCGGACAACGAGCTCTGGACTAGCAATCGCTCAATCCTCACTGTACGGCCTGTCCCACATCGCGCGCGAGATACTGCATCTTCCCGTGAGCGTAGAGAGTCGTGACCAGACCAAAGGTCAATGAGATCTTGTTGGGCATGAACGCTAGAGTTTGGTGATATGAGAGCGTCGAATATGGATATTGATTTTGTTTGGGAGGAGTATAGAGCGAGCGCAGGATAGAACAGAGAGGTAATAACAACACAGGAGACGAGGATTATACGAATTTGGTGAGTAGCACAATGCCTGAGAGACAAAAGTTACATCGTTGAGGGAATTCCAGTGAGGTAATTATAATAAAGACTCACAGTCCGAATTTGAGGAAGAAACGTTGGCCATATGTTCGTGCAAGCTGTAGCAATAAAGAGAAGACCTGCAGCATAGCAATGCGAAACGGTATGTAGTTGAAGGCGAAGGAAAGTTAAGCCACAGTCATATAAGCAAGTATAGAAGATGATTGATGAATTCAAGTTTCTTCGGACCTTTCGGGGAAGAGAATCCGGTTTTGATCCGATTTCCGGTTACCTTTACCTTTACCTTTACTTTACTCTGTTCTTCTAGGATGTTGGTCTGCCTTTCTGCTTGTGCAAGACGTTCAGTATGCTCTTCAGGCAGCCGGTGTATGCAATTTCATTCCTTGAGCTGAAGCAGATTGCTGAGCTTACTGAATTTATTAGTATTATCCCAAAGCGCAGCTCGGTGCGCAGTGACCAAAATGCAAATGCCAGCCATGTCCCCCACCATGACGGAAGGTGGTATTGCTTCCTGGAAGAAGAAGGAAGGCGATAGTTTCTCTGCTGGGGACGTTCTTCTCGAAATTGTGTGTCACGCGTCAAGGTAATACTTGTCCGCGACTTTGCTCAGTTGTGTTTTCAGGAAACGGACAAAGCAACTATCGATGTTGAAGCTCAAGACGATGGAGTTTTGGGTAAAATATTGGTGCGTGCACTCGTGTGTGTGAACCAAAAATATATCCAATTCTCTCCTTAGGTTTCTGACGGCACAAAAAATGTCGAAATTGGAAGAGTAATAGCTTTACTAGCGGAAGAAGGCGATGATATATCCAACCTTGAACCTCCAAAGGAAGAATCCGAGGCACCAAGGCCGGAAGCATCTTCTTCATCTTCCACTCTTCCTTCTACCTCATCTACCACACAATCGCATGAACCCGCTCCGCCTCAGCAATTACATACAGAACCTATATCTCACTCTGGACCGATATTTCCTTCAGTATATCGACTCCTCGCCGAAAACAACATCCAGGATGCAAGCCAGATACACGGGACCGGTGTACGAGGCATGGTCACCAAGGGAGATGTTCTGGCATTCTTGGGCAAAGCTTCCGGTCCCCTGGGTACGTTCAAACCATCCCCTACGCCCATTCAAGAGGCTGTCAAGGGCCTGCAGAGGAAAGAAACTTCCAAAGTAAGTCTCAACCTTCAAGCTCATTTTATTTCTGATGTTCCTTTAGGACACTCCCCTTGACGGCGCCGCTATCAGGAAACTCATTGTTGCCACCATGCTCCAAAATTCAGTCAAGGCTAAGGCGGTCCCAGGTATTCCTTTTCTTTCTCTTATGTTGAGTCCTGTTGAATTTGACCATGCTCGTCTTAGCTTCCTCACCATCAGACTTTGATTCGATCATTGCTGACTATCTGCCTCCATCGACGTCTTTAGTTCCCCCTCCAACGAAGTCTTCTTCCAGCTTTCTAGATGGATTGGCATAGATACAGATACCCTAGGCAACTACCATTAGACTTGGCCCGTGAAATAAAGCCAATTGCTTTCCCTTGACTTTGAACAACGTCAATATATTTGAGCTGAAATTATAGGACGTTGTAGACTAAGTACCGATATTTTTAGGCTTCAGTCCCAAATTAAATGTGTAATTGTCGGGAAGACTAGATTTGACGGATCAAAGAAGCAAGTACAAAGTACAAAACCTCCTATAAGAAGGGTCCCTTGTATTCTTACTCTTATAACCGCAAAGTCCTCGTGTGTTTTTTCTTTCTGTTATGCAACATGGGTGCCGTCTGCTGTTGTTTCTCAGAGCCCATCGACTTTGACGGCGAAGTAAATCTCTATCACTTCGACCTTCATCGGGCAGTCGGCAAAGGAGCTTTTGGCAAGGTAACGTGCTCGTTGAGCGATTTGTTCAATCTTTAACACGATAATAATCGGTTTTTACAGGTCAGGGTCGTTGAACATAAAAGGACTAAGAAACTTTATGCTCTTAAATACGTCGAAAAAGCGCGATGTATCAAGCAGAAAGCTGTGGCCAATATTATACAGGAGAGGAGGTTACTTGAAGAGGTACGTGCTCATTCTGACGACGACAATTCTCATTGACGAATATTATAACAGATTGACCATGCATTTGTCGTTAATCTGCGTTATGCCTTTCAAGACGACGAGAATTGTTTCTTCGTTCTTGACTTGATGCTTGGCGGAGACCTTCGATGTTCGTGTCATGGTGTTGCTAGGCGCTGCGATGTCACTGACCTCTGACATTTTCACAGTCCATCTTGAACGCAAAGGCCCTCTACCTGAGAAAGTCGTTGCATTCTGGCTGGCCCAGTTAGCTTCAGCAATAGCTTACCTTCACAAGCAGCATATCATACATCGGTGAGTGGAATTCGGCCCAACGTCTTCCCATCGGTGTCTCACCCGTCCCACACAGTGATATGAAACCAGACAATGTTCTTCTCGACTCTCAGGGTAATGCACACATCACCGACTTCAATGTTGCCATTCACTACTCTGATCGCCGACTGCATACAAGTGTGGCAGGAAGTATGGCTTACATGGCTCCAGAGATCCTTGGAAACAAAGGTTATTCCTGGCAGACTGATTGGTGGAGCTTGGGCATCACTATATACGAGTTGCTTTTCAACAAACGCCCCTTCGATGGCCGAAATGTCGAACGGCTGAAGTCTGCTATCTCGAAAGATTCCCTCAAATTCCCTACCGATCTAATACCGCTTAGCGACGATGGCACTGATATCCTTAAACAGGTGAGTTTGTGCCCGGTTGCCTCAAAGATATATTGCTAAGTCTTTGATAGCTCATAGAGAGGGATCCAACGAAACGGATAGGTTGTCGATCAACCGACCAATTGGACGACTTCCGTGAGCATCCATGGTTCGGAAACTTAGAATGGGACAGGTTGGAAACCAAAGAGTTGACTGCACCATTCATCATCGATGTATGTGATTGCATCACTTTCATACCGCTGTTCAACATTTTGCTGACTGGTTCAAACAGCTGAAACAAGCCAATTTTGATGTAACTTATGAATTGGACGAGTTTCTCATGGTTGAGAAGCCTCTCACTCACACCAAACGCAAAGCCCACACTGACCTTGAGAAACTCAAACCTGAATTACGACAGCTGGAGGAACAGTGAGGTTTCAAGCATTTCATACATACTTCTGCCTCTCACCTCCATCCCATTAGATTCACCGTTTACGAGTACGACCGTTCCAAAAGACAAAGCTATTACCCTGACAACCAGCCTGTCTATACAATGACTGCGGCTAGCGAAGGTGTACAACCAACTGCTACCATTGCCCAAGCTTCGCGCTCGGGTTCTCCTGACGTTTTCAATTCCACTACTCGTCCTCTTAACTCCCTCCCTGTACAATATCCGTCATGATCACGATCTCTGTCGGTTGGACGCTTCTCGCACTGAGCTCGTCGTCTCCGTTTGTTTCACTGCGTTTATGTTTCTTCTTTTTTTTGATCACCAAATCCGTTGTATTACCCGTTTTTTTCTCTTTCGTTAGTCGTTATCGCTTCTTTCGGGATTTATCTCTAAGCTTCCCTGGTTGGTCGCTCGCAAGTCTTTTTCTTTTGTTTTGCATGTCTTTTATCCGCATAGTACTGGTCGCATACATTTTACAATATGGTCTAAATTACACGTATCTATTACTTTGATTAACAGACCACAAGAGTCAATAGTGTAGAGTAACTCCTACAAAATCTACAGTCTGATGTTGCTTTTGAGTTGATTATACGTTAATCAAGGCCGGTCCTCAACATATCTGAGACTTGTCGCACTGTATCTCACTTGATTCCCTTCAGGTCATCGTGACCTAACCCATGCTGTATATAATGAACAGGGCTTGTGCATGCCATTGTCTTTTGCGCCCATATCATTCTCGAAAATTAGTTATGTACACCAAGCAAAATGCTCAGAAGATGTGAGAACAAAAACCTAAGGGTTATATTTTGGCATTGTCTGCTTGCGTCCGGTAACAGGCCAATGTTCAGTCATTGTATTGGCTTCCCAGATCCTTCCGCCTCTAGCAACGAATCTGAGTTTTGTGGTAACCTCAATAGGATCTCGTAGAAGATTGACTTCAGGCATGTAAACCAGAAAGTCCGCTAATTTGCCGGCAGTCAGGGTCCCTACTGACTGAAGGACTCCTAATGTGGACGCAGCATTCGAGGTTGCGGCTCGAAGGACCTGAGAAGATGTGATGGATTAAAATCGTTAGATGTAGGGGATAGATAATGTCCAATACCTCGTAGTTAGTCAGTCCCCCGCTCTTGGTGAAAAACATTTCCGCGTGGTAATTGTGGCCCATTGGCTGCTCACCGTGTGCTCCAATATGAATCTTAAGGCCATCATGTACCATTCTGGCAGCGTAACTTGAAGCGTTGAACATGACATAAGCTACGGAAGTTGAGACTGCATCAACTTCGAAGAAAATTCATGTGTTCAAACATGACTCACAACTATCAGGGCGAGCAACTGATTCAGTCAGTTTCTCTAGAATGTCGTGCCGCATGAAACGCCTCAATCTATCAAGGGAACTTGTTCGTCAGAACCGAGAAATCATAATGCAATTTTACCAACTTTGGATCATTTGGAACATCATGATTTGCCCAGACGTATTCTTCTCCCCAAGGACCGACGTAATTCACGAGATATACTGGGGTATAGCTAGTGCCACTTTTCACAAATAGCTTGGACACATCTTCGTATATCGCGGCAAATGGTAGAGAATGCTCCAGAGTAGTCATACCTAGTTGGATGTCCCAATCTTAGAAAAACCTCTTCAGAAACCACAATCTTACCATCAATAATATATGCCAGGTTCCAATCATAATTGGCACCACCTTCTGGGAAGCAAAGCATGCCCAGATCCTTGGCTACAGTCAGAAGCCGCTGTCGGGAAGCTCTGTTATAGGTTAGTAGGAAGACATGCCGAAATTGTGAAGGCTTACCGAGCAGGAAGTTGGTAGTTTTTGTACGAAAGTGCGAAGGGACCTCCTTCAGCTTTAATTCTATTGAGAGCGGCGTGAGCTTGTGTCTCGTCGACTATCTCTTCGTACAAGCCGGTCCATGTACCGGCGAAAACCACTGTTCCTGTGGTCAATATCCGAGGACCAATGAACTGCCCACTTTCGAGGCGACTGCGTTCGACAAAGGTATCCACGGTATTAGAGCTAGGACTGAGATTGACAAAGAAAAGTCAAAAACAATCACAATATTGGACCACTCCAGAAGGCGTACTTGTGCAATGTGGTCACTCCATAAGCAAGAAACGTTTGCATTTCCCATGATTTGGCCGGGTAGCGAGTAGTATATCCACTCCAATGAGCATGGACATCAATAAATCCAGGCATAACGAAACCTTTGTGATATCGATATTAGCATAGCAAGAGCGGGTCAAAGAGAATGGCCGAAAGTAATCACCTCCTTGTACATCGATAGTTACGGCGCCGGGAGGTATTTGGATGGACTCTTCTCTGCCTACGGCAATGATAACACCATCCTGAATCAGCATTGCGCCGTGTTCAATGAGGTCCCAATCTTCATCGCCGGTCTCCATAGTCAGAATCGTTGCATTATGAATAGCGACGATCACCGAAGTAGTAGTGAAATTCTGTCCATATAAAGGCCGGACGTCCGCTTTGAGCCGGGCAATATCGGTTGGATGCTCAACAAAGACTTCCTGTTGTTCAATCAAACCACTGGAGCAAGATATACCAAACGTATTGCGATCATTCTGAGCAGCCTTAATGCACTGTCGGCTTTTGGATACATCCAGAGAGTAGATAATAGGGCCTGCGATGTTGAGGGTTTGTTTAGACCAGAGAGAGATAGAGAAGAAAAACATAGGGCTCACCTAACAGCCACGATAGACGCTTACCATCTCTACTCCATGCTAAAGAATGTCCACCATCGACACTCAATCGCATCAAGCCTCTCGTTGAATTACCAGGTTTAGCCCATAATTCCTCTTGAGGCTTCAAGGTTGCGCCATTCGCTAGATAGACGTGTTGATACTCAAGGAAAGCGACATGCTTGACTGTTCCTATCACGCCCTCGAGGTCAGGAGCTATAGCTATAGCATTCGACATCTTTCCTGTGAGGATACTACCAGCACTTTCCGACTCTGCATCGAGCGAAACAGAAAAGACTCGAGAGCTTTGGTGAACCAACAAATTTGCGGAGCCGATGAAACGTATAGTAAGAGCTAAATCGGAAGCATCCACGTCCGAAGGTACGAAGCGTAGATCTTGAACGGCGACGCCAGAGGCATTATTGGTAGGCAAAACGATTTCACCAACGTAGAGGCCCAGGTGAGCAGTAGCGAGAATGTTTCCTGTCAGGACGTCTCCTGCGCTCTTCACGAAAGCGATTCTTCGTGAGTAACCAGGGCCTTCGCTGATAACCGGACTAAAATATCTACCAAAAGGAATCCCAGAAACCTCATAAGCAACGCTAGAATCCATATTCGCCAATTCCAAAGTCGTGAAATTCGTATCGGACCATCGAGCATGGACAACCAAATTATTCGCGCCGGGAACGAAAGATGGTGAATAATAAGGTGCATCTGGAACAAGAACAGGTACTCTGGTTACCGTAGTCTCGCCAAAGGTTTGAACGATGGATATTCCAGCAGCTTGGAACACGGCTTTGACGCCGATATCATCTAGAGCTAATTCCTTGAGGGCATGAACTCTCTGAGTATCTTTTGTCTCCAGCTGAAGCAAATCCAGTTCCGTTTTTCGTGTTTCTGCTATGCGCGTTTCAATGTGAGCAGTGAAACGGATCGGTTGAGGGTCTCCAAAGGCAATCTTCTCTTCGTACTCGTTGGTGGTCAAAGGAACACGGTAGATTTGACCTCTGGCCCAGATGATAATCGCGTCGTCGTTTGGGGTGAACGCGAATGAAGGATAAGAGCCACCTAATGTGGAGCCACTTGAAAAGTCGAAGTCAAGTCCGTACCAGACGTAACGCAATGAACCAGACTGGAGATCTCTATGTCCGTTGAATGGAAATCAGCGGACGACGCTGAATGATGTACTTACTGGATTACAAGCGCTTCTCGATCCCTAACGTGACGAACGAAAGCAAGTGATCTTCCATCTCTAGATAGCTCTGGACGACTGGCACCACCCGGGAAAGCATCGACGAGTGTTTCTTGCTTTCCTGTAGTCAAATTATAGGAAAATATCGCAAAGACACCCTTGTGGACTGTACGCGTCGTTAGGAAGCACAATCAGTCAACGAGGGAAAGCTGGCATACCATCTTTTTCTGAAGTTGTGTACTCGTCCACCACATTCTTTGCAAAGATCACCATGTCATCTCCTGCCCAAATAAACTGCTCAGGTCCGATCTGCTGCTCGGAATAGCTTTCTACAGTCATTCCTTGAGGAAGGGTCCTCCCCAAGACACGTCTGCCGCTGCCAGATGTAATGCTCCCGGAGTTTTGCTCGATGGACAGGCCGTGTAGGTCGTATTCCCATCCTTCTGGAGCAGATATAGTAACTCTGCCAGTGTACCATTTGGATGTAATGATTTTATGACCAGAAGGGTGGAAACGAGGACCAGAGACATATCTGTAGGTCTCATTGGTGACGCGCTGAGCTGCACGATATATTCACATTAGAATCTAGAGAAAAAACATGCTACCTATAAGAAACGCACCAGATATACGACCTTCTCTCCTCAAACGATTCTTTCTTCGTCCCTCTGTCTCTGGAACGCGTTGAATAAACAGAAGATGTTCTTGTACATCCTTCGCTGCCAATGCCTCAGCCAGCAAGGGATCTGTGGCCGTCGAAGGCCTAATATCCATTTCTTCGCAACTTGTCCAGTTCATAATCCAGATATTGCTGATTCCAATGCCAGCATCACTGCGAAATGCGAGTTGTCTCCCGTCCGGAGAGAATCTTGGATCTGCATCGTACGGGATGCCCAGAAGAACAGGCCTTGCTCGAGCTGCAGCATCTTCATCGAGCTTGTACGCTTCTGATGCAGTAATACAGTAAATATCACCCAATATATCAAAAACAATATCTCCTGTTACTGGATGTACATCAAGACGGAGCCAAGTGCCCTCTTGGACATCGTATTCGAGGAGGCGTGGGTACGGAAAGTCCGTAGAGATATCCCAAGGAGTTTGTTGACGAAAAGGGAATATGTTATCCTGCCATTCCGAAGTTGGGTCTTTATGTGCTGAGAATTGAATGGAACGTCCGGAATAGATGTAACCAAAACTAAAAATGGGAGTAGAGAAGATAAGAGACGCGCCCAGAACCACGGCGAATACGATCAAACGGATGGTGATAGCGGGTCTTCGTGGCTTGAAAAACCTTGGGAGTGTATAAATATTATTATCCTGCTTGTCAACCATTACTTCCCCTGGTAATCTTAAGATGGGAAGGTTGGTCGAGGGAAAAGGAGAATTGATGAATGAGGAGTATTCGACATATGTTGCTGTCAAGATGATGTTGAAATCTCATGGAACTCAAAAAACGACCGTATGTATACAAAATAACCCGAAGATGACTTTCATGAATTGAGATCCTAGCATTGAATTCATCTTCACTCTTCGTCTTTCTCAGCCTCAGCCTCCTCCTTAGCGCTTTCTCCATTTGCTTCATTTGTTTCATCTTTTGTCTCTTCCTCTTCCGAAGGGGCATTCTTACTATTCAACACAGTAGCGTTAATCCTGATCCCAAACATTGTTCAGCGTCGATTAGAATATCGGGTATTGAAAAAAAACCACATACGTCAACATAACCTGCACTTTCTCCTTTGTACCTGTATCATTTTCGAGTTCCACAGTCAGGCGCTTGCTGCCTTTCCAGCCATAACTGCCGGTGTTGAATGAACTCGGCAGAAGAGTGAGAGATCCTAGTTGGCCTGGGTCTGCTGAGGTAGACGGAACGGTATCATCGTCCCCAGCGCTTGGGGGAGTATGTGTGACGTTAACATGTAGAGGTAGAGCCTTGGCCTTGAATTGGGATGCAGGGAGAACGGCCTAATTTACGATAAGAGTTCAACGGATAGAAGGTGGTAATCGAGATAGTAAACACACTTTAGCGGAGTTCTTCTTGTTGCCACCTTTCTTTCCTTTAGAAGCCGTCGATGTCATGTCAGTCTTTGCGGATTTCGCAGAGCGTGTAGCTGGGCCAGAGTCTTCTGCAGAGCGTTTTGTTCCAGCTGTCGATATGATCAGGATATCGCTTACATCACCACATATAAACGTCGACCTACCCATCTTCAAAGAGACTGAGTGTTTTTGGGGAACTGAGAGTTGGGTAAAAGAATGGGGGGAAAGGTTGAAATCGTTGTTGAAAATCTGAAGCGAAGGTCTCCCGTATTTGTAGTACAATAAATTTGTCTCACGACGACGCCTCAATAGCCTCACAACGAAATGTGACGTCACGCGACAACAGAAAGGCCACTTCAGAAAATCTCCGGTCTGCACTAAAATAGATAGTTGAGTGTGATATACAAAACCATTTATTCAAAGCACAGACCAGTACATTTCATAAATCAAAGTCAAAGTCTGAATCTGAATCTTTCTCTTTCCCTCTCACATTCTTTTTTGTTCGCCCATTAACAGACGTTGCTGCAGAGCGCATACGGGAAGACCGATCCAAGTCATCCTCGTCTTCTTCGCCTGAGCTGCCTTCTTTTCGCCTGTCTTCTGGCGCACGTCGTTCAGGTGGATGAAGGGCCCCAGTAACGAGCAGTAGTGCTTCCAATTCTACTTCGACATCAGCTAAGATATGAGATATGAATCGATGCTCTTTACCTTCAATTCTTCTTTCACGATCTGCACCCCAAGCCACAACCTGATTTCGAATCTCACCTTTCTTGTAGACGATAAACATTGGCACCCGGCTTTCTGGCAAATTCGGGATACACTTATCGCCCACTATGGAGACAAACTTGGATCGAGGATATCTAGCAGCAAGGGTTTTGACATGTTCGAAAGCGCGATCACTTCGCGGGATACTAGACAAGCCGATGTGACTTTCAAACGTAGGCTTTGAATAGTACTGCAGCTCACCCATCTTTATACAGAAAGCAAACAACAGCAGTACCTTGCTCTGCGTCATCACCTTCTTCATCTATTTTGCTTGCCTCAGTGACCTCTCGTGTGTAATCATCCCGGCCGATAGGATACACTCGTCCAAAGCGAGACTTTTTATCCAGTGCTTTTTCATCAGCCAACCTCTGTCTTCGATACGCAGCAATCATTCGTTCCGTATCGTCATCTGGGGCATCCTCGCTGATTTCTCGCAGTTCTGAAGGAGTGAAATCGTTGAGGATGTCACTGAAAGTTGGTGATGGTGGCGGCGATGGAGATGGAGGTGTAGGCTCTCGAGGTGGGATAATTCCGTGTTTTCGTAACGCGTCGTTGCTGGATAGAAGGCGTGGATTGTTCAGAAGAAGTAAGAGTAAAGTAGAGTACGGAGACGCACAATTCCGTATCTTCGTCAATGTTTACGGCCATCCTGGTAGAGACTAGCGCCGACTGAGCAATTGAGTCGTTGAAAGGCCTTGCGATCTACAGACTGCTGGAAAATTTGACGATAAGATTGGGAATGTCAGCCTGCAGATGAGAGTACGAGGGCAAGATAATCTGATTTGGGCGCTTAGGTCTCCTTCATGTACTGTGTACAACGCGGTCACCTTGTTCGATAAGCCAGAGCATCTTATCATGGCTTCAAACGCTTCTATAACCACTCTACTACCCCGTAAATATCAAGAAGAAATATTTACACAGGCCCAACAAGGCAACATCATCGCTGCCCTTGATACTGGTAGTGGAAAGACCTTTATCAGCACTCTCCTCGTCAAATGGATCGCAGCGAAGGACAATGATGGCCGCAAAATCTTCTTTTTCGTGCCAAAAGTGCCACTAGTCGAGCAACAGGGCGATTTCATTTCTCAACATTCATCTCTTCGCGTTCTGAAATTACATGGGTCGTCTAACATCGATGTATCTGATCGTGATAGATGGAAACAAAAGTTCGAGCAACACGACGTTTTCGTACTAACTGGTTCGTGATGTGTATCTTCTGTCCTCGTCAGTCACATCGCATACGATGGGACCTTCTCAGTTTAGCGAAGAGTAGTGGGTTCATGAAATGGAGAGAAAGACTTTCCCTTCCATGTTCTCACTATCGCTCGCTCTACTAAGTCATGTTCAACCGTATGCCATGGCTCATTCACAGCGTGTTTTAGCCCAGATCTTCCTCAACTTTATGACCCACTCTCTCTTAAGGATGGAAGAAGTTTGTACTCGAGTCATCTTGACATCAGCCACATTTTTATTCGCCTTCATATCCAGGTTTCTTTGTTGGTTTTTGACGAATGTCATCATGCTCGGAAGAAGCATCCGTACGCTGTAATTATGCATGAATACTTGCAATGCCCAGCGGAGAAACGACCCAAGGTTTTTGGCATGACAGCTTCCCCGGTTTGGAACCCGAAAGATCCAGCAACATCGCTCAAGGTTTTGGAGGCTACCATGGACGCTAAAGTGATCGGTGTCCGTGAGCATGTTGAAGAGCTCCTAGAGAAATCTCCCAAACCCATCGAAGTGTGTAACATGTTCATGTTTTCGAAAACTTTCAGCTTGACTCTGGAAAATCTCTTATACAGATGATGAAGTTGTACGCGCCACCGCCTCAACAATATGACTATCCTTCACCTTTGCTCTGGGATGCGCTCAGTGTTTTCACCCTGTTCAAAGATGTAGACTTGGACAAGGGTTTTTGGCAAGACATTGAACGGCGATACTTCGTAACGCTGAATGATTTAGGACCTTACGCCGCTTCGGTTTATCTTTTCACGGAAGCGACCTATTATATCACGCGTCTTTTTACTATCTACCGCACCGAAGGCCACACCAGACGCGATGAGCGCGTCGTTCCACGTGATTCATCATCGCAGGAGATACCTTCCGAGTTGTTCGATATCGCAGACGTTTTAGTTGATTACCAGGCTTATTTCACTCACATGGATGACCCTTCTCTGCTGCCACTCTCGGTTCCCTTGGATTGGTGTACGCCCAAGGTGCGAACATTAGTCGAAGTGCTTCGGACCCATCACTCGCCTACCTTCCAAGGGATCATCTTCGTCGAGCAACGCCAAATTGCGGCCTGCTTAGCCAGGGTACTTCCCCATATCCCGGATTTGACTGGTTTATTCAAATGCGGGTCATTTGTTGGTGGTGTCGCTACATCCGAACGTATCTCCAGTGACGGTGGTCAAGAGCAGGTTGCCAAAGCATTCCGGGAAAACAAAATCAATTTGCGTGAGTACCTTGTCAATCCAGCGACCCTTCTTGTCTGAGTATATCTTGCAGTTATCGCAACATCCGTTGCTGAAGAAGGATTAGACTTTCCCGTATGTACCATCAATGGTTCAGTCCCCAAGAGCTGATTACTTCTACTCCGTAGGCATGCGATGTTGTCATTCGCTTCAATTCACTAGACCATGTCGTTGGTTACGTGCAATCTCGAGGGCGTGCACGCAACAAACTATCCAAATTTATAGTCATGATACAGGAAAATAATTACGCATATCAAGAACGATATAAAAAATTCATTGATACTGAACCAAAGCTTAGGGAAGCTTATCAGGCTCAACTTCGGCTATCCAAAGATGTGTTGGATCCTGACGAAGATGACGACGATGATGAAGAGGAAAGTGCGGCGGACCTGGCGAGCAGGGAACGATACACTGTCCCGTCCACTTTAGCATTCGTAACCTACGATAGTGCGATATCACTGATCAATCATCTCTGCTCTCTTATTCCACACGATCTCTACACTGCCCAACCTACCCCAGTGTACACAGGCGAGTTCCAGTCCACATTACATCTCCCCGCCTCGTTACCTCTACCACCGCAAGACCTCATTTACCGCGGCCCGGTCAAGAGCAGCAAAAAAGAAGCTAAGCGTGCTGTTTCGTTTTTAGCAGTAAAACGGCTACACCAATTAGACGTCTTTGATGATTATCTCCTGCCCGTTGGAAGCGGGCGAGGGAAAGATTTCCAAGATGCTGAGGGGAAGCCTGTCCCAGACATGAGCCATATTCCGCCTACGATGGAAATACGGGTCAGAGATCCGTGGATTATTTCGTACGACTTATGGATGCATCCTATCGTTGCGGATGGGAAGATTATAGCGGGTTTGATAACGGGTGCCCGACTTCAGCCCGTCCAAATCAATCATCATGGTAGTATCATAGAAACCCATCGGGGACGCTTGCTTGAATTGCACTCAAACAAGGAGATGGAGTGCTTGCGGTTGATGGAAGAGTACACTAAACTCGGGGTACACATTCGCATCAGCGCTTCACCCTTTGTGGGCCGGCCAAGCTTGTTCTTGGTTCCCCTCACGTCCTCCGGGGACATAGATTTTCGTGCGATAAATGAACTTGTTTCGAACCCGAGCGGGAATCCGGACTGGTCGGTCATTAACAGCGAACACTATGACCGTTTACTAGTTCGCAATGTCAACCAATACGGGCGAATCTGGCTTCTACGTAGTACGCGTATTGACCTCACACCGATGTCGATAATGAGCGTTACACCGGAAGGTGTACCTCAAACCTACCGTGATTACTACTTGAATCGTTGGAAACCTAAACCTGGTAAGGACCGTTATAATTGGGTTCCAGTAGTCCCTGAAACAGGTCCATTACTTGAACTGTCAAGACTCATACGTCCCAAGACCACTCAGTATCCTTTTGCAGGTACCGAAAAGCTGAATACGGACCTAGCACTGGAAAAGGTTCTCATTCCGCAAGGGTGTTGTACATGGTTGACTATGTCAATTGAAATGTCTCGTGCTTTCCGCATCCTGCCAGCTCTAGTACATCGCATCACTGTTATATATCGCGTTCGTGCGGCTAAGTTTGAGCTGAGTTTACCTCCGATCGACGATGATCTGATGGTGCAAGCTCTCACTATCCCCAGTGCTCTTGCAGGGTACAACAACCAAAGGCTCGAAACACTCGGAGACGCGGTATTAGAATTATGCACCACTGTGCATCTACTGAACAAATTTCCCCATCGACACGAGGGGCAGCTCTCCATTATCCGCCAGCAGTCAATATGTAACCGCTTCTTGCTCTATCGCGCATTGCACGTCGGCCTTGATTCCTTTATAAACAGCGAAAACTCAACAGTCAAGTCATGGAAGCATAATATCGAGGTGAACCACAGCGAATCAAATTCTTCGCATTTTGCTTCAAGGAATTATCCCCGAAGGAGCTTACAAGACTGCATGGAAGCTACTCTTGGGGCTGCGTTTATGACTGGTGGGATGCCTATGGCAGTGCAGGCCGGAAACGCACTTGGGCTGACGTTTGGAGGTCCCAGTCCTTGGCCATTGCGATACAACCGGGTAGAAAACTCCTCGATCTCTCCTTTGTTCACAAAGTTACAGGAGCAGCTGGGATATGATTTCAACAACGGACGCCTTTTGCGAGAAGCCTTGACACATCCTTCATTTGCGTCTGAAGCTGAGATTATACCCTCCTATCAACGTTTAGAATTTCTCGGTGATGGTGAGCTCAACGCTTGCGTCGTGAATGGAGTTTTCTGACGTATTTTTCCCAGCTGTCCTCAACCTTGTCGTGATTCATTACCTATACAAAAGGTTTCCTGAAGCCGAATCAGCCCAGCTAGCATTTCCTCGAACGAAGGCAGTTTGTGCACAAGCCCTCGCGTTCCTCGCTGTCAAGAAACTAGAACTCCATCAAATCATATTATTAAATAACGTCGACCTAAGCAAAGTCATCAACAGCTATGTCCCTCATCTCCAGGAAGCCCTCCCACAAACGATAGTCAATACAGGGTGGAAATTTGACCCCCCGAAAGCCCTGAGCGACGTCTTTGAAAGTGTGATTGGCGCTGTCCTTGTGGATTCTGGTTATGATTATGAAAAGACTGCTTGTGTTACGGAACTCGCTATGGAAGAGATACTCAGCATCCTCTCGCCCTCTGTTCCATTGGATCCGATATCAGCGCTCGTACAATGGATTGCGGCATCTGTATGTCGTGCCCAAGTCAAGTTCGTGTGAGTTATCATGTAGTTTGTTTTATGTTGCGATCTTACTCTCATATCTTTCAGCGTGGTCATGAAGGGCGAGCGTGAAGGGACACAGGCTGAACTTCATGATGTTGTGATAGCAGGACCAATCATATCGACAAGTTCGGCAGTTGCAAAAAACCTTGTAGCAGAAAGGGCTTTAGCTATCCTGCAAGATACTTGCCATGAACGCTGCTTGACTCGTGTATGTTTATGCGAGACTAGTGGAAAGGTAGATGTTGGATCATTACCGGAAGATGAAGAAGAAGAACTCTAGCTTGCGATGTATATATATATACTTTTATATCAAGCAAAAAGTAGTTTAGCTGCACACTTTTTGAAAGATGGACAAAAACATCCGACCAGCCTGGTTCGAACAGGCGACCCCAAGATTTCAGTTATCCTTTACAGTCTTGTGCTCTTCCAACTGAGCTATGGTCGGATGACAATATATGAGATTGATATTATCTTCAGTTGTACTTACACCAATTTCAAAATCGAATGTTCCGACTTTGTACAACTTTTGAACACAGTCACGGTGCGCTATGACATTCAAGGCCAACGCGACGCTCTTAAGCCACCTGAAATCAATTTATCCCTCCTCCAGTGGTAAGCTTTGAATGAAATAATCATTTACAATCAGTCTATGTACAGTTGCGGACAATCAAAGACCGCCAAAAAATATGGATGTTTTCTTTTACGCCGATGTTAGGTGCAATCGATAGCTATTGATCAAGAGATGTTCCACCAATATTTTGAGATTTTTTCATCGAGCCGCTCCTTCTTGGGAGGCTCTACAAAGTAGCGAAGTCCCGAAAATTTGGCGGTCCACTGAAAAAAATCGGTAAAAATCTGAAAAAGTGTGGAATCAACTGCATTTGATTAGTTATGAATGATTACAGACTTAGAGGATGTTCTGACGAGCCGTTCTCCCAAAATAAAATGATACTTCCAGAGTGAGGTTACGATGTCAAAGGACTTCGTGCCAAATGCAAACCAGTTTGTCCAATGGAAAATCAAAAATGCTGCATGGCTTGCCTTCTCAGTCAGCAAGATGATTTCTTACACCAAGAATCCATGCTGGAGAGCAAGATTCAGATGGCAGGACACAAGATAATCTTTTTACTAAAGTTTTATTGTGAGTTGAATCCAATTGAAATGTATTGGGGGTGGGGTAAAGTATCGATATCGCGAGGAGGACAAGATTAAGTTTGACGAGGCAAAGGTTGTGGCTGAGAAGTGGTTGAATGCATGCCCAAGACTGACAATCTGACGATTTATAAATCATGATTCCTTTCGGTTCATGAGTGCATATTGCAGGTTTGACAGGAAAAGCTGCGGAGTGGGCAGTTTGGAAGCAGAAGCAGCATCTTGCAGTCTCACAAAGGGCAATGATGTCGATTGAAGCAGTATTAAAATGACAATTTGTACATAGCAATTTAAATATGTAGTGGTATGTATACCTCGAACCACGCCAGAATTTTCCGGAAGGGGTACACAACATCAAAATTTTTTTGCCAAAAATTTGGCGGAACCTAATTTGTCGTGGGAAAAATCTGTAAAAATCGTTTTTCGACGTATTTCGTTAAGCGGAATCTGTTCCCGATATTTCCGAGACCTAAATTTGGCTAGTTCAAGCTCCAGAAAAAATGTTGACTTTGATTGTCCGCAACTGTAGTGCCATTGCTAGCAATCAATCCTTGGTATATTGTATCCGCCGTCGCGTTCAGTGCCAGTAACGAACCTGAGGCTGTGCCGGAGGTTTTCAATTATGTCCTCTCAGAAGTTACCGGAAAACATGAAGAACGGTTGCTGGTAGCACGCAAGTTTCGTGATGCCTTGCTCAAGTCTGGACTGACTAGTGGATACTCAAAGGTGAGAGGGTGTACAAACTTTTACATCGATATTAGTTTTTCAACACACTCCAAGGCAATCAACAGTTTGGCCGCACTACATGCAGTAATGCCACCGGAGCTACTGGATACAAAGATGTTGAGGTACAGTGCTCTTAAGGTGCTCACAAGGACATTCAAAGATAATGCTTTTGGATCGAATGGGACAGAGACCCATCTATCCCTCTTCAAGATTACGAACAAAATGGCCGTGCTTTCTTTAGAGCAACGTATGGTAATACCGCAGATTCCGTTCAAACACTTTTAGACACTATCTACCCGGACATGGGTTCGTATTTCAAAGTATCCTCGGTTTACACCTCGTTGCTCATCATGTTCGCGACCGAAAGGCTATTTCTCAAACACGATTGGGTATGGGTATACATACGGCTTTACCGACATTCTCTCACCTCTCGAGACATCCTATGTCCTCGTTGCATCCCTCATTGCTAGCGACACTCCCCTCCAGATTAACTGGCATTTGGACGGAGCACGCAGGAATGGTGCTACACTCGAGGAAGTCAAAGCTGTTCGACAAATTGCGATCGAGGCTGCTTCCGCGGCCGGGGTCAGATGGAAGGCAGGTGTGCCGGAAGTTAGAGAAAGCCAAGATTAGTCTACGCCTGTTTTTAGAACTTCGCATAGAACTTTCGAAGCCTCTGTGTATATTGCAAAGGTCTGTCTGCCCTTTGATCTGTACGTTGTGCAGACGGTATCTGGATTACTTGACTCAAACCAGACGCGTTGCTGTAAAGATCGCAGACTGAATCTACACCATCATTCGAGCTCATTCTAGACCAGTCACCGCCTTTTCATTCACGAAAGGTATCCGTCTGGGGAACTTCATTTCAAAGTGATCGATCTACTTCAAGCATTCAAAACCTATACACGTTACACATATGCTTTTTGTGCTTTGGACAACGGCGCAGCGCGCTTTTCTGTCCAGGAATGAAAGAGTGTTTGAGGTCTCGATGTTTATTTTGCTTGAAATAAATCGTCATAGAGTTACGAAAAGATGTTATTTTGGTATGCGCTTCTCTCAGGTATATTGTCCGTTCATGAGAAACCGGTGCACAAGACCGGATAGCTGTGAATGTTCCCTCTCTCTCGATTTCTATATTTGCAGAAGAACGGACATAAGCAGTATCGAAAATGACGTGAATCGTGTTTTCGGAGACAGTGTCGCTGCGTCTTTTCCTATCGCGGTACAGCTTGCGAGCGCCGAGATTACCCATACCCCACATCAGTTTAAACGCAAAAAGAGTTCCTTGATAACAATCGTTTTGAGCTGAACCTTTTCGGGACCAGGATACTTATGACTTGTTAGTCTTCGAGCGTGAAACGATTGTCAGGGATAAGTGACTCCCACTGGGACGAACAATATGATAGATACCAATGCCAATATTTTACCCACAACTAATACAGGTAAAATGAGCAGACATCACCCAAAGCCCAAAATATATTATACAGAAAGAGATTAAAAGGAGACTGCGATTGACAACCTGAGAGATTTGAACTCGAAGAGAGCAAACAATCTGGCATATGTACAAGTCCTGATTGATCTACGAGGTTGATATTGGAATATGTAAGATATAAGATGGAAGTCCAGATAGAACGGGATGAGATGCATGTCGATGAAAGGCGGAAGAGGTTGAGTGGAAGCAATTGAGAGATAGAGCTTTAAAAAGCATGCTGTGACGTGAGATAAATAATGATGCCTCGAAGGGTATATGATATGCAAAAGCGCGATTCATACAGGTAGAGGATGGACGGAGTTGGGTGGTATTTATGCGGCGGTAAGGTGGAAGTAAACACATAGGACGTAGGTTACTCCGACATCGGGGCGGTGGTTTGACGGGTGCCCGAGTGCGAAACCTATTTATGACGACTGACTTTTTCAACGCCAGCACCTAAGCTAGTCTTTCTAGCCTTTTCTTCTTCACTTTCATCTTCCTCTTCTTCATCTTCGTCATCACTATCATTGACATTCTTTTCCGATTCAGAATCAGATTCAGACTCAGATTGAGAGGACGTAGATGAAGCAGAGGAGGAAACAGAAGAAACAGAACCATGACGAGACTTGCGGATTCTGTCACTTTCTTTTTCCTCAACGCC
This sequence comes from Lentinula detonsa, assembly GCA_027921405.1. NCBI lineage: Eukaryota > Fungi > Basidiomycota > Agaricomycetes > Agaricales > Omphalotaceae > Lentinula > Lentinula detonsa. The sequence goes on from JANVFU010000011.1 coordinate 44,575, forward strand.
CTGTTGAATATCAACGATTGTGTCTTCCGACGCTCTTGCCCCGACGACCGGTTCAGAAGGAGGAAGGTCCTTGACTTCATTTGACAGAGACTCATCCTTGCCTTGACTGAGATCAAATTTCGGGATGGCGTCCTGCAACGACTTGCCCCGACTGTGATGTGAAGAGTGGTGCTTGCTCAGCGGAGGAGGCGCAGGAACGTTGACCGCGGTCATCACATGGTGCTGTTCATCTTTGCCTGGAGAAGAAGCACCGCCTAGGTTCGAGATTGTTGGCGTGTTAGAAGCTTGCCGGGACATCGAAGCCGCTCGGAGATCGGGAGACACAACATTACGTTCTGGACTAGCTGAAGAGGACAGTACACCTTCAATGGCACGAGGCTTGGGGGTACTGACGGCACTCGCAGTGGGAGTGACCATGGTTGACCCAAATGTCGGCGTGGGTGACCCTACAGGCGATCCGACACCAAAGGAATCTGTTTGAGAAGCATCTGGCCCCCCAAGATCTGGAAGTGGAAGAGGAGTAGGAATGTTTTTCGAAGTTCCCGCAGGTGAAGTCGAAGTGGCGGTCCCGGAGGTACCAGTAGTAGTAGTTGAAGTGAACGAGAGAGAGTCTGAAGCGTCGATTTCACTACTTTCAGTTGTTTTGGCCTTCTCCTGGGCTTCGCGTTCCTGTCTCTCTTTTTCCGCCTGCTCTCTGGCCTCCCTCTGTGCCTTTTCTCTGATTTCTCTTCTTTTCCGTACCCAGCCCATACCACTACCATCATCATCATCATCCCTTGAATCTCCATTTTGCACTGCCCTTCCTACACTATTTCGTTTCTCAGGACAACCCGAGTCCAGCACACTTGTACCGTTGCTGAGTACTCGACCCCAAACCGTGCCACCGACACCATCCTGCACATTTTTGACACTCCCCATCCCGCCATAACCCCACTCCACGAACTCAGGGTCCGGATCATCTTTTGCGTTTGCGAAGGGATTAGCTTGTGATCCTAAGAAGGGAAAGTAGAGTCAGAAAACACGCAGTGCGAATGTGACAACGTGCAGGAAGCTAAAAGAAGCCTCTGAAGGGCACCTGAGCTGGATTGAAGGCCTTGTTGCACCGCCGATATGGTGCTGACTTGCATCCCATGTCATCTGTGTGCTCACCAAGTGGCACTGTGACATTGCCCCATCAATCGTCCCCAGGTGCGCCCGATAATAATAACGGGAAAACGCCTATTATCGGGAGACGGTCTAGTGAGAGAACGTTGTACTCACCACTAATGCTTCCTCTTTTTGCTCCATACACCCTTCCATTTAACATCCGGGTTCCCTTTTTAGATTGGCCTGTGTGAAGTGTGCTGATCATCCCATTTTGATGTGCTGGATTCAGCTTAGACGAAGTTGAGCTAGAGCGTGGCTTGTTTCGAGAGTTGGTGGAGGCGGGCGAAGAGGAGCGTTTGGCATTCTGTCAATCGATCGTATTAGACTATGAGCGTTACTCGGACCAAACAAGCGACTGACCCTGACGTTTTCGCCTTTGTAACTTTGGGTACTTTGGGTCCGGTATATGGGAACTCCTACACCATCGCGTCCAGACCTTGGGCCTCCAGAACCAGCACTTGTCCAGCGAGTCAAAGCGTTGCCCCACCCTTGAGCACTTGAGATAGAATCAGTGTCCGATTCATCTTTGTCCTTGCCCTTTGACCCACGACGGAAAAGGTTAATAGTACCGAGCGTAAGTATCTGATCCGTGGAGATGTTGTACTTTGAGGAAAGTTTATTCCTCAAAGAGCTAGACTTGCGCGCGGACTGAGTAGGAGTCGAAGAGCCGGTAGAGGCTGGGTATCGATCAATACTTTGCGTCGGTGTCAGGGAGTACATCGAGGATGCAGAAGAAGATATTTCAGATGTTGGTGGAGATGAACTAGAATTAGATGAATTTTTCGAACTATTGGAGCCATCAGACTCTGAAGACGATGTCGAAGCAGGTACTGTAGATGTAGCAAGGGAAGAAGCCGCGTCAGGCAGAGGAACATTCCAACTTTGAGGCGTTTGTGAGGGAGTTTGGACTGGTGAGTTGAGTGCTGAGAGTGACATTGCAGCAGGGATGCTCGCTAGCTCAGATGCATCGGTGAAAGGCATTTCCAGTTTTGAAGCGAGAAAATCGAAATTTTGACCGTCCATGATGAGTGGAGATAATAAAGGGAGCTCGGTACCATCGTCAGTGACGAGCACAGAGCGACGGGGATCTGGTAGAGGCGCAAAACGAATAGTACGACGGGAGGTAGGCGCTGGTGAATGTATTGTAGTCATTATGAGTGGCGATTTGTTCTATATGAATGGTCAGTAAAAAGATAAAGACTAGTTCGTTGAAGACATACAAGAAGGAAATGCAACCAAGATATAGATATACAATAGGGTGAGAACTCAAAAAAGTTTGGTTGTATAAGTGAGAAGTGTTCGGAGCTGGTTTTCGTTCTGGTCGAGACGGTCGAAGACTGAAAGAAGGTTGAAAACGATCTAGAAAGCTAAGGGAAATGTAAAAAAGGCTGTTGAGTTTAATGAGCGAATGCCAAGTCCAAATAATTTCGTCACTCCATACAGTCGGGGTGCCAGGAGTCCTTTTTCCCAATTTAGGTCATACCGTAAATATTGCCACGTGTTTTATAGGTCTTAGGATTATTTGTCTTGTTTCTTGTCCTTTCCTTCGACAAAAGTCGAGCTTGCAACTTCTTACGCCCTGCATACAGATAGGTACTACCACACCTCGGTACTGCCATAGTGTGCGCAAGCTTGTCAACTATTTTTTACTCAATTCTTCACCTGAAATATTATGAATAAAGTGCCGTGTACGCGCGTCCGTAGGAAATACGTCCGTCGTTTCTCGAAGATCTCCGTAGGTCAATTTCCAATCGTCATGATCCGAGGCTGCGCCGAGTTGCAATACGGCAATGGGCTTGTGTGGCCTCTTCCAGAAAAGCGAACAGCGACCTCTTCATGATCATTTTTCGAGGCTGATTCTGATTCTGGTAAATATGCTCTCTTCGACCTCCGCAGCACAGCCTGCCATGTGCGCTACTATCAATCTGCCGGTCCCACACAAAGTGCCCTCCTTTTTCATTCTTCAGACTGGTGCCATCGGTTACAATCATCTTCATTTATTCACCGGCAGAGCTAGAGCCAAAACATTTATAAGTTTCGTCCTTTCCCGTGGTGGTTTGTAAGCCCCGCGTGCGATTTTTCTTTACAGCAGGTCATTTGTCACGAATTCACAAGGCATATGAACGACGAACGATGGATATTTAGCCAAGCCTTGCTGACGGTGCAAGTCAGGTGTAAGTATTGCGACAGTACTCTATTACCGTACAAAGACTTTTCGCTAATTCCCGAATGGCAGAGCAAACTCTGGATAACACGGCGACAGGCGGCTTTGATTTTGCTTTATCTGCTTCTTGGCCGCGTTACTTATCAGTCTCTCTTTTTACCCATCGATTATTGCTCAAAACTACAAAGCTTAGCGCTTATTATGCCGCTTCCATCCGCGACTTGTCGAGGGTCGGGAGGATATCGGGATTTTCTTACTGCTCTCCACAGTAGTCATCATGTGCTCACTTCATCCTTCCCGAGTCCACTTAGTCCAACAATTCTGCATGTTCCCCACCGGTCTCACCGCTTTCCTCATTTTCCGTATCCAGAAAAAACCACGGACCCCGTATGTCAGTGCATATATCCGAATACATGTTATCGATTCAATCTATTAATGATTAATGATTAGAGCCTGAAAGACAAAACTCAATACGAGGCGGAAGTGGAGGCGTATCTAATCATTCAACGAATTCTATTAGCAAATACATATATATACCGTGCTGTGTACTACAACCTGCTTGCAATAAGTACTATCATATCCTTCCAGTCATCTCACGAACGTTCCAGTCCTATTTCCTTATCTCCATCGTAACCCAGTTCCCAGGTAATCTATTATCCATTTCGAGTGTTATGAGGTGCTATGTGTAGTGAGCTTCTGCCGCCACTTTGAGCCCCATCTTTGATTCGTAGTTCTCGGGGGAAAATTTGCAGTTTGTGGACAGGCCCAACTCTGAGTAGTAAGAGTGATTATCATGATATAGACACCTCTTTGAAGGGTATATACAGATATGATAAAAGGTCTTGATCGTTCAGCTACATGGTTTTCTGATACATCATCCCGTCTCAAGTTTGAGCTCAGCATCCCATCTTACCTGGCGCTCCGGCTGAGCTTGGTCGATCCTCGGAGTCTAATAATACTGGACGGCAGTGATCAAGAACTTCTCCTTGGTTGCAAGATCTGACAACAATGACCCTGAGTGGACACCCAGGAACTGAGCGACCTTTCAGAAGGTCCCTAAATATATCGCCAGATACTGCTGACTCGAGAAAGGCCTAGGCTAGTGTAATTTTAGTGACCCCATCTCAGCGTATTGCTACGAATAGATCACGACATTCGCATGGAAGATGGGGAATGCACGTCACCTTGATATCAGCGTGGTCTGTGAGAGTGTGTATTCCTTTTTGGCATCTTGCCGTTTGACCCGCTTACACGAGACAAAGGTTTGCTGGTACTATATGTGGGAGTGCTTACAATGACATCTCATCGCAAACATCCAGCGCCGTGGTAGAAGCTACTGCTCCTGAACACACAGATCAGAAAATATGTATATAATACATATATGTTACAAGAATTACAGTACTGAGAGGGTTCAAAATGAACTGCGCGGCTTTGCATATGGATAGGCACTTCGAGAATAGAACACCTAGGCTTCTTTTTTTTTTCTTTTTTGTAACAGTGACAACGTGCACGCCTAGAAGCAGACATGGTAAATCGTGAAGCTTGACGGAAGGTGGCGCTAAACATCTGACTTTCTTCACATTCGGGAACTTCCTATCAGGAAAAACCAGGGTTTGAACAAAGTTCCAGTCTTATGCTCTTATGCTCTGAGTCACCCCCATACTGTGATAGACGGAGGCATTTTGATCGATCATCTTACCATATATGAGTGATATTTCTTGCTTTGTCCTCCCAAATTGGGGTTACGACTCAGGTATAGGTTCGAATAGGATACAGGGCCTAGAGTCTTTTCACTGCAAAGATTGAACATGATTCAGCCTCTAGCAGAACAGCAGAGTGCGAGGAAGTAGTAGTGGCTTACTGCCAGTGTTCAACGCCAGTGTCTTCCTTTTCTCCCGTATGTCGGGATGATCCGCTTTGACCCTGAAGACCCCGACGCACTCCTTGGCGGTCCCGCAGTTGCATCACATCAGTATGTTGACTGACTTAGAGACGAAGCAATATCTCCATATAGTAATTGTAGTAACTCCCGGAGGGAGACGAATGGATTCAGGAAAGAAGCTCCATTAAGTATGCATAGCATGGATCGGGTTATACCGGGTTCAAGCGTGAGCGTGAAAGGAATGGGTCATGGCTAAGTAATAATTATGTCCAAATCAAAGTAAAATGCCCCCAATTTGTGAACTGGACTTGGAATTCTAAGAAATTTAATAATCCTGTACAGCTTTGACCTTGCGTTCAGCAAGCGCTGAGTCTTTAGCGCTCGCTGATCAAAGCAGCAACAGACGCTCAATCGGCATGAATGGCAGCGTTGACCATCGCAGTGGCTCGAACAACATAGATTCCAGTCCTCCGTCCTCTAAAATCTCCTCAGGCCGCTCAACTGGGGCCGCCATTCCTCCAGAAACCAACATCAGTCACACTCGTTCACGAAGTATACACCTTCATAACAAACTTGCTGGTAACTTGACCAGTGAGAGTACCGATAGCTTAGGAAATAATATCCAAATGGCAATCTCTCCGCGAAGCAGCAACTATGAACGTTTAGAAGGTGGTATGGGTCCTAGTAGGATGAACAACAAGAAACGTTTTTCATGGAAGAAAATCGCTATCGCTGCTGTAGTTCTCGTTGGGCTTGTATGGGTGTTTGGTCCCAGAGAACCTGCGAAGGTGTTGTCGTGGCCATCAGACGATAATATGGATGAAAGTAAGTGTGTTGTTGGCTTGTATATCCAATAAACACCTGACGATCATTCATTTAGTAGTTTACTCGACACCACATCCTAATGTAGACCCTGAAGACCCCATCGTGCCTCCCATCCCTGCTACAGACAAACCAACTTCCCCTCCCATTAATTCCGATACAAAGGAACCCTCTTCTTCCTCCGGTCATCCGGTTTCCTTCGAAGAAGATCCGGATCCCACTAAAACTACTCATTGCACAGCTCCTTATGCTCCGCACCTTCCCCTTGTCCAATATGCGTTGATGATAGACGCAGGCTCTACTGGATCTCGTATTCACGTGTACAAATTCAACAACTGTGGCTCTTCGCCTTCATACGAGTACGAAGTATTCAAACAACGCCAGCCAGGTCTCTCCAAATTCGCCGGTCAACCTAACGAAGCCGCAGAAAGTCTGGATGTCCTCCTAGACGAAGCTGTGAGGGTTGTTCCTTCGTCTTTACGTGCCTGCACACCTGTTGCGGTCAAAGCCACGGCTGGACTCAGGCTACTACCAGGTTCCCAAAGCAAGGATATCTTGGACGCCGTTGCGCATAGAATACATGAGAAATATCCCTTCCAACTACACGAACCGGATGGCGTTGTCATAATGGACGGCAAAGACGAGGGCGTATACGCATGGATCACAGCCAACTATCTACTTAACACAGTACGCGCGGACACTCCTGTCGATACTCCTACATACGCTGTGCTTGACCTCGGAGGTGCTTCGACTCAGATTGTCTTTGAGCCGACATTCTCTCAACAGAGTGATGCTCTTGAGGAGGGAGAACATAAGTACGAACTTGAGTTTGGTGGAAGGACGCATGTACTATACCAACACTCGTATCTCGGTTATGGTCTCATGCGGGCCCGCGCTCATGTTCACCAGCTGGTCGAATTCATGGCATCTATTCGAAATCCCGGAACAGGCGCGGTAGACACTGTCCCGGCTACTATCGGTAACCCTTGCCTTGCACGAGGCACAAAGCGTAATGTCGATATCGAGGACGAACGCACGAAAACGAAGAAAACTGTTGTGATGGATGGCGAACAGATCGGTAGCTTCGAAGCCTGCAACCGGGTCATTGAGCTCGTCATGGCAAAAGACTCGTAAGTCTTCAGTTTTCTTCCAGTGTTGAAATGTTATCTTGATATGTATCTTGTAAAGAATTTGCGAACTTAAACCTTGCTCATTCAACGGAGTCTATCAGCCCTCCCTCCTGGATTCCTTCACCTCTGGAAAGGTCCTGCTGCTATCCTATTTCTTCGACCGCCTCGATCCTCTACTCTCTACTCCCTCCGGTCCCGTCGATAAAATCAATGTGTCCGAAATTGCCTCTATCGCCCAAGATGTGTGCCTTGGGTACGACGCTTGGACTGCACGCTGGGGAAGCAACAAAGAAATCATGGCGGAGCTTCAAGATCGACCTGAATGGTGTCTTGACCTTACCTTCATGCACAGCTTGCTCAGGCTGGGATACGAATTCGGCGATGAGAGGGAGGTAGTTATTGGCAAGAAACTTCAGGACACGGAGCTGGGATGGTGTTTAGGCGCGACTATTGCAATCGTAGGCGGTGGAAATCTGAAATGTCGGCTCATCAAATGAGGGTCTGTTTGGATTGTAGTTTGGACTTCTACTGGCACGTCTAACTGAGTAATTTATTCCTTTTTTCCCCCCCAACGCATGCAACGAATTCAGATTGAGGCGGTTCAGTTTGAGATCTTTAGAAGTCCTTCCTGATGTTCTCATTCATCTCTCATTTATCTCGAAGAAAACCATAAAGCAAAAAAAAAAAATCGTGCTTGCTGACGGTGATAATAATACATTGTATGTTAAATATTAACGACGTTCTCGAGTTGAGTATGTTACAAGCACAGAGGCGTGCATGCAGTTGTGATGCAGGCCGGAGTGGTGCGACCAGGTCGTGAAGAGCTGGCATTTCCGGCAAGTGTTCCTTATACGGAAAAAGCGTAAAAGAGCTCGAAAGTGATTCAGAGACTCAGTGGCTTGCTTGAGCATTCTGCTGCTGTAACCGGTAGACTCGACCCAATGCCGATAATTGAGACCTAAGTCAGATCCCGAGTCAGTCGTAGTCAAGCGAACGAAGAACTACTAAAACCTACTTGGGCTTCAAGTACTGCGAAGTAACAAAGGTTGCTAATCCTCCTTGGATAGCCAACCAAGCGAAGAGAGTCTATATAAAATCATAAGGTCAGGACAGAAATGCCGTGGATGGGGCAAAAGAATGACAGACCTTTCTGCGAGCGAGGTAAGTGTAGTACATTTTTCTCAATCAGAGATGAATAGAAGGATGTTTAAATCGAGTGGTTGTTGCCTTAGAAGATTGAGTAGCAGATGCTTTGGATTGGGAGCTGTGGGATAGTGAACCGATAGTTTTGCGGTTTCCACATTTTATATGTTTCCTGGAACGACAAACGGGGCGCTTGGAAAGAGGAGAAAACCGGGATATGGACGGTTTAGTACAGCTCGAGAAGGGCGTAGACCTGCGTAGGCAGGTGGAGGCTTAGAGAAGACCACAGTAGACAGGTTCCAGGCTATACTTAGTTGTTGTATTTGTATTTTGAACGAACTGAGATGGGCGGTGCATTGCGGGGGTCTAGATCTAATAAGATCTAAGTGTGGTGACTCACTGTCGCACGTGCCGAGTCCCCCACAGTACAGCAACACAAACAACCGCGGTTGCATGTTGTCGTCGACATGGCGTCGAAGTCTGCTGATACGATCACAAGTGACTCTCACAGGAGGAGCACAGTATGGTGAGTTCCTGCTCATCAAAAACATTTATACATATGCCCATGCCGAATATATCAAGCTGTCAGATTTGGTCAGTGCTCGAAAACCAGAACAAAACAATTTGTGAACCGACTTGAACAGAAAGCACCATTTCTACTCCTCTTCCAACAATTCCACATCGTGCTACTGTCTCTGGCCCACTACCTTGGCTTTCTCTCGCTCAAATTGACGAATATCTCAAGCCCCTCCGTGCTCATATTCCCTGGACGTTCACTATCGCGAATACTACTTCCAGGGCAACAAAAAATGGAAGAAAAGCTGGAACTGGATGGTCGTATCATGGCAGATACACATTCAGGACGAGAGAGTTTGGCTTACAATTTGCAGCTAGAGTAGAGGATGTGTTGAATGATGAAGGAATTCCGCATTCGGCGCTCCAAACCACGGATTTCGCACTCCACATCCCTTCGAAGCTCAAACATATAGAGCCAGTGTCGTCTTCGCCGTATGTGTCAGCAGGTTCGCCGGGCTCAGACTCAGGGATCACCCACCAGCTGCCGCTTCAAGACGCAGACGCATACGAGTCAAAATTCGAAGGAATTGCAGAAGACGAAACTGTACTATCTTTGACGATCAAAACCCACTACGCATACATTCCTGATGAAATTCTCAGTCTCAGGCCACAGCTCCCGGCGACAAACGATACTCGTAAGTCACTTTGAACACTTTCCCTTTCGTTTTCACTGTACTTAATGGTATATATCACAGCTTTTCCCAGCACGTTGACCGTACCCGGCCTTACTATCCGTGACGTACGCTTTGCGATGCTTGTAGACAAGATCTTTCGAGATGAATACCTCAAAACGGGCCGCGGGTTGAAATCTAAACAACCAACCTCCCTCGAATATCCATCGGCGCAACACATGGCATCCAACATATTTCGGCAAGGCTTTTGCAAGTGCTGTGGTCTCCCACATCCCTTGCATGAATGTGACAAGAGGAAGGACTATCCGCCTGTGGGCCAATGCAAAGTCTGTGGCGGGAGTCATTGGGTTGTGGATTGCCCTGTAGTAAGGAAATCAGGAGGGAAAAAACGAGCCGAAAGCCAAAAGTAGCGAGCATGATGCTAGTTTTCTTCTATGGCAGTGATATGAGGAATAAATCTTGATAAACTTTGCATTGTTGACGAATACTCGGCTGCTGCGGTGCACCTCCATTCATCTCCAGGCTGGGATTTTTAATCGATAGGAAATGTGCGTTCTGCTGAAAGAGAAGTAATAATTCAATTAACCGGTTTCAGATTCTCATAGAATTTCCTTCTCTAACTTGAATGCGCTGCGAGTAGGTCGGCCAATTATACTCGGCGTCTATTCATCACGGAACACCAGCTAAATGTAAAGGTCGCGTACACGACGACACTCACGATCAGACCAGATGATATGAACACCGTATATTTCAGAGCGGTGTAGTATAATCGCACGATGTAAACAGTTAAGTTGTGAATAATGGTAAGGGATAAAAAGAGGAAAGTACGATCCCGAGCTATAAGTAGTCTCGGGAGCGCTAACATCCCTCCACATTCCGAAAAAACGCAGCGCAGTGAACAGTAACAGGCGGAGCAACAAGAGAAGTAAAGATAAGTATAGGCATCAGCGCACCAGGAACTGCCAGCCGCGCGCGCGCTTACGAGAATCTAGAATACATTTACATAATTGTGAATTCTTCCAGTTCGTCAACAACTTCCACGGCTGCAGGCCAAGCATTTTCGCGACCCGGGAATAGGGAGAGCTCGTTCGGAGTCCAACGGTCGACATAAAAGGAAGGGAATACTTAGGTTCAGCTGAGACGGGATATTGCGACGTCTCGGGGAAAGCTTTAACGATTTCATACTGAGCACCGTCGAAACGAGGGAAAAAAAATTGCAACACATTTTTCAAGGGGGGGGAGCATGTTCTATATGATATTTATTCCCGCCGCAGGCTTCGGCGCACTCTTACGCGATTCAACAATCATATATTTATTCTTCGTATATTCCAAATCCCTCAGTCGTTCACACATCATACGGTGCAAGCATGCATAACGTCGGATAAAATTATCAAATTAGCGCGCTACCTGACTTTCTGACTTTGATGCTAAACTTATGGAAAATTCCTAAAAGGACAAGTTTCTACGCATCATGATGACTTATGATAAGCACAAAAAAAAATAATCCAAATTTTCTGTTTTTTTTAATATCGGCGGCAGGTATGTGAGAAGAGGAAGTTGTTTCCTAACACGCAGGTTCGGTATGTAACCATTTTTTTCCTTCTTGTGTCCTCTACGTTTCCATTCATACTGGTATTCCGACGTGCTGACATTGGGTGCCAGTAGTTACAAACCTCCTACAGACGACTTATTCTGCTGGCCAGAAAAATCTTCTCATTCCTGGTAAGTAACCTCTCTTCTCGTTCTCATCTTTGGAACCCTACTGATTAACCGCATTGACTAGTTCTCGAAAACGACGTCTTTGTGCATCAACACTACCTTGTAAAAGCTCCAAAGTCACTCAACGCTGCTGCATCATGTGCTTACGACTTTCGCATTTGTTCCGATTGTACCCCTTATACCTACTATTGGCCGCTGCTCTTCTCGACGTTGCTGTCGTTGCTTCTCCTGTACCCAGAGCGAACATTAAAAAGGTGCAGCGGCGGCGGCCTATACTTCTCAGAATCGGAAACTACGATTGGGCACAGAGACAGTGGGAGCGGAAAAATGACCTAACCAGCAGATCGTCCAAAGTTCTCTGCATCGGCGACATTCGATGCTTCGGGTATATGCCTGCTAAAGGCATTGGAGAGGTCCCGCCCAAAACAACCCAACGTTCCGGAGAAACAACAGTCGATAATAACTATTACCGGACGATGAAGGCCCACGTTAATCCCCAGTCTTTTGACTTAGTCCAACCGTCGCCTTTCTCGAGCGTCGCCACACTGAAGGCTGCGATTGAGGGGCGCAGTGAGATCCAGAACGACGAATCCTGCATTCGTGCCATATTGGATCTTATGGTAGAGAAGGGAATAGCAATCGATTACGACGACCAAAAGTCACTCGAGGACAACATGGCATCAATACACACCCGAACGTTGTCCATACTCCGGTTCGGGTTTCATGATTGGTCGACAAATACTTGGGCAGATAAGAGAGTAGGAATCAAGCCAAATTTTCTCTGCCTTCCTTACGCCAAAATGTGCCTTGGTTTGGAAGAGAAAGAGAAGGAATCTAGGGTTGTAGTAATTCCTCCTCAATATAATATGGGTAAGAAAACTATCGACTCACATCGACACCCCTCCTTGGTGTATACATTCGATCAACAAAATCGCGGTTCCTGGTCTGATCCAGACCAGAAACACAGGACACTCGTTCAGTTTTTGCAGGACACTGGTGATCTTAAAAAGGCGACTGGTGGCGACATCACGGATCCTGAATCCTATATTCGTGCTGTACTGAGATATCTCAGTCTGGACTCGGTGGGGATAATCCGAGGTTACGACTCGACAAAGCCACTATTGGACCTCATAGAACGTTAAGGCAAGAAGGGTGGGGATGTCGGAAAGGGTGGGGATTGAAGACGACAATGCTGGCACTAAAGTTCACAAGGCTAACATTGTTCAAAATACCGCCCTTCCAGAGACCTGCGGATGAGGCGAGGCGCATTCCGCCCGCAAGATTGCTTCTATCCACAATTTACTAGTTTGGTTGTATCTACTCTTTGAATATGACGCGTGTGTTTGAGCCCTTTGCAGAGTTTCATACACTACATATTAATAAGTCACACAAGCATATATTATTGGGAGACTTTCATGAAATCAAGCTGGTATACTAAACCTACCTCTTAACTTTAATACCCTTCCGTTCTGTCTCAAATCTACTCTTCTTCCTCTTTTCGAGTTCACCTTCAGCAACGACATAATCAGCGCCTCTCTTTTTATTTTCCCGACTTCTTTCTAAAACCCCACTTCTCTTGCCCCGTTGTCGCAATTCATCATATCCATCACCTCCAAAAGCGCGGACTGAGCTACGACCGATGTCCTTTAGAACATCACCAAACTCATCCTCCCATCCGCCGGCAGTGCGTCGTCTTCGTCCAATACCTTTGCCCTCCTCTCCGAGTCCACTCAAGCCACTACCGAGAGCCAAAGCTTCCTCATCTCTGACCCTCCGCCTGGCCTCTTTCTTGCCCATCATGACTCGGCCGAATTGATCCTCTTCAAACTCCGTCAAGTGCTGAAGGTATTTGGCACGAGAAGAGGTATGATTCAGTGAGGGTGTGTTTCCGAGACCCGATGTACTTTCGATGTGAGGCATGGAGCGATCCGTGTGTAGGACAGATACGAGAGATGAAGGGATAGGCGCACGTTGCTGGCGGTTTGTTTTGGCAGAGGTTTGAGGTACATAGGGCATAGGTGCGACACGGGGAGGACGGTAGATACCGTCGGTAGTAGTATCACCGTTGCCGCTAGTGTCGTCGGCATCATCATTGTTATTAGCATCAAGCAGATTTTGAGGGTTGGGTCGGAATACAAGTGGATCTAAAGATCGGTTACATGAGTCCTCACATACAGCAAAAATGCGATAAGAAAAATTTTTACCATCTATTATATCGTTCGCATCTACTTTCTCTTTTTGCTGGGCAGCCTTGATAAGTTTTTCGATCTGGTAGCGCATTCGGCCTTCCAGAGCTTTGACTTTTTCCAAGACAACTCGGCCTTCAATCATTTGGTCTACCAAGTCTCCAGACCCGGCACCACGAGCACTGCGCTTAAGGCTACTGAAGGGCTCTGAAGGGGGATCGCGCTTGGATAATGAATGGCCTAATGCTCGACGAGTAGACACAAGAAGAAGCGACTGCAAATACGAGACAAGTACATGGTGCTTTAACGACAGAAGAGATATTCCGTCCTTGTTCTCGAAGTAAGAGGGACCTCTAAATGACCAAAAAATCATCAGAATGTGACCAGCTTGATCACGTACTTGGATTTTAGCGTTTCCACAGTCTCGCGCGCAGAAGCCATACTAGCCGTCATATCGTCTAAGAGTTTACATATTTGCTGACTGTCGACGGCTTCGTCTTTAGAGGTCATAATGGTTTTTGAAGAGGAAAATATTATTGTTTTTGCCGCTTGTGCTTGTGTGGAAAAGGAAGCTCACATCAGCATCTGAACGCGCCTCTTTCCAACTGACTACAAATCGCGAACTGTTTTGGTGTTTAACGCGTTCTACTGGGCAAAACTGGCACTACTCGGATAAACAGACCAACACCACTCGTACGTATCGTCGTCTTCTAGGTCCACGCAGATTGTGCAAGGGAGATAAATTAGTATCTTCTAGTTACACCAACTGCTAAGTATGTAGTCGACTGGAATCTCCATAGTTGAGACACTACTGCGACGTCAATTGAATTCACAGCTAATAACATACCCATGAAACCCTAAGGAAGAGAAAGCGAAGAAACCGCATTTTGACAATGTTGTTAGCAACCAGCACCGGATCCTCCGTCACCACCTCCATCTCCCTGTGGATCCATGTCATGAGCACAAAGCAGTATGTTAGTCCCAGTCTTTTCTCTTCTTTTCCTGAGCATGATCAAGAACGAAATGACGACGAGGTCAAGCTCTACTGAGCAAGGTTGAATTAGGAGACGAGATCTTCTTTCACCGGCGTAGAGGCCTTCCTTGCTAAGTGCAAAGGAGTAGCAAGCGATTTGTTCCTTCGTGTCGCCTCGCGTTAACTGTCAAATAGAATGACATTCAAAAGACCAGCGAGATCTCAGTTAGACGTACAACAAAACCAACGCCCTTGACGAATTTCCACCTATACTCAATCCTGTCGTCGCCGAGAAAGTATCGAGAGCTTTTGAACAATTCCAGGTCATGTCAGAAACGAACGACAGCGTATACTCACGAGCTAAACTGATACTTCTTGTACAGAAAATCCGAAGCAAGCACGCCATCCTCGACGGCACTCTTCGCTCTGATTACAGGACAGCTTCTCACAACTGTTGGCTGGTCCCAGTTCCCCCAGTTAATTTCCGCAACGATACTATCCTCTTCAGACTCCGCGGGACGTTGGATTTTGGAAACGCGTTGGCTGTGCGAGGTTTTTGCCGTGCTGACCTGGTAATGTGCAACACCATTGATAGAGACCAGTGCACAATTTTCCGGATTGTTCGGTATGAGGAAAAGGTCCATCGTTGAAGGTGTCGTTCGCTGAATCTAATAATAATGTGTAGAATTAAGGAATGAACGGAATAGAATATGTTATTCGTTAAAAATTGTGACACAGTGGCAAGAGGTGCGAGTGGCTTGAGCGTTTTGGGTTCGGAGACGAAAGCCTCTAATAGCGATGATACAACATGGTTGTTGAAAGGAAAGGTGAGATATAAAGCCAGGAAAAGTACTCACAACTACTTCTTCGATCGCTCGATCATGGTCTAGACTCACACTACCGACGCCCATATCCAGCCTGAAAGTCAGAAAAGAATGATGATAATACAAGATTATTGATACAGCAGAAATCCTAACAAACGAGCTTCAGTATCCGACCATAGTCGTCTCTGACACTCTGAAAAGTCTCCTCGAGTTTTTCTAAACGTTCTTCCTTTTCTAGCTGCGCTAGCACCTCCTGCACAGAAAGAAGTTCAGCAATGGTCCAAGGAAACTAACAAGAATACACGCACAAAATTGAATCTATAGAGCCGCTCCTTCACTTGCAATCTATATGCCCTTAGTCCACGGTTGTCAAGAGGGTCAAGATGCATTTGTATGAGCATTTCCACCAGACGTTGGAACTGACGCTATTAACGAAGTCAACATTGACATGATACATCGTTGAATAGCATCTAGACTCACCCCAGCAATTTTGAGTTTCACCCTCCATTTTTCCGCCCATCCCTTCTCCACCGGAGGACCCATTTTACCTTTACTCAAACTCTTCAACGCTTTGCCCACTTTACCTACACGTCCGCCGCTGTGCGAGTGCGAATCCTGACCGAATCCTTCCTCCATGAACTGTTTTGTTGAGAGAAGCATCTTCAAGTCATTCTTATCCCTGAGGTCTTCAAAAGCTTCTGCGGGATCTTCAACTGTCAATTCGCCCATATGTGACTGAGAGAGGACGTATTGATAAATGGCTTTGTATAGTTCGGCTATAGAGCGGTGTCAAATTTAGGGAGGGTGCATAGCACAGATAGACATACATCCATGTCCACTCCGCTGATAGGGCCCAAGTATGACGAATTGACTGTCAAATCGTGATATCAAGAGGTGACATGAAAGCTGCACAAGAGCAGAACGTACCTCAGACGAAGCCTCACTTTCTCAGGAAAGTAATAAAAGTTGTACAAGGATGAGTAACCGACAAAATGATAGGTCGAAATGTGAGGTGAGTCTTGTCGCTTGCGTTTCTCATACCTATGCAGGTGATATCTCAATGACCACCAGCACCCGAGACGAAGAGCAGTAATGAAGAACGTACAACACGACAAATTCCCAAGCGTCTTCTTCTTCGTTGATATAAGACCCTGCTTCGATATAGAGCAGAATGAAGATTTGCATCTTCCGGTGGTACTCTTTGAATCCAGGAGTTTCCCAGGTATTCTATCGCGACAACACATTAAATAGAGCAAGATAGACAGGATATAGTCGCGTACATGATAGACTTCATAAACGACTGTGTCTTCGTCTTCGGGACTTGGTTGTTCCGCTGCAAAACTCTTACCCTTTCCTTTGGATGCAGACCTTGTATAGGAGTAGATCATCTTTCCTGATGGCTTGAACGAAGTGGCATCTTCTTGCACTTGAGAACGGAACGCATCCTCATTTGTTTCAATTCCTAGCCAGAGCGTGAGTCATGACTATAAAGAGCAACAGCGATCTGGGACACCTTCAGAAAGGAATTCGCGCATGGTACCATCCACATTATCGACCGTATCCACCGATTGAAGCTTGTCTGACCATTTGACAGAGAGGTATTGTTTGAGAGAGCCAGAAGCAAATTTGAGCTAATCACTAAGTTCAGCGTTTTGTACGAGTTCAAGTAAGGGCAGCTTGAGCGCACGTCGATAATGAGATCCTTGTAGCCATATATTTTCTCTTCCTCTCCAAAAATCTATGCCGGGAATCATTAGACGTTGGATCTGAAAGATTGATGTGTTACGCACCGGATACGTGAAAGCAGGATGGAAGTTTTCGTATCTCTCGTCTTCTGACAAAGTTTTTTTATCCTCCACGGAACGTGCTTGATATACAGACGCGAATTCAGTGCTATATGTATAACCAAAAAAAAACTTGTAGAAATGCTGGTAGTCACCCATAGATATCGACAGGCATTCATTTGAGTCTGTTGTCCAGTCCGACATGGTGCAGCCCAGAAAGTTTGAGTGCCAGCTTTGCCCAGTAGAACGCGTTAAACACCTGAACAGTTCGCGATTTGTAGTCAGTTGGAAAGAGGCGCGTTCAGATGCTGATGTAAGCTTCCTTTTCCGCACAAGCACAAGCGGCAAAAACAATAATATTTTCCTCTTCAAAAACCATCATGGCCTCTAAAGACGAAGCTGTCGACAGTCAGCAAATATGTAAACTCTTAGACGATATGACGGCTAGTATGGCTTCTGCGCGCGAGACTGTAGAAACGCTAAAATCCAAGTACGTGATCAAGCTGTTCGATAACTGTCAACATTCTGATGATTTTTTGGTCATTTAGAGGTCCCTCTTACTTCGAGAACAAGGACGGAATATCTCTTCTGTCGTTAAAGCACCATGTACTTGTCTCGTATTTGCAGTCGCTTCTTCTTGTGTCTACTCGTCGGGCATTAGGCCATCCATTATCCAAGCGCGATCCCCCTTCAGAGCCCTTCAGTAGCCTTAAGCGCAGTGCTCGTGGTGCCGGGTCTGGAGACTTGGTAGACCAAATGATTGAAGGCCGAGTTGTCTTGGAAAAAGTCAAAGCTCTGGAAGGCCGAATGCGCTACCAGATCGAAAAACTTATCAAGGCTGCCCAGCAGAAAGAGAAAGTAGATGCAAACGATATAATAGATGGTAAAATTTTTTCTTATCGCATTTTTGCTGTATGTGAGGACTCATGTAACCGATCTTTAGATCCACTTGTATTCCGACCCAACCCTCTAAATCTGCTTGATGCTAATAACAATGATGATGCTGACGACACTGGCGGCAACGGTGATACCACTACCGAGGGTATCTACCGTCCTCCCCGTGTCGCTCCTATGCCCTATGTACCTCAAACCTCTGCCAAAACAAACCGCCAGCAACGTGCGCCTATCCCTTCATCTCTCGTATCTGTCCTACACACGGATGGCTCCATGCCTCACGTCGAAAGTACATCGGGTCTCGGAAACACACCCTCACTGAATCATACCTCTTCTCGCGCCAAGTACCTTCAGCATTTGACGGAGTTTGAAGAGGATCAATTCGGGCGAGTCATGATGGGCAAGAAAGAGGCCAGGCGGAGGGTCAGAGATGAGGAAGCTTTGGCTCTCGGTAGTGGCTTGAGTGGACTCGGAGAGGAGGGCAAAGGTATTGGACGAAGACGACGCACTGCCGGCGAATGGGAGGATGAGTTTGGTGATGTTCTAAAGGACATCGGTCGTAGCTCAGTCCGCGCTTTTGGAGGTGATGGATATGATGAATTGCGACAACGGGGCAAGAGAAGTGGGGTTTTAGAAAGAAGTCGGGAAAATAAAAAGAGAGGCGCTGATTATGTCGTTGCTGAAGGTGAACTCGAAAAGAGGAAGAAGAGTAGATTTGAGACAGAACGGAAGGGTATTAAAGTTAAGAGGTAGTTTTAGTATACCAGCTTGATTTCATGAAAGTCCACCAATAATATATGTTTGTGTGACTGATTAATATCCAGTCTATGACTATGAAACTCTGCAAAGGGCTTAAACACACGCGTCATTTTCAAAGAGTAGATACAACTAATTTATTAAATTGTGGATAGAAGCACTCTTGCTGGCGGAATGCGCGAGGCGACCGGTATCTTGAACAATGCCAGAATTGTTGACTTCAGTGCCAGCATTGTTGGCTGTGCGATTATCTCGACCATCTCCGACCTCTTGACCTCCTCTGACCTCCTGACCATCTCCATGCGCGAGGCGCCCGGTCTCTTGAACAAGGCCAGAATTGTTGACTTCAGTGCGATCCACACTATCTCTGACATCTTGACCATCCCCACCCTTTTTGCGTTTGATTTCTCCATCTCCGACATCTTGACCATCCACACCATTCTTGCGTTTGGGAATATTCACGAGGTCCGATAATGGCTTTGTCGAGTCGTGATTATCCCCACCGAGTCCAGACTGAGATATCTCAGTATAGCACGAATATAGGATTCAGGATCCGTGATCTCGCCACCAGCCGCCTTTTTAAGATCACCAATGTCCTGCAAAAACTGAACGAGTGACCTGTGTTTCTGGTCTGGATCAGACCAGGCATCGCCTTTTTCTTGATCGAATGGAAACACCAAGGGCCGGTGTCGATGAGTGTCAATGTGTCCCTTTCCACCTGGAGTCGAACGCCATCCAGGGGGAATTTCTACAACCTCAGATCGCTTCTTGTCGAAACCAAGGCAAACTTGGTAGCAAGAAAAGCATAGAAAATCTGGCTGCTTGGCAGTTCCTGTCTTCGCAAGTGCCCAAGTTCTCTTCGACCAATCATAAACCCCGAACCGGAGCGACAGTGGTCTGGGAGGCGTTTGGGGTACTGGTTTCATATCATCCTTGAGTGACTTTTGTTTGTCGTAACCGGACACTATATGCTTCGTTACCATAAGATTTAATATGGCAAGAATGTATGATTCGTCGTCCTTGATCATATCGCGCTCTCCAATCGCAGTCTCCAGTGTGGTGACGCTCGAGCAAGATTCGAAAAGTGACCGTTGAGCTCGGTCAAAAGACGAGGGATCAACGTTCACTTTCAGCGTCCGGTAATAGTCATTATGGACTTGTGTTCTCCGGGAACGTTGGGTTGTTTTGGGCTAGATCTTTTGAATAACACCGGAAGGCGTATATCCGAAGCAGCTAATGTCACTGATGCAGAGAACTTTGTGCCATTGCCATTGGGACTGCCGGAGCGTGCCACTGTTCCGCTTCCACTGACTATGTTCCCAATCATAGTCTCCAATTCTGAGAAGTATAGACCGCCGCTGCGACGTTCTAGCGTTCGCTCTGGGTACAGGAGAAGCAACGCCAGCAACGCCAGCAACGCCGAGAAGAGCAGTGGCCAATAGTAGGTACAAGGGGTACAATCGGAACAAATGCGAAAGTCGTAAGCACATGATGCAGCAGCGTTGAGTGACTTTGGTGCTTTTACAAGGTAGGACTAGTCAATGCGGTTAATCAGTAGGGTTCCAAATATGACAACGAGAAGAGAGGTTACCAGGAATGAGAAGATTTTTCTGGCCAGCAGAATAACTCTTGTGTAGGAGGTTTGTAACTACACTCAATGTCAGCACCTCGGAATACCAGCGAGAATGGAAAATGTAGTGAGATATAAGGTGACATACCGAACCTGCGTTAGTAAAGAGATAATTGACAACTTGACAACTCCTCTCCTCTAATCATAAAATTTGAATTTTATGCAAGATCTTACAATATTTTATTCTTTTTTTGTGTTTATCCTTTTAGGAAATTCACATCAATTTTACATAAGTTTAGTCAATTTGACTCATGATAATTTTATCCGACGTTTCGCGACCTCGAGTTTTTGTACCTTACGGTGGTATGTATTAAAGATCGAATACACCACTATGCTTGCACCGTCTGGCTTGTATTTGCCACTCTGAACCTTGAATCCTACTCTCACTCTCAGTTGCCAGTTGCGACTCTACTATCTCCTGCTAGGACAATGCCTTCCGAAAGAAAAGAAGTTCGTGCCGTGGCAGTATATTGCGGTTCCTCCGCAGGAAAACGCACTGCATATGCAAAAGTAGCTCATTGTTTGTACAGCTTCATTCCGTTCTCTTTGGAAATCAAGATTGCAAGGGACTGATTACCGAGAAACAGTGATAGGAGTTGCTTTAGCCAAAGACAATCGGCCATTGATTTATGGAGGGGGTGCTCCCGGACACGGTCTTATGGGCGCTGTCGCACAAGCTGTCGTCCAAGCCGGAGGAAAGGTCATTGGAATTACACCGTACGCAATGGTAGCGGCAGGTGGAGAACAAGATAAGGCCACTGAACTAAGCGGGACTAAAAGTCGAGTTCAACTGCAGGCCGATAATCCCAACGTACGTCCCTTACGAAATATTGCTTCATCAACTACAACTTCCTCGACTTCTAGATTCAAACGGTACATGAGTCTCAAATGACACTTTCTTGACGCAGCAAGCTAATAGGCCGAGCCAGATTATAGTCAATTCAATGCATGAGCGCAAGGTAGAAATGGCAAAACGTGCTTGTGGTTTTATTGCCCTTCCTGGAGGCTTTGGTACGCTCGAGGAGGTGACATGATTGTTCTTATGAATGGTAGTTTTCTTCTTTCTCATGTCCGTGCATTGGCAGTTCTTTGAAGTCACAACATGGACTCAAATCGGAATCCATGACAAACGTACGTCGGCTCTGGGTGTCACTTACTGATATACTAATGTGATTGACGTCAACAGCTGTTGTGCTTCTGAACGTTCTCAACTACTACGGACCCATTCGCGAAATGATTAAGTCTGCGATCGAGGAAGGATTCGTCCAGTCATTTAACCAGAGATTAGTCACATTTGTCGACGGTCCGGAAGATCTTGCTCAGCATGAGACTTACGACTGGGGAACTGCAGCTTTACGCGCAATCGCGAACTGGAAAGAGGGCGAAACAGAATCCAATTATGATTGGACTAAGCGAATAGACGGAACTCAAGTTGAGGAAAGCTTGACTGCTTCATGAACTACCATATCAGATTATTCGATACAACAGATTGTACCTTATATAGACGCATAGAGGTAGAGCAGGAGTTAGAGATTATACCTTTGCCGTATATCGACGAGTCTGAGCGAGATAAGAAAAGTCTGTCCGGGAGAATCTCAGAATCAAGTAGGCAGCGATTCTGTAAACAACCGTCGCGACAACTAAAGCACCCAGCATCGGCGCAGGATCCACGTTCAACTTGTACAGATCTAGCACCTGCTCCCCAGTGCTCAGAGGGCATTGTCCGTCTGTCAGTCTCTGTGAATCATCACAGGTAAAGTTCATTCCACGTAATGTATACGGTAGTAAGTTCGCCGTTGCGTATTTCAGCGGAGAGATGTAGTTTATTCCTTGGAGAAAACCTATCATGTCGATACTCATGAGCCCCTATAGTTGAATCAAGGAGTTGTCAGATGTTCGAAATAGTAAGACTAAATTCGAAGACGTACACCCATGAATGTACCAACGGAGAGTATTACACTCGTGGCATTGAGAGCAAAACCAGTGCTTTGAAATAGAGTATTGAAGATGATACCGAGAGACTCGCCACAACTGACAATACAGAAACAGTTGAGAGCGATGATGAAATACATTGGAATCGTGCGCTTGAGGTTGATCGCAATATCGCCGAGCAGAGAGTACAGAAGGGCCGAGGCGATTTCAAATGGCACCTCAAGACAGACATAAGCTGCAAAGAAAGCTTCTACGGAGTATGCGCCATCGTCGTGTTCCTTACATACGATGTGAAGCCGGCGAACATTTCTATGAAGAAAATACATGCATACCTTGTAAAATACATCTCTTTCAATAGGATAGAGTGCTACATTCTGCAGCATACCCACAAAGTACACTTAAGGACAATATCAGAGGATGTAGAATGTGCGGTTTTGGAAGCAAACTCACAAGGCAAGATTTCCTCTGTGTACAAAGATTTGATTCAATTCAGAATATAATCATCAGTAGTGGAAACACACTTACGGACAGCACCGACGATATTAACACTTGCTGCAATGTAATCTCTTTTTAA
The DNA here is from genome assembly GCA_027921405.1 of Lentinula detonsa. Classification (NCBI taxonomy): domain Eukaryota; kingdom Fungi; phylum Basidiomycota; class Agaricomycetes; order Agaricales; family Omphalotaceae; genus Lentinula; species Lentinula detonsa. The sequence continues at coordinate 67,342 of JANVFU010000011.1, forward strand.
TGGCGCGAAGAACAGTGCCTGCACTAAACCAAGGCCCAACACTTGACCTATACGAGCAATCCCTAAACTTGGTTGACGTTGGAAATTAATCAAGCCCCGGCGGATGAGAATGGGAAAAGCAACAAAGAATGTCGCTGGCTCCTTCTTCAACTTGATTAATTCTGGAGAAAGCGCGGGGTAGTGATGCTGCTTGCTTTCGTCTGACATGTTGAGTTCAACGCCAACGGGTGGCTTAGGCTCATAAGCTTCTAAAATCTCTTCCACCTTGACACGACTGACCGCCTCAGCCTTTTCATCCCGCAGGTCCACCGACACCAAATCCAAAGCCCAATCACTGGGATTGCAGTTTGACGGACATCGGTACCCCAAATGGCCAAAGTAAAGAATCATCGAGGACGCTTTGCCAGAATAAGCCACCCGACCACCTTTAGCCAGCAGGAGGAGATTACCAAATTTGCAGAAGAGCTCGGAACGGCTTTGGTGTATTGTGATGATCACAGTACGGCCTTCGGCAGCGAGGCTACTTAATACGTCGAGGATGGAGGAAGCAGTGAATGCATCGAGGCCTTATGACACGGATATCATTAGCTGAGAATTTCCATACATGGTTTGCAACATACCACTGGTTGGTTCGTCGGCACTGATTTAGAAGCGTTGTCAGTCTGATAAGTCTCACGAGGCACAAGAATACAACGTACATAAGTATTCGTGGCTCAGTCAATACCTGCACAGCAATACTCACTCTCCGCTTTTCCCCACCACTGATCCCTTTTACAAACTCACTCCCAATCAAGCAGTCAGCACAGTCATTCAAGCCCATCATCCGGATTACTTCCTCCGCCCTGTCCCGTTTCTGCTTCGTATTCATACTTCCAGGCAGTCTCAGTCCCGCGGCGAAGCGTAGCATTTCTCGCACGGTGAGGTATGGAAGAAGAGAGTTATCGTCCTGTGTGACATAAGAGCATAGAGATCGGAGCTGTGATTCGTCCGGCTGGGAGCCATTAAGCAGCAGACTTCCAGAGGAGTTGTATCGAGTGAATGGGGTGGACTTGAAACGTAAGGCCATAAGATTAAGCAGAGAACTCTTCCCTGACCCAGATGGACCCATAATCACATTCACCGAGCCAGCTTCAAACCGCGTCGTGACTCCGTGCAAGATAGGAATATCGACCTTGGTAAAACCGTTGTTCAAAGACGTTTTTTCGATAGTTAGCGCTAGATCAACGAGATCGACGTTGATATCAACCGACTTGCTCCGTTCCTTTTCCTTCTTCAATCCAGAAACACCCTGATATCTCTCTGCGCCATCTGTATCTTTATCTTTTGAAGTATGGATACCTGCTACTTGGACATTGACGGTCCAGAATTGCAACAACAGTGTCGCCATGAAATTGAATACTACAACGAAGCCAAAAAGCGCGCAAACAGGCACGGTATACCAGTTTGGATGAAAGGAGAGATTTTCCAGGATGAAGTCGCCCGTGTATTGGATGCAAGCAGGATTCGTGAAACCTCCACTGTCTGGGCAGTCGTAAAATTTACCCGAAAATTCGTTGGCGACCAGGGCTGCGAATCCATAAAACTAACAACCGTGAGTTCATTTTACTTACTGCGAGTTGGACTTTGATAAGATACTCACGCAATATCCAACCCATTTGATCCATCGAACATACACCGGGATTGTAGCCGCCTGGATGAAAAATCCACAAGAGAAAGACTGAAAGGTGAACCTGTAGTATAGTACATTGACGTTTAGTCTATGAGATACACAGTGCAAGTCAAAACTCACATTAAATTCGCAATGAGGGTCGCAATCGCAAAGTCCCTTGAGATTGCAGCACACAACATTGCAAACGATACCGCGATATACTGATTCAACAATACTACAGCGTAGAACCGAAAAAATTGGACAGCGTTTACATCAAATCCACACATGAAGTAGTATATCACGGAAAAGAGGAATGGGACAATGACGTCTTCGAGGAGGAGCCGTGCAATACGGGTGGAAATAACCCATGGTACAACGCCGACAACGCGTTCACTGTGTTCTCGGTCAAAGAGAGCAAGAGTGGGACCTGTGAGACGATAGATGTCGTACAAAAGAACAAGGTATCCCTGAATAGGGTGAGTTGAAGTTCTTGAGATTGGCAAAAACTTACTTGTAAACCGCAGGCTATGTAAAGTGCGGCCTCCCGAGAACGTATACCAGCTAGGGTTTTGGGAAGGTTCAGAAACACCAGCCCACATACCAAGCCCATGATGACGGCTTCTATCCATGATGCTGTGAGGCCCATTGGATCACGGATTGTGGTTCGAATTGTACGTGAAGTTAGAACCCGAATTTGCTGCCATACACCAGCAGACTGTACCGCCTTTGCGGGCCTTTCAGAGATTTCTCTACCGTTGGCCGAAGATGTTGATGGAAATCGGTTCAAAGATTCCTTCATCCATGATTCAACTAGGTAATGAAGCTGGGTGCGTGTCTTCAAATCGGCTTCGGGGTTGCGGTTATCTACGGCAACAATCCCAATCAGGTAGTCTGCCGGGTTAATGTGTTCAGAAAAGCTTCCTGGAACACGACTTTCGAACCAGGCGACGGCCGCGTTTGTGGGACCCGAATAGACAGGAAAGCCTTGACTAAGAAGAGTTATGCGGTCAAACAAGAAGAAGATATCATGTCGAGGCTGGTGGATAGTACAGATGATAGTGCGTCCTTTGGATGCCAGTGACTTCAGCAGTTTGATTAACTGATACGCCGACGTCGCATCAAGACCAGTAGTAGGCTCGTCACAAAACAAGACACTTGGATTGCTAAGCATCTGCACGCCAATGCTGAGACGTCTGCGTTCTCCCCCGGAGCATCCACGATGTGAAGCACCATTGCCGACCTGTGTATTGGCGCATTCCTTAAGACCGAGTTCGAGGATGATCTCTTCCACGAGATTCCGGCGTTCCGTGGCTGTTACCCGGGAAGGCAGACGCAAGGCTGCAGCATACAGGAGTGTTTCTCTGACAGTGAGCGAAGGCAGAAGCAAGTCCATCTGGGTGACATATGCGCTTGTCACGGTTGATATATCGGGAGAGCCATTGTATAGGACTGAACCGGACAGGACCATAGTCGAACTTCGCATGCGACGCGAAAGGAGATTCAGTAAGGTTGTCTGTCGCAACGTTAGACTACAGGTAGCTTTCATTATACGGCAAAATACCTTTCCAGAGCCTGATCCCCCCATGATTGCGCAAAGACTGTTTTTCGGAAAGTCCGCAGAGATTTTATCGAGGATTCTGTTTGCTTTCGGACTGGCAGCCTCTACATCGGAAGACAGCAGGAAACGTTGTTTATTGAATATTTCCGTTACGCCCTTTTGAATGGCTACATCTACGGAGACTTGGCGCAGGCGTATATCGACTGGAGCAACATCAGAGAAGGAAATTCTTTCTTCGTGTGTATCCTGAATGTTCCAACCATACGTAGCCTCCAATTGTTCCTCGTTGATGGTGTTATGGTCGTCTTCCATAGTGTTCATTCAGATCTCACTGTTCTTCATGGTGGTCGCAGAGGTTAAACCAGGAAAAGAGGGACACGGTCATATCTCCGGTATATATCATCACAGCTGATGCTGCTAAAAAGGAAAAGGCTAGACCGTTTTAGCTTTTTCGTTGAGTGCACGTACCAAGAAATTTTGGTAGCTTGTAAGAGCTTGACCTAGCTTGACCTTGTTTGAATTTAGCGACGGTGATAAGTAGTTAGTTAATTTACTGTAATAATTATCCTCACGGAGCTCGCCGTCAGACCGGGACAATGAGGTTTTATTAATAAGCAGGAAGAAAGGGGCGAAAAAGAAACAAATCAGAATACAGTAGAACAAAACTCAAAATTAGCAACGTATGTATAGCCTCAGACAATACCAGTATGAATGTGCCACTGCGTAAATCTACATCTTTTGAACCACCTGATGAAGGTCATCCGAGAATCTCTTCAGCTGCCCAATCCAATGAAGGGTTAAAGGAAGAACTCAGATCAACAATGTCCATGGAGAATACGAGGAGCGATGCTGAGGCCGAAGTTGTGCTAGCAAGGTTAATTTATCAGTGTTGACTTTTCAGGTGCCACCCACGGTACTGACGCTCGTTGGCTGGCTACTTGTCGCTCAACAGTGCCATTATATTACATATTTGTCCGATATGTCAGACGACGTTAGGGTCTATTATCAGGGGACCTTAGCAACTCGGACTAGTTGATGTCTGGGGGAAGAGTCCTTAGAGCTCCTTAGAGACTTGAAGTCTACGGCTCCTCCCAATCCTCTGATATTTTCGGCACACACCGTTTGCTCCGATATTTTTGCAGCAAGAGCTGGCAATCAAAAGCCGTAATGTGCCGGCGTCGATTTTGAGCGTCAGCCTAGAATTCTACTACTCCGTGAAACGTTCACTTTGTATTCCATCATATCCTTACATCTCAAGCACATCCATATCCATTAAACTTGGTGCTTGATCACGGCGAGGGTCCAGGTTGAGCTAGTGTTTTGCTCGTAGTGGGCACAATTTTCCGGGTCTTGTCCATGAACATATTAATCTGTTCGTCCGTTATTTTTGCCCGGCGCTAATGGATATGAATGAGAATAAAAAGATTCGGTGGATAGAAAAAAAGCCAAACCTCTTGGAACTCAGAGACGAACTGTTGAAGCAATTGGATGCATTTCGCTTTCAGCTGTCCTGTCAGAAGACGTCCTGCGCGATAATCCTTGGGAAACGAACGACATATGAGCAGGCGCAATGGTACAGCGAAACTAAGCTCACCTCTCCCGTCTTAGCTAGCTCATCGTCATCTTCCAAAAAAAACGTCAGATATTGGTACGCAACATCAACCTCCGTATCTCCTCCAAGTCTTCGATGCTCCTCTTCCGTCTCTTGTCCCCCTGAAAATCCATGCTTGTTTATCTTATTCTTGATCTGCGCAGGCTTATCCGTCATATAAATGCTACTATTCGGATCGCTTGCACTCATTTTAGTTTGAGGGCCCTGTAGGGCAGGGAAAAATTTCGAATGGATCAACGAGGGTTTGGGATATTTGAGTTTTTGGGCAACATCTCGGGTCAGACGGAAGTATGGATCCTGGTCAATTGCACAGGGGATAAGGCAGGGGACATTGGATACAGTCCCAAAGATTTGAGGAAACGAGTTGGAGAATGATGGTGCGGCTTGGATCGAAGCAAAATGGATCTTGCCAATGTTGTCTCTTAGTTGGAGAACGAGGATGAGATAAAGTCACTGGCAGAGAAACCGAAGGCACGCACGAATCATTGAATCCGAAAGTGGCTTTTGCCTGACTATAGGTGATTTGACGAGATATCTTGGAAACGTTTTCGTAAAATGGCCCAGATACATAATCATAGTCACTGAAGATGAATGTCTTCTCGGGATTGACTCCGACAGCGATAATATCGCGTGCATTCATACGTGCGAAGGCTTTGGTTTGCTCTACTTTCAGTTCATGTTTGAACAAAAACTTCTCGTCGTCTGAATGGAGTTGATCAACGCCAATTCAAATTGGATCAATTGACTGGCATACCCGTTAACTGGATGACCAGCGGAACATCGAAAACATCCTGTAACCATCTTGACATTCTCAGGGCAATGGAGCGTGATCGTTTGATGAAGAACGCACTTTGTGAAGACAAAGGGAATCATGTGGCCCAAATGCATACTATCGCTACTTGGGCCTCTTCCGGTGTATAGAAAGAAGGGTTTGCCTTGCTCATATCGATCCAGTATTTTGTCGAATTCCCTTAAGACTCCTATAAACAACATGTTGCTTCTCAGAACGCGATATCTCACCGATGTGAGAAGAACATCCCTCTCCTTAACAACACATGAGGTTTCCTTCCCGTCAACTTTTCAAACCGCTGAAGCAAGGCTTCATCGATACGCCGAGTGCCAAACTGCACGATAAGTTTGTCATAATCTATTGCTTGTTGCTTTCCATCGTTCGAAACAGATCCTTGAACGTCCCAGGGGGTGACAACTTGGTCGTGCGATGAAGCATCTGCCGGCGCTGATTGGACTAATGGAGCGTTGGAGGAATTCGATAAAGCTGGTCCGGTTGTTGTTGTCGGATTAGCTGTGGAGCTAAAGTAATGATATCAGATCTTCAACGCGCAACAATGTACAATCACATTACTCTGCTAGAGAAGTATCGGCTAATGTTTTGGCCAAGTCGTGTATTGAAAGAGCAGCAGTAGGATCCGAGCTCATTTCTTCAGGAAAAAACGTAGGGTTCGAGGTCATTTGCTTGCGAAAGTGATGATTCGGATGACTCGGGAGGCGGAGATAGAAACTCAAAAGAGAAAGGAAGAGATTTCGAATCGCGTTGGCAATCGATGACTCGGCTGAGATAAGATAAGATCGTCGGATAATTCTCCTGAAAATAAACCGCAGTGAATGCTTTTTTCTCTCGTCTCCTCTGGCTCTAACGCACACGGACAATTAGCAATCGGAACCACAGATGATACTCATACTTTCTCCTCTTGTACATTTTACGATGGGGACATGAGGAAATGCAGCATATCTGAGAAAATCATACACATCGCAAGCGGCGGAAACCATACACTGCTGTTGAGCGAGTATATCCAGGAAGATACCGGCCTGATCATGAAATCGCTCTGGGGCTGCGGAAATGGAGGCTCCGGACAACTGGGTAACTGCGGAAGAGATGAAGATGCAACGGTATTCAGGCGGATAAACCTTCAGCTCGCAGAATATGGCCTAGAGGGTTATCAGCCCAGGCTGATATGTTGTTCTTGGGAAACGTCTTATGTCGTCTTGTCCAGCGAAAGAAAGCCAGATGTACTGCTATCTATGGGTAGCAATGACTTCGGGGATTTGGGTGTCGGACGGGGTACATCCGTACATGCCAAACCATTCCAGACCGTCCAGTTTAACCACTGTCTAGAAGTCGACGGACTGGCTTTAGATGGAGTCTATTTACAAGTCATATCCATATCGACTGGCCAGCACCATGTCATTGTTCAATTGCATGTACAGCTCCGCGATGAATCTCGTCGAACACTTATTATCGGCTGGGGTGCAGCGCGACATGGCCAATTGGGCGATACGTCCACTCTCAATAAAAATACTCCATTTTTCTCTCTTCCTAAGATTATCGAAGTACCTCATCATCCAAACGATCCAGTTGTACAAATAGCGCTTGGACACCAACATAGCGTTCTTCTCCATGAATCTGGCCGCCTTACGGAGCTGGGATCCAACAAAAAGTCTCAAATAGCTGGCTTGGATGAGTTTCGCAACGTTTCGTTCGTTGGCTGTACGTGGAACGGCACGTACGTAGTCGATGTATGCGGAACTTTGTATGCCACAGGCTCTCATTCCAAAGGACAGCTTGGGCGTTCGCCGCCATTAACTTCTATTCACCCTCATCCTGTCGAATTTCCTTTCAGAATAACGTCTGCGAGATGTTTATCTGGGATCGCATGCGGTAGCGAACACATCCTTGTCCTTAAGACTGAGCCAGGATTTACACCAGAGGTTTGGGGATGGGGATGGAACGAGCACGGAAATTTGGGTTTGGGTTCCACGATGGATGTTCATACACCTTTGAAGCTTTGGCCTCAGGAGGTGGACCATGTAAATCTGATCGCAACTGGAATATGGGCAGGGTGTGGAACAAGTTGGATTGCCTTGGAGAAGCAAAGTTTATGAAGGGGTATTGTTACAAGGAAATACACGATGTTTCTTTCAGTCACCAATCGGAAGCTCGAGGTCTTTGTGGATTTGCCTAACGGTGGTTTCTCTCAAATTGGCCAGCTGAAGACACGTATTGAATGTTAATACATCGATAGACAAAGAACCAAAGGGCTGACCCGTCCTATGAGAATCTATACACAGCATATATCGCACTCTTTCAACGTGTTGATGGCGAATAGGAATCATACGCACCTGTGCTGCATCCTTGGCCTCATTATACTGATGAAGAAGTTTGATATGGTTGTGGACGATCTTTTCCGCATCTTCGTCTTGTCTAGTTTGAAGGCCTTGATTGAATATCAAGGATGTGACGCAAGTCAGATCCTACCCAAGTTCTGCTTGAAGCCTTTCTACTTCTGCTTGAAGTTCAGAGATCCGGGCTTCTTGTGTCTTTCAAAAGAGCATCAGCTTGAGGATGAACATTACTAGGAGCGTTCAGACCTGTTGCGATACTCGTGCGTGCATGATGATGGTGTACGGTCAAGACTCGAGGTGAATTTCCACGACTAGTGATTCATTGATATCAATCTACTTCTATCTCTGAGCAAAGCTGTAAATTTTCCAACAACTTGCGAACCTAGTAACAGCCTGTAACAGTACGAGCATATATATATATAAGTATATATCATCGAAGTCATGGTCGCATCTTTTTTTTGATGTGATGTCGAAAACGATGAACATTTGATGAATGTGAAGTAACCATATCAAAGCGAATTGGTGTTTGAGGTAACAATGCGATGTTGTCGGAAGATCTTAATGTAATCCCCAAAGTATCCCCAAAGTCCAGGGAAACCTTGCACTTTCAGAGCTTTCTATTGGAACGGAGACCAAAACTTTATCGTCACTTATCGTTGTCCATGGGAAAATCGCGGCTGTTTATGAACCGAAAGCCGAGCGGTGAATGTAACGAAAGTGCGGGAGTGCATTGTCAGCGCATCGTCTTGAGGATGCACGTATAACCTTGAAGCAGCTGTGAGTACAGGGAGTGCGAATCGCAGAACGACAAGAAACATGCGAAAGAAAGGGATGGATCATAGCGTCATTTTGATTCTTACAAAGAGGGCTATCCGAACGTACATGCTGTGAGCGAGCAAAAGAATCCCATGAAGCCTTAAACATTGTGATTGCTCTCCGGTAGAAGACGGAAAGGGTTCTGTGTCCGAGTCGAGTCTTGTGGGGTTGCGATGGATGGAAAGGACAAAGGAAGGACCACGTGGGAAATGGCTTGTCGATCAGTATCAAATATAGTCGGAGTTTGAATCCTGCGGTATATAACAGGTGGTTTTCGCCAGCACCTTCCTTCCTTTCCCCCGTTCCCACGCCTACCATATAAAATTTCCACAATGTCTTTTGCTTTGCCCGCTCGTCAGGTCACTTTTGGCCGCTCCAATGTACCATCTCAGCAACAACAGCTGTACCAACAACAACAAATTCAGCAGCAGGTCCAACAGCAACAAAAACAGCAGCAACAAGCCCAACAGAGTGGCGGTTTAGCGTTACCCGGCGGTGCATATCTTCAGAAACCTTCTAATTCAGCGGGTCCTTCCCCATTATCGAACTCCTTTCAGCCTTCATTGCAGGCCTCTCACCCACAAATCAGTCCGATACTTTCCCAGTCCCAGACTCCGCCATCGACCGTTGGCTCTCCATCGAATGCGGTGGCTGGTCCATCCACACCTTCCGCTGTACCGGCTACGCCTGCACCGCTGACACTCGAGCAGCAACACATCACTGCTGTTGAAGGCATCGTACCCACTCTTCAGAATATCGTTGCCACCGTCAACCTCGATTGCCGCCTCGATCTCAAAACCATCGCCTTACATGCGCGGAATGCAGAGTACAACCCTAAGGTTGGTACTTTTTAATGATTACTCATATCGTGTGTACAATTCGAACTACTTCGATTTGTTCCACGTATAGCGTTTCGCCGCCGTTATCATGCGTATTCGTGATCCCAAGACCACTGCGCTTATCTTTGCCTCGGGCAAGATGGTCGTGACTGGTGCCAAATCTGAAGATGATTCGAGGCTGGCGTCACGAAAATATGCTAGGATTGTTCAGAAGCTCGGGTTCGACGCCAAGTTTTCGGAATTCAAGATTCAGAATATTGTTGGCAGCTGCGATGTTAAGTTTCCCATTCGTTTGGAAGGTCTTGCATATAGCCACGGTCAGTTCAGCAGCTATGAGCCTGAGGTATGATTCGCGTACTATGTCCACAAACCTTTCTAATGTATAGCCTCTAGCTTTTTCCTGGACTCATTTACCGCATGATCAAACCCAAAGTCGTGCTCCTTATCTTCGTATCTGGAAAGATTGTTTTAACCGGTGCCAAGGTAATATTCCACCTCATATACATTCTTTTCTTCCTCGTTCTCCATGACCGTTGAGGAATGCTTCCCCCATGATTTGATCTTGAATTCGAGTTGACATTTACAACTGCTGGTCGTGGTTGAAACCTGCTGGTGGATTTTTGGAGACATCCACTGACGCTGTTTGTTTCTTTGCCGTCGACAGGTTAGAGAAGAGATCTACACCGCGTTCAACACCATTTACACCGTGTTGTGCGAGTTTCGAAAACCATAGAAGCTGGCAGGTGTTCTTGGACTCATGGACCTGTGATTCACGCCTTCGTGGGTCTCGCCCGCCGTCGACCATTATCTTTATATGTCCAACTGTTTTTCCTTGTGGTCGACGTAGCGGTTGGCATCCTCGAAGGCATGATGATGGCACAAAACATTCGCGATATATGAATGACTTGTAGAAAGGAAGGCGTCCTTTTTTTCTGCGCCTCTCATCGATGAACCTCTTGCATCACTACTGTATCACATTTGACTTTTTTTTCAATCTCGGGCATCGTTTCTCTATCTTTCTTGTACTGTAGCACATCAATCACCATTACTCCTCATCCTCCATGCATAATTTTACATTTACTTACATCAAATACATACCAGCATATTCGTTTACGTACACACGTACTGATCAATACAAGCGTCGCCTTTATCACACAGATTGCTGGTGTCGCTATTGAATTGCTGATTTAAACATGTCCTCTAAGCCACCAATTCGACGCTGGAAAGCGACTTCCTCCTCCTGTAACTGTGATATTACCACACTCAGAGCAACGAAACATATTGCACACGCAACCACTCGAGCTATATCGTTATTTCCCGGTTACGTTCACTCCTGGAGGACAGGTATGCTGAGGTAGATCAGCAAGTGATTGTATCGATTTGCAGCTAGCAACGAAGTAGAAGACTAAGAGCTCAAGCTCTCAAGCTTCATTCAAATAGTGGAGGTACCCTTCAAAAGTACTGGCACTGTAAACTCCATGACAAAATTAAGGCAAGCTACATATGCCCAAAAATTCATCTGTGCGTCACTCGGATAATTCTACGAGGTAATGAGGCTCTTTGGACTTGAAAGGCTCTACTTCTTCTGATGGACCTGCACAGCGGAGGACAAGAAAGGTTCGGAAGGGAATCAATTACATCTAATCCTCCATCGCTCTGCCAGAAACAAATGGTTTATATAAAGCTTGTATCAATTATCGGCAATTCTACCCGTGGCGCTTATAGACTACACCACCAACTGGGTTGGACATCGCCCGGATAGTTAGAGGCCGATGTCCTCATGGCATCGGCTGATGATATCAAATATGTATCCTAAAGATGTCAAAATGACCTACCTTTGTGCCACGTCGTTGAGAGATGACAAGGACCTCTTGCCATCTCTCCCGGGATATCCTGAGGATATGCAGCATTAATGTCACATTGATATCCTTGTATTATATCTTTTATGCTCATTTTTTCACATCCATAAGTCTCTTGCTAGTTCTTTTCGACGTCCTGTCAACTCATATTCTTTGAGATGTCCAGCCTCGATGCTTTGCTCAATAGTCCACTGCAGTCCCACTTTCGGCTACCTATAACTCAGCTTCAGGGAGAAACAGCCACCATCCACTCTATCTCAAACTCAAATGGTGTTCAAAAGCCCAAGGAATCCAGTTGGAACTCTCGAAGACAATTCTAATCTCTTATATACATTCTTGACCTCAGCATCATCAACACCAGCTTGTTCTGGTAGAATGAAGCGGCTTTTTGAGGGTGATATTGTTCAATATGCTCGTAACAAGCAAGGAGCATGCATCTTAGGCCGGCTGAGGAAGATGAGCTAGTTAGATTTGCCGAAGTAAGCATAACTTATTTCATTATCTTATTCACTCTTCATATACTTTTCAGATTGAAAGTGGACATGAACGAGACACCTGGCTTGCTTCGAAAATGATCAGCCTCTTGCCACATAAGCTTGACACTATCCAACCACAGAATGCGAAATTTGAGATTTCAGCAGCACTGAATGTATTCGGTGCCACATCACTTTCTCTTCCTTGACTTCGCTTACATGCTACTATCTGTAGTCAAAAATTGAGGAGCAATCGGTCAATCTCTTTCTCAACCCTGCTGTCCCAGCATATCTTGGTCAGCTCAATGAAAACTTGATGGCATGTAAAGTTCTCTCTTAAAACATTCGAGTGCTCTAATTTCGAACACCCGACACGCAGAAAATGCTGAAGAAGAGTTCCTTGAACCTCCTTCTAAAACAAGTCCGAGAGCTTAAACCCATGAAAGTCATCGAGTCCAAAATCGGCTCAAGGTTTACTCATTATCGCAATGAAGCAAAGGCGATCGTATGTACATTGAAATGTAACGTGTCTTCAAGTGCTCATTCGTTTTCTCCCAGCTTTGCAAGTCCGTTGGCAAGTTCAATAAGAATATGAAAGCGTCCGAAGGTCCTTTCACCGACATTGTAGTGCTGACTCGAGCCTTTGTCACTGGAGTTGGAGGTAAGGGATGTGAGATTACTGTGTCTTTGCCCCTTGTTGCACGTATTGCTTTCCTGGTAAGCTCTCCTTCATCTGTTCAGCTGTATTCTGAAGTACTCCCAGCATTGTATCTATGTTGAGGAGGCTGTGAAAGCCGAAACTGGAAAAGCTGATGCTGATTTCTGGAAAACTGTGGACAAGAAACTCAAGGAGGTCTGAGAAGCCAAAGCTAGCGACAAAGCAGAGATCTCAGCGTAAGTGATGTTTTGTACACAAACCACTGTGTATTGATGTCATCGTTGTTTCTCTAGTGTTTTCGCAGCTATCCTCAAAGACGACCAGCAAAAGTACAAGGTTCAACTTGCAGACGACGTTGTAGAACATCTGGATTCACTTGCTCTCGTTCCTTTGCCTCACGAAGATTAAACACATAACATTCCTTTCATACTCATACTGTCCTTGGAGCTTAATGTATCCCGAGCATATTGCGATATGATGTCAATGATTTAGATTGTTCCATATACAGTAACAAGCATCGAAACTGAGCCCCCATAACCAAGCAATACCGCCGTGAAGAAAGCTTCGTCGTTTGGATATCCTGGCTGACATCCTGCGGAGGTGGTCAAAACATGTTCCAGATGTTGTCTCAAGCAATGCTCCCCGGACTTGCGTTTTTGACATCGGAAACATGTCCCCAAGATATCCGATAATCGTCGGCGTCATTACCTGGGAATGTCATCAGGCTGACATTCTTTTGATGTCGCGCTCGGATGGTGGTGTAAGGGACAATCTTTGCTTTGAAAGTTCTCTCTTCTTTCCACCATGTTCTTCTTCTTGTATGATTCATTGCTTCTAGTCTGTCTTTCCTTTTCCTTTTACAGTTCTGCCTCTGCCACGAACGTTGCGTCCTACTTGGCCCGACGGACTAGTTCACAGGTCCAAAGCTTTACTCACGATTTCAACGTCGCACTGGGTGTCGTTCTGACATCGAGGGAAAAGCTGCAGCCTCAAGTTCACTTGACTACCGGCTCCCAAACTGTATTCTGCAAGTCTGATGCCGGCGCGACCTCTGCAGGAAGCAACTCTTCTTCCTCGTCTTCCTCTTCGGGTTCTTCGGGCACAACTAAATCTACGGGCACTTCCACCAATACAGCGTCTGCTGCTGGCAGCTCAAGCACAGGTGTCGCTATTTCTACGCCCTATAGGCTCGTTGAAGAACATGTGTGTATCGGTTTCATATAAAGTGTGCTGCGGTTGACCATTCAATTCAGAGTGGATCCGATTTTTTTGATGGCTGGACCTTCACCGATGCCGCGGACGTCACGACACATGGTGAAGCCTTCTTCCAGCATGCTATCTTCGTCTAGTCTCACAATTTTATGTTGCAGGGCTTGTTGATTATGTTGACCAAGGGACAGCAGTGCGTTATGTGATAATCTTTCTCTTTGAGTTACATGGCTGATCTGCAGACTTATAGTCTAACAACAACCTTACTGAAATTACTTCCGGTGGAACCGCTATAATGCGAGTAGAGACAACTGCTACAGTCACAGGGAACCGTCAAAGCATCCGTATCACGACCAACAATGTCTACAACTCAGGCTTGTGGATTCTGGACGCTGTCCATATGCCCACCGGTTGTGGAACGTGGCCGTAAGTAGCTGTGATTAGCTTGCTTTACTTCAGTTGTTGATACTTGGTCCAGTGCTTTTTGGACAAATGGTCCAAATTGGCCAGATGGTGGTAAGCCAAGCTATCTTCAAAGATTAGACAACCTGCTTCACTAAACGTTTCTCTTTACAGGAGAAATTGATATTGTAGAAGGAGTTGGTGATAATACGAACGACCAGGCGACTCTTCATACATTGGAGGGTTGTTCTCTTGCTTCCTCAAGCTCGTCGGCTCTTGGTATAACAGGATCGGTCATTACTTCAACTGATTGCGTCTCGACCGGTGGGGGCTGCGGTATCAGATCAAGCTCAACGGTCTCGTACGGAGCTGCTTTTAACGGCAACGGAGGTGGTGTTTTTACCAGTATGTTTCGCTTTCGTATCTTTCTACGCGTCAACAGGCGCTCAAATCCTTCCTAGTGACTCTGAACTCATCCGGCATTGCTGTTTGGTTTTTCGAGAGATCAAACATCCCATCTGATATCACATCTGGCACACCTCTGCCTAGTTTATGGGGTACCCCTTTTGCTTGGTGGTCATCGCCGACTTGCAACGTCACCGAATTTTTTGGGTACCAATCTACTATTTTCGATACTACACTTTGGTGCGCATGCATGCTCTGATCTAGATTTATTCACTTTTGACTAGGCTTTTTGTTCTATTCAGTGGAGACTTGGCCGGGTCTGTGTGGTCTGACGCCGGTGCTCCCGGTCAAGAGCAGAGTTGTGCTACACGTACAGGCGTGTCAGACTGTGATACCTTTGTGCAAAACAACGGTGCTGCACTCCAAGAAGCGTGTATGTGCTTCTATATTTCACTCTCTTGACCGACTGACGAGTCTGTACAGATTGGGAAATCAACAGTGTGAAGATTTATCAGATCCCCAGCTAAGTAGACTTTCTGTTACGAACTATCACGGAAACACGACAAAATGTATCCATAGATTTTATATAACGCTACATAGATTTAAATATTCTGTTATAACCACTTACTTATAGGTTTGCGCTGTGCGCTACGTTGTATCTTACGGATTAAAGGAACTTTAGAATACGGAGGAGAGATATTTTGGATAGAGACGCTCCAGACTGATGACACTGCGGCTTTTTTAGGGGGATAAGTGGCAATATAGAACCACATATCTCGAGCGAAATATTCAGACATCAGTCATAATCGGCCTCGCTAGCCACTCTGATAGTTCAACAAAGAGTAAACGCGTTCGTTGAATAACATGTCATAGTGCAGCTCATTGAATGACATAATCGAGGTCAATATACAACTATATGCGATGTATTTGACGCAGAGAAAAACAAGGTAGAGTAGTGTAATAAGAGTGCACGTACGAGGTATAGACCATATGTAAGAGAAAATATCCAGAGAAGTAGAAATTCAAACAAGTAAACCATGCAGAGAGAGCCTCAGACACCTGCGACAATTCTACGACAATGAAATTAATAATAAGTGGAGAGAAAGAAGAGGAAAAGAGGACGTACTCTTCCGCCTTGTTTAATGCCTGGACCATGCTGATGACCTCCTTCCTCCTGTTGACCACGTATTCGCTCTCCTTGAGCAGGTCTTCCAATACCTCCTGCTTGTACAACTCTTGTAGAAGCTCTTTCTGCAAGGTCTCTTTCGCATGATTGACCAAAGTCAAAGTAATCGCTTTGGGCACCATGTCAATCATCTCGCGCTTGACGATATTGAAGTAAGAATGAATCAGCAGCTCTGAAAATATGTAGGGTGTTTGTCATTTTAGTAAAGCAATTGTGGATAGGGAACGCACTGATGACTTCTGTTTCCATTGTTTCTCTCTCGCTCAGAGCTGCTTGAGGTTTGATAACTGGCGGAGGTGCTTCCATGGTAGAGGGCGTGCTAGTACCACCGGCCTTCTTAGCTGTTCCCGCACGGCTGTTCCTACCAGTACTAGCGAAGAAGGATCCGAAAAATCCAGGCTCGTCTTTCTTAGCTTCGACATCGAGATCCTTGTTGTTGTTAATGACACCAGGAGCTAGTTTTCCTGTTTTTGGGTCGGATTGTGGAGGCGGGGGTTTGGCAGCATTTAGCCTATCAGTAACGATGGCCATAGCCTAGAATGATATTAGACGCTGATCGTGTACATTGAAAGGTGTCAGTCGAAGTACCTTGTGGCCGTTGATGAAATCAGGATGGGTAGTGTTCACATAACATGCTTGCATACTGAATTAATCTTGAGCATGAATTCGGCAATTTACTTTTTGAGAACTCACGAAACCATATCGGAGACAAGTTTTGTTGTCGGAGTCATACAGTTTTTGAAGAAACCCACAACAACTGCATTGAATCGTTCTCGTAGAGCAGGGTACCTCTTGAACGCTTGCTGTGATAATGAGTAGAGTCAAAACTCCGTATCTGCACGAACGCAAGGTAATTACTCACTATTTTTGTTAATAACTGCCCAAGTATACGAATGAGCTCGTCATATACTAGCTGACAGCACTTCAGACTAGGCTCCTCAAGACGCTTAATTTGCTGCTTCACGATAACCTCGAAAGCTGCTGTGCCCACGAAAAGCGCCGGGGTAGAGCCCTGTAATTCACTTTGAGGAATTTTTCAGTGAGTAGGCAGTGTAACGCACAGATGAGTTGTACAGCATAGTCCTGATGTCTCCATCTTTCACTTGATCAAAGGGATCGATATTCTTGATACCATTGTTGAACAGCTCGTGGAAGACAAAACTAATACGTGCACCTCCAGAAAGTTCATTCACGGACAAGTCATTTGTGCTACCATCAATGACTGTCCGGAATTCATTAGTAAATTCTGTAATGACTGACAGAACGACATTGCCAGAGTTATGCTCGGCCATAGGACCTCCGAGCTGCAGGAGCTCGGCGTTGTATTTCTGCAGCTGAGAGGATATTCTGGCTTTGATGTCGGGGAGAGTGGCACGGATGTGATGCATGAGGATCTAAATGAATGCTATATTGAGAAAGTTGATATAAGCGAATCGACTTTGCATACCATGTTGAGTTTGCGTGTCAAGAATGGAGTACCACAGTATTGGGCTTTTCCCTTATATGACGGATGGTTCTCGAAAAATTCGCGTTCTGCTTCGAGCGCAAGCGCAATGGACTTCGAAGAGTCGATGTCACGTTGGCCCCGATTGACAACTGGTACATAGCCCATACGAAGAGGAATGACACGACCAGCAAGAATGTCCACAACATCCGTGCCGTTGTCCCTACGAGCATGTATTTTCAATATCATGGAAATTTCGGAGACATGTTCCGACTCACATCAAATCGATTTTCGTCAACACACCAATGGTCCTGTTTCCCTCGGGATCAACATCTCTAGCCATTTTCAAGCCATCCGAGTTGGCCAGATCAACATTTGCGGGAGAAACCGCCAAAATGATACATGCAGGTTTCGAGATGTACTTCATCAACATGTCACGGATTTGCTTCTCGATATCCTTTGGCTGGTCTCCGACGGGCACCTTCGTAAGACCAGGCAGGTCGACCAAGGTTAGGGTAAGAACTTTCGGCGAGTATATACGCAAGTTGATCGGTTGTGGTGAAATTCCTGCATTACGGCCAGTCTTCGCTTCAGTGTCGCGAACGATCTCATCCCGAATCTTGTGAAAGTCGTAGAATTTCTGGCCAGGAAGATGTAAGAATTCACCCCACTCGTCTGCGTTGGCTGCAGCGTCTCCTTCCTTCCCCATTTCTGGTGCTGAATGAACGAATGTGTCAGGTTTAATCGCGTTGATGTAAAGGGATGAGATGACATACGGCCGCCATTCTGGTGTGATGTTGCAGGTCTATGTATGAGTTGTAGAATCTGTAAAGTTTAAGCCCAAGTCCGCTAGCATCCGAATATATGGAAAAGACGTACCAGTGGCCGTCGTGTCACAATACCGGTTCCACGAGGCAGGAAATCCCGTCCTACGATGTTCTGAAAGACGATAAGTCTTTTTCAGCGTAGTTTAAGAGTAGAGAAGCTAGAGACGAACCTCTAGCACACTACTTTTACCACTACTCTGACTTCCCAAAACACATATCTGAGGCAAGTCTATTGATGCTGTTGAAGTACCGACAGCGTTGAAAACATCTTGAAGCTTATTGACGATGGTGACAATTTCTGAGCCCAAGCCCGCTGGCCCTGTAGACATTCTGAGCGAACTGAGGAGGTTCGAGATAAAGGTGGAAGGAAGGAAGAATTAAAGGCTGCGTTGCCCCGCTGCGTGCGCGCCAAATCACGTTGCACTGCCACTCAACTTGGCTTCATGCTGCGCCAACGTTGACAAGTTTTGATAACAGCTCAAGCTATCAACAATCCTATCATATTACATTCCTATACTTATGCTCCTACAAGCCGCGGAAGCTTACTGTACGAAAGGCCAGACCCGGTACCACAATCTCTGGACCGCGATTGACCTCCTAGGAGGCAAAGAAGAGCATTTACAACACGACCGGGCCCTAAAAGAGAAATGCCCATTGCGATCCTTTTATGATACATCACGATAGTGCACCAGGCGCTGTAAATTTACGTTGAAAGCTGTATCCATGAAAGGTATTAACTATATATCTACAGCGATAAACGTTCAATCTGCCGGCCTCTTTTGAAGCCGTAATCATATGCTCATCGCATGGTCCACAGCTCCAATAGACTCTACGCAAATGTCCCCGACCTGCCTAGGACGAACACGAGCTTATGCTCGGACCGGAGATTATACACCGTGAAGTTTCTTGTTTTGTACTTCCATCATTGTTCCAATGACATTCTTCATTCTTCAGTTATTCCTTCTCTTATTTTGGAATCGGACAAATGCCTCACCTACTGTTCCTGATCAGCTTTTTTCTTCTCTCATACCGCAAAAAATAGCCAATACTTCGAACTCCCTCCCTTCGCCAATCCAGTATCCTCAATACACCACTACATGGAACGTCAGCAACCCCGGGACTTGGTTGGACTTCATACCTGACACTTGGACATCGGGCTTCTTCCCTGCCTCGCTGTATGCTCTGAACACCCGCCAAAATCTCTGTGGGGTAACCGACGCGAACGCTTTAGGTGTAGCTGATTGGGTTGAGCTCGGACGATCTGCTAGCACGGGGTTAATACCACTGGAGACTAACAACACAAATCTGCAGCACGATGTTGGTTTTGTGAGTTTTCCATTCGCCGAAGAACTTTTGATGTGCGTCCTTTAAAATCTCAATACCCTTCTCGATGCTCAACTTTTAATAGTAATCCACAAAATGAGACCGCTATACAAGCTGTCAACGCATTTGCTACAGATCTCGCAGCTAGATATAATCCAACTGTCGGCTGTACACGAAGCTGGGATACCGAGGATCCCACCGATTTCACCGTAATCATTGATAATATGATGAACTTGGAAGTTCTATGGGCCTCCTACACCCTCACTGGGAACAGCACATTAATCGACATTGCGAACTCCCATGCTAACACCACCATGATCAACCATTTTCGCGATGATGGTGAGCATTCAAATGCGCTTTTCTCTGGTCATTGACCTTCACACTGTCTAGGATCAACCTGGCACGTTGTAGAGTACAACTCAACGACCGGAAATGTCATTCGTAAAAGAACCTCGCAAGGATATGCTGATTCGAGGCATGTGTCTCTTTTATGGCTTTGATAATATGTAAATGGCTTAAGTGAAGTATAACAGCACATGGAGCAGAGGTCAAGCATGGGCCTTGTATGGCTTCGCGAATAGTAAACTTGTCTCTGTCCTCTCAGATTGATCACATCCATAATTTTTATCTAGTGTATAATCACACCAAAAATGCAGACTTCCTCCTGACAGCACAACGTGCTGCCAATTATTTCTTGGAACATATTCCCTCTGATGGGATTGTGCCTTGGTACATACGTTGCATTTCTTCATACGACATCTTATTCAAGCCATCTCTCAGGGATTTTGACGCTCCGCTGAGTCCATCTCCCCGACCAGCAGATTCTTCTGCTGCAACTATCGCCGCCAACGGATTACTTCTTCTTGCTCAAGTAGACCCTGCTAACGCTACAAATTGGTCCAATGCTGCCATTCAGGTATATTAAATTCTATAGCGATTGATTACCAGTCTTCTAACTCGATAATTTCAGATTCTGCAAAATGTCACGTCTTTAGCATGGGACTCCTCCTGGCAGAGTCTGTTATCGAACGGGACAGTCAATTGGCCTGAAAACAATTTCCTCACAGGCATCGTTTACGGTAAGTCTGACTCCTCAACCCACCGTTCCAAGTCCAGCTATCAGGATTAATATTCTCGAAAGGCGATTACTATTACATCACAGCTGCAAATATGCTTGTTCAGATGGGTCTTGCGGAGTGTAAGGAGGTTGCAGCATCAAATTCAACGCCAACTGCTGTCTCAAATGGGAGTTCTCTAGCACGACAGACCTGTTGGGGTATAAAAACATATATCTTTATCGTCATTCTGGCAGCTAGTCTCTACTGAACGTTGAATGACATTGCTTGCTTCTTTACCAATTTCTCTGGCTCTTCCTGGTCCCTGCTTGAGTCAAATAGCAAATTGCTTCTTACTCCGTTTATTCGTTTGGGTATTCTTATTGGAAATATCTTCACTTGTTTAACTCAATCCAGGATGAGGAACGTCGTACGGTACTATGATTGTCCCTGGTTTGATAACTTCACTCTATCAATTGACCGGGTGTTACGTGTTAATAATGGAGCAAGTACCTTGGTGGTTCGCCTCGACCGTTCATAAGTATACACGAGATTCTCCTTGGGTGACTCGATTACACCTATGCATCTCCTCCGGGACAATCGTCAAGCTTTGATCTTCTAGAGAACTGAAGCACACTCTATTCTGACCGCCCCTATATTGTAATGACAGGCGAATTATGCGTATCCCGCGGTCAGTAACTTGGAGTAGTGACACGAAATCACCAGGAATGACTATGGAGACAATCGTTCCGGCTAGAACTCGTCGTAAGACCTTTGATTGACTTCTGTTGGGCCCAAACGGTAAAAGCATGACATCCGTTGCAGGAACAAGAGACCAAGATCTTGCTGAAAGGTTTGACTCCTAGATGATGAGGCACAATTGGAGTTAAGATCTTCCAGCCTGAGTGAACGAAGTTACGCAAATGATAATATTCACCGGAAGATATACTGTAAGTTTGGTATTCGAGATATCCTAGACATATTGTCGAAGACGATCATCATCATTTCGTTGGAATAGCGAAACAGGCAGATAATGGCTTTTCCAATTTTCAGGTTGATTTCTTTCCCGTAAGCCTCCTTCATGATTATCGACTTTCGTAAACAACACAGTTTATCCCGGATTGGACTGAGTTTGCGTTCAAAGAAGATGGCAAAAATAGCCAAGGAATGTTCAAGGCAAAGCGCGGCGGGCTTTAGATTGGACCTACCATTAAATGTGGAAAAGGTCGTACGCTGAGATCTTCAACGTTACAAAATCAACTGTAAATATTTCACTAGACTAATGGAATGGCTCTGCAATCCTCCACTGCAATTATGATTGAACGGAACGTAAATCCAACTCTAGAAGATATTGAGATTTACAAGTGCAACTGAGCCTTATTGAGATTTTACACATGTATGGGTGAAATCATTTTCTTTCAGCTGGTGCGGAACTGTGAGTATTCATGATTTTAGGTAAACTAACTTCTAGCTAGTAGCCATGAGCAGGCTACTTACTGAGTTCGTATCAGTGCTTATTGTTCGTACCCGCGATGGCTCTCAACTCCGGCAAGTAACGTAAAGCACAGGCTGAGATTGACCGTGTCGTTGGCTTTGGACGTCGTTCTAAAAAAGATGGAACTTACCCATACGCTGTAAACCCTCTCGCGGAGGGAGGTTTGCAGGTTATCCTGTCACTCCGATTGCAATTCCTCATACAATCAGCTGCGCGACGGATATTGGATATCGTGTTGAAGAATTCCAAGATATATGTGCTCGTCCTTCACGATGCTCAGCTGTATCTAATCCCTTCGAAATTCTTCCCTGAGCGTTATCTTGAGGGACACTCATTATATTCAGCACATCTTGGGCCGATAAATCCTGATCCCGGAAAGTTTGAGTTTGGACATGGAAGCAGGTAAACGCATGATGTTTCTTGGTTGTGAGCTATGTAGACATCTACCAAATCCACATGCTAACCATAGTTTGTACTCGATGTCCTTCGAGTTACCAGGAAGCATTCGCATGCGATATCGTACCGCGATCGAAAGTTGACGTATAGCAAGTAGAATGCTGATTACCATTCCATTTCCAAAGTTCATGATGAAATTTCGATAACTTCATTATAAGGCCAGTGCAATTGTCGTAGCACAAAACATATTACAACCGAGATTTCTATTGAGAGGAGCCTGCGGCCTCCCAAATAAATGTTCGCACACCAATGTTGATTAGGAGAATATCGATGGAAAAAGGATCGAAGAATTAAGCGCCGTAATTTAGACGGAAGATGTCGTTTTGACTGTCAAGCAATAAGAGTAGAACAGATAAAAGCACACAAGATACAGGCCACTTACACGTAGTAGCTGCCGCCATCTGGGATAAGATGGAAAGTCTGACTAAATTGAAGTGGGTTCGGACTATCATCGACCTAGAAAAACACCACTGATTAGCAACGATAGTGTGTATACGAAAGTCTGGACGCACCTGGAGTAGGCCAGTAACTGCGACAATTATGCTAGGCGTCGTTGGAGATGACGGTTGAGCATCGAGAGTCTCCACCTTGTGCTGTACCTTTGAAAACGGCAGGCTCTAACATAGCAATTTTAACAAAACTCCAAGGGGGATATTCTGATTTGACTAACAGTCAATTTCTCAATGATCGAAGCCGCGCTTTGTATGGGTGTTCCTTCCCAGGTTAGCATAGAACCTGTTCGCTGTAAATTGTAAGATAGTCAGATCTCGCGTCGGGACATGATAAAAAAACAACGACATAGAGGGAAGCCAGATTGGAGCGATCTGCATCAAAAGTCGTGTAGTAGAATTGAACAAACTGCTGAGCTATGGTGTTGATCTCGGCCATGGTAGTTGAAGCAAGAGAAAAAGTACACTGAGAGAGACTGAGAGAGTTGAGAGGATACTGTGAACGGGATCAGAATGTACCACGTGACCATCGGCAAAACCTTCGTTCGGAATTCTCATCACCATCATCCCCGTGGACAGAGTTCTTCGTAGAAATGTCGTTCTCTGGTGAACAACATCGACCAGGGATGCGTCGTAAATCCTCCGCGCAAAATCTTCTCTCTTCCTTCAAATCTCCTCCGAACAATTCTACACCACAACCAACTCCTCAGCCGTTGACGGTTTCCAGTGCCGCTGCCGCGGCGTATACTGGTCCAGCAGGCGCTCCCACACCAGTTTCTTCAACACCCCTTGCAAAGGAATGGGATACTCAGTCATTACATGCGGAATCGCTAGGGACAACAACGCCTGCACTAGGGACCTCTGACGAATATCTTCGAGATCTTGTTCAGAAGAGGATACTAACATTAACTTATATTCGGAACATACACGAAGGGTATGCTCCAAGGACATTGGTGATCTTGCTTTCTTGATAAATATTGTCACAGGAGAAGTCATTGGTTCCACACTATATATATGTCGCGGACAGACTTGGATCGTGTATTCAACAATGTAGAAATGAAAAAACGGTGTGTATCTAAAGCATATTTGGGAATTTGGCTGATAATGACAACTGTCTAGAACGACGCGATTCCTTATTCTTGGAATGTCACTTGCTAATCTACTAGACGTACCTCAGCCTCAGGACTTCTTGAGAGGACTCCTGAACACTCTGCTTGAATATGACCAAGCAAAAGAGGATACTGAAAAGCCTAAGATAGTCAGCACTTGATTTCTTTCTTCCTACTTTCCTGTTGAAGACATTGATTCATCCTTCAGCGTCAACCCAGGAGATTATTCCGAGGAAAGCTTGGCGGAAAGCGACCGGGCGTAATGAGCGAATATTCCGCATCCTATACAGATTTCGCAGAGTCTTATCTGGTCAATCCTCACACAGTACGTGTCATTCTGACCGTCATAACGAGCGCTCATTCTTCCTGCAGCCATTCCCTTTAGATTATCACCAAACACTTCTTACACTACTTGACATTGTCTCCGAGGTTTACAACAAGATCTCTAAGCTCATCGGCCCTTCTCCGATTCCTCACTCTACCCAGCATATGATGGGACCACTGGGTCTTCTCGTACCACACCCTGGTGTATCATACCTATTTTCTGACGGACCTCAATCCGCTTTTTCTGGTACCACAAGCCCAAATTTATCTCAACATTCATATCCGAACACATTTTCACTAGACGGTGATCCACACGCTAACGGTAGCTTGTGGAGCATAGCCAACGGAGGTTTATCGACAACCGGAGGGTTTAGTTTCGGTGCAGGACCTCTTCCTGCTTGGTCGTCAACTTTAGGGGAACTTGTGCTAAAGATTGACAACAAATTCAAGGTACGCTTGTCGGCAGTAACAGTGTTCTACATTTCTTGATGCGCCGGTCATGACCAGAAAATAACCTCGGTTCTACTGAAAGAGCTAGATCAATTTGCTCGCACTGGTATCAAAGAAGAACTTGCTTCTCTTGATCCCCTGCTGCGGAACATCAAGATGCCGGACCTCGAAGCAGCGGGGCTAGCAAATTTCGACTAAACTTTCCCGCAGCAAAGGTTGTCTATTACTCTTCAAGTGAGGTGTCGCATAGTAAATACTGTTTTTCTCTGCTCATATACACTCTTGGTGAAACTTTTTGTTTGTGTGTAGAGCTCAACCGACCTCCGACGTGGCCCAATTCGCCTCAAAACGGCATATTTCTCGTCATCGTTGGTGCTATATGCTATATTCACTGGCCCATCACGCGAAACGAATATATATAGGAGAATCAAGTGCGCTTAATCAGGCAGGCAGGCCTGAGCTACGAACTCCTGAAGCTTCACTTCCGGTTAGAGGCTTGCACGATAGTACCCTGTGCATAGCTCAATGTTGATGTAGACATCGATGCTTTTCGTACAAATTCAGTGATACTCGATGTGTGCCTGTTTGTTAGTATTACCCTCATAGGACTCGACATATTTGAGTTGTGATTTCGAGGATTTGACGATTTACATGTGGATACAGATGCGCTTGGACACTACCAATGCAGTCAAGAGTAGCAGTTACAGAACGATGACTGCAATGGCGATCGTGGTTTACTTCTTGCAGTTACATTCGTTAGATTTGCATCCACAACTAACGCACCGGCCAGGGTCGTCAGCATGCACACGAGCATTAGAAAGAGCAAAACGTACGTGGACGAGCAATTGCAGTTTTGAGAGCCACAAGCGCTGTTAACAGGGATCATAGTTTCGGTCTGTTCGCGCTCGACTTCAACGTTACCCGATAACATTTGAAGGGTATGAGTACTTACGGTGTACATGGTTTGAATTCGATGGTTTATGGGTGGGATGCTTCAAAATACTGCAAAGGAGCGAGTATTTGTATTAATCCAGGATTGCTTGTTCCTATTATTCAAGTTAGCTTGTGCGGCTTCGTAAAAAGGTCATACGCTAAGGATGCGCTAAGGATGCGTTAAAGGGGCCGTCATAGGCGACGCTAATCGTGACGAACAATTCCGAGTCCCCTCTTGGCCTCAGTTGAAGGTTTTGGGGTTTCCACTGAATAACACTGCAGAACATATCTGACAAGCTTACGCATGACAGGTAGATCCGAGAGGGAGCTTAATCCCCACAGTACTTCAGTTGATTCTCAGCGCTTTAGAGCCATTGCATTTGTTGATAGTCCCTTATCGACAATCTCCTCTGAACTCTGGGAAAAATCTGCTTCCAGTAGTTTAATTCCTCGCAGTTGAATGGGGTGTGCGGGAAGCCAGGGGTAGTCAAAGTTTTGGAGAATAGCCTCCAGATGTCGTACACGAATTTGGCCTCTTTTGTACGATGGGAACTCTGTAGGAACTGGATACTGAGGTTTTTGGGGTCGTTTTGTACGAGCTCGTGCCTCTAGATTTTGCCCCATTCTTCCTTGATACTTGAATCAGCCTCTGCTGTATATTTTGGTTACTCTCCATTATCCTGTGGGGTACTCTTCTTGATGTTTGCCGTTACATTTACCAATGCACATGCATCATTTTTTACCCTTGAAAGAGTAGAGCAGAGATGTAATAATGTCCAACTCCATGCAAGTACTTATGACTAGTCCCATCATTAGGGCGTGAAACCACCACCTTTCCGAAACGGGCCGACCTAAACCTACTAAGTAGGTAAAACAGTGGACTCCCCGTACTAAATTTTGTACGAACAAAAACTCGCTAGCCTCCCGCCTTCAGAAAGTCTTTTGTATGAACTCATTTCGTCCAAATTCTTCCACAGTATTTGGGTAAATCATCACGGGTCCTGATATGACCCTTCTGCAGGCATAAAATTTGACCTATGTACATTCCTTCGCTAATATCACACAGTAAAAATTTCAAGGATGGTGTACGTAGGAAACAATGGGTAATTCATTCTCACAATTAACAGTGTTACAGTACACGCATAGATATTCATAACAAGGAGAAGCACTGGAAGAAGTGAATCAGTACAAGGCTTGACAAACAATTATAGGGTAGGAAATGAATAGGTTCAGACATCCAAAGGAAGGACAGTATAGCCCTCATTGCGCCGACCCCCGCTTCCCGCCAGCGCACCTCCAAAGAAGCGGCCCACACTCAACACATGCCTTTTGGGTTCAACATGGTACAGAGGGGGAAT
This sequence comes from Lentinula detonsa, assembly GCA_027921405.1. Classification (NCBI taxonomy): domain Eukaryota; kingdom Fungi; phylum Basidiomycota; class Agaricomycetes; order Agaricales; family Omphalotaceae; genus Lentinula; species Lentinula detonsa. The sequence continues at coordinate 94,371 of JANVFU010000011.1, forward strand.
ATGAACGTTCCGCTTTGGGGGAGTACTGATTGGACGCTCGAGTGGAAACTGCGAATGTACGGAAAATTTTCATCTTGCAGAGAACGGACGGGTGGACGAAAATTAAGTAGAGGATGTAACTTACAACCACCAGATGTTGTGGATGAAGTATTCGTACCCGAATATCTTGAAGAAAAGTATCGTCAGCAAATAGAAGCGCGAAGGGGTAGAGGATGAGTCAAGAAAAAAAAAGTCAGACTAAATGGCACTGGCAAGTACACTATGCGCCCCGAAAGACGCGTATCTGTTGCGAACAGATAACCTCTGTTTCTCTGCATGGTCGTGTAGGACGGGGAAGAGAATAAAGTCATCACAGAAAGACGATTGTGCGTCGAACTCACAAATAGAACAACGCCGACGACAAAAGAAAACTTCAAGGCAGGGAAAGATGGAAAGATGAGAAAAAACTTTTTTTTTCGGTTGAATTTATAAGGAATTGCTTTGGTCTTGTTTGCTAAGCGCACGTGAGTACGCACAAGGGCATATGGGCGCTAGTGCTCCTGAGAAACCCCTTCTAGGTACAGAAAATGGTTCCGATATATATTCCTTCATACGGCCCAAGCTTTTTACAAGAACGCGTTAACGCGCCGTATTACAGCGGAGGACAAGTGATCTCACATGGTCAAGGATGTTTCCTTCAAAAATTGTTGGAACGGATTCCTTCAGGTGGCAGCTGTCAGAGATTTTGTGCAGCAGGCCAAGGACGAAATGATTACGATTTGACAGTCAGCATCGGAAGCGTCGTCGTCTCCGGGACACGAAACTGCATTTCCAGCAGAGAGAATATGTATTTCGCCCATTGGGTGCCCGAAGCCCAAGAATCTTGGAGGTACAATGGGAATCAGATCTACGTGTTTTCAGCATTCGCATAGACGCGTTTGAGAGAATTCAAAATGAGATACCTTGCTTGTTGTCTATCCGCTTGAAGTTCACCTGGAGAGGAAGTCCGACCTTGATGGTTTTCCAGAAGTGAGCAGTGAACATACGTCTGAGGCATCGACTAGAGCAGCCCATTCACGGTTCCCCACACGCGGTGTTCCGTAGGTCATAGCGGATATAGAAGCGGAGGGTATGTTGAAGCGGAAGAAGATCGTGTCAATCTCAGCTAAAGCTCCCCCTAGGGAGTGGCCGATCTGTGAACTGATTGTCAACGCGTTTCAAATGCCATAGTAATGTTTGACGAACTGCAACAATATTGTTCGTCACTTTCGAGCTCATAATGGATTTGACTTTGGCCAGGATAACATTGGCAGTCAAAGCATGCTTGTTCAGAAAGCCAGAGTGTACCTCGACGCTAGAAGAAATACCGGGGAAGAGCGCAGTGCTCGGTGTGGCCAATAGTATATCTGCGTCTGTAAGGTCAGACTCCCTGAGCGAATGCGAATTTCGTGTAATCGTATAATCGTGTAAGACAGCGAGCAAGTCGTAGTGCATGATGAGCTCTTACAATTGCATTGGATCAGTGCCCTGTATATACCTCAGCTTGTATATGTCTGACAAATAAAATAGCGCTTGCCTGATGAGCAACAATGACAGCTCCTAAGGAAGGCGAATATCTGGTTTCCATGTTTGCCAACTTAGGATATCAGAAATGGTGAGCTTACGCACCCTACAAAATCTGTACAGGAAAATTCATATGCTCGTATAGAATTTGACAAGGACAAAGCAGATATACTTACAAATTTGTATGTCGTCGCCATCTCCACCAACGAGAGAAACTTCGAAATCCGAGTTTGCCTCACAGGCCTCTGAGCCCTGGCAGTTCCCACCAGACCATACGAGTGAAGAAAGAGAAGACGCACCTCCGCATTTCCAGTCTTTCAGCACGTCTGTCGGACAATATGCTGCCCTTGCGAATTGCGTGTAGGGAGCGAAGCTAGCTAATTCAGAGGCGGATATTTGAGTGACCGCTCTAGAATGTAGGTCAAAAGGCGTTCCGGATGTCGAACTCAAAGCACTGAGCACGGCAAAGAACAACGATAGAGGGTGCATCAAAGAAAATTGTGATGGGGAGGGCCTCAGCTTTACATCCAAACCAACAGAGGCCTATTAGTAACTTTTGTTCTATGGATATCAATTCGTGCTATCTTGGGAAGGGAAAGTGCGATTTTCGATTGTCAAATCATTGCGACGGACCAGGTCAGACTAGGCAGGACTACAGCGGTATAGCAAGGGTCAACTGACCATACGGACGCTGTTGGTCAACGAAAGAAGCCTCTGGCTGGGTTGAGATAGATGTTTGTGCGGATCCGTCAGAGACGGGGACGCACTTATGATCAGGAAGAACAACAACAACCAGGCTCAATCAGGTCCAACCGCGTTCAAGAATTGGGCAATCAGATTCAAAACTGGGTGTCACACCCTGGTCGTTCTGACCTTCCGAAGCGGGATGTGGAAACTCGCTGCCAGTGGCCCTAATATAAATCCGATTCTGGAATCAGCCGTCCGTCGCGTGGATAGTGACATACAAAGGCAAAAGTTTGCTTTGGCAATACCCTACAAAGTTCGTCCATATCGGGTATTTTGAGCTTAGACTTCCCTGCGGTCGGGCTGTGATTATGTTGTGTGTTGTGTCGCAGAACAGGGTTCGGCTATGTAAGAAGCGAACTCCGTTGTCGAAGCGAATTTGGTTCTTCCTTACTTCGTTGTCGAAGCATCGGATTTATTTGTGACGAACAATTCTTTCTGAGAAGAAAGGACTGAAGGACGGTCTAACCACACCGACGGACGGACCTTAGTACTGGATATTACATTGCGCAAGCATACAGTCCATTGTAGAATGCAAATAATTACAGAGCCAAATGCAGCGTGAGGTCGTGATCAGATCAACAACGAGAGAACGATGAAAAGTTCATAGAATATACGTATCACACGGATTTAGCTTTCTTCCACGCAACAAAGTCGTCCAAGAGAGTAGGCCAAGCCTAATAAGAGAAGAAGTAAGTGAACGGTCGAACATTCGAGACTGTACACGGTGTACGAACCCCGTCGGTTTCATAATCCTGCATATCAGGTTTCACGGTCTCGCAAAACTCGAACATCTACATAAATTGTCAGAGCTAAGGAGCGGCAATGAGGAAAAGGGTATGACCATTGTCCACAAATCCTTGTTTGTTGCCTTGTATACATTTTCATTCTCCTGAAGATGACAGAAACACAAGAAGTCCGATGAATGGATGAGCATGATCATTCGGAACTCACAGCAATGAACTCGAGTACTTCTTTCATAACAGGGTATTTCGGACAAAGTATGACTGACCAAAGGGCCGTAGCAGTCTTTCCGTATGAAGTCGACAACGTTCAGCAAAGAAATATTGAATAACGTGGAAGAAACGGGGTTACCTCCATGTCAATGTTTCTCGATTGCCTAGAATTTCGAGAAAATATGAATACATTTGGTGCGCAATTTCAGACAAGACATACTCGGGCTTGGCGAGCTTGAAGCAGAACATATACAGTCCGTGATACGCGCCTTTGATGTTTTTTGTATAGTTCACATATGTTTCCCTGTCGTAGGGATCCGTTTTTGAGTTGGATTTGACAGGGGATTTGCTGAGGATGAGAAGATTGTCAAGATCAGACAAAGCCGTAACTAGTGGAGGTAACGAAGAAATCCTAGATTACGAAGTCAGAACGGATTGGTATTGTATCATATCTGAACATGGGAATCCACTTTAATTTCGATGTGCCCTTGAGCCATTCATCCTTCGTGAACTTCCCCATTTCCTTGGCGTCCAGCTGCCATGCCAGGATGAGTGGCATTGCACCGTCCATTGGGATTGCGGCCTCGTTGCACAGCTGTTCAAGTCCAGCTGGTCCGATGGCTGGAGGATCATCGGGATCGGCGTATTTCTGAAATAAATCGAGCGCTTGAGAAGATTGATATGGCTCAGCTTCCAGATTGGATTTGCCGTCGCGAGCTGTCTTTGATTGAGGCTTTCAAATAAATACACGAATCAGGCTTATACATGGCTATAGTAGAAGCCACTCACCTTTGCACTCTGGCCAGGTTCACCATCGCTATTGAGTTTGTCAGAAACGCAACACAAAAGTAGGGATAGACGCATTCAGATGCGTCCAAGGTCTTCGCGCCGGAAGTTTTGAAGACCGTCCAGGCGTTCAAGGACAAGGTGCAAGGATGGCTGGAAACGACTTACGTTGGTTCCTGACAAGTATTTTAGCGCCACGTGCAAACTATAATAGGAACTACGCGTCACTCACATCGCGACTTTGGGCGTTGGATGCCATGAGGCACACAAGATTGTTCGAAGGATTATTGGTAGAGGTTCAATCAGGGAACAGCTCGAGCTCACGTTGTGTTCTTTTTTGTTTTAGCGGGTCTTGAGGCAGCTTTGGTTTTAGTGATCTTTGGTCTTTTGGCCGGAGGCTCCTCCTAAAGAGAATGATGAGATTGCAATCTTTTGAGGTTTTGTACGAACACACTTTGTCACTACCACTCTCATCCTTTGCCTTCTTCCTATACCTTTATAAATCAACTTCGCGAGGACTATCATTCATTCGCGGATTCACTGACGTGCTCGCTCTTGGGACTTTGGGTTTGGGTTTTTCCTTCTCTTCTGCTTTTCCACTGGATGTGCGAGTGGAGCTCCTAGTAGCTCTAGTGCTAACGGGTTCAGTGGAGCCTTCGACTGTTTTGCGCTAGGGAGACTGGTTCAGTGTGCATAGTTATAGCTTGGACGCAGAGAGTACCTTAGGTGGCATTAAGGAAAGATTATCCGAGAGAAATGTAATACTTAGAGGAGTACTAGGCAAGTACTAGGCGAAAGGCAAGTATAGAAAATGACGCCACCACACACGGGAACTCACGTGAACCCTGATGAGTAATCGACGCGCTTAACTTCCTCAAACCATTTACTAACGGTTTTACCTCAAACTAACTCGGTCAGTGACCACAAAGTCTCACCCGAATCCAATTTCGTCCTTCAACATCGCCTATGACCTTGCTCATCTGTATGCATGGCGAGAGGAAACCAAATCCAAAAACTCATGTCCGATGTCCAGGACCCTTCTGATTTTCCACCACAGTCTGAAGCTCCTGGTCTACGCCTACTTGATTCTTCTCTACGATGTACAATTTGCTCAGAATTCTTTGATGGTCCCGTGGTTCTGAAATGCGGACATTGTTTTTGCTCTCTGGTGCGTGTTTTGAACTCCTATGCTGGGCTCCTCGACATTCATGGCCAACATTCTGTCACAACGGTCTTTCAGTGCATTCGACAGTCATTATCCGAAAAGCAAGAGTGTCCTGCATGCCGTGAAAGCGAAGTCAATGAAGGTCATTTGCGAAGGAATCCTGTACTGGAGGAGGCAGTTTCTGCATGGAAACAATGCAGGCGCGTTTGTTTGAATTTGTCAAAGAACTGCTCATTAACGACGGTCTTCAGGTCATATATACTTCAACTTATAGATGACAGTAGTCGGCAGGCTGCTGAGTTCTCTGTACCATCCAAAAAGCGAAAATTTGATGATAAGTCGCGGTCAGCTACATGCGCTGACTCTTCAGCGGTTGAAGATTCACGTAACTATTCTGGATCACACACAAATACACCTGCGCAACGTGAGCTTCTCTCACTTCATGTCATCCGCCATTCTAAAATCCTTATGTTGCCCAGCCGACGATATCGTCGGCTGCCCTCTTTGCGGTAAACACGTCAGGTACCAGAATATTAATTCACACATCGACAAATCATGCAAGGACGAGCCTGAACCCACTCCCCCGTCGTCCAAATCGCAATGGGACAATATCCTTGGTTCCAAGAGTCAAGTGAAAAGTTCAACGAAGAGAGGCAAAGAAAGGTTTGTTGGCGATGTGATCCGGCCCTATGCCTGAGAAGCTCAAATTCGCGATAGAGCATTATCAGAAGAAATGGACTCTCCTTTGCCGATAAAGTCTTATGATACTTTGAAAGACAAAACGGTCAGAGAATTGCTCCTGGAACATGAATTACCAACTACCGGTGATCGTAGAACAATTATTGCACGACATCAGCGGTAGGCTTTCTGACTGCTGTACACGATTTCATCGGAATGACATATCATCTAGCTGGGTCATCATTTACAATGCCAATTTAGATAAGACGCGAAAGATACGCAAATCTCTTGGTTTTCTCCGGCGCAATTTACGGGATTGGGAAACGCAGCAAAAGAACAAGACAAAGCATGATATCCAAAATACTACTGCGTATCAGGTAAATATCTATTCCGTCGTTTACTCGAAACGTTGCGTTGAGTAGATATTGACATTGTATCTTACCTCTTCAGATTCAACAAAAATCAGAATTCGATATGCTAGTAGAGGCCGCGAGACCAAAGAGAGATTCTAGTTCTATTCTGACCGCATCTTCTCGTCATGGACACGCAGCACCTAGTGACCGCTCAAGCTCAAGATTAAGGACGGCGAGCTCGTCTCCTGTGGAGGGTGTCGTTGATACTATAGTAGTTGATTCTGAAGAGGAGAAGTAGCCTGGGTTTCTTCGTTTGTGAAATCAATGTAAATATATATATGTGCGTGGCGATAATTGACCGTTCATTACTACTGAATTTTGGGCTGCAATCGATAGCATAACGATAACGAATTTCCATTCGTACCTCAAAACATTGAAAATTCTGAAAGTTGTCGTAAGATGGACGCCAGTGGTTTCAAAGGCACACAGTTATCAGATACCTCGTTCTCGTTGGCTAACGGAAAGAAGAAATTCAAGTAACAGCAATGCTATAGCAATATCTTTCCACGTAACGATGTACTTAAGGTGGGCGGTCTCTTGCCAAATATTATGCCACAGACATGCTCAGCCAACGGATAGGTTACTTATATCCTTATAGGGCGTCGTTTCCATCAAGAAAACAAGAAAATCACCCTGTCACGAACTTCTAACCAATGACAAAAGATAGATCATCGAGCAGATCTACACTCATGCTAAATCGCGTGTAAGTGATTCGGTATCAAGGAAGCGTTCGATCAAGATGCGCTGTGGGGCGAGGAGGAGCGCCAGGTTTGTATAGCACTAGGAGTATGCACCGAGATGAAACGGAACCTCGGTACTCACTCACTAACGACTACAACACTTCGTCCGTTCGGAAAATTCGTTCACCCTTGGTGGAAAGAGGATGCTTACTGTTCCCGGCTTGAGCTCACCCTGGCTCATTCACAAAACAAAAGCTTCCCCAGATCGAGCGTGTTGTAACGGGCCTTGCGGTATACGTGTGGCGATCCTCAATACAATGCACACTCGTATTCCATGTGCCTACACGAATACGCCGATTTCTCCATGCAAGGTCGGACGAGGATGTATGGCTTTACTATAAGGAGGACCCAATGGATCAACGAACGAAAAGGGAAGAATAGCAATAGGAGTACCAGGCTCCGGATTCGGTAGAAAGCTCTATTCGCTTTGAGCTCCATTTCCTCAATTTCTCAGCAGTCCTTATACTATGTACGACGTGAATTTAACGGTACCCTTGCTCTTGTTTTCCAGGAGCTTTGTTTATCGAAAAGAGAATAATGAAAGCAAGCATTTCAGTTGTCACATCTTGTTATTTAATGAACTCGCCGGACTGAAGCCGACTATTGTTCGCTTTCGTAAAACTTACGAGATGTCCCGCGTGGTTACAAGGGCTTCCTGATTTGTCTTGATCACTCAGGCTTTAATGAGGACAAGGGCCCGGTTTTATAAGAGCGATGGCGGCGTTTTTTGTTCCTCACAAAAGTCGTCTTTACTTCCCTTTACTTTAAGATCCTTCACCCTTTGTCCTTTCTCTAATGTCGTTGGCGGATCATTTTACCATTGTAAGACGCATTTTTTCGATTCATTGTCAAAGCGTCTGATCTCTTTCTCGGATTTTCATAGAACTCTGCCTCGACGTCTTCTTTTGGAAAAGAACAAAATTCCTTGCTGAGGCTCAATGGTCCACACAAGGTCACATACCAAGCCAATTCGACTTGGGACTGCTACGTCGATGTTGCGCAAAGACCTATAGATATGGACTTGGTACTTCCTCATTATCGTCCACGGCACCAGCCAATCAACCATCGTTTGAATATGTTTGTTGGCACCGAGGCAGGTCTAGTGAAGCTCAGAGTCGTAAGTCCATGTCTGGAGTTGTCCTTGTTGTGGTCTCGTTCCTTACGTCCATACAACAACAGTGTCGCAATTTTTCTCGCTGCAAATTTTATCTGGAAGTGCAAGCCTCAATGTCCGACGTGACTTTGTGGTTACCTTCAGATTTCAAAGGCCGCATACAGTATTATGGAAAAGCCAAGTTCTCCTCCGGTTTTGTCAACCGAGTTATGCAGAACGTACATTTCACCGGTGACGATGATACCGATGCAACCGATGAAGACTGCGTTGTCGTCGTTACGAATGGGAACATCATGTTTCGTATGTGGGATGTACAGACATGTGCACCGGAGAATCCACAAAAGGAGACATTGAAACGGATGTTTAGTTGTTCGAAGAAAGCACCCGAGACCACCATTGACTGGGATTTTCTTCTCGAGGATTGATACTTCATCACTGCAGTCATGGCGCAAGCTTTTTTCACTCACACTATCTTTCGCGATTCAATTTTGGCTGTCGATCGATTTCTTCATATACCGTACACAGGATTTTCGTACATTCTTCGCTTTTCGCTTTTCGCAGTCAGCTTTCGTTCTTCTCTGCATTCACGATACACCGGGGCATATCATGCATCATTTGTCTCTGCGACACTGTAGCAATACCTTACTGCATACTGTAAAATATCACAAACAATTTTTGTAGCATACTTTTGTACAGAACAGGTTTCTATTGTCTTCTGCCTAAAAGAAAGTTGAAACCATCAAGAAAGCATTTCTTGTCGTGCTTTCTTGTCTTGTTTGCCTGTCGACTTGACTAACGCTAACGGTGATTGAGTAGAATCTATGGAACTAAATCAGACATACAATTTGTTTGTACATACACCGGCACACCAGCATCACCCTGAAGCGGCCCCATCGCAGGTAATATCAGCAGAGCTCGGAACGTTGGAACAAAGGATTTCCGCGGAACCCGAAGGAGGGTTCACCTCAAAACTTTCGAATATAATCCCGCAAGTCCCATCTGCAGGACAATCGAGGTTGGCCACGACTGACCCTTCAGCTCCCGAGCTGCAGGCCAAAGAGTCAAAAGGCAGGAAACGTAATCGGTCAAGGATGTGTAAACACGTACGTGGTACCTTTGAAGTTTGAGAAAACAATATCCGTAAGCTGGTGCGTACTAGGCACACATGTTCCTGTGGATTCGTAGCAAACTTGGATTTGAGCAGCATAATCAGAACTGTCAACCGTTATGTCGTTGAAAGTGACATTGCTGACGGTGGCGACACCGTGGCCAGATGAACCGTCCCACAACTTGATGCCGGTAGCTTTTGTGGAGGATGTCATTGTTGCACCTGACACGTAGATATTCGTAACCTAAGAAGGAACCTGGTCTTACTACGGGGCTCGAATATTGAAAGATATAAAATGCTACACACAGTGTTGCCACTCGTTCCTTCACCCAAACTTCCAACGGAAAGTCCATGGGAGCCACTGCAGCTGATGTCGGTTACTGTCACAAAATTTGCACCTCCTTTGAATCTGTTTGAACCAATTCATCGATTTTGAGGTGTAAGATGTGGTAAGTAACTAACGCTACACAGTCGTCTTGATTGTCCACAATGACATTTGTTATTGTCACCTGGGACGCTGGACCGATATCGAATCCATCTGTATTTTTCGGAGTCACGCCGTTCGAAGGGATTGCTTGCATGGTGAGCCCACTGTAATGAATATTCGTGGCATCACCCGCAGCGGACATAAACACGTTTGGGGCATTCCGAACGAGAAGATTCTCGATTGTGATGTCTGAGCCTCCGTCAATGTACACCAACGTCGGACGAGAATAGCTGCTGTCCTCGTTGAACTCTGTATAGGAGAGGAAAAAAGACAAGGATTTCAACGGGATCACCTTCGAACCAGAACAAGAATGACTGACCTGTCCAGTATGGGACGCCATTACCATCCAGAAGGCCGCTTCCCGTGACGGAATGAATGGTCGCGCCAGTAATATCGTCGAGCAAAACGATGGCTTTGACACCGTTCCAAGCATCAAGGTCATCCGTCAACTTGAGAGTTCCCTCAATCTGCATCTCACAGCCGCTGCACCCAGCAAAACTTAGCGTCGAGCCCAATTGGAATTCAATTCCAGCAGGGATAAGAATTATGCCTCCATTTCCACAGCTTTGAATAGCTTCTGTTATAGCAGGTACATCGTCGACTCCAGCTTCGCCATGAGAGGCAGGCGTGCACGTCGCCCGTTTTTGCAACACAGCTCCAAGCGTTAGAGATGGGAGAACAAAGCACAGAAATGCAAGAAAAAGACCTAGTCTGGCAGCCATGAGTGTGAGGGTTCTGAAGAATACTTACTGACTGCGTCTTATAGGTCATGTATTGTGCTGTAGGCGGTCCGAGGAGTAATAATGCTGTTAGACTTTACCAAGGTATATCCGCGATGATGGGAGCATATGATGTCGTCTGAGAAACAAGCTATAGAGACCAGGGGGGATATACCCGGTAGAAATAGTGCGAACATTGAACAGAAAAACGAAAGAGCCGGCGGTCCGTCACTGTGCAAACGGACTCTACCATGATATATGCTCAGATGGTCTAAGGCCACACGTGTCGACTTCGAGTAGGTAGAAGGATATTGAGATGCCGGAGTTTCTTCATATTTGCTGGAAGGTTCTCAACAGAGCACATTAACTGGAAATATAGTGTCAAAAAAGGATTTGAGAAACTGTAAAATCGAATTTCTGTGCTTACAAAAAGAGTACTACACCCTTCACTTACTGGGGTTATGGGGCGAAATTGGACGTTGAGAGCTGGGTTTCGAAATGCGTATGAAAGAGAGCAAGGCTACATGATCATTCAAGAAAGATCCACCATACATACAACTATATGCCTAGGTATTCGTGCAACCTACGCTCGACCTGTGAGACAATCCTCGACAGTCTTTACCAATGCAGGGTTTTCCAAAGCGGCAGCAACCCGTTCTTTGTCATTTAGTTGCTTGTTGACTACGCCGGAAATTTAAATAGTCCCGTTCTGGAAGTGAAGGTGGAACATTACCTGCGTGTTCGCTCTGATGCGACCCAGGTTTGACCACAATATCTAGCTTAAATCGAGTCGGTAAGCTTCTGATTAGTCGGACCCGGATAGATAAGCCTGGAAGATAAGTATAAGAAGCGGGAACCATGCAATTGTGCAGAAGTCAATCACCTATAAGTGTGGACATGCCACAATGTGGTACAGTAGGAGTAAATTCCACCTTGACCCGATTCTCTGCGATGTCAATTTGAGGGGCAGAAACGACGTGTAATTCTTCTAACGTATTTGGATGCTCGGGGTCGTAGATGTTCTTGATGAGGTCTGAGCAGGTAAATTCGTCGACTGAGTACCTAATCTGATAGAAAAAGAGCGGCGCACCAAAAATTTCATCCTGATCAATCGCTTCTTCCTCATCCTCGTCCAGAACTTGGACTAGCTGGGACGGTTCATATTCATTGATCCAAAGCGATTTTTTGGCGGCTAGCAGCCGTCGAGGCGAATGAGACTTGGTAGAGGAACGAAAGACAGTTGGGTTGGGGTTGAATATCTCTCCGGACATGGTGAAGTTGCGGTTCAACCTCAGGTTCCTTCATTGGAAGATCAATAAGCAAAAGGAATAAGCGCCCGGGAATTTTACAGAGGCGAATTCGAGGCTTTCAATATCTCTATCGGGCCTTATCGCCGACAAACAGAAAGAACAATGCTTTGGATACAACGTTTACAGCCGCGACGATATACAAAACTGAGGTATTGGTGATACACATGTACCCAGCGTTCTCAAGGTTTCAACCAGCTACCAACTTTAACTTCCCAATTCGGTGTTCAACTTCTTCTTGCGACCATGGTTCCTCTTTTCTTGTTCGCCTAGCAGAATTTGCGCCAGCAGTGACTCTTGCAGCTCTTCGTACGAAATTTTTGGCTCCTCGAGCGCGTCTGGAGCAAAGAATAGCTCTGGTGATGTATTTGGTTGATCGATATTGCGTCTAGCGAGCTTGAAAAAGCGTGATGGATATCGTAAAATTTGAGGGCGTTGAGTGGCTTCCGGTGAGATAGTGAGCTCGTCCGGTAGGGCAGACAAGCCCAATTCGCGTCTGATATCCTTCCACTGGCCGAGAATTCGAATTTTGTTGTGGCTTTTGGTGTAGTTTCGGAGATCAGAGGCGAAAAAGATGTGCTGAATACAGAGTATGAAGAGAAAGACACTTGGAATTATAATGATTCGGCGAGAATAGGATGGATAGCGTTTGTAGCCCATGATAGATATTCAGATGGTGGAAGATGGCGTCAAAGGTATATATGATGTGAAAATTGCCGGAGCTGCGGCTCTTTTCCCCCCGTAACACCATGTCGTCCTTGACACCTCGCGCTCTGGGTCGCTGGTTCACAGCCAGGCCATGGCACATACGAAAACTGGCCACCAAAAGCCCAGTAAATTCACGTCCTACATCAAAGTCTTCCGGTTCCTCTGGTGCACCACCAAATTCAAGAATCCTTGCTTTAGCCCGGTATTCGCCTTGGTCTAGCTCGTTTCCTGGAACGTGGAGAACCAGGGCATTGATTCAGGTAAAGGCCTTCAGCAGAGCGCAGGCTTCACGTACTTAATCACCAATAATGCTAGTCGGCGTTCTATGCGGTCGGTATAGTACTTGCAACTAATTATGTGGATTCCGTTTGGTTTGTGCGTGGTTTTCTATTGTGCTGTTCTATTTGCAATGGCATATGACTGTACATAGCCTCCGGAGACAGGCTACGCGTCACCTAGAGAAATCAAAGTTGCTATTGAGAAGTTGAAGCAAGCTTTTCCCGAGGAAGACCGTGTATCGACGGATCCCAGCGTTTTAACCGAACATGGTTCTTCAGATAACTCATACCATCCTGCTTCGCCTCATGCTGTCGTGGTGAGTCTCAAAAATTACGGCTGCTCATTTGCTGTTTGTGAAACTCATCTTACTAGGTACGAGCATTGAGCACCGAAGACGTTGTTCAGATAGTCAAAATCGCGTCAGAGTGTAGGATGCCAATGGTAGTCTACTCTGGAGCAACTAGTCTAGAAGGACACTACTCTGGTGTAGGCTTATCTTCACTGAGACTCAAAGTATGGCTCTGATATTTTGATAGGTCTCTCCCGGGAGCATTTGTATCGATATGTCGGGCATGGACAAAATTCTCGAAATACACGGTGCTTTTCTTTATCTTCCTTCCGTATTCGTTCATCTGCTGACTAGTACGTAGAGGCCGATTCTGACCTCATTTGTCAAGCTGGAGCTCAATGGGAAGATATTAACCAGGCACTCAAGGACAAAGGTATTCCATTATTTTTCCCAGTGAGTCTAAATGTATCATACCAACTGGAAACTGACTGATCTAACCTACAGCTTGATCCTGGTCCTGGAGCAGTGAGTGTCCTGCTGGTTGACGCTGCTTGAACTAACTGATAAATGAATAGACGATTGGTGGGATGATTGGGACTGGATGTAGTGGAAGTGCGTTTAATTAAACAGAGTTCATCCATTCAACAGACCAAACGGATTGACTACTCTAGCAAACGCCGTAAGATACGGCACCGCCAAAGCTGAATGGTTTTTGAATTTGGTACGAGATTCCCTTGTGAATCGTCGTAGGTTATTACTTACGCCGACGATTCCAGACAGTAGTACTCCCAAATGGAGAAGTCATAAAGACACGAAGACGAGCGCGAAAGTCCTCTGCGGGCTTTGACACTACTAAACTGTTCATCGGCGCAGAAGGCACGCTAGGAATCGTCACTGAAGGTATGCGGGCATATCTCTTTTCGGAATCCGTAAGGATGTTCAGAAATCATTTCTTTGCATGAAAATGATAGCAACCCTACGTTTGGCTCCCCGACTACCGACAAAAGTAGCTATGGCGCAGTTTAAAAATGTAGAACAAGCAGTCAATGCTGTTCAGGATATTCTCAACAGTCCCTATGGGCCTCATATCCGTGCGTAATGTCGTATCAGGTTGTTTTGCGCCCATCCTCCATATCCTTTCTCATTGCAGAATGTGTCGAATTGCTCGATGATAATAGTACGTATCTCGCAGCAACTTCCTCAATTCTTTTTATCTTCCTGTTGCTAGTGATGGATGCTATCAACATTGCTGGCGTTACTACGAGACCCCTACCCGTTCGCGACACGCTCTTCTTTAAAATCCAAGGAGACGATCCCGCTATTAAGCTTGCCGCCAAGACCGTTCAAATAATCGTAAAGAAGCATGGCAGTGACCGATTCGAGTTTGCTAGTACTGATCAAGAAGCCGAGGATCTATGGCAGAACCGAAAATACGCTCTCACGTCCACAATGGGTGCACATCCTGGGACGAGGTGTTGGACTACCGATGTTTGGTTAGTTAGTTACAGGGTATGATCAGCCCGCACATGTTCACCTGCGTCGTTTGACATACAGTGTCCCGGTATCGAAACTTTCTGAGCTTGTATATGAAACGAAGAAGGATCTCTCTGCAGCTGGATTACGGAGTACCATCGTTGGGTAAGTCAATTCGCCTGGTGGCAAGAAAACGTTTGATACTGATTAAACACGCAGGCATGTAGGGGACGGGAATTTCCATGCTCTGATCTTGTTTGAAAACGACGACGAGCTTCCAAAAGTTAACGACGCTGTACATAGATTAGTTCACAGAGCGTTGGACCTTGACGGAACCTGTACTGGAGAGCACGGTGTCGGTATCGGGAAGAAGCAGTATCTCTCAGAAGAGTTGGGAGAGGGCACCGTTGAGCTGATGAGATCGATAAAGAAAGCAGTGGATCCTATGAATTTGCTGAATCCAGGAAAGGTCTGTGTTCTGTTTTTGCTTCTGTGTGTCAGCTCACTCAAGAGGTTTTCAGCTATATCCTGACAACAATCAATCTCATACTCATTGAATGTAGAAAAGATATCTTGCATATTGAACTCATTCCGTCTACATTCGACAAAGATTGCCTCGATGAATATATAACGAGTTCGGTTAAAATTGTAGCTTAATTTCAGGGAGGGTTTTTGTTATCAAAAGTCTCATACGTGGGGTGACGGGTCACCACTACAGCATCCAAAAATTCAATATTCTTCTTCGTAGGGCTTGACATCCTGCATGTTCTCCATCATCTCTCGTAGCTCAGTCTCAACAAACACTGCAGCTTCCTGGGCAACCACTAGTTTCTTCTCCAGTTCATCAGCCGTCATGGGTCGCTGACTATCACCATCATCCACGACGCCAATGCTTTCGAAGCGACGAACCAGCAGTCGCAGCAGCACTCTCTTCGAGAAAATCATCTCCCTTGAGCATGTCACGAAGCACGCCATCGAAAGACGAGCTGTCATCCCATGTGGTACGGGGGAGGAGGCGGAGGAGGTCAGAGATGGTTTGTGTAAGAGTTTCCAGCAATTGTTGGAATGAGGAGACGGCATTGTCGATAGACCCGGAAGGGACATTATTAGCAAACGAACCTCCGCCAACTGAAAGAGCCGACAGCGCATGTACGAGGGGCCCGTATTCCAAAGGCATTTTGGCGGCCGGATTAATTTTATGCAAGTCAAAGAATGGATGGTTGAGAAGGTTCAAAGAAGGATTCATAATGTGAATGTCCTCCATGAGATCTTCCAGTGAGGTGGGCATGTGGCGTTCGAGCGATTGCGATCTGGAATTCTCCGAACTATTGGTGGCAGAAGTAGGTTTGAAAGCGAAAGTATGAGCTGTGTCCGACGCAGTAGCGAAAGGATACCATGAATTTTCACCGGTACCGAAGGCGTCCTCTTTCGGGGGAACGCGAATTGGACGAATGACTGGTTTATTCTTCTTCGGCTTCTTGGAGAGGAGTGGTACCTGACTTACAGATCCTGGAGTTGGCACTGCCTCTTTGACATTAGCTGCCTTAGCATCTGTACGTTTGTTCGCAGCTTTCTGAGCATCTGTGACTCGAGCAGCAGTAGCTGCGGCCTTCTTGTTTGCCTTTTCTTTCTCTGCTTGTACAGCTTTCTCCTGCTCGGCTTGAGCTAACCGTTCTCGCTCAGTCCGTAGCAATCGTTCCTTCTCTCTTTCCAATTTTGCACTCTCCTTTTCAAGTCTCTCCTTCTCAGCCTTCTCCTTCTCAAGTTGAGCTTTCAGAGCTGCGGCCTTCTCTCTCTCGGCGACCTTCTCCGCCGCGATACGAGCTCTCTCTGCTGCCTTTGCTGCAGCTTTTTCTTGAGCTATCTTCTGACGTTCGGCAGCTTTGGCAGCAGCAGCAGCCTTCTTGACAGCTTTCCGTTCGGCCTTTTCTTGTGACTTGAGATCTAGTTCGCTAGGAGTTGTCGTAGACGGTGGCGAAGTAGTCTGAGAAGTAGGATCGGAAATAATAGAGGATGGTAGAGCAGGAAAATCAGAGGGAGAGGAAAGGGAAGGTCCTTCCGCAACTGGCTCAGTCCGGAATTCTGTGTGTTAATGAAATAGAAGAGGAGGGTAGAAAAGAAATAATTATCAGCGCCAGGATAGACGTGAAAATCATGAGTTGTAAAGGAGAGAGGTTCAGGTGCAGGCCAGTTCGATCATGAGAAGGCTTTGCAACCAAAGGCGAAAATGAGTCCATGCATAGATCGATAGGATGAAAGGCTGATTGCATTAATGTCGATAATAGATCTTCCGCACTGAAAGCACGGCAGCTTGGTACACAGGCAACCCTCCCCTCAGAAAGAAAGAAACGCGACTCACCATTGTCGAGCTCCGCGTGAGGTTACACGCGGAACTCAACAAGTCCACCGTCCACCACAGACAAGGCCCGACGGGTGGACTAGGCTATAGTACCGCCTTTGCATCTGATAAGGAGTACCGCCTTCGCATCTGATAAAGAGTACCGCTATGATGTATAAATAGAGTAAAAGAGACGGACAAATGGCAGATAGATTTTGACTCACCAGACCATACGAGCTCGTAAGCTCTTGAACTACGCCTCTGTCGAGATAAGAGAGCCGTCGGTTGTTTCGGCCACGGCTATTATCTTCGTAGTTTCAATAAGTACAGCCTTTTCATATTTGATATTCTGTTTATTTTATATACAGCCTGAGTAGCATGAATAGGACAACTTTTTCCCGCCCTTTCTTCCCTGCCTGCCACTGAGGACTTTGGACTCAGCGAAGAATCCGCCATCCCGACGACCTTTCCCGGTCATCTCCGAAATCGTTCCGGCCTCGAATTCAACAGGTTATGGGCCCCGGTCCTGCCTATTAACTGCGTATCCCGTGCTGCCGTTATTCCGACTGCGCTTAGCGCCCGTTTGCCGCTCCTTGCAAGGAGCCCGTGTTTTTTGTGTTTGCCGCATTGTGACGCCCAATCCCTTCCTTGCGAGGAAGCCGTTTGTGTGTGCTTAATGCCCGTTTGCCACCCCTTGCGAGGAGCCCGTGTTTTCTGCGTTGCGATGCCTGACCCTTCCTTGCGAGGAAGCCGATTGTGTTTGTATTCGTCCTTGCGAGGACGCCGACCCTTCCTTGCGAGGAAGCCGAGTGTGTTTTGTATTCGTCCTTGCGAGGACGCTGACTCTTCCCGAGGGAAGCCGCTACCATGTTATCAACTCCTGTGGGAGTCATTTTCTTTTGCCAATCATGTCTTTTGCCAAAACTCGAATTCACCCCTTGATGGGAGACTCATCTTGCAAGATGACCAGTCCAAGGACTTGCTGTGAAATTGGTAGATGCAGGTAAGAGGCCTTGAAGTCGTGGGAGACAAGAACATTTTTGTGTTTGTCTCTTTTCTTTATTTCATTTATTGTTCTTTATGTTTCTATGCGCCTTGACCTTCACAAGTGGGAGTGTCAAGAATAGAGGCCCGACGGTTGTTCCGGTCGCGGTGCCCTTCTTTGTTATCGTACATGTTTTAGTTTGTAGTGCCTTTATGTATTTGATATTCTAGTTATTTTATATACTCAGTATGTAGACTTGAAACAACAACGGATTCCGCCCTTTCTTCCCCCCTTGCTCTCGTGTTGAGCACCAAGAAGACATCCCGCTGACTCGACATTCATTTGTTCGGTCATTGCCGAACCGTTCCGGCCCCCAGTATTTCAACAGCCTCACTCGCAGCTAGCTGAGTCAGGTCTAAGACCATACCCAGCATCACATCTGGAGCCCACCGCGAGGGAGGCTTAATCCAGAGCTATCGAGTTTTAGAAACCCCAATAGTCACTAGTCACGTCTCACCCGGTTCAAAGACAAGGTCTTTGTCCCCGGGCTCTCAACCTCGAAGAAGAGCTCCTGCTTACGGAGTTCCAAATCGGAAATATCAGCTTCAATGCATCTGACTTGTTCGACCAAGTAGACGACGCCGTCGCTATACACAACAACCTTCCCGAGTTTGCAGATACAGGGCGGACTGAATCAGATTCAGCACCTGTTACAACAAACCACGAGAATATCCAGACACCCCTCTTGCCTTTATCACCATCTCAATCACCACCGATCCAGCAGCTTCAGCCCCCAGCAGACCCGTCATCAACAATGTCTGCTATTATTCCACTACCATCCCGAAACGAAAGATCAGCTCCGAAATTCGATCCCAACAATGAAGCCCATTTGCCTACCTTTTTTGAGGAATTCGAGAAAGTCGCTGAAAAGGCAGGGATCAATACAGACTATATCAAGTTGAAAAAGGAAGTACTCCGTTATGTGGATGTTCCAACCATGCGGTTTTGGAAAACGCTCGATGCCTTCACCGACGACCAAAAGGATTGGGATTCTTTTGTGAAGGAAGTTCTCGAGAACTATCCCGACGCTCAACAAGCTCCCAAAGCAAATGAAGCAGAACTCACTAAAATAGTGGACAAGTACAAAAAATCCGGAATCGATGGGACTCGAGACCTCGCTAAGTATCATTGGGAGTTTGTCGCCGTTGCAACGGCTCTAAAGAATCAAGGAACAATGTCGGCTGTTCAAGTCGCAAAGGCGTATGTTAGGGTCTTACCTGACAGCTTGAAGAATCGACTGGAAACTAGGTTACAAGTTCAGATTCCAATGAAACAGAAAGGTATAGCATATACCTTACCTCAAATCCGATCAGCAATTGAATTCCTCATTTCTGACGCCTCAACTCCATTCGCCACCGAGGATTTTAGAGTAGGGGACCACGGAGTGGTCCCCGAGCAAAAGAAGTCCTATGTCTCTCCTAAAACTGATCCTAACCCAAAAGAAGAACCGGAGGATTCTGTAGTCTTGCACCTGACTAGACAGCTCTTGGCGCTGACCCAGGTAGTGAACAAGATGGTCGACGGACAGTCGTTTAGGCTGTTTGATCCATCTATAAGCAGTACCGACTCCCAAGCTAGAAAACCAAAACTGTGTTATTGGGACGGATGTGTCAGCGACTCGATAGCTTTTATACTAAACCAGGCGTCACACAGAGAGAATAGATCAAAAGATAATGGATAATGCGGGAGGAGTATGCCCTCAGATACTTGTCTAGCTACAGAGGAGAATAGACGAGATCAGAGATAGAGACTACTCTAAGAAATACCCTATCTTATATACATATTCTGAAATGAATCCATGGGAACTATCTCACGTCATATCTGTGAGGCTATACAACGATCTGTCAAAGGTTGACAGACATGAGAGAATTCTCACACTGTCAATCTGTCAATAGTCTGACAGACATGAGAGAGTTGTGTTGACAGCGTGGGAATGACAGTCTGTCAACAGTCTGACAGACATGAGAGAAATGCGTTGACATTGCGAGAATGCCAAGGCTGTCACATGTATGTAAATGAAAGAAAAGGAAAACATAAAAGAAAAAGTATAATAAGATAGACAAAAAGAAATTGAAAAAGAGTCAGTTCGTAACATCACCCTCTCCTTAGGGCACAAGTTCCACGATGTGCTTGTTGTAAAAGAAAGTTTTCGGAGGGTAGTGAAGCGGGATTGGGTTCTGTGTCAGCAAGAGGAAGAGGACGAAACAATTCTGTAGGAAACAAGGAAATAGGTGTTACGAACTGACTCTTTTTCAATTTCTTTTTGTCTATCTTATTTACTTTTATCTTTTCCTTTTCTTTTATTTACATACATGTGACAACCTTGACATTCTCGCAATGTCAACGCATTTCTCTCATGCCTGTCAGACTGTTGACAGACTGTCATTCCCGCGCTGTCAACACAACTCTCTCATGTCTGTCAGACTATTGACAGATTGACAGTGTGAGAATTCTCTCATGTCTGTCAACCTTTGACAGATCGTTGTATAGCCTCATAGTTATGACGTGAGATAGTTCCCATGGGTTCATTTCAGAATATGTATATAAGATAGGGCATTTCTTAGAGTAGTCTCTATCTCTGATCTCGTCTATTCTCCTTGGTAGCTAGACAAGAATCAAAGACCTTTCCTCCCTCATTCACTTCGTTTGACGATAGTCCCCATCGGCTATCTTCTAAATCGCGTGACGCCTGGCTACATTTTATAAAAGCTATCGAGTCGCTGACAGAAGATCAGAGATCCTTATCGACCCACCCGTCACGACCCAAATCTTCGACATTTGGTTGGATATCGGACGTTGCTACGTTGCAAACTTATTCTTTTCATATCGTCACTAACAAGCCTATACCTCCTTCGTCTTTCCCCATTGTCCACCTCCTTTTCCATAGCTCGTCTGTGTTAAGGCCAGCATTGACCTAGACACTTTGTTAGTACATACCTACATCGAGACACTGTGGTACGGCTCAACCCGTGCTGAGAGGAAAACACTCTCTCTAGTGTGCCTGACTCCTACCAAGGAGTGTAAATCAGGGCTAGTAACAGGATATCGAGTTTCTTCTTCGGAAGATTCGATAGTAGGCGTTGGAGCATAAAGTGTTTTTGTCTCTGACCCGAAAGGCAACGTTGCGCGAGGAGCGAACGTAGACAGCCTTCTGGATTAACACATAAATCGACACGAGCCTCTACCTCTAAGCACCTGCCCCTCCTATCCTGGCGTTCTCGTCAAGACCTCAGGATTTTTCACTTCCATACCCATCTCGCTCTCCCTCTCCCGCATCGCCGGATTCAACCATCCATTTAGGATCACCTACTCCTACTCCTTCATTCACTACTGAACTCGGCTCAGAAATGTCTGACCCATCCAACCAATCTATGCATGCCAACACCTCCGCTACTACCGCCGCTACCATCACCTCCACCTCCAACACCTCATTCTCCCGAAAAACTATCGTTAAAGAACCTGACGTATTCACAGGAGATACCTCCAAGTTCCGAGCATGGCTCCGAACACTCCTTGCGTACATCCATGACCTGCGAAGGACACAGCAGGTCAATAACGATAACGAATCCATCAATGCAGCAATGTCCTACATTCGAGGAGGTAGAGCTGATGACTGGGCGGAAGTATACACCAGTGATCACCAGGATGAAGTTGCTGGTGATTGGAACGTAGACTTCGCAACATTCCTAGAAGAACTAAAGTGCAGTTTTTCTAACGTCTCCCAGAAGAAGGAGGCAATGGATAAGCTGAATCGCATTCAGCAAGGTCGTATGAAAGCCGACGACTTTTTCAAGGAGTTTGAACTCCTGTTGAAGGAAGCGGGGTACGACAAGAGAAGCGAATATGTTCTTCAGTTGGCTGAAAGAGCAGTCAACCTCAACATCATGAGCGATCTAGTCCGAACGAGGACAGAGGAGTTTGGCAGCTACAACGAGTTAAAGAAACTCGTCACAGCCAATGATCTAATCCGCCGCCGCTACGATGAACAGAAACGCGGACACAACAACATGAGCTGGGGTAACAGCATACAAGGACAAAGTCGTGGTCAAGGATCCACGCAACAAGCCTATGGCAGGCAAGAGCAGAAGAGATGGGAAGGACCTCGAGTGGTAGGATCTACCCCCATAATAGCAAGACGCGATGGGTCCGGGACGACCTTTGGAGGTTCGGGACGACCCATGGACCTGGATCGAGCAAGGGTAAATGGCCTTTGTTTCAACTGTGGCGAAAAAGGCCACATTAGTAGGAACTGCCCAAAGAAGAACAGAGCCGCGGTCCGTAGCATAGAACTTATGAACTATGATAGCGAGAGAACGGACAACGTTAGTGAAGAAACTAACGTAAATAGTGTAGATGTAGTACCAGGGTTACCAGCTGGTATGGACATGAATTCGTTCACCGCGTGGGTGAACAGTATGGGTTTTATAAGAGCTCCCCAGTAGATATAGGTCTGGCGGAGCATTCTAAATCAAATACTTCGGACATAGTAGATAGTGGACTTGATTTCACTATTAAATATAATAATGTAGAAAAACACGCTTCTGCATTTAGCCATAAAAAACCCGAAGTACTTAAAAAACCTATACGATACGAACCCGGCACGGCTGAATGGACTGCTCAAAGGCTCAAAGAAGGGGAACTTCCAAAAGCCGTTGGACTCTTAAGGACATGGGTACCTTCCTCGCGAATAAGAGAAGCTTCGGAGGAAACTGTCATGGAAATACGAGCATTAAACTGGAAAACAGCGGTTGAAGCTGTTAGGAGTCTCGCAACAAAGAAAAGCTATGTCCGTGGGACACACGGAAAAAGCTTGAAACTCCCAGTCATTGTCGAAACACTAGAGGACAGCAGGCAAATAGTTACACAAGGACTAGTCGACAGTGGAGCCACAGGTTCATGCATTGACGCAAACTTTGTGAAACAACATAGGATTGTAACCAAAGATTTACCTATTCGAATACCTGTCTACAATGCTGACGGTACACTCAACGAGAATGGCTCAATAACCAAATACGCTGAAGTCCGTGTAACTATTGGAGACCACTCAGAACGAATTCAGTTTGGTGTTGTCAATCTTGGAGAACAACACATCTTCCTAGGACTAGATTGGTTGCGACATCATAATCCAAGTGTCGACTGGATTAAATCAGAAGTTACTTTTGACCGATGTCCGACTCGGTGTGGATATAATCCTCACTTTTGGACGCCTGAAGATATTCAAACAAGAGCGGTACTTGAAGACGGCGAGAGACTTTTCGTGTTTGATTGGGATCGATATGTACAAGAACAGGTAGATTCCAGGAAATGGACAGAGAAGAAGGCGGAAGAAGAAACACGAAAACACTTTGACACTTCCACTCCGTATATAAACAAATACCCGGATGTTTTCAGTCAAAAGGAATTTGATCAATTACCACAACGACGCCCTTGGGATCATGCAATCGAGTTAACACCTGGTTCTAAACCACTTGATTGTAAGATATATCCTTTGAACCCGAAAGAACAAGAAGCGTTGGATGCATTCCTGGAAGAAAACATTCGAACCGGACGAATTCGACCCTCGACATCCCCGATGGCCTCACCATTCTTCTTCATCAAAAAGAAAGACGGTACCCTTAGACCAATACAAGACTATCGCAAACTGAATGAAATGACGATTAAAAATCGATATCCACTCCCTCTCATTCAGGAGCTTATTGATCAATTGAAGGGTGCTAAGATATTCACAAAGATGGACATTCGATGGGGATTCAACAATATACGGATTAAAGAAGGTGATGAGTGGAAAGCTGCATTCAGGACCAATCGAGGATTATTTGAACCAACCGTTATGTTCTTTGGACTAACCAATTCCCCGGCGACATTCCAAGGATTCATGAATCATATCCTTCGAGATTTGATAAATGAAGGACACGTCATAGTCTACATGGATGATATACTCGTATTTACAAATGACTTGAAAAGTCATCGCATAATTGTAAATCGAGTCCTCGACATTCTGCGAGAACACAAACTTTTCCTCAAGCCTGAGAAGTGTTCTTTCGAGAAAAAATCCATCGAATACCTTGGAATAATCATTGAGAACGGAACGATTCGAATGGATCCAAAGAAAGTCAAAGCTGTACGAGAATGGTTAACCCCATTGAAGAAACACGATGTCCAACAGTTCCTTGGCTTCTGTAACTTCTTCAGGCGATTCATTCGAGGATTTAGCAAAGTTGCCAAGCCATTGACAAAACTTACTGGAAATGCAGTCTGGGAATGGACAACGACCCAACAGTATGCATTCGACGAACTCAAGCGTCGAATCTGTGAAGAAGTAGTCCTCCTCATTCCCCGAAATCATGGAAAGTTTAGACTTGAAGCTGATTCATCTGACTTTGCAAACGGTGGTTGTCTCTCTCAATTTGTCGATGGAAAATGGTGGCCTGTAGCATTCCGATCTCGCTCACTCAATGAAGTTGAAAGAAACTACGAGATTTATGACAAGGAATTAATGGCGATTATGGACTCACTTGATGATTGGCGTCAATATCTTCTTGGAGCCGAAGAACAGATTGAAATCTTCACAGACCACGCAAACCTACAGTATTTCAAGAAACCCCAAAAGCTAAATCGACGACAAGCTCGATGGGTTCTTGAACTTGCAGAATATAATTTTAATCTAGTCCATCGACCAGGAAAGACAATGACAAAAGTTGACATCCTGTCAAGGATGACAGGTCTTCAGACGGGGGAAAAGGACAACGAGAACATCGTCCTTCTAAAGCCAGAATTTTTCATTCGCGCCCTCAACATCTCCTCACCAGAAGATGTATTCCTGTCGGAAATCCAAAAGAATCGAAACCACGTTGATCGACTTGTGAAGGATAACCTCGATGCCAAAAACCCTGAGTGGAAAGAAACTGAAGGGATTATTGAGTGGAAAGGACGAATCTATGTACCAAAGAACAGAGTACTTAGGTCCAAAATCCTTACTAAGTACCACGATTCACCACTTGCAGGACATCCTGGACAGTACAAAACAGCAGAACTCGTCACTCGTGATTACTGGTGGCCAGGAATTACTCGAGATGCTGGAAAGTATGTGGAAGGTTGCGAGAAGTGTCAAGCGACAAAGTCTCATCGCACTCGACCCATTGGACATCTTCATCCTCACACCGTTCCAACTGAACCTTGGCAAGTAATTGGTACTGACATGATTGGAGAACTTCCTGAATCTGGAGGTTACAATGCAATTGCAATCTTCATCGACCACTTCACAAAGAGACTGAGACTTGTACCAACCCATACCACAGTCACTTCAGAAGGAATGGCGAAGATTTATCGAGATTCCATCTTCTCCACCCATGGACTTCCACGCAAGATAGTTCATGATCGAGGACCACAGTATCACTCGAGGTTCATGAAAGAACTCTATCGACTTCTAGGCATTGAAGCGAACTTCACCACAGCGTACCATCCACAGACAAATGGTCAATCGGAACGAACAAACCAAGAGATTGAACAATATCTCCGTTTGTTCATTAATTACCAACAAAATAATTGGCATGAATGGTTACCCTTAGCAGAGTTCAACTACAATGACAAAGTTCATTCAGCGACAAAAGTTTCTCCCTTCTATGCAGATACAGGAAGACACCCGTATAAAGGCACGGCAACTCAAATGACTTCGGACAACCCCTCAGTACAAGCTTTCGTAGATGGAATGAAGAAGATACGAAAGGAAGTAGGATCAGCTTTAGAGAAAGCAAAGGTAGAGATGAAGAGGCAGTATGACGGAAAGAGGAAGAAGGGTATAGAATACAAGGTTGGTGACAAGGTGTGGCTAGAAGGAACCAACCTGTCGGTAGATCGCCCAATGAAGAAATTAGGTGACAAGAGGTATGGACCGTTTATGATCCAGCAGAAGATAGGTGCCAGTTCCTATAAACTGGAAATCCCACGTACATGGAAACATGTACACAATGTTTTCAACGAAGTTCTTCTCACTCCATATAAAGAACCTAGCTTTCCTACACAACCCCGAAACAAACGCCCGCCTCCTGTTGTTGTAGGAGGAGAAGAAGAATTTGAAGCAGAAGAAATCCTTGACTCGAAGAAAGTAGGAAGAGGAATCAAATATAAAGTCCAATGGAAGGGATATGGTTCACATGAGCAGACATGGGAACCACGGTCAAATCTTACAAATGTTGACCAATTGCTCAAGGAATTCCATGAAAAGAATCCGACTAAACCAAAACCCGCAATATTTCGTCGAATTGAAATCCCTATTTCTTTATTCCCTACAGAATTGTTTCGACCCCTTCCTCTTGCCGACACAGAACCCAATCTCGCTTCACTACCCTCCGAAAACTTTCTTTTACAACAAGCACATCGTGGAACTCGTGCCCTAAGGAGAGGGTGATGTTACGAACTGACTCTTTTTCAATTTCTTTTTGTCTATCTTATTTACTTTTATCTTTTCCTTTTCTTTTATTTACATACATGTGACAACCTTGACATTCTCGCAATGTCAACGCATTTCTCTCATGCCTGTCAGACTGTTGACAGACTGTCATTCCCGCGCTGTCAACACAACTCTCTCATGTCTGTCAGACTATTGACAGATTGACAGTGTGAGAATTCTCTCATGTCTGTCAACCTTTGACAGATCGTTGTATAGCCTCATAGTTATGACGTGAGATAGTTCCCATGGGTTCATTTCAGAATATGTATATAAGATAGGGCATTTCTTAGAGTAGTCTCTATCTCTGATCTCGTCTATTCTCCTTGGTAGCTAGACAAGAATCAAAGACCTTTCCTCCCTCATTCACTTCGTTTGACGATAGTCCCCATCGGCTATCTTCTAAATCGCGTGACGCCTGGCTACATTTTATAAAAGCTATCGAGTCGCTGACAATAGGGATTTCAATTCGACGAAATATTGCGGGTTTTGGTTTCGTTGGATTCTTTTCATGGAATTCCTTGAGCAATTGGTCAACATTTGTGAGGTTTGATTGCGGTTCCCAGGTCTGTTCATGTGAACCGTATCCTTTCCACTGTACTTTGTACTTGATTCCTCATCCTACTTTCTTCGAATCAAGGATTTCTTCTGCTTCAAACTCTTCTTCTCCTCCTACAACTACAGGAGGCGGGCGTGTGTTTCGGGGTTGTGTAGGAAAACTAGGTTCTTTATATGGAGTGAGAAGAACTTCATTGAAGACATTGTGTACATGTTTCCATGTATGTGGGATTTCCAGTTTATAGGAGCTGGCGCCTATCTTCTGTTGGATCATAAACGGTCCGTACCTCTTGTCACCTAATTTCTTCATTGGGCGATCTACCGACAGGTTGGTTCCTTCTAGCCACAATTTGTCGCCAACCTTGTATTCTATACCCTTCTTCCTCTTTCCGTCATACTGCCTCTTCATCTCTACCTTTGCTTTCTCTAAAGCTGATCCTACTTCCTTTCATATCTTCTTCATTCCATCTACGAAAGCTTGTACTGAGGGGTTGTCTGAAGTCATTTGAGTTGCCGTGCCTTTATACGGGTGTCTTCCTGTATCTGCATAGAAGGGAGAAACTTTCGTCGCCGAATGAACTTTGTCATTGTAGTTGAACTCTGCTAAGGGTAACCATTCATGCCAATTATTTTGTTGGTAATTAATGAACAAAAGAGATATTGTTCGATCTCTTGGTTTGTTCGCTCCGATTGACTGTTTGTCTGTGGATGGTATGCCATAGTAAAGTTCGCTTCAATGCCTAACAGCCGATAGAGTTCCTTCATGAACTTCGAGTGATACTGTGGTCCTCGATCATGAACTATCTTGCGTGGAAGTCCATGGGTGGAGAAGATGGAATCTCGATAAATCTTCGCCATTCCTTCTGAAGTGACTGTGGTATGGGTTGGTACAAGTCTCAGTCTCTTTGTGAAGTGGTCGATGAAGATTGCAATCGCATTGTAACCGCCAGATTCAGGAAGTTCTCCAATCATGTCAGTACCGATTACTTGCCAAGGTTCAGTTGGAACGGTGTGAGGATGAAGATGTCCAATGGGTCAAGTGCGATGAGACTTTGTCGCTTGACACTTCTCACAACCTTCCACATACTTTCCAGCATCTCGAGTAATTCCTGGCCACCAGTAATCACGAGTGACGAGTTCCGCTGTTTTGTACTGTCCAGGATGTCCTGCAAGTGGTGAATCGTGGTATTTAGTAAGGATTTTGGACCTAAGTACTCTGTTCTTCAGTACATAGATTCGTCCTTTCCACTCAATAATCCCTTCAGTTTCTTTCCACTCAGGGTTTTTGGCATCAAGGTTATCCTTTACAAGTCAATCAATGTGGTTTCGATTCTTTTGGATTTCCGACAGGAATACATCTTCTGGTGAGGAGATATTGAGGGAACGAATGAAAAATTCTGGCTTTAGAAGGACAATGTTCTCGTTGTCCTTTTCCCCCGTCTGAAGACCTGTCATTCTTGACAGGATGTCAACTTTTGTCATTGTCTTTCCTGGTCGATGGACTAGATTAAAATTATATTCCACAAGTTCAAGAACCCATCGAGCTTGTCGTCGATTTAGCTTTTGGGGTTTCTTGAAATACTGTAGGTTTGCGTGGTCTGTAAAGATTTCAATCTGTTCTTCGGCTCCAAGAAGATATTGATGCCAATCATCGAGCGAGTCCATAATCGCCATTAATTCCTTGTCATAAATCTCGTAGTTTCTTTCAACTTCATTGAGTGAACGAGATCGGAATGCTACAGGCCACCATTTGCAAAGTCAGATGAATCAGCTTCAAGTCTAAACTTTCCATGATTTCGGGGAATGAGGAGGACTACTTCTTCACAGATTCAATGCTTGAGTTCGTCAAATGCATACTGTTGGGTCGCTGTCCATTCCCAGACTGCATTTCCAGTAAGTTTTGTCAATGGCTTGGCAACTTTGCTAAATCCTCGAATGAATCGCCTGAAGAAGTTACAGAAGCCAAGGGACTGTTGGACATCGTGTTTCTTCAATGGGGTTAACCATTCTCATACAGCTTTGACCTTCTTCAGGTCCATTCGAATTGTTCCGTTCTCAATGATTATTCCAAGGTACTCTATAGATGTTTTCTCGAAAGAACACTTCTCAGGCTTGAGAAAGAGTTTGTGTTCTCGAAGAATATCAAGGACTCGGTTTACAATTATTCGATGACTTTTCAAGTCATTTGTAAACACGAGTATATCATCCATGTAGACTATAACATGTCCTTCATTTATCAAATCTCGAAGGATATGATTCATGAATCCTTGAAACGTCACTGGTGAGTTGGTTAATCCAAAGAACATAACAGTTGGTTCGAATAATCCTCGATTGGTCCTGAACGTGGCTTTCCACTCATCTCCTTCTTTGATCCATATATTGTTGAATCTCCATCGAATGTCCATCTTTGTGAATATCTTAGCACCCTTCAATTGATCAATAAGCTCCTGAATGAGAGGGAGTGGATATCGATTTTTAATCATCATTTCATTCAGTTTGCGATAGTCTTGTATTGGTCTAGGGGTACCATCTTTCTTTTTGATGAAGAAGAATGGTGAGGCCATCGGGGATGTCGAGGGTCGAATTCGTCCGGTTCGAATGTTTTCTTCAAGGAATGCATCCAACGCTTCTTGTTCCTTCGGGTTCAAAGGATATATCTTACAATCGGGTGGTTTAGAACCAGGTGTTAACTCGATTGCATGATCCCAAGGGCGTCGTTGTGGTAATTGATCAAATTCCTTTTGACTGAAAACATCTGGGTATTTGTTTATATATGGAGTGGAAGTGTCAAAGTGTTTTCGTGTTTCTTTGTCCGCCTTCTTCTCTGTCCATTTCCTGGAATCTACCTGTTCTTGTACATATCGATCCCAATCAAACACGAAAAGTCTCTCGCCATCTTCAAGTACTGCTCTTGTTTGAATATCTTCAGGCATCCAAAAGTGAGGATTATATCCGCACTTGTTACGCCTGTGCCAGACCAATCGACCAACCTTCCGATTGAATTGATAGTCGATTCATTCTGATACTTAGGCCGGACCTTTCCGGTCAGTCTTCCGGTCGGATCAATCGTCGAATGCCTCCGGATCAATAATCGAATACTTCTGAATCAACAATTGAATAATTCCGGATCGATAACCGAATGACTTATTCGCATCTCCAGAGCTTTTGCATTCATTATCAGCTCCGTATCTTCGATTCTATTCTCGATAGCTTCGGACAGCTTCGAAAGGTATTTGTCCGAGATTCCCACGCCCTTATTGTCTTATATTTCACCTCGGGTAAACCTTTATATTGCTTATTGTTCTTTATTTAACAATTAGGCAATTTACTACTTAAGTACACTGTTCAGTATCGTTTCCCCAGCTTGAAATAAAAGTTACCTTCTATCCTTCTTCTATATTACGCTTAGTTACGTCCGGATCAACTGATCGGTCCTGTCCGATGCTCCGGAGCTTTCTTCTTCTTCGTACTTCACAGGGACACCCAGATAGCGTGTAGGGAGCATTGCCGAAAGCTTCGCTGAAGTCCCATCATACTTCCGAGGACCGTGTAGCCCTTTCGAGTACCTCCTTGTGTCACAGCCACCATTCCCACACTCGGAACTTCGTCCGGAGCCTCCGGAACCTCGATCATAATCCTTTCCGGTTGCACGGCCTTAACAGCACTGAGTCAGACATCGGTCAAAAGTAACTTCTGATTTAACCCAGTCGACACTTGGATTATGATGTCGCAACCAATCTAGTCCTAGGAAGATGTGTTGTTCTCCAAGATTGACAACGCCAAACTGAATTCGTTCTGAGTGGTCTCTGATAGTTACACGGACTTCAGCATATTTGGTTATTGAGCCATTCTCGTTGAGTGTACCATCAGCATTGTAGACAGGTATTTGAATAGGTAAATCTTTGGTTACAATCCTATGTTGTTTTACAAAGTTTGCGTCAATGCATGAACCTGTGGCTCCACTGTTGACTAGTCCTTGTGTAACTATTTGCCTGCTGTCCTCTAGTGTTTTGACAATGACTGGGAGTTTCAAGCTTTTTCTGTGTGTTCCACGGACGTAGCTTTTCTTTGTTGCGAGACTCTTAACAGCTTTGACTGCTGTTTTCCAGTTCAATGCTCGTATTTCCATGACGGTTTCCTCCGGAGCTTCTCTTATTCGCGAGGAAGGTACCCATGTCCTTAAAAGTCCAACGGCTTTTGGAAGTTCCCCTTCCTTGAGCCTTTGAGCAGTCCATTCAGCCGTGCCGGGTTCGTACCGTATAGGTTTTTTAAGTACTTCGGGTTTTTTATGAGTAAATGCAGAAGCGTGTTTTTCTACATTATTATATTTGATAGTGAAATCAAGTCCACTATCTACTATGTCCAAAGTATTTAATTTAGAACACTCCACCAGACCTGTATCTACTGGGGAGCTCTTATAAAACCCATACTATTCACCCAGGCGGTGAATGAATTCATGTCCATACGAGCTGGTAACCCTGGTACTACATCTACACTATTTACGTTAGTTTCTTCACTAACGTTGTCTGTTCTCTCGCTGCTATAATCCATAAGTTCTACGCTACAAACCGCAGCTTTGTTCTTCTTTGGGCAGTTCCTACTAATGTGGCCTTTTTCGCCACAGTTGAAGCAAAGGCCATTTACCCTTGCTCGATCCAGGTCCATGGGTCGTCCCGAACCTCCAAAGGTTGTCCCGGACCCATCACGTCTTGCTATCATGGGGGTAGATCCTACCGCTCGAGGTCCTTCCCATCTCTTCTGCTCTTGCCTGCCATAGGCTTGTTGCGTGGATCCTTGACCACAACTTTGTCCTTGTATGCTGTTACTCCAGCTCATGTTGTTGTATCCGCGCTTCTGTTCATCATAGCGGCGGCGGATTAAGTCATTTCCTGTGACGACTTTCTTCAACTCATTGTAACTCTCGAATTCCTCAGTCCTTGTCCGGACTAGGTCACTCATGATGTTGAGGTTGACTGCTCTTTCAGCCAACTGAAGGACATACTCACTCCTCTTGTCGTACCCCGCTTCCTTTAGCAGGAGTTCGAACTCCTTGAAAAAGTCATCGGCCTTCATACGACCTTGCTGGATGCGATTCAGCTTATCCATTGCCTCCTTCTTCTGGGAGACATTAGAAGAACTACTCTTTAGTTCTTCTAGGAATTCTGCGGAGTCTACGTTCCAATCACCAGCAACTTCATCCTGGTGATCACTGGTGTATACTTCCGCCCAGTCATCAGCTCTGCCTCCTCAAATGTAGGACATTGCTACATTGATGGATTCGTTATCGTTATTGACCTGCTGTGTCCTTTGCAGGTCATGGATGTACGCAAGGAGTGTTCGGAGCCATGCTCGGAACTTGGAGGTATCTCCTGTAAATACATCGGGTTCTTTAATGATGGTTTTTCGGGAGAATGAGGTGTTGGAGGTGGCAGGAGTAGCGGCGGTAGTAGCGGAGGTGTTGGCATGCATGGATTGGTTGGATGGGTCAGACATTTCTGAGCCGAGTTTGGTGGTGAAGGATGGAGTGGGTGTGGGGGATCCTAAATGGATGGTTGAATCTGGCGATGCAGGAGAAAGAGAGCAAGATGGGTATGGAAGTGAAAAATCCTGAGGTCTTGACGAGAACGCCAGGATAGGAGGGGCAGGTGCTTAGGGGTGGAAGCTTGTGTCGAGTTATGTGTTAATCCAGAAGACTGTCTACGTTTGCTCCTCGCGCAATGTTGTCTTTTGAGTCAACTGCGTGAAAACTTTGCATTCCAACGTCCCTACTATCGAATCTTCCGAGGAAGAAACTCGATGTTCTGTTGCTAGCCCTGATTTACACTCCTTGGTAGGAGTCAGGCACACTAGGGAGAGTCTCAGCACGGGTTGAGCCGTACTACAGTGTCTCGATGTAGGTATGTATTAACAAAGTGTTTACGCCAACGCTGGCCTTAACACAGACGAGCTATGGAAAAGGAGGTGGATAATGGGGGGAAAGACAAAGGAGGTATAGGCTTGTTAGTGATGATATGAAAAGAATAAGTTTGCGACGTAGCGGTGTCCGGTATCCAACCAAATGTTGAAGATTTGGGTCGTGACGGGTGGGTCGATTGAGATCTCTGATCTTCTGTCAGCGACTTGATAGCTTTTATACTAAACCAGGCGTCACACAGAGAGAATAGATCAACAGATAATGGATAATGCAGGAGGAGTATGCCCTCAGATACTTGTCTAGTTACAGAGGAGAATAGATGAGATCAGAGATAGAGACTACTCTAAGAAATACCCTATCTTATATACATATTCTGAAATGAATCCATGGGAACTATCTCACGTCATATCTGTGAGGCTATACAATGATCTGTCATGTTAAGACTGTGCCGGTGAGGTTCCGTCGAGCCTTAGAAGGTATAGTATGAATCGAAGTGATCCGATAGTAATCGGAATGAATCGAGACAATGGTTTATAACCAAAGTCTCAAGGGGAGTAATCGAGGATGATCGGTAAGCTCGATTGCAACGGAAGATGATAAAGATGAACTAGAACCTTGACACTACTATCGGTAGTGCCCCCGCTTCGTCGTACGGTTCGGTGAATGTTCAGAGTGACGAGTAAGAGTGTAAAGACGTCCGGATAACGATCGGTTATAATGCGAACGTTAGACGATTAGAAGAGAGAGTTCCGGACGGAGTTCAGCAGCAATCTAAGTTGATATTTAAACTGAAGAACTATGTACAAGATACTACAGCTTATATACCTGTATTCCTAATTGTTAAATCCATAACAATAAGAGCTGTAAGTAAAAGACAATAACTAATATAAACCGACGTCATCAATATATATGAAAATACAATAAAGTCGGAATACTAAGCATTCGATAATCGAATGCTTCGTACGACTCGATCGATGCAATCGATCTCGGAAGTAAATATGAATATTACCAAGTCCATGTCCGAAGCCGGAAGCTATACACGGAAGCCCGGAGGCATAATCGTAACAGTATCCCCCTGTTAGGCTTTTGCCCTCGAAAGCCTCGTACGAAGGTCCTTTGATCCGATCAAGTTTGTGACTTGGTGAAATGAGAAGAATCGAGATCGATCGATCAATCACGTAAATGATGGCGCAGTATATGAACCAAACGAAAAAATTTTAAGTCCCCACTTTTCTCTTCTTCTCTTTACCATGTCCTCTGCCAACTCTCGTGCCAACAGCCCGTCTGACGACGAAGAACGAGCCGAGCTTCTGCTCATTCAGAAGAAGAAGGAGGAGAGGGAGGAGAGGGCTAGAAAGGAAGCCGAACAACGAAAGGCAGAGGAAGAAGCCGAGGCTGCGGCTGAGGCTCGATTGGCGGAGATCCGTCGAAAGAAAGAGGAAAAGAAAAGAGAAGCCGAGGAGAAGAAAAGGAAAGAAGAACTCGAGAGGCGTAGAAAAGAAGAAGAGTCAAGAGCTGCCGAAGCAGCGAAAAAGGCGGCTGAGGAGGCTAGGAAGGAAAATGAGAAGAGGAAAGCCGAAGAAGAATCGAGGGCTGCCGAGGCAGCGAAGAGGAAAATCGAGGAAGCTCGCGAGAAAGCCGAGATGGATAGGAGGATGAGTACGGCGGCGCTCGTAAGAGCTCAAATCGAACGAAAAGAAAAGGAGAAATTGGTCCACTCGGTAAGTGCTCGATTCCTTATGATGCTTTTGACTTGCTAACTTGTTTGCAGCCGGTAAGCGAGGCTTCAACGGTAGTGGTCGGAAAGAAGAGGAAGAGGACTGTGATGGTGGTGAGTGATTTTGATTCAACCTTTCAATTTTCTTAATGTCTTGTAGGCCATGCCATCTGGCGATCCCGAAGGCGACGACCCAAACCCGGGCGACGATGGCGATTACAACGATTCCGACAACGAAGATGACGATCCCCCTTTCTCCCCTCCGAAACAATCGCGCTGCAGTCGGTGCATCCTGAAGGCACTGAAGTGCGAGATGGTAGGCGGCGGTTCGGCTTCCTGCCAAGGCTGCAGGAAAGCGAAGGTCCGTTGCTCGCTCGTTCCGGACAATTATCCCCGTCGAAGTAAGAGGGCGAAAGTGGAAAGCCCGATTGCTTCGACAAGCAACCAAACAATCGACGATCTCCGAACCAACGTTCGAGATCTTAACACCCGGATCAATCTTCAGGAGGAGATGCTTCGGTATCTTATCCTTCGCGTTCGAAAGCTCGAAGAAGAGAAGAATGAGGAAGACGAAGAAGAAGAAGAGTCCGAAGAGGAACGGGTGAATCGAACTGGGGATAGAAAAGGAAAGAGCCGGAAGGAATGAGTAGCCGGTTTCGATTGGTTTTCTTGAACTTTGTAGATATTTTGTTTTCGTATTTCGATTGCAGTCCGTTCTAGGACTTTAAATTCTTTTATGGACTTTTAATAGAATCTTTTTGTAAATCAAATGAAAATGGAAAATCGTTCGAAAACAATCGAAAGAACGTCCGAAATGGACTTAGAAGAAATTTGAGTTTAAATAGGACTGAGATGTCCGAAAGTCTCGATTGGTGTCGATCTTCCGGGTAGGGATAAACGCTCAATAAGCTATCATGGCGTTTATCCCCCCGGTCAATTTCAACCGTTCGGAAAGAAAGAAGAATAGGATAGAGTAAAAAGAATAAGTAAAATCATACGAAAGTTAATCGGTGATGTCCGGTAGAGGTCCGGGCTTGAGTGGGTATCGTTTATGGAATTCTTCAAGTAATTCTTCGGCGTGCATTTCATCAGCTCCAATCCA
Organism: Lentinula detonsa; assembly: GCA_027921405.1. Classification (NCBI taxonomy): domain Eukaryota; kingdom Fungi; phylum Basidiomycota; class Agaricomycetes; order Agaricales; family Omphalotaceae; genus Lentinula; species Lentinula detonsa. The sequence continues at coordinate 129,999 of JANVFU010000011.1, forward strand.
TGAGAACTCCTCGTCGGTACCTTCGTATCCTTTCCATCGAATGAAGTATCGCAACGGACAACGTCGAAAGCGTCGGTCCATCTTCGAATCTAGAATTTCAGCAACTTCAAACTCCTGCTCACCATCGACTTCAATCGGAGGTGGCGGAGGTTGCGAACGATTCGGAATGGGGTTTGGAGTATAAGGTTCCAATTGCGAGACGTGGAATACTGGATGGATTCGAGAAAGGTAGTCAGGTAGTTGTATCTTGTAGGCGAGAGTGCCGATGCGTTCGATAACCTTGAAAGGTCCAAGATACTTCTCCGAGAACTTCGGAGTCGGTCGAGTGGTTCGAATGTGTTTCGCTAAGACAAAGACTTCAGCGCCTATTTGGAATTCTGGAGCAGAGATTCGTTTTCGGTCGGCTTGATCTTTGTACTTCTTCTGAGCGTTCGAAATCTCGTCCCGAAGGAAGGAGTGAACTTCATCTAAGTTGGCGACGAAGTCGTGAGCTCGGTCAGATCGAATATCGATTTCCGGTCTAATCGAGATGTTCGGATGGTAGCCTTTGTTGGCGAAGAATGGTGTGATTCCAGTCGAAGCATTCGGAGCGTTATTGTAGGCGAACTCAGCCATTGGAAGTAGGCTGGACCAGTTATCCTGTTGGTAGTTACAGTAGATGCGAATGTACTGTTCCAAGGTCTGGTTGACACGTTCAGTTTGTCCGTCAGCTTCGGGGTGATATCCGGAAGTGTAGTGAAGTTCCATATTGAGCGACTGCCCGAGTGCTCGAAAGAAAGCAGAGACGAACTCGGAACCTCGATCGGAGGTTACGTGGTTCGGAACTCCATGTTTAGAAAAGACGTGAATGACGAATATTTCAGCTAACTGTTCGGATGTGATCGAAGTATGACACTTAATGAATATGGATTGTTTCGAAGCTCGATCCACGATGACTAGAATGGAATTGTAACCGTCCGACATCGGAAGCTCCTCGATAAAGTCCATCGAGATTGAGTCCCAAGGTCGTAAGGGAACTGGAAGTGGTTGGAGTAGTCCATAAGGTCGATGTCGACGTGATTTGTTTCTTCCGCAGGTGGTGCAGGAGGCAACGTAATCTCGTACGAAGTCTCGAATCTTCGGCCAGGTGTACTGTCGTCGAATAGTTTCGAGAGTTCGGTTTTGACCGAAATGACCTGAGAGTGGATGATCGTGGAAGTAGCGTAATACTTGTAATCGTAGATCCGAATGATTCGGAACGTAGATTCGATTGTCGAGTCGTAACAAACCATCTTCACCCATAGTCCATCGAGGTTTAGTGGAGTCTTGAACAAAAGTGAGTCCAAGTGCCGATTCCGGATCGATCGAAAGTGAGTTGCGGATGGCTTCATGTAAAGCGTTGATGTCCATAACAATCGAAGCTCGGAGGATCGGTCCCTCGAGGAAAGTAGCTCGAAGAGAAGTGGTGAACTGTTCGTTAGTGAATATGGGTCTAAAGTTCTGTGGATTGACTTGGGCGTAGCCGATATCCCCCTCTTTTGGGTAGACGTCCCATCGTCTAGTGATAGAGTCTGGTTTCTCGCCAAGTTTGCCGGGTCTGAATCGAATAACCATGTTGAATTGATGCAGGTATTCGGACCATCGGACCTGTCTTCGGGTCAGAATTTTAGTGGTAGAGAAGTACTCAAGGTTTTTGTGATCGGTGACCACATCGATCGGGTCTCCGGAACCTTCGAGATAGTGTCTCCACGCTTTGAAAGCCTCGAAAATAGCTAGTAGTTCCTTGTCGTGAGTATCGTAGTTAAGCTCAGCAGAATTGAGAGTGCGGGAAAGAAATGCAACGGGATGAATTTCACCGTCATCGAGCATAATCGAAAGGATAGCTGCGATTGCATAGTCCGAGGCGTCGGTCTCGACGATGAGTGGCCGGTTCGGTTCCCAGTGAGCAAGGATTGGTGCGTGGGTAAAAGCGTATTTGAGGTTTTCGAAGGCCGATTGACATTCGGCTGTCCATATCCAGTCGACAGTTTTCCGAGTGAGCCGGGTAAGTGGTATAACAATGTCGCTGTAATTGTAAATAAATCGTCGGTAGAAATTTGAAAATCCTAAGAAGGATTGAATATCCTTGACTTTCCGAGGTACCGGCCATTCGACGATAACTTGGATCTTGTCAGCAGCCATGGTGAGGCCTGCAGGTGAAAGGATGTAACCGAGGTATTCGACGGTATCGACACCGAAGAAGCATTTCGCGAGGTTGCAGTAGAGTTTTGCTTCTCGGAGTCGTCGAAGTACCTCCCGGACGTGCTTTTCGTGATCTTTGGGGTTGTCTGAATATACAAGAATGTCGTCAATGTAGACAATAACGTAGACATCCAGTAAATCTGCAAAGATAGTGTTGACAAACCGTTGAAAAGCAGCCGGAGCGTTCGTAAGTCCTTCCGGTATGACCTTCCATTCGTACGAGCCGTAGCGTGTTCGGAAGGCGGTCTTCCATTCGTCACCTTCGGCGATTCGTACAAGATGATAGGCATGGGCTAGATCAAGTTTGGTGTAGATAGCAGCCTTTCGAGGCGCATCGAGTAGGTCGGAAATGAGTGGTAGAGGGTATCGATCCTTTTTGGTGATTCGATTGATGCCTCGGAAGTCGACGCACAGGCGTAGTGAACCATCCTTCTTCGGAGCGAATAGAACGGGTGCTCCGTATGGTGACGAAGAAGTCTGAATGATTCCAGCAGCGAGTTGCTTGTCCAGGAAATCTCGAAGGGCTTCCAGCTCTTTCGGAGAGAGCGGATAGATCCGTCCAAGTGGTGGTTCAGCGCCTTCCTCCAAATCAATTTTGAGATCGTATGATCGATGCTCCGGAAGTTCTTCCGAAGACGATTTGTCGAAAACATCGGCGTAGTCCGCGTATTGTTGCGGAAGGGTTGATTCTGACTTCTGAGCTTCAAACTCTTCAGTGCTAGAACCTTTAGCAGTAAGTTCGATAGGAAGATAACGAAAAAGAATTGGTTCGAATCCGGTGTCTTTACAGACCCGATTGAACGCGACTGCCCCTAAAAGCGCGATGTCGACATCCGGTTTAATCGCAGATTCGGTACGTGATCCCATTTGTGCAAGACTCGGATAGGAGTAAATGGGTTCGTAAGGAAATTTGTCCGAGAGTGGACGAGGTGTGAGGCGAGAGCGAGTTTTGGATTGATTTATTCCGGGTTTCGCTATAGAAGATTCCTGAGGTGGAATCGGCACTTCCGTTTCCGTAACCGGAGGGTCCGGAAGTGAAGACGTCTGGTGGAAATCATCTCGATTAGTGTTTCGGAAAGAAATTGTTTTTGTAACCCAATCAATCAACGGATTGTAGCGGGACAAGAAACTATATCCTAAGACAGCTTTGCAAGATGAATCCAATGAAGTAACATAAAAGTTAATCAAGAAAGACTCGCCGGTCGGAAAACGAACCGATAGTTCGGCTGTTTCCGAGATAGAATTTGCGGTTAGAGAACCATCGAACAATCGAAGATTAATCGGAGGTATAGATGTGGTCGGAATGGAGTGATTCTGTATGTAAGAAGAATCGATGAAAGAGTCTGTGGAACCGGAATCAAGTAAACAAGGAAATTGAATAATAGATAATGTACCAGCCGGTTCATCTGGCGATTGGAATTCGGTAGATAAAGAGAAACGGAGAGATCGTTCATATTCAGAAAGAGCGGATGCGTTTAGAATTACTTCCCCTTGGGTAGTACGAACCGGATCAACGCAACTCTCGCTTCGTACTGGGGTACGAGAGTTGCGGATCATTTTTCCGAATCGTCCGAGGACGATTGGATGTCCGTAACTACATCCTCAACCTCGGCTGCTCGACCGCGAGGCTGATTGGATCTGCGATTGGGACAATCTTCCAATTTGTGCTTACCGCCACAAAACATGCACAGGTTGAATTTCCTGCGTCTCTCCTTCTCTTCCGGTTTGACGTGGCCATCCGGTCCGAGATGTTTTTGGTGCGGTTTCGGCTGTTGACTAGTCGAAGCAGTCGAAGATTGACCGTTAAAATTCGTTCCGGTCGACTTGTTCTTGTTGAACCAAGGCTTCTTCTTCCCTTGATTCTGTCCGGTGGTCTGCGGGCTATTTTTGCCTTTAGACTGAGTATCCGACGTGGTAGAAGATAGATTAGAAGAGTTGTTCTGAGAACCCTTCTTGCCGAAATTCGAAGCCTTACCGCCCGAACTCGACCCGGTCTGTCTCGAAGACTCCCGTTTCTTTTCTCCTTCCCTCCGCCAGTACCGGTTGTCGATTCGAAGAACCTCTGCGCGATATTCGGCGAGGTTCCGAGGCTCCGGAACTCGAGCCATTTCGTCCTTGATTCTGGACGCAAGTGCGTGCTGATAAGCCCACTTCAAGGAGCTTGCGTTCCAATCGGTGAGAGCAGCGAGTGAGTTGAATCGAATGTTGAATTTACGAACCGATTCATCCTCCTTCATTCTCAAGTTCCCCAGCTTATCCTCAGCCTCTCCTTGCGCGTCGTAAAGACCGAAATTGTCTTGTAACTCTTTCACTAGTGCTGTGAAAGAACTCGTCCACATCGGGAGAGCGATCGCGTTCGGATCGAGGATATCCGGCTCGAACCATTCGCGAGCGGATCCACTCAGATAAGACAGAGCGTAAGCTATCTTTCGTTGATCAGTGAAGTAATTAGGGCAATCAAGAAAGACGAGAGATAGGGAAACAAGGAATGTTTTGAGCTTCCGAGGATCGGAACCATCGAATACGTCCGGTTCCTTTACTTTTGCTTTGCTCGACTCGGAAGGTTCTGTTCGTAGGTTAGCGATAGCATTACCTAAACCGTCGAGTGTTCCTCGGAAAGCCTGGAACGTTTGGAGAAACTCCCTTTCAGAAGAATTGTTGTTTGGTGGGAAAAATGGTCTCCGGGGACTATTCGAGCCTTCGGATCCCCCACCTGGTCCCCCTGGACCTCCCGGTCCTCCGGGACCACCACCGCCTGGTTCGCCTGGACCTCCCGGTCCATCCGGTCCACCATCGCCAGGTAGCTCCGGATCAGCCGGCTCTTCATCGACTACTTCTTCACCATCTCGATTACCTTCGAGATCCTCTCCTTCCTCATCTTCCGGTCCTTCCGGGATTTGAGGTCCTGTTGGCGTGTTACGGGCTAAAATCTGTCCCATAATCGTTGCTGCCGTTGGAGACGGAGGTATGATGGTGTTCGATGATGTCGTAGCGATGTGAGTGTTTCTTCGAGGTGTCTTGACTTGGACAGGTATTCCAGAGGCAGTGTAGAGAGTTTGAAATTCATAATCCATCGTTTCGGTCGTTCCACCGATTGCAACTTCAGGTACTACTTCAGTTGTTGGTAGTGATGCTGCAGTAGTAGGTCCGAAAACGTTGTTTCTTCTTCGACCTCCTAAGGCCGAAATGGATTCTGAATAAGGCGCAAAAGATTGCGCATTGGCGACAAAAGGATTTGGCTCTTCAGCCTGTATCGGAACGTCCGAATTGTCGGTAGTGCCGGTCAAAGTTCTTGGCCTGTTCCTACGGGCTTGACGAGTCATTGGAGGCGCCATGGATTGTTGAATATAAAAAGGATAGCGACGAATGCGAGTAGTAGTTTAAATATACTGTTAAGACTGTGCCGGTGAGGTTCCGTCGAGCCTTAGAAGGTATAGTATGAATCGAAGTGATCCGATAGTAATCGGAATGAATCGAGACAATGGTTTATAACCGAAGTCTCAAGGGGAGTAATCGAGGATGATCGGTAAGCTCGATTGCAACGGAAGATGATAAAGATGAACTAGAACCTTGACACTACTATCGGTAGTGCCCCCGCTTCGTCGTACGGTTCGGTGAATGTTCAGAGTGACGAGTAAGAGTGTAAAGACGTCCGGATAACGATCGGTTATAATGCGAACGTTAGACGATTAGAAGAGAGAGTTCCGGACGGAGTTCAGCAGCAATCTAAGTTGATATTTAAACTGAAGAACTATGTACAAGATACTACAGCTTATATACCTGTATTCCTAATTGTTAAATCCATAACAATAAGAGCTGTAAGTAAAAGACAATAACTAATATAAACCGACGTCATCAATATATATGAAAATACAATAAAGTCGGAATACTAAGCATTCGATAATCGAATGCTTCGTACGACTCGATCGATGCAATCGATCTCGGAAGTAAATATGAATATTACCAAGTCCATGTCCGAAGCCGGAAGCTATACACGGAAGCCCGGAGGCATAATCGTAACATGTCAAAGGTTGACAGACATGAGAGAATTCTCACACTGTCAATCTGTCAATAGTCTGACAGACATGAGAGAGTTGTGTTGACAGCGTGGGAATGACAGTCTGTCAACAGTCTGACAGACATGAGAGAAATGCGTTGACATTGCGAGAATGCCAAGGCTGTCACATGTATGTAAATGAAAGAAAAGGAAAACATAAAAGAAAAAGTATAATAAGATAGACAAAAAGAAATTGAAAAAGAGTCAGTTCGTAACAGGATGCTTGAATAGGACGGTGAATGACTGCCCTGATCTAGCCGAGTGGGTTAGGAAAGGGACTGTGGAAAGAAACGCAAGAGGCCACGTAGTGCTCAAAGGCGGTAGACGTTTACCGGACGAAGAACGTTTCAACCGAGTGTCAGCAACTCGATAGCTTTTATACTAATCCAGGCGTCACACAGAGAGAATAGATCAAGTGATAATGGATAATGCGGGAGGAGTATGCCCTCAGATACTTGTCTAGCTACAGAGGAGAATAGACGAGATCAGAGATAGAGACTACTCTAAGAAATGCCCTATCTTATATACATATTCTGAAATGAACCCATGGGAACTATCTCATGTCATAACTATGAGGCTATACAACGATCTGTCAAAGGTTGACAGACATGAGAGAATTCTCACACTGTCAATCTGTCAATAGTCTGACAGACATGAGAGAGTTGTGTTGACAGCGCGGGAATGACAGTCTGTCAACAGTTTGACAGACATGAGAGAAATGCGTTGACATTGCGAGAATGTCAAGGTTGTCACATGTATGTAAATAAAAGAAAAGGAAAAGATAAAAGTAAATAAGATAGACAAAAAGAAATTGAAAAAGAGTCAGTTCGTAACACCGAGGCCCTATCAAGCAACAATTTGAGAAATACTTTGAAGAGTACCCGGCAGCAAGGGCACTGATTCTCGATATTCCCTCAAATCAGGACGTAGGACCCAATCGCCAGTTGGGTGAACCCGATTTTGCGGTCAGCACTCATACAACTTATACGCTCAACGGGTATCAGGGTCCGTCAATGTTGAAATCAGCTGCTTAATACCTTGTTCAGGACGAATCGGACAACACAGCAATTAACAAAATTAAAGAAATGATCTATAAGATGGAAACGAGATGGTCAGCAAACAATCAGAGTAAAAGCGTTAAAGAACGGACGAACACAAAGGCCAATTCCTCCAACAATGACATCTCTCAGTACCCCCAACCTGCTCAAACAGTCCCAAAACAACCGGAATTCCCAGTGAAACCACCCAAACCAATCATCGGTACCCTACCGAAGAACGAACATTGGGAGCGCCGCCGAAGGACGATAATCGAAATTACCGATATAGATCTCCAGTCGAATCAGAAGAAGCAACTAACCGCCTCATAGAAGCCGGTTTATGCGGAAAGGTAGTCGTTGACCAGCAGGACTTGATGGCCGCGGCTCCTGAATATTGACGAAGGGTCAAGGAACTCTGCACGGGACGTCGTATCGGGTTAGAGGGCAGTCTGCTTGAAGAAGTAAACACAACATACCTCCTTCAACCATTACAGCACACGGCTGTCCCAAGGCACCTATCCGCGGATATCTTTTTCAACGATTTTGCCGATGCCAAAGAAGGCGATGGATTCTACATCGCAAAGGATTCAGCGAGTCTGCGCGGGTTGAACGCCACCATAGGCGAACGAGTCGTCCACTGCATAACTGACAGTGGATGCAGTATTGTAGCAATGTCGGACGCGACCTGTAACGCGCTAGGTATCGCCTTCGATCCCACGCAACAAATTGGCCTGCAAAGTGCCAATGGCAGAACAGATTGGAGCCTTGGACTGGTGAAAGATGTACCATTCCGCTATGGCGAGGTACTTGCGTTCCTACAGGCTCATATCGTCAATTCCCCTGCATATGACGTCCTGATTGGGCGACCCTTTGAAGTTCTTATGCAAGCAAATGTTCAGAACTTTGCTTCAGGAGACCAACACATAACGCTCACTGATCCCAATAGCTACAAATCGATAACTTTTCCTACTATCCCTCGAGAACCTCCACGATTTCGAAAGGAGGAAGGAAGGCAGGGAGCGAAGGAATTGAGACTGAAAGGAAGCAGAGGAGTGCAATGATGTCAACTCCTCTGCATCAGTTTGACGAGTTGGGGGATAACGAACAAGCTGCACTCGTCGTTCAGCTTGATGGACAACGTTTGAACCCAGACTTGTCAAATCTGAGAGAATGCGTAAGCATTCCAAGCGTCACGGGATCGGCTGGTGTAGCACCACCGATTGAGAAAATCAACTTAGCTTATGTACACGCCTTCGCCGCTTCCTCCCTACACCATACAATGTATAATTCCCTACTGAACTGCTGTGCAATAACTGGACCCTCACAGGATCATTCCCCAACAGCAGTTCCACAATCCAATCTAGATTATTTAACCCAATATATACATCCAATACAGCAATCAAATTTCGTTAACATTGAATCAAAAACAAACGGTTGCCAGCAAACATTTGCGACCACAAAGAAGAGATATAAACCAGTCACTAAATGCGTCCAGCCCGTCCCCGCAACCTTGCCCGAGAAGTTCAGAGTGATCCGACAATTCCCTACTGACCCTCTTGAGCAGATACCGACGCTCCTCCCAATTTCCCCGCCGTTTACCCCAACCAGACGCTATACACAAGAACGTAAAAACTTCATCGACGCTGCACATGATGGAAGTTTTCTTTGGCCAGAGGAAAGGGTGGCCGTGCACCAATTGATGATGCTGCATGAACGCGCTTTTGCATGGGAGGAATCGGAGAAAGGACAATTCAAACCTGAGTATTTTCCCCCTGTCGAAATGCCCGTCATTGAACACATCCCTTGGAGAGTACCGGCGATGCCAATTCCCCCAGGTCTCGTTGACAAGGTCATTGAAATTGTTAGGGAAAAGATACGCACCGGCATATATGAGCCCTCAAGTTCATCATATCGAACTCAATGGTTTTCGGTGGTGAAGAAGGACGGTTCCTCCCTGCAACTAGTTCACGATCTCCAACCCCTCAATGCAGTTACAATCCGTGACTCCTCCATACCGCCAATCCTCGAACAGCTTACTGAATGGTATGCTTGCCATGCTGTCCTTGCTACCCTCAATCTGTTCGTTGGGTACGATGAGCGCACGCTGGCTATCTCATCGAGAGACTACACGACATTCCAAACCCCCCTTGGCGCATTACGCCTTACGTCTATTCCAATGGGATGGACAAATTCGCTACAAATTTTCCACGGAGACGTCACATTTATCCTACAGCCCGAAATACCCGAGTTCACCATCCCTTATGTCGACGATGTCAATGTTAGAGGCCCCGCTACTCGTTATGAGCTTCCACATGGCGGATACAAAACAATCGCCGAAAATGCTGGAATTCGACGATTCATATGGGAACACCTGCATAACTTGAATCGTGTCCTTACTCGGATGACTTATGCGGGAGGTACTTTCTCGGGGAGTAAGATGCTTATCGCGGTTCCTGAGGCTCGAATAATGGGCCACATATGTTCCTACGAGGGTCGTCTTCCTGACCCCACCCGATTAGAAAAAGTACTGTCATGGGGACCGCTGCTTCGCTTAACAGATGTTCGTGCATTCCTGGGCACAGTTGGGCTGTGTTGCGCTTTCATTGAACAATTCGCAGAGAAGGCTGAACCCCTGGTACGTCTCACCCGACATAACATACCGTTTCAATTCGGAATCGACGAAGCTCGCGCTCAGCAGATCCTCAAGGAGGGTCTGGCTGGATGCCCTGCTATTCGGCCGCTAATATATGTGAAAGGCGGCGTCATCATCCTGGCAATCGATTCTTGCAACATCGCAATCAGGTACATCCTTATGCAACAAGACGTCGAACAACCAACAAAACGTTACATCAATTGATTCGGGTCTATTACACTCAACGAGAGAGAAAGTAACTACAGTCAACCGTGTCGCGACGTAGGCGGAAGCTACGAAGGGAAGCGATCAACGGCACAAGCATGAGCACAAACCTGAGTGTGAGTAACGCTCAACACACAAAGGCTAAAGGGATAAATGATCTCAGCGACTGTGATAGCACGAAGGGCCAATCACAAGGGTCAGATAAGGCAAGCTAGTTCCCAAAGACCAAGTCAATATTGAGTGTAAACAAAGATACAAACACGAACCTAGTTCCCAAAGACCAAGAGGTCGAGATAGGGAACTGGTAGCTGTCTACTGTACTATATATACGGGTCTGAAACAATAGGAACCGAGGTAAAGGGACAAGGGTAAAAGAACAAGGAACAAAGAACAAGAGCGCGAGAGTGGAATAGTGAAGAACGAATGAGAAGCAAGAAAAGAACAATAAACTAATGACAGCGCGAGAGTGAATGGTCAGATGAACAATGAGTAATGAACACGGTCATGTGGTTACTAGAGCATGTGAAAATGAAAGAAAGAAAATGATGTAAGTACTTGGTTGTCACGACATTACCCTCCTTCTACAGTCGATGTCCCAGCGACCAGCTCCGTAAGGTTTTCATAGGCTTGCCACGGCAGTGAATTAAATATGGCCGCCGAGATCTTCCGTGGCGCATTGGGGTGTGTCCGATAAAAGTCTGCAATTTCTTCGTCACTTGATCCCTTCACATTCTCCTCATTTTCCCAACTGTCCTGTCCCTCATCATAACCCTTCCATCGTACCAAAAATTGTAGCTTCTTCCATCGCCCATAAAACCTACTGTCCAAAATTTTGTCCACCTCATAGAACTCTTCCCCCTCGACGATCTCTGGATCCGGTGGTGGTGGCCTAACTCCATTAACTTCGTTCCCTTTCCATGGTGATAGTCGATTAACATGGATGTTGTCGTGGATCTTCATCCATGTTGGTAGGTTAAGGCGATATGTCAGAGGTCCGGTCTTTTCTGCTACTTCAAATGGCCCGAGTCGCCGACTCCCAAGTTTTTGATTTTTCTGTCGAATCTTTAGGTTTTGTAGCGATAGCCATACCGGTTGTCCAACTGTGAATGTTTGAACCTCCCTTGTGTCGTCTCCCTTTATACGCTCCTTACTCATCCTAAGAGCTGCCTCCGCATCCTCCCGGGCATGCTGTAGCAGCGTCAACCGCTGATCAATTGTTGGGTACTTGTTCCAAACTTGGATTGGAATCGTAAACTCGGGGGTGTATCCATAGAGGGTTTCGAATGGAGAATGATCGTGAGCGGAGTGAATTCGAGAGTTGATAACAAACTCAGCGGTAGGTAGTAGTTGATCCCAATCATCTTGTCGTCGGCTGATATACATGCGAATGTATTGTTCGATCTCCTGGTTTGCTCGTTCCGTTTGACCGTTGGTTTCCGGATGGTATGCTGTTGTGAGTGCTGATTCTACCCCGAGTCGTTTCAAGAGTTGCCGCATTACATCTGCCGCGAATTGGGGGCCTCTGTCAGAAATGAACCGTCGAGGAAGACCATGAAGTCGGAATATTTCACGGTAGAAGAAGTCGGCTACGCCATCGGCAGTGATTTCTGTTGTGGTTGGGAAACAGTGGATCATCTTGGTGTAATGGTCAACAAAGGTTATTACAGCATTATGTCCGTCCTGGGTCATGGGGAGCTCCCCGATGAGATCTACGCCAATATCCTGCCATGGACCATCCGGAACAGGAAGAGGCTGAAGCGGAGAGGAGTGGTGTGGATTGAGTCGCTTCCGTTGACAGAGGTCACATCCTTCTACATATTTGTCCACAAATGACCGCATCCCCGGCCACCAGTATTGCCTGCTAACAAGTTCTAACGTACCATGCATCCCCGGGTGTCCAGCTGTAGGTGAATCGTGACATTGTACCAGTACCGCTTTCCGGAGCTCCGGGTTGGGTGGTACGTATACCTTGTTTCGATAGTACACCAAACCATTGTCCTCTTTCCACTCATCCAATCCCCCCGTCAGCACTCGTGGTCCCTTCAGGCTCTTTAATCCGTCCAATACCTCTGCCTCCCGTTCGCTAACCTCCCGGATCCGTTCAAGTAGGGGGTTTTGGAATAGTACCATGTGCGCCGCATTGATAAAGTGTTTTGGTTGGAGCACCGTTTGCTCCTTGTTGTCTTCCGCATCGATTACCTGATGGTGTGGCATCCGTGAGAGAGCATCGGCTTGTGTGTTCGCTTTCCCGGGGCGGTGTGTGAGCCGAAAGTCGAATCGGGAAAGCCAGAGGGCCCATCTTGCTTGTCGACGACTAAGATCTTGTGCTGTCCTCCAGAACTCCAGGTTTTGATGGTCGGTGATGATTTCGAATGGTTCGGGTGAGCCTTCTAAATAATGCCTCCAATCCTTGAGTGCTTCGATAATAGCAAGCATTTCCCTGTCGTAGATTTCATAGTTCCGTTCCGCTGGGTTCAAGGATGCGGATCGGAATGCGACCGGGTGCCAAAGTCCATCATCCTGTAGTTGCAGCAGTGTTCCCCCTGAAGCGAATCCCGAGGCATCTACTTCAATCCGCGTCGGCTTTCCTGGGTCCCATAAGACCAGAATCGGGGCTGAGGTGAAGGAATCCCTTAATGATTCGAATGCTTCCTGCTGTGCCGTTCCCCATTGCCATTTGATGTCTTTCCGTGTAAGGTCGTTAAGTGGTCGCGCTTTCTTCGCAAATCCTTCAATGAACCGTTGATAGAAGTTAGCAAAGCCCAAGAAACCTCGAAGATCGCGGAGTGAAGTAGGGACTGGCCAGTTTTTCACCGCTTCAATCTTTACTGGGTCCATCCGTACCTCCCCTTCACTGATGACAAGTCCCAGGTATTCAATGGACATTTGTTCGAACTCGCATTTTTCGGGTCGTAAATAGAGGTCATGTTGAGCCAGGCGGGTGAGGACTTCGTGAACCACGGTTCTGTGTTCTTCTAGGGTTTCGGTGAAGATGAGAATATCATCTAGATATACAGCCACCTTTCCTGAGGCAATCAAATCAGCGAAAATTGAGTTCATGAGGGCTTGAAACGTAGCGGGCGAGTTTGTTAGGCCAAAGAACATGACCAAGGGTTCGAAGAGTCCTCGGTTAGTTGCAAACGCTCCCTTCCACTCATGTCCTTCCTTCACCCGCACATTGTTGTATCCCCAGCGTACGTCGAACTTGGTAAATATCTTTGATTTTCGTAAGCGGCTGATGATGTCAGTGACTAGAGGAAGGGGGTATCGGTTTTTGATAGTGTATTCATTCAACCGTCGGTAGTCCTGTACGAAGCGAAGTTTCCCGTCCTTCTTTTTGACGAAGAAGACCGGAGATGCTAGTGGAGATTTGGAGGGACGGATATACCCCTTCCGTAGGTTTTCTTCCAAGAATCGGTCTAGTTCCTCCTGTTCATTGGGCGACATCGGATAAATTTTGGTGCGCAAGGTTTCCGGTGCATCAGGTTTCAAGTCAATAGCGTGGTCCCAGGGCTTGTGTTCTGGTAAGCGTTCGGATTCCTTTTCTGAAAAGACTTTAGCATGTTTCTGATAGATAGGGGGTACCATTTCCTCGAAAGTCTTTTGTGGTTTATCCTTATTCGCTGCTTCGGCCAGTTGTTGAGAGTAAGTATATCCAGCTGCGCACCAAAGTTCTTCCGACGTGTGACCAATAATACCTGCACGTAACAATGCCCTCCTCCTCTTCCGATTACCAACCAGTCGATACAAGGGTGTGCCCTCCTCATATTCAGGAGTTTCCACCGGTTCCTCGAGCTCGTCTGTAGGTGATGGTGGCAGAGGAACGTGTTGCGGATTGATCTCCAGAAGTCCCTCTGTTGTTCCTCCGATATTACCTTCCTTTAATTCGGGGATCTCCTCAATAGTCATGGTCGGCGGTTTGGTGGTTAGTGGCGTCAGCCGTCCTTTCCTCCAGTCTATATCAGGGTTGACCTTCCGAAGCCAGGGAAGTCCCAGGATAATATCTTCGGACCCCAGGTTGGTGACCAGATATTCAAGAAGTTGAGGTTGATTTTTGTCTACCGTGGAGAGGAGTCGTGCAGAGTGTGTGATTTTACCGGCGTTATTGAGGGTTCCATCGATGTTATAAAGCGTGATCGGGTGAGGGAGGGGGCGAGTGTGGATGTGGTGTCTATCCACGAAACGTTGGTGGAGGAATAGACCTGTGGCTCCAGAGTCTATCATCGCTGCGTTGCTTGTACTCTTGAATCTACCTTGTAGCTTAATCGGTACGCGAAAATGGGAAACATCGCTGAATTGAGTGGAACCGAGGATACATGAGGAGATAGAATCATAAATAGAGTACAATTTGGGGAACCCGGCAGCAGCCGAGTCAGGTTCCCACTTTAAAAATTCTGCCGGAGCTCTGAGATTTGGTCCGCCAACGCTTTCTGGTTGTCCGTTAACTGTTGTAGAATCGAGGAAAAGTCAGGCAGTGGGGCAGGTGTAGCAGCGATAGAGGTGGCGGGTTCGACAATTATAGAGGTGGAAGCAGCAGTACGAACCGTATTCGGTCTAGAGAGACCCATGAACTTCCTCCGACAAACTGCAGCTATGTGTCCTGTGAGTCCACAGTGGCTACAGATGTCCCGTTCATGGTGTCCGTCCGCTTTTCGATGGTTCTTGGATCCGCATCCATAGCATTTCCCTGTCATGAACCTTCGATACTCCTCCGCCGATCGACCCGTGTTAGTGGCATCCACGTCCATGGCAAATGGATCTCGGGCCAGGGTAAAGGGAGTAGGGTGGAAGGACCCTGTATTGTGGGTGGAGGAGTAGTTTACCAGGGTTTGCCCCTTCTCTCGCGCACGCTCGATTTGTCTGTTATCGATCCGGATGGATTCTTTGATCAATTTATCCAGTGTGTCTGTATCCGCTGCTGAGTTGACAAGCCCATCTTTGATGCGTGCTGCCAGGTGTTGATAGAATCGATCTCGAAGATCTGGATCGGAATATCCCGTACGACTAGAGTACTGTTTAAAGGACGCGGCATAAGCGGCTACGGTAGTCTTTCCTTGGAACAGGGTTTTTAAGGCATCCTTGGCATCTACCACCGGGTTTACTGTCTCGAAGCGGGCTTTGAAGGCATCCTTGAACACCTGCCAGGTGGGGTAGACAAGAGTGTCGACGGCACCACTGGCTACCTGGCTGATGTTCTCGGAAACTGGGGTAGCCCAGATTGCCGCATCACCTTCAAGGAACGAAATCGCAGATTTGATGCGTTCCCCCTCATTTGTGCGCAGTGTTTGTACCCCATTGGCCCATAGCTCAAATGCAGCTATGAAGCGACGAGCATCATCGCTTCTTTTCCCATCGTAGGGTTGCGGTTTGCTAATCCCTTTGTTAGTGCTGATGTTACCCACCATGCTAGATACTACTGTCTGGAGCTCTGACTGCTGACGAGCAAGTTGTCCAATCAGATTTCCTAGATCTTGGAGGGAGAAGTTTTGTGACATTTCGGAAGTGGGGTCAAGTTCGATTTCTGATTCTGATTCAAGTATTGGTTCGGGTTCTGATTCGGATTCGGATGAAAGTGCCGCGATAGTGGTGGGTACTAATGCGGGAGAAGCACGGGAGCTAGGATTCGAAGATCGTCCTACTCTAAGGAAGGCTGCAGTAGGTTCAGGTACTACTGGAGAAGCGGGTCGTGAGATGTGGATGTGACGACCAGTTGGATCGTAGTCTTGGCTGACTGTGAGTAAGTATCGATTGGGGCAAGGATTTTCGTCGCAAGGTTCCCAGTGTCTGTTATCTTTGTCTTCGGTTGACCAGTGAACGTCACAATGTTCTACAGTATCGAAGGCGTGGTAGTTGTCCGAACAGTCAGAGTTAACTCCGAAAGTTGGCGTGGTGGCAGTATCAGGTGGAGAATCGGTGGATCCCGATTTCCACTCCTCGTAAGATCAGTGACAGAGCTGATGGTACGAGTAATAGATCTCGACCTAATGTCGCGACGTAGGCGGAAGCTACGAAGGGAAGCGATCAACGGCACAAGCACGAGCACAAACCTGAGTGTGAGTAACGCTCAACACACAAAGGCTAAAGGGATAAATGATCTCAGCGACTGTGATAGCACGAAGGGCCAATCACAAGGGTCAGATAAGGCAAGCTAGTTCCCAAAGACCAAGTCAATATTGAGTGTAAACGAAGATACAAACACGAACCTAGTTCCCAAAGACCAAGAGGTCGAGATAGGGAACTGGTAGCTGTCTACTGTACTATATATACGAGTCTGAAACAATAGGAACCGAGGTAAAGGGACAAGGGTAAAAGAACAAGGAACAAAGAACAAGAGCGCGAGAGTGGAATAGTGAAGAACGAATGAGAAGCAAGAAAAGAACAATAAACTAATGACAGCGCGAGAGTGAATGGTCAGATGAACAATGAGTAATGAACACGGTCATGTGGTTACTAGAGCATGTGAAAATGAAAGAAAGAAAATGATGTAAGTACTTGGTTGTCACGACAAACCGAAATTAGAGCTATACGGTCTATTTCGGGCCCTCCGCGCTACGCGGTTGTGGATTATTGGAGCACCCGATTTAGTAGTTGAAGTTGATGCGTTATTCATTCGCGGTATGCTTGATAATCCAGATATTCAACCTAACGCGACAATTAACAGGTGGATCGCTGGTATACTGCTATTCACCTTCACCCTTGTACACGTTCCGTCTGAATGAATGGCGGCTGATGGAGTCTCAAGGAGGTCTCAACAACTTGAACCCGGCGATATTCAACAGGAAGACACCGACTTTGAAGACTGGATAGA
This sequence comes from Lentinula detonsa, assembly GCA_027921405.1. Classification (NCBI taxonomy): domain Eukaryota; kingdom Fungi; phylum Basidiomycota; class Agaricomycetes; order Agaricales; family Omphalotaceae; genus Lentinula; species Lentinula detonsa. Next base: position 146,978 of record JANVFU010000011.1, read on the forward strand.
TCACGCCAATGGATTCATGCACATTATTAACCCTAGCCCTATGTTGCCAAAGTCACTACACATGCTTCCTTTACATCCCTTATTCACTACCGAAGCCTTCTCAGCTTCTGCAGCAGCTGTGGTACTCCCTTATGAGTCAATACCGCGCTCAAAACAGGCTCGACGAATCGAACAGAGACTTGACTTGGTCAAGACATTCTTGAATTCTCTGTCGCGCCCCAACGACCTGTCCGACTCCCAGTTTGCATCTTTTATTCGTTACAGCCAGCAATTCTTTGTCGATGTCGACGAACGCTTATGGCGAAAAGACGAACAGGGACACCATCGCCTAGTAATACCCCAAATTCGGCGGATCCCAATCATGATTGAAGCCCATGAGAAGACCGGACATAAGTAAAGGTATATGGGCGACAAATTCTTCGATACTTACACGAGAGGTTCTGGTGGCCCCGCATAATCGACGACGTAAAGTGGTTCATTAAAACATGTCACATTTGTCAACTCCGTCAGACGGAGAAGCTTCGAATCCCCCTGTTGTAGCGCAACCCCTCACTCTATTCGCAAAATGCTACATGGATGTCATGGAAATGCCTAAGTCTGGGGGTTTCAAGTATATCGTTCACGGTCGCTGCTCATCATCTGCATACCCCGAGTTTCGAAAACTCCGTCGACAAACTGGGGAAGCAATCGCAAACTGGATTTTTGAAGAAATCCTCTGCCGATGGGGTACCATACGAGTTATAGTAACCGACAATGGTGCTCCATTCCTCCTAGCCATCAATATCCTCGCAAAACGCTACGGAATAACTCATATCTCTATACCGGCTTATAATTCTCAAGCTGCGGGGGTAATCGAACGAAAACACTACGACGTACGTGAGAGTCTAATCAAGGCGGCTGATGGCGTCGAGAGTGGTTGGTCCCAATACGCACATTCGGTTTTCTGGGCTGAGCGCATTACTCCTCGACGTTCGATTGGTACCAGCCCTTTCTTTTTAGCGCACGGGATTCAGCCCGTAATTCCATTGGACGTCGAAGAAGCAACGTGCCTCCACCTGACAGTCTGTTAACAACAACCGATCTCCTCGCACGACGGGCACGGGAGCTTCAGAAACGCCTCGAAGACTTACAGAAGATGCGTCGTCACGTATACAATAACCGATTAGACTGGGTCCGACGTTTCGAGTTGCAACACCACCACTCCATCAAGGACTATGACTTCGCACCAGGTTGACTTGTCCTGGCGCGCAACACGCGCGTAGAAAAGACATTTTCCGCCAAAAATAGAATGCGATATATGGGCCCACTTATAGTAATCCGACGAAACCGCGGTGGGGCATACATCGTCGCTGAACTTGATGGTACGGTTTGGCGTGCGCCCGTTGGAGCGTTTCGCGTGATCCCTTACCACGCCCGAACGTCCCTACCTATCCCTGACTTGGATGAATTCCTGGACATCAGTACAAAGGAATTGGCAGATTTAGAATCGGCAACCGATGCTGCCAACGACGACCTGGAACTCGGGGACGCTGAGTTCTAATGGACTGTGTAATATTCCTACGCTAAACACATAACAGCTCGGAATCCACTCATCTACCGAGTACGGACAGCCAAGAGTAAATTCGACAACTCATCCTACACTAATCCATTCCCACACACGCATAATCCCCTTCGCAAAATCGTCTTCCTCGCTGAAGATACTTTCAATATCCTCCCGCACCTGACTCCGAGTCTTACCCGGTTTTGCAAGATCGCACATTTCCCACTCCGGCGATCGATACCAATGATTATCAACGAAAATAATGGCGAGTTGCAGGGTTCGGAACGAATAGAACCTGCGTATTTGAAGATTAGAACCAACGTCCACATTAAAACCATAAAAAACGACAAATCCTCGTACCGTTGGCGCCCCACGTAAACGACGACTTCATTCCGCTCCTCGAACATCACGAGTGGAGGCTGACGGTGGCGGGCGAAGCGTGACACGACGGCCCACGATTCCTCACCAGCCTTTGCAAGAATGCGGGGGGGAAGCACGATCTGTTTTTGCTTCTGTGTGTCAGCTCACTTAAGAGGTTTTTAGCTATATCCTGACAACAATCAATCTCATACTCATTGAATGTAGAAAAGACATCTTGCATATTGAACTCATTCCGTCTTCATTCAACAAAGATTGCCTCGATGAATATATAACGAGTTCGGTTAAAATTGTAGCTTAATTTCAGGGAGGGTTTTTGTTATCAAAAGTCTCATACATGGGGTGACGGGTCACCACTACAGCATCCAAAAATTCAATATTCTTCTTCGTAGGGCTTGACATCCTGCATGTTCTCCATCATCTCTCGTAGCTCAGTCTCAACAAACACTGCAGCTTCCTGGGCAACCACTAGTTTCTTCTCCAGTTCGTCAGCCGTCATGGGTCGCTGACTATCACCATCATCAACGACGCCAATGCTTTCGAAGCGACGAACGGTGTTGCCGACTCGAGGCATAAACCCACGGCGGTCCCAACCGCTATCGTTGAAAGCTAGGACTGCTCGAACCGCGGCGTTGTTGATATCTCGATGTAATTCCTCCAGTTTCGAGAGCTGGACTTCCATCCAGCGAGCTCGACGTTCAAGCGCCAAAGTCAAAGTGGCAACTTCATCTTCACGACCATGTCCGTTTTCACCGGCAGTGGCAGCAGCAGTCTCTTCGGGAACTTCATCTCCCTTGAGCATGTCACGAAGCACGCCATCGAAAGATGAGCTGTCATCCCATGTAGTACGAGGGAGGAGGCGAAGGAGGTCAGAGATGGTTTGTGTAAGAGTTTCCAGCAATTGTTGGAATGAGGAGACGGCATTGTCGATAAACCCGGAAGGGACGTTATTAGCAAACGAACCTCCGCCAACTGAAAGAGCCGACAGCGCATGTACGAGGGGCCCATATTCCAAAGGCATTCTGGCGGCCGGATTAATTTTATGCAAGTCAAAGAATGGATGGTTGAGTAGGTTCAAAGAAGGATTCATAATGTGAATGTCCTCCATGAGATCTTCCAGTGAAGTGGGGATGTGGCGTTCGAGCGATTGCGATCTGGAATTCTCCGAGCTATTGGTGGCAGAAGTGGGTTTGGAAGCGAAAGTATGAGCTGTGTCCGACGCCGTAGCGAAAGGATACCATGAATTTTCACCGGCACCAAAGGCGTCCTCTTTCGGGGGAACACGAATTGGACGAGTGACTGGTTTATTCTTCTTCGGCTTCTTGGAGAGAAGTGGTACCTGACTTACAGATCCTGGAGTTGGCACTACCTCTTTGACATTAGCTGCCTTAGCATCTATACGTTTGTTCGCAGCTTTCTGAGCATCTGTGACTCGAGCAGCAGTAGCTGCGGCCTTCTTGTTTGCTTTCTCTTTCTCTGCTTGTACAGCTTTCTCCTGCTCAGCTTGAGCTAACCGTTCTCGCTCAGTCCGTAGCAATCGTTCCTTCTCTCTTTCCAATGTTGCACTCTCCTTTTCAAGTCTCTCCTTTTCAGCCTTCTCCTTCTCAAGTTGAGCTTTCAGAGCTGCGGCCTTCTCTCTCTCGGCGACCTTCTCCGCCGCGATACGAGCTCTCTCTGCTGCCTTTGCTGCAGCTTTTTCTTGAGCTATCTTCTGACGTTCGGCAGCTTTGGCAGCAGCAGCAGCCTTCTTCACAGCTTTACGTTCGGCCTTTTCTTGTGACTTGAGATCTGGTTCGCTAGGAGTTGTCGTAGACGGTGGCGAAGTAGTCTGAGAAGTAGGATCGGAAATAATAGAGGATGGTAAAGCAGGAAAATCAGAGGGAGAGGAAAGGGAAGGTCCTGCCGCAACTGGCTCAGTCCGGAATTCTGTGTGTTAATGAAATAGAAGAGGAGGGTAGAAAAGAAATAATTATCAGCGCCAGGATAGACGTGAAAATCATGAGTTGTAAAGGAGAGAGGTTCAGGTGCAGGCCAGTTCGATCATGAGAAGGCTTTGCAACCAAAGGCGAAAATGAGTCCATGCATAGATCGATAGGATGAAAGGCTGATTGCATTAATGTCGATAATAGATCTTCCGCACTGAAAGCACGGCAGCTTGGTACACAGGCAACCCTCCCCTCAGAAAAAAAGAAACGCGACTCACCATTGGGATTCCCATTTCCATCGCTCATGCTGACGGAGGCATTGAGCTGTTGCAGACCCGGAGGAAAAGATAACCCAGGTGGAGGACCGTACGTCATACCCACAGGACGCATATAGCTCGTCTCTGGAGCTGGTGCGAATCTCGCAGCGGACATAATTGCAGGATCATGGAATGGGGGTTGACTACCTTTGTACAGTTCTTGAGAATCTAAGCACAACGTCAGAAGTTGAGTAGGTAGAAACAGCGACCTTCGTACCCTGACGCAACATACTGGGACGATCTTGACTGCTCTGAATGAAATCCCGTAGTTGAGCCTCACTTACGCCACTGGATGAATCAAACGGTTGGAATCGAGATTGAGACAGCGCATACATTGCCTGAGCCTGTGGCATCATGGGTGATGGCACTGCGGAACTGGGCGAGGGATAACCAAATTCTTGTCGACTATGCAAAGACCACTGAGAGACCGCGGAGGAATGCGAAGGCTCACTTTGGCCGAGAAGGGTGGTTTGAGTTTCATTATTGCTGGAAGAGCTGGCTGTAGAGGATATCTGCAATGGAGACGAAGCGGCTGTGACTGTTCGAGGACCATGGCGCGCAAACCCGAACCGGGAAACCCTGGGAACAAAATCATCATCAATAGGATTGGGTGGTCGAGTTCTAGCGGGGGAAATAGGTGAATCATCTGCGCCATCAGCAAAAGGATTGAACGACCCCATGTAATTTGGCTTCTGACTCTTAATAGGCGTTACTGTACGCTGTGGGTCATAAATCGCATGACCTGGATGATGCGGATATGGAAGGCCAGGAGAAGTCACATATGAAGAAGACGAAGTAGACACAGAAGATCGCAGAGAAGGAAATGCATCCAGGAAGGAGCCTAAGAATGGCGTTTGTGATTCGGGTTCCAAATCAGCATTTGCGATGTCGTCTCCAGCTAAGTTCAAGTCGAGATTGAAAGAAAATCCACCGAGCCCACTGTCAGTCTGACTGAGATTTTCGAGCGTGCGATCAAAATCAGGGAACGGACTCTGGGCGACCACCTTCGGAAGAAGGGATTCTCGCCGAGATGTAACGTCGTCAAGCAATATCCGTGCGGCAGTCGACATCTGATACGATGTTTGATGTGCCAGTATAGGTGTCTGGGGTGAAGCAGTAGCGACACGGGGAGGTTGACTGGGACCTGCCAAACCAGGAGGTGCAGGCAAACCTGGGGGAGCTGACAACCCAGGTGGAACTGTTGGTAATCCCGGTGGTGCCGAAGGGATGGACGATTGCATAGAATCGGCTGATTGAGGACGGATCTCTGGAGATGCTGGTGAATTTTCCTGTGATCCAATAGATTCTGAGTCACCGGCGGCTGAAGACGTCGGAGAAGGTGATTGGGCTCGCGCCGCAGGTTCTTTGGTCTTTTGGGTAACCGGCGAAGGAGGCTTTGGAGGTAGGGAAGGATGGGCTAATGGAAGAGTGGAAGCGGGGGTACTGGGACGAGATGAAGTCTCTTGGGATGCAACCTTAGTTGTCGACTTCCTGTCTTGAGTCCGAGAAGAAAAGCGAGCCTCAGTTGGAGGTCGCGACTGCCGCGTTGTTGCACCGCCGCGTTTTCGTTGAGTCGCGATGACACTCGTCGTAGGGACGGTGTGTTGCAAATTTGTTCTTGAACCCCAGGCCGCAGAACGAGGTAATCCTGGTTTAAGATGATTAGGAGTTGAGGTGAGCAATTCTCGGTAAAACAACAGACCGTCTGCCTCATCACCCCTCTTACTAGCTATGACATTCCGGACCTTCGTTTCCGTTGTCTTCATCGTATGTTTCCTGATCTCTGGTCAGAATGATGGTTATCTAGGAAGATGGTAACGTACAGTGTGGTTAAATCTTCTTTCGTGAAACAATCTTTCTCATCGCCCCATTCATGAAGGTTCATGCAGTTGTGGTCGCTACAAGTTACACTGCGAAGAAAGGCCATGCAATATTTGGTGGTTCCGTGACTAGCTCGCATGACCTCTCGACCACCTCCAGGGGAAGTACTACCATCAACAGCAGCAATAGCACGAGCAGCATCTTCACGCCGATTGAAGGTGACATATACCCCAACAACCGGAGCACCACCGCCAGATGAGTTTCTCTTGACTAGAATGATCTTATTGATCTTGCCGTATTGTCCAAAATATTCGCTGGATCGTAAGGTAGGAATATACTGAAAACATGTCAGACAAAGTATAGGCAGAAAATTAACAATGTACCTCTTCTTTTGCAAACCTTGGCCCAATACCGACTACATAAACGACGTTCCGTTGGACCACGCGCACGTTCGCTAGATGACGGCGACCAAGCGCGTCCAGTTCTTTGCGTTCACGCTCTCTCTGCTTTTTCTGCTGAGTAAGACGCTTGTGGCTGATGCAAAATCAGATAATCGAGACCCAGAGGAGAAATTGGCACATACTCTTGAGTGGCGATTGGCTTGAACTCCACGGATTCATCAGTGTAGACTCTTCTGCAAGCAGGACAGCGCTTGTTGAGGTTCTCCTTGATGTGGTGCCAGCAAAATCGACAGATCTTCAGAAAGGATTAGCAGAGAAAATTTTCATCCATGAATTTCACGGGAAATACCTGGTAACCACAGACGCATGGCTTGAAATTGAGGTCGGAGATGTCCATCTCTTCGAGACACAGAGGACACTCAGCATCTTCCTGTTATTAACATCGGGAGTGAGATTATCGAGAAGGATGGCAGGCAGATAGATCGTACCGCCTCATCGTCGCTCCAATACGCGTCTTGAACCCCCGCCAATACATGCGACTTGGATTGAGGCACTGAAAAACCAGCATGAACCACTGGCGCTGGTAAGGCATGATGAGTCCTGGTAGTTGTCATGGTTAATGAGCAGGAGAATTGAGCACTAGTGAGGATCCGAGGGCAAATAACACAAGGACTAGGTAGTAATAAGGAAACGCGACGAAGTGCTTCACAACGAGGCTGCCTGCTTTGTCATGTTCGGCAAGAGCCGGCCAGCCTTTCCTCAGTCAGCCTTACGTCTGAAAATGGTGTCCTTGGCGGCTAAGTAGTACACAACTTTAACATCTACCTTCTCTGACGACCTCACATCAAGTTTCCTTAGCTACTTACACCTTTCTTTGAAACAAAAAAAAACGGAGGATGATAGTAGTATCGATAAATGAATGTAAGAAAATCAACATCTTCACTGGCTGATCACTGTCCAATCTATCTCCGCCCCTTCGCCGTATTTTTGCTTAAGCCACTCGTTTGCCAGTTTGAAGTGTTCATTGCCGAGGAAGCCTCTGTAAGCGGAGAGCGGCGAGGGATGTGCAGACCTGTTTGTATACAGAATAATTGAGATTAGTGAGGCATCCCACAATCATTAATCAGGACATGCCTCAACACTAGATGTTTCGTCTGAGTCGAATGGAGATAATTGAGTTCGAAGACAGAGAATTTTAAAAAAATAGCTGTTCTCAGTACCTCGTCGATCCCAATCTTATCACAAGTTTTCTGCGCAGGAAGACCCCAAGCCATAAACACAACTCCAGGATTTTCGGGCCTTGAAGTGACCGCTTTGATTGCTTGTGCGGTAAGTGTTTCCCAACCTTTTCTAGCATGAGAACCTGCTTTGTGAGCTCGAACAGTGAGTGAGGTATTTAACCATAGAATCCCTAGCCGTGCAAGCGGGGTTAAGTCACTGCGAACGAGTAAGGTGAGTCACAAAGCACATGAAATTGGTGAACAGCCGACCCAGTCGTAGGGATTTGGAACGTGGGTACATCTGCAGCTATTTGCTTGTAGATGTTCTTTAGTGACCCGGGAAGTGCAGTTGGAGGTAGGACAGAGAAAGATAAGCCTAACTCGAACAATGTCAGACAGTTTTGATTGGGAACGGCGAATGGACAGACCATGAGCTTGACCGACATTGTGATATGGATCCTAGAATCTGTATATCAGACATGACCATAGAGAATGACAAGGCGTCGGACCTGTCCAAGTATCACAACCTTCACATTATCCAGCGGCGTGATTCGGGACCAATAATAAACATCTTTTACTAGATCAAGAGGATGAGGAGACGCATTTCGAATGAATGAATCAAGCTGACAGGGGGGATAAATTGTTGAAGTACTAAGCTCAGAAGCCAAGAAAATTTTCAGCTGAGAGATGTGCTTGTGAGTAAGGTGCGATCAGATTCGAAATTCGATATATACCTTGGAGAAATAGGACTTCTCGAATTCGCCTTTGAGAGCTTCATACCACGAAGGACCCATTGTATCTCTTTCCAGCACATCCAATTGGGCACTAATAGTAGCATGTAGTTCCGTGGGTAGTGTGTTTGCGGGATTGCTTATGGTAACAGAAGACACTGAACGCCTGAAAGTAGTTTGTGCGAAAGAGCTTGGGATTGAGACTTGCTGCGTGGTTTTTGTTGTTGTTTTGAGAGAGCGCGTAGCCTTCGTAATAAGCATATCTGGAGCTGGAGAGCTCGAAGTTGATTCTGATGTAACCTTGGGCATTCGTAGAACTGTAGTAAAAGAAAAAGTGAGATCGGACCGCGCGTGGAGACACGACCCACGTGATCGATGTGTGACTGTCACAGCCCATAAGTACTCCGACGGGTAAGTATTTTATGGAATTTTGATTTTCAGATTTTGTTGAAGTGGAATGAACGATAAGTATGATTTAATCTAGACAACTAGACACTTTATACACAATCTATTGGTAATTTCGATGATTAAGACTATGCAGTAATCGAGCAGAGGATAAGATGATACCGAAAGGCCTGAAAGAGATAAATCAGTCAACCTTGTATCAGGACAGGGTTCCGAGAAAAAATCAGTTAACGGTTTTCTAGGCCGCCGTTCCGGAGAACGTAGTGCATTACAGCATGGTTCACTTAGAGCCCAGTGCGTTTCATCCTATAAGAAAATGGTGAAGAAGAGAGTTCTTACCTTAATTCGGTACACATTCCTACACCGAATGAACGGTCAATAGTTGAAGCTTCATGTGCTGGTAATAGCTAAGCTAGGTCATGGTCGTTGTCATGGTAGAGGGACAAGCGCTGTTAACACTTTATATATGCCAGCCACAGTGCAAAGTCCCACGGTGTAAAATATTCTAGAAGGAGAGAAAGATCGAAGCAAAAAAACATGCATTCTGCCCCAGAGAGGCTCGAACTCTCGACCTTCCGATTAACAGTCGGACGCTGTAACCAACTCAGCCATGGGGCACATGAATGTTGACTGCTCAAGTGAGCTAGTATCACTCCAGAAGAGAGTGATTTAACCGCTCTCCCAATGAAAGTTGTGTCGGGGTAATAGTGTTACACTGCAATGCGAAATAACAGATACATAGTTATACATTGAAGTTTCGTGATAAGCTTTACGAGAATACGGTGGAGAAGAACCGGGGATCATGTATTAACTTGATCACTCTGTCCACCATCTGCAAGTCTAAGGAAAGGACAGTTAGAACCCAATACAACTCCAACGTAGGACATGGCGCACCTAATTCAGACTGCAAGTTAATGACAGCCGCCTTCTTCACCGTTGTCTGATCGATGACATGCCCAACAATTTCTGCATAAGAGGATGAGATGCCATGATCCTAATGCAGAACATTCAACACATATGCAAGGCAGTTGGAAACATGACTACTCCAGTGTATTTGACAAGAATTTCACCCCCGTCTGAAGTTTGCACTGTCACTGTGCTATCCGTTGTCTATCATTGATTTTTAGCCTTTTGAGGCAAGCAAATACTGATACCGCTTACTGTAAGGACTTTGCATGGGATTCGAACCATTTGACCGATGAAACGGGGCAAAATTGCGGAATTGACGCGAGGACTAATGTCGGACATGGTTGAGAGGGAAAAGAGGATGTCACGTCGCGTTATCACGCGTGACATTGCGCGCTTTCATCAGCTTTCATGACCTTGAACGATCATGCTTTTGAAAGCCTTCGCTCTACTGCCTGATGATCTCGTAACAGAGCTGGCCTCTCTAGGAATATTGACAAGCACTGATTTGATGTTCTCAAGTACTCCGCTTGAAATTTACTCGCGCTTGTCTTCGAAAACTATATCCTTCCCTGAATTCGAGGCTTGTATCAAGGTCATCTTGACAAAGCTAGCTACCTCAGGTCAGGAGGCTGTCGAACTAGATCAACCAAGTCAGTCGTGCTTCAAGATGGAGACCTTAACTTCTTTGGACAATTACCTTGATGGAGGCCTACCTTGTGCTCGTGTAATTGAAATATCCGGCGATAATGATTCAGGAAAAAGGGTGTGTTCTTCTTTCCCTACGGGAAGAATATATGCCTTAATATTTTCGAATTCAAGATTCTGCTTCTCAATTGCGTCTTGATGTCTCTTCTCAGAAATAGGGAAATTGAAGGGCTGTGGATTGATACTACCGGTGACTTTGTCGTCGAAAGAGCTGTACAAATCCTGGAATATCACCAACAGGTTGAGGCGATTTTTTCTTCCGTCAAACGCTGGAGTAATTGCGTGTAGTCTCTAGATGATATGGAAATCCTTCTACAAAGGCTGCATATTTCTATCGCAACAGACATGGAATCTGTTCAGCAAATCATTCGCGCTCTAGATTTTCAACTTGCACTTGTACGGAGTCACCTATTTTGACTTTGGGTTCCACGAGCTCATATATTTCGTTAAGCAAGCGTCCAGTATTCAAATGAAGTACATCGTCATCGACTCAGTCACATCTCTATTCGGTCCCTATCTGAGTGCTGTCTCGTCGCAAGGACATGCCATCATGGCTGCCTTCATGCGTTATCTTCGCGACTTCGCTAAACGTTACTCTGTGATTATATTAGTTCGTCAGCTCCACGTCTTTTTTTGAATTGTACTTATGGATATACAAGCTCATAAACAACGCAACGCTTATGCAACCCCGTTCTACGGCTAGAGCGCAGACGACTGCAGAGGTCACAAATCCTCGTTCCGTATTTGCATCGACAATTCGAAAACCTGCCCTGGGACCCTCGTTCACCTTCATGACTGACGCGACTTTGTGGGTATCTCTCTGGCCTGCGCAGGAAGAGGATGAAGAGAAATTCACAACCCACGTTGTCGAGGTGTTCCGGTCCAAATTTTCGGTGAGCAAGTATCTAGTGAAGTGGTGATTGACAGGCTTATGATTAAGGTCTCTAACGTCTGGAGTGTGTTTAGAATTGCTGCGTCGGGAGCACTTCTGACTGATTGTACTACTGCTTCTTGAAACATCATGCAATTTTGTTGTATGAAACAGACGCTCATTGCACTCGCACAACCAATTCTCTTCTCCGTCTCTTATCTTCGAGATCTGTTTTCATTGACCGAAGGCGGGCCCCGGCCCTTCGAAATGAGACCTTTGCGCGATAAGATTTAGCAACGGAAGAAATAAAGTTCGGGGTCCTGTATCTGTGCTTTTTCCTTCCTCAGGCTGATGTGCCTTTGCCCATCGCTTCATTTTCACCCAAGTGACCCATTCCCATTCCTCACATTTTTCCGGCTCAAGATTCTTCCAGTGTCACGTCAAAAAAAAAAAAAAGGCCGGCTTGACATGGATCTGTGGCCGCTCACCTCTGGTGCAGCTTGAGCATCAACCATCTCACAAGCAACCCATATCGTCACGTAATGTTTCCCTTCAGCAACCATGACATCGTTTGTCGCCGTTAAGAAACGAATATTTCGAATCTTGAGATTAGTCTCCTCCGATACCTCGCGAGCCGCACAATCCTCGAATGATTCTCCAGCCTCCAGGTGCCCTCCCGGGAGTGCCCATGTACCTGTGCTAAATTGTTATATGTCATTATTGACTGAATCGTCACATCGCATACCATGACCATGACTTCCCGTTCGTTTACCCAGTAGAAATTGTCCCTCTTGGTTAAGGACGAACACCCCAACACCTACTTTTGGGACGGCGATGGTTGTAGAATCCCCTGGAGAACCCATGATAGTTATGTAAGGCGATGTCACGAAATTAGTTCGACTGGGGATACTCGAAAGATATTTTCGTGATGATAAAAGCGGTCCGCAAATGTGACCCGTAACTCTTTAAATTGCTACATGCTACATGTATCCATAGCGTCTCTTACTTTCGATAGGATGGTCTTCGCTTGATGATGAATAGTACATAGGAATTTGGTGTAGTAACCCACTCAGTCAAACTTAACATGCTGAAGCCATGACCTGGGTTGCATTGCAGTTTGGCCCAATATTACATTATTTGAGGAAGACAAGGGGTCTGAGTTTTGAGATTGTGTCTAGGTACAAAATATAGTTCCAATATATATCCCCTCGTATGGTCCAAGCTTATATAAACAGTCAGTGCATTGAATACAGTCTGAAGAGCGAGTATCGTACATGATCTATGATGTTCCCCTGAAATATAGTCGGGACAGAGTCCTTTGGAGAATTATCAGAGTCCGGCAATTTATGTACCCAAGCAAACCGACTCACAATTTGACACTCCGCATCGGTGGCATCGTCATCGCCAGGACAAGAAACTGCATCACCAGCAGAGAGGATGTGAATCTCTCCTGCTGGGTGTTCGTACCCCAATGACCTCCCTGGAACGATTGGGATCAAATCTGAATTTCATGTTGCTTTCAACGTTCTAATGAATCAGGGTCAACACTAGTAGGACATACCTTGCATATTATCAATCCGTTTGAAGTTGACCTATGTAGCACAGATAGATCAGGATTCTAATTTGAACGCAGTGTCAGGCAGGGCGACCGATACAACATACGTCCGAAGCATCAACTAACGCAGCCCAGGCAGGATTTCCCACTCGTGGTGTTCCGTAGGTCATGGCAGATATATCGGCGGAAGGAAGGTTGAGGCGGAAGAATATGGTATCGATTTCAGCGAGTGCTCCGCCAAGAGAGTGGCCAACCTGTGCATATTATAAGACATTCTACAAAAGGATACGGGTGCGGTGTGGAAATACAAACCGCAATGATATTGTTGGTGCCTACGGAGCTCATAAGAGATTTGACCTCCGCTAAGATGACATCGGCAGTCAAGGCGTGCTCGTCTTGAAAACCAGTATGGACTTCGACGTCAGAAGAAATTCCAGGGAAGAGAGTGCTGTTTAGTGTGGCTAAAGGAATATCGATGTCTGTAAGGTCGGATTCACTTGTACAGATAATTCAGTCTTCCGCCATACAGCTGCAAACAAGGAAAACCTACAGTTGTGTAGGATCCGTGCCCTATGTGCGAATTAGAACTATTCATAGATAACGTCTGCAAAAGGCGTACCTCGTGAGCTACGATGATGGCTTCTAAAGAAGGCGAATATCTAAGTGTCATGTCAATGATACTCAACTCTCGCAGCCCCGAACATATACGTACCCAACGAAATCTGGCAAACAGCAATGATTCCCACTGAGTCGTATGCGACAAAGGGAAAGCAGAATTACCTACAGTTCTGAATATCGTCTCCATCTCCACCAACAAGGGAAACTTCAAAATCCGAGTTTGCTTCACAAGCCTCTACCAGATTGCTTCTTCAGTACACCTTATAGTGACATAGACAGCTTGAGTTACACCTACCACCACAAGTCCAATCTGATAGGATATCCGTGCCACAGTACGCTGCCCTTGCAAACTGGGTGAAGGGAGCAAAACCAGCGAGCTCTGTGGCCGACAACTGAGTGACGTCCCTGCGATGCAGACCGGCAGGAATCGCGGCGGTCAAGCCACAAGAACCAAGTGCAGCGGAGATGAGCAGCAAAGAGTACATCCTAGAGAGGGAAATCCGTGCGGGGAAGGCTTGAGAGTCGACCTCTTGACAATGGGAACCATTTATTCAATTTTCCATCTATCATCCTACTCGGTCCCAGCTACACAGTACTAAAGATTTTCGGTTAATTTTACGGGTTGCACACAGGTCGGTACATATGGTTTTCTGCAGCGGGAAGAGACTTTGACAACCAGTAGCGGTCAACTGACCAGAGGGGAATTGTAAAAATTGTGGTGGTGAAAAATCACAAGGTAATGTATATACGAACAGCAACGGACGCCTGTACTAAGGTGAGAACGAGCTTTAGTTTTGCGCAGGAAAGGCTATTTCGTACGTTTTATATTTAGCGAAACGTTCCGGGCCACGGACATCGCGAAAGCAGTAACTGGTGGCGAACGGCGGATATGCATGTGTTGGTGGAGTAACGGTCAACAGGCGAATAGAGTGAAGGACAACAGCAGAGCATGGACCCACCGCAATCATGCTTCCGAGGGAAGCCATCTGACTCTTCAATAAGATATTATAGTCTTCGTCAGTAAAAGGGATGAGAAATCCAAGTTTAGTTTAGTAGTGTGTCAGAATAACAGAGGTTTTTGCCTGTGTTTGGCCCTGCGCGAGTCCAGCTTAAGAGACTCGGTTGAGATTCGCAAAGTGAAGCCAAGTCTGAAGCGCCGCGATTAAGATAAACACGGTCACTAGGAAGACAAAAGGTAAGGTGGGCACTTTTATAAGATGGGCGGTAATACCGTATACGCATACGGAGTTAATAAGCGTCTATGCCTCCTCCTCGTTCAGAGATGAGAGGAATGATGAGTGAGAGGAAAAGAAATGTATTGGGTGAACGTGATCGTTGGCCTAAAGCGGCGATCGCGACATTGCCACGAGAGAACCCAAAACGCCTTGGCGAAATGGGGCTCGTAGCAGCGAACACGGGCCAACAGGAACCAGTCTCGAAGGCTCGGAGAGCTGAAAGAGACAGAACCGTGAAGCGGACCCAACAGAAGAATCACGTTAGCCCTAAGGGTGGTCGTTGTGAAAGGTGGGGTGATGGAGCAAAGTCAACACACTTGAAACAGGGCTTGCGCTCGAGGTGGGGAGCAAGCTCAAACAGGCGAGTAAATTGGAAGCGGGAAGCGGCATCAGCTAGGCTATTTGCCTCTGAAGGAATCCAGTGTGACTCAAATGTGAAGTCAAACTGTACTGCAAAGCCTATCAGCTGACGTAGTAATTCCATCATTGGCGCGGAATGTATAGAGAGCGAGGATGTCGAGAGAAGAGAGCCGTCGGTTGCTTCGGCCACGGCTGTTAGTTCCGTGGCTGGTCCACACTTCAAATAGATACAGCCTCTTTTATATTTGATATTCGACCTATTTTATATACAGCCTAGATAACATGAATCGAGGACTTTTTCCCCGCCCTTTCTTCCCTGCCTTCACTGAGAACTTTGGACACAGCGAAGAATCCGCCATCTCGACGACCCTTTTCCCGGCCGTCTTCGAAACCGTTCCGGCCTCGAATTCAACAGGTTATGGGCCCCGGCCCTGCCAATTGACTGCCGTTGTCGTTATCCATCTGCGCTAAGCGCCCGTTTGCCGCTCCTTGCGAGGAGCCCGTGTTTTTCTGTTTGCCGCGTTGCGACGCCCGATCCCTTCCTTGCGAGGAAGCCGTTTGTGTTTGTATTCGTCCTTGCGAGGACGCCGACTCTTCCTGAGGGAAGCCGCTGCCGTGTTATCTACTCCTGTGGGAGCCGTTTGTTTTGCCGATCATGTCTATTGCCGAGAACTCGACCCGCGATGGGAAGCTCATCTTGCGAGATGACCAGTCTGAGGACTTGTTGGGGAATTGGCAGATGCAGGTGAGAGGTGTGATGAGGAAGAAGAAGGTTTTGCTGTTTGTGGAAAGAGAGGAGAGGATGACTGACCCAGTTACTGGGGCATTCATAGAGGAGGTGGGAAAGCCGAAAGCGCCGGAGCCAACGACTGGGAAGAATAGTAAAGGTTGGAAGGCTTGGAAGGATAAGAGAGATGAGGCTGCTGCTGTGATTGTCGAGCGCATTGACCCTGACCAGTACGTGCATATCAAAGGGATTGATGATGATCCACTCGCCATGTGGGAGGCTCTTGCGAGCTACCACACCGTCAAGGGTTTAGGATCTGTTGTTTCTGTTTACAAGCGTCTTATGGCAGCCCGAAAGGACGATTCGGTCACCATCTCTGCTCACGTCAAAACAATTCGAAAACTTGCTGGTCTCCTTGAGAGTCTCGGAGAGCCCATTACCCCTTCCTTTATCGTCTCATGCATCCTTGTATCCCTAACCGACGATTATCAGCCCATCATACTCAAGCTCGATGGTGATCCTATGGTCTCCGACATCGACTATGTCACTGCGCGACTCGTAAACTTTGAAAAGACCTATGGAAAGGGTCAACCGGAGTCTGTCATGTCTGGTGAAAGGTTAAGTTCATCTGACACCTCTGCCATGGCCGCTCGTGCACGCCGTCCTGTATCCGAGATCACCTGTTTCAGGTGTGGAAAGCGTGGTCATATTCAGGCTCACTGTCGGGAACCTGCACCCGCTCCTGCTGATGCGTCCACAACTCTCATGGCCATGTCGAGTCCGCCTGTTGTTGGGGAGTTGACCCAGTACTACGCAGTGTGATGGAGTTCCAGAAGTCGTGGGAGCTACGGACAATCTTTTCTTTGTATGTGTTTGATTCCTTGCTTTTATTTATTGTTCTGTTTGCCGTGACCTTCACAAGTGGGAGTGTCGAGAGAAGAGAGCCGTCGGTTGCTTCGGCCACGGCTGTTAGTTCCGTGGCTGGTCCACACTTCAAATAGATACAGCCTCTTTTATATTTGATATTCGACCTATTTTATATACAGCCTAGATAACATGAATCGAGGACTTTTTCCCCGCCCTTTCTTCCCTGCCTTCACTGAGAACTTTGGACACAGCGAAGAATCCGCCATCTCGACGACCCTTTTCCCGGCCGTCTTCGAAACCGTTCCGGCCTCGAATTCAACAGAGGAGATAGTGTCATGGGCATTAGTGTTGTCAGTATTGAAGCAAATATGAAAGCCTGAGAACTCTGGACCCCAGCAGCGTATGGCATAAACAACCGCAAAGAGTTCCTTAAATTTGATGTCACGCTTTGAACCGGAGTAACGACGAGGCATTCGGATAGAGAACCATTTGGAGCCAAAGATACCACCTGCTCCTTTGGTACCACTGGCATCAGTAAAGATGTCCATGACTGGACGGTCAGGACGTATGCAACGTATACCATTCCAAGGTTGGCAGTAGGTGAGCCACCAGGTAATGTCCCGATGAACTGACCTGGGAAGATGACGGCGAGAATATGGCGAAGTAAAAGAGGAGGAGAAGCGGAAGAGTGAGGCCATAAAGGCTCTAGAGTATGGAATGACCTGAGAGCAAAAGATCATAAAGCCAGTGAGCTCCTGTAGCTCAAGGAGGTTGCAGTGCATGCGCGTAGACCATGCTACAAGAAGCTCATGCAGAAATGAGAGCTTATCAGGTGGAAGGCGGGCCTCCATCTTAATAGAATCAAGCACAACACCAAGGAACTCCAAAGCAGTGGTAGGGCCCTCAACCTTTGACTCCTGAAAATTAAGCCCAAGCGCCTGAGCCAGAGAACGAGTCCAAGCCAGAGCGGCGTGAACAATAAAAACTGGCGTATCCGGCCGGAATATCTTCAGGAAGTCATCCAGATAGTGACGAATAGAAGCTGGAAGATGGCGGTCCAAAATCCAATGGAGAGCCTCTGAAAAGAGATTAAAGATGTAAGGTGCTGAGCGCAAACCAAACATGAGAAAGTGTTCGTAATAGAAATGGCCATCCCACTGATACCCCAGCAGTGGCCAATCCTCAGCACGTATCGGAATATGTCGGAACGCAGACTCCAAATCAAGTTTGATCATCAATGAACCTGGACCGGAGGCCACCAAGTCCTGAATGGCCATGATGAAATGATCATAAACAATGTGGACCTCAGAATCAGGAATACCATCATTGACCGATGATCCCCGAGGCCAAGATAGGTGATGAATCTGGCGTTTCTTCTCGGAGCGTTTCCGTGTGACAACACCCAGCGGCGAAGAACGGAAGTTGGGGAAGGGAGGGGTAGTGAAAGGTCCGGCGACACGCCCTTTGGAGAGCTCCTTCGAAATGATATCTGAAACTGTTTCTGGGGACTGTATGGCCGATTTGAGGTTCTCGGATATGAGAGATAAGGAACGGTCTCCATTGAAACCAATATCAGCACCATAGTCAATGATGTGCAAAAGGCTGTCGACGACAGCAGGGTCAGGATACTCTCGTAAAAAGTACGCCCAAGCATCGCGGTGT
Organism: Lentinula detonsa; assembly: GCA_027921405.1. NCBI lineage: Eukaryota > Fungi > Basidiomycota > Agaricomycetes > Agaricales > Omphalotaceae > Lentinula > Lentinula detonsa. The sequence goes on from JANVFU010000011.1 coordinate 165,225, forward strand.
AGCCTTGAGGTGACCCGCGTGGGATGGGATGAACGAGGCGGCAAGCCATTTATACGCGGATCTGTATTAGGACGCCGTGGTGGCATGAGCTTAGGAGGGAAAAGGCCATCAAAAGGCAAAGAGAATGGAGGTGGGGAGATCGGTACGAAGACCGGAGCAAGAGGCGAGAGAGATTTTGGTGGTACAGACTCACATGTCACACTGGCAGTGAGGAGCAGAAGCTCACCATCCAACAAACAAGGGCCAATAGAAGGGCCAGAGGTGCCAAAAGAAGGCAAAAAGGAGGAGGACTGATGAACAAGCACTGCTACAGCCTCAATAGACGATGGCTCGGAGTGTGCAACAGACTCAACAGGGAGGAGCGGATCCAAAGTAGTGGAAACAAGCTCGGCACAAGCAAAAGAAGGTGGGAAGGTGGAAAGATGGCGGTTCGGTGGGTGGAAACGATGTGAGCGTTGTCGATTAGCATAGCCGCGAGAACCATAGCCAACATGCTGGGTGCGAGTGAAGGAATGAGGTTGCTGAATGGGGGGATGACGGGCGGTCCAAAACAATTTTGACCGCTGGCGAAACCCGAAGACGTGTCGTGTGAAAACCCCTCGAGGAGAAGCCAAATAGATATTACCCCCACTACCCTCAACTAATTCAGCGCGCAGATGCGACGGCAGGTCCTCAACACAAACACCTCCCATAACTAGCCACTGAAGCCTTGAACGTGAACTCGATCCCTAAAAAAGAAAAGAAACAGCAGATGAACTCTGCATGCATCCTGTGAGATGCTGGAAGAAGGGAAAGAGACGACAAATCTACCTGCATGCATCCTGTGAGATGCTGGAAGAAGGGAAAGAGACGCCAGAAGTCATATGACTCGCTCGTTGCATAGACCCTGGTCAAAGGTCTTTGACCCGCTCACCCTTAAGGCCTCTCTAGAAGTCGCATGATTCATCAGCGAACCTGTTCTCAACGCACAACGCACAACAACAGCTTGATAAAACGAGTGGGAATAATGAAACACGGCAGTTTCAAAACAAAAAAAGGGATTACAATGCTATAATAGCCCACCGCGAGGGTCGAACTCGCAGCCTTCAGATCGCCCTGCCAATAAGAGTCTGACGCTCTATCCGATTGAGCTAGGCGGGCTCGACAACCCTTCCAGTTTGGAATATTATATTGTTTAAGCTCTATACATGTCCGAAGTGAAGGAAATACAAAATGAGGCTAAGTATGAATACTTAAGAGAAAGAAAATTAGCGGCAGCAGTACTAAGATACAGTAGGTGCTTCGTAATGATACATATTTCCACTAAAACCCCGACGACAGAGAAAAGTCTCAACCATGCAACTATAGGAAAGCACCGACAATAGCACTGACGACGACGATCACGATGCCAGCACCGCAGATCCCGTGTATTGACAATGCGCCGTTGCTACTCGAGGTTGCGGACGGTGAAGACAGCGAAGCGGAGCCAGAGGCGGAAGTGGCGTTAAGGGCGATGGCTTTAGCTTGAAAGGCCTCGAAGGAGCTGTTACTAGACTCGACAGCATTGACGCTGAAAACCATGCCAGATTCGCAGTGGGAAACTGGAGTACTTTGTCGGCAATAAGCCCAAAAGGGTTTGGTCTTTAAACAGTTGCGTTAGGACTAAGAAAGAGATACAAGAAGATAAAGAGGCGTACGTCGTTGATTTGGATAGTAACGGTAGGAAAGGTCGTAGCGTTTGTTGAGACAGGCATGAAGCCCGAGTCAAAACTCACAGTCCCAGGGCTGCTCGCAGACAGAGGCGTGCAAGGCTAGATCATCACAAAAATGAGCCACGTTACACAAGTAAGGGTAAACAGCAACGAACGTCGGCGAAAGAACTCTGAGTGACAGTGTGGTTCTTCTGGTGGAACTCGAAGGTAATGGTGTCTCCAATCTGGGCAGTGACGTTGGCGGGATTGTAAGTGAGTGTGCCATTGTCACCAACGATGACTCGATGGTCTGTGGATATAGCGGAAGTGGGTGCGGAAGATCCGGGATAGGAACCATAGGTCGTGGTGATAGTGTCGCCATCAGAAACAGTAACAGTGGCAGTCACTGTGACTACAGAAGCGGAAGCAGTGGTGGTCGAGTTAAGGCCCATGGCAGCGGCCTTGAAAGCCGCGAACTTGGCATCAGAGCCCGGATTCACAGCAAATACCATTCCCTGCTCGCAATGTCCAGTTTGACGGCAGTATACCCAAACAGGCTGCAAAACGTCGGTGAATACATGAATCGTGAGAGCACAAACAAGTGACCTACGTCGGTATTCTCAATGGTAAGTTCGGCGGTGATAAAGTCACTAGTAACATTATCGGCAACGGGGACACTGAGCAAGAACAAGTTGAGCAAGCGGCGCATCAAAAGCGATAGAACATTACCCACAATCCAGAATCAAATCCATTGGCTAGCGGTGAGCAAGGGGAAGCAAACGAAGATTGAGTGACAGTGTGATTTTTTTGTTCAAACGTGAACCGAACGACGTCGCCAATACTGGCGTTCTGAAAGGACAGGTATTCTCAAAAAACTATTGATAATATTATCGATCAAGAACGTACGACGTATTCAGGTGCATAGGCAACAGTTCCATTTGGTCCTCCGACAGTAATGTCAATCGTAGCAGAGCGCACAACAGGTGGAATGGCAGCAAGAGAAATGCCGGCTAGGGCAGCAAGAGCAGAAGTTTTGAAAGAGAACATTGTAGCCAGCTGATGATATGTTGAAGGTCGATAAGATTTTCAGGTCGTAAAAAGAAAGTCGTGCGTGCGTCGTAGGCAAAAAGAAAGAATAGGTAACGGGAACATTCTAGCAGACGGGGTTTTATACTCGAAGCAAGACAATGAAGTTGACCGTTTGTTGAGAACAATGGCTTTGACACCTGCCTTTTTTGGAATGACGGTTACGTTGTCCCGGTTTTCTTTTGTTCTTTCGAGCACAAAGTTCAGCTGAATGACCTTGACCTGTAAGTATGGCAGTAATTGTTTTTTGTCAAAGAAACATAATAGAAGCACATCTAATAACTCAACAAAGGTAATCAAGCACTCCGAGGGCCCACGTAAATTGCGTACTACAAGTCTGTATGCATATGTAGCAACATTTCCCGGGGAAGCTCAGCACCTTCACCGTGCCCAAGAGCCGTTCCTCCATAACAAAAGAAACCACTCCAGGATTTGACGTTGAATACTAAGTACATTATTAGTAGGCGTAGAGAACTGGGTCCTCGGTCCCGGTCCGGCTACCGGCACAGAGCTCTGTGTGATCACCCAACACCAAATTCGATGGATCTCAGCCAATTACCCGATGGTGCGCAAGGCGGACAGAATGCAGAAGAGGAAGCAGCGAAGAGAACACATGAGGAGCAGATGCGACGTGACATGATGGCAACCGTCCTGGATAACGGTGCTCGAGAACGTTGTATGTCTCTACTAGATCTGATAAAAATGTACATTTTCTCAATTCTTGTACCAAAGTATCGCGTATATCGCTCGTCAGTCCTGAAAGGTCCCGGCAAATTGAGGCGATTTTGTTAAGAATGGCGCAGTCGGGTCAGTTAAAAGGCAGAGTATCGGAGAATCAGTTGATTGAGCTGCTGGACCAGGTCCGTCCTTCTCTCAGCGCGTTATGTGCAATTCGTGGCTCATGGTGTGTATGATCAGATGGAAAGTGTCGAAGGAAAGACAACAACGAAGCAGTCTAAGATTGTGGTTTGTTGGATCTTTTGACTTCGTGTCACCCACAGCCCGCTTACCTCTTACGGTCACAGTTCCAGCGAAGAAAAGATTTTGACGACGACGATTTCGACATCTAACTCACACGTACTTTCATTTTTCTTGTATTGTATCGTCCTGCTCCCGGAAATCTACTCTGTTTCCACATCGAAATTGAACCTATTACACAACTTCACTTGCGCTGCAAATCCACACACTTGAACAACTCTCAAATCCGAATCTAAACGAACTCAGAATGACGTCTGACGAAGAAATTTCGGATTCCGATGCAAACTGTGAGTCGATACACGGTAGCTCGATATATCAACTCATTACCCTCACCTGGACTAGCTCTAATTTACAATCCCGATCAAAATCCCGAAGCCAAGCGGGAATTGCGAAGAAATTACTATGCTCTTCAATTGCAACTACAAGGCCGGTGACTCAGTAAATATTGATAAGCGATTACTTATAGTTTTACAGCTTTCGACCAGGAATGCAAACAGAAACAACGAGCTCATGAGCTAGGTGATATCCTTCGAGCAGCAGATATTCTTTCCAAACGAGGTTAGTTTCCGGGAAAACATATCGTATCTGTGCTAATATGCGGTCGTCTCTGCAGTCAGGGACACACCCGAAGCGTTACTGGATGCCGATGTCATAGTCAATCTTTCTTCAAAATCAGGTCGATTGACGCGTGAGCTTCAATTTAACTCGGGGATGTTCAATTTGGATGAATATGTATTGAACTTGGTGAGATTCATGGGTGGTCGTAAGCTTGAACCTGAGTCTGTTGAAGAAATATCTGACGAGGAAGATGATCCGCAATTGGTCGAGCCATTGCAGTGGGAGCGTATCGGAAAATTCGCTATGAGAAAGAATAAACGTGTTACGGTGGCTGGTTTTATGTAACTTTTTTGTTTATAAATCGCTCAATTCGCACTCATATTTCTGTTCATGCTACAGGTTCGGTCCCCTTTTGTTGCAAGATTCCCGGAAACGGAAACGGAAACGGAAGCAAAGCACAAGATCGAAGATAAACAAAGCTGATGAACGAAGACCTCAAGAAATTACTGAAGAGGAGCTGCAAAGATCTACGAATGAGACGATGAGGAACGTGCTCACGGTGCGCGTTCTTGCACTGCGCAGGTGTGGTCCCGGTCGCTCACTGTTCGACTAGATACATGCCATTTTACAAGACGTCGGCCCTGCCAATTTATTCCAACTCATTATCAATCCTGCCAGCTTCGCCCAATCCGTTGAAAATTTATTTTATTTGTCATTCCTTATCAGAGAAGGGAAAGCTGGGTTGGACCTCGGAGAAGACAGAGAACCAATAATTTATGGTGAGTTTGTCTCTACATATATGAACCAACAGGCTGTGAACTCTGGCCATACAATAGTACCAGATGACGATCCCGATCAGCCTCAGATACGAACGCATCAACATCCGGAAAGTCGACAAACGGTACTCGAGCTGGATATGGCTACTTGGAAGGTAAGAGTTCAAAAATAGGAAGGATGCATGCATCACAAACAACTCGTATGATAGCGAGGTATAGAGGTATTTGAGATTTCTGAGCCTCTAATCCCGCATCGAAAACTGTTTTAGACGAGGATTGGTAACAAATAGTATGGATAAGGTCTCTCGGTGCTTTCCGCCTATGAAATATCACTATGTATATACACCTGTCAGTCCATATCTTGTATCTGTTCAACACTTTACCGTTGGATCATGTATTTGTGCTCATTCGAATGAGTGGTAACGACTAAGATTTCTGTATCCTGACACATCCTAGCTTTTAGTTGTGTAGTACTATACATCGGAGCCCCCCTCACATTCGATCTCTCCTGATTCATTTTAGTCATCTCTTATTTCTTTTCACCCGGAACTGTTGCCAAGAAAAACCTTCGTCCTGGTCTATCGCGCGCAACCGCTCTCCTACAAGCTCCCCCAGAGGAAATCCAACTTGGTTATCAACCAGATCAAGAGTATCCCAAATTACTTGCAAGACACTTTTTCGTATTTGGGCATATTTCCCCCCGTTTCTCGTTGGTTCCGTAGTCCTTGGAGTGTTTACATTAGGAACGGGACTGAGGTCCATGTCGATAGTAATCATCTGGAGGGTAGAAAAAACAGCGAGCGAGCTCGATCTCAAGCTCAGCGAGATGCGCAACTACATCGCGAGGCTAACGAAGTTGCATCACAGATGTGAGTGAATTATAGATGCATTAACAACGGGTATACGTTCTTCTTCCCATCATGTATCCCAGAGGTGCTGGCTCCACGTAAGAAATCCAGACTGGGTGACACACCTAGTCAACTGGTGAGCTTGTCAATGTACGGAAATCTAGAGAAATATCACAGGGATTGTGCATCCAGAAGAGTACTATGAGAAGTCTTCATGGTTTTCCGATGCACCGATGCACCTTGTTCGGAAGTCCCTGATCCAATGAGACTTCTGAAATGTTGGCAATTACACGCACAAGTAATGGTCGTTGACATGACCATTGACCTTTAGGTTCGAGGCCGCCCAGGCAATGCGTTCCAGCACCTGCTGGTCATGTTCGCTGCCACATAGATACCCTTTGAGAGTGCAGCAAGCGATCTATCAAGCTCCTGTCCCTCAACATTCATCTAATTTGCCCAGCAGGGCATCTCTTGCAGTATGGGTCTAGTATACTTATAGGACTCTGGTATAAGGATGGTGCGCATGAAGCGCGCAGAGAAATTCCGTTACAGAAAAGTGAAGAAAAGCACGACCACTCATTCGCGATGTCAAGTCTGTAAGGTGATTTAGTCTGGGCCCTAGCTGGATAACGAGCTCACAATTCATTGAAGTCGACGCCTCGAAACTCAAAGAATTCTACTAAGTAAAAGCGCCGTTCCGGCACTTTTTTCTGGAAACAGCAATAATTCGAGAAAGACGCTTGTCACGCTTGTACCATCTGTACTCGATGCTCTGAATGTCTACCTATAAGCACTCGCTTGCTCCGATAGTCGTTCATGCATTTCCTCATCCAATATCAGCACTCTCTTTTGATCCAGTATCGGATGCTCTCTGGGTCGGCTCGGGCAACGGTTATGTTTCTGCTCACCACAGTATACAAGGCCTGAGAGGCGTACGCTTCAAGGCGGGAGATTTACCTGTCCTAAAGGTAGTTGCAGACGAAAACTCAGTCAAAGCAGCCTCAGCAGGAGGAGATGGAGTAGGATCGTGGGTCAAGGGTGGTTCGAACAAATGGTTCTACAAGTAAAGTATGATATATCGGCAATTTGATACCCTCTCAATCAGCCTCGATATAGCTCTGCTGATTCTGTCATGAATTTCGCCAACTATTCGACGATAACAGCCCTTTCGACTTCTGGCTCAGAGCTGTTGTTGATCAACGCAATGACCGGAAACCTCTTGAGACAAACTACAATGCCTTCTATCGCTACACATCTTGAATTCTCCCACAACATTCTTTTGGCAGGCTCTGCGGATGGATATCTTCGTGCCTATGATCCAAGAACTGGGACGGTCCGCAATGGAGGCTCCGAAAGCACGGTCAAAGCACACTACGGAGGCATTCAGGGCTTGCAAACCACGGGGAACTTCATCTTTACTATTGGCATGAGCTTACGGTGTGTATTTTATGCCGAAGTTTTAATATCTCGCTTATCCGTTACAGACAAGCACGTCCTTTCCCAGATCCGTTGGTTAAAGTATACGACCTCCGTAATATGCGCGCGCTTCCTCCCATTTCCTTTGCAGATAGTCCCGCGTTTATCAACGTCGTTCCAAATCGCACCTCAACTATAGCTGTCACATCTAATTCTGGTAGCATTAGTATTGTGGATGCTTCGAACTTTGGAGGCATCTCGAACGATTTTTCGCAGGTAACGGTTGGGTTCACTGTTTCCGCAAGTCGCTGACGTGTATCTAGATCGAAAACCTCACGTCTTTCATCACAGCTGTAGCGATATCACCAACTGGTGCCTACCTGGCCTGCGGTGATGCTGACGGAATAATTCACTTGAAGTCCCAAGTTGAGGGCGATGAAGTTGTACCTTTGAATGGTTTTGAAGGACGCCCAGTAGAGTGGGCTAATCCTCCGGAACCACTTCCTGAGATAGAATGGACGGATTCAACGTACCTGAATTTTATGGATCAAATACCGTCCGGCTCTCATATCCCTTTCTCCTAGACCCTTAAACTCGATTGGTCTACCTCGTTATAAAACCCAACTTCTATCAGCTTGGACACGCCAGTTCTCCTCGTCAAGAACTATCTCATTTCCTCCCCCACAGAAGATTCCCACTCAGGTCTTGAATACGATGAAGATGAATGACAATGTTGCGTATGCTCCGCTTCCTAAAGAGCTCCGAGGTAGAAGGAACATGGTTGTATCGGAAAAGAAGAAGTCGGGAGGCCGATTTCATAGTGGGAAATCAGGAATTGGCAAGGTAAGCTAAGACTTTCTTCATACATTTCACGACGTGGTGCATATTCCAGCAGGAGCCTGAAACTCCTTCGTTCGAGTATGCCGGTGATGATATTCCGATGATATACTCTCATGTCGAGATCGAGTATTCAAAGTTCGGCGTTGAGGACTTTGATTTCGGGTGCGTATCTCTGTTAGTTTCTCTTTCTTGATCGTCAATCAATACGCACCAGGTTCTACAATAAGACTGAATATAGCGGACTTGAGACGCATATCTTGAACTCCTATACCAACCCTCTTCTACAAGTGTTGCACTACAACCTTCCCATTCGACAACTTGCTAAATCTCATATCACTACTGATTGTCCACGAGAGCACTGTCTTCTCTGTGAACTGGGTTTTGTTGTACGCATGTTGGAAGACGCCGCGGGAACCAATTGTCAATCCAGCAATTTTTGTAAAGCTGTCGGCGTCTTGGCTCAAAGCAAGTGTGTTGGCGTTTGTTCGTAAGAGTTGCTGTTCTAACTGGATTTTATCACGATTCAGTGTCGAACGCCATCGATCTTGTCGATTACGGTCGGGAACCCACAGAACTCGATTACGCTCATATGATACAATCTTTTCAGCGATTCCTCTTTGATCGACTCGTCCTCGAAGGCAATGACTTTTCTGCTAACCCAATCATCGTGAAAGGATCTTGGCATGAGAGCAATCTACAACACACCGTCCCCGCACCCATTACCCAGTTAGTCGGAATCAATACGAAGAACGTTGTGACATGTTTTCACTGCAAAGCCGCCAAGAGCAAGGATAACTTGACTCATATAGTAGACTTGATATATCCACGAACGGTGTGCATCATTTCAACCTGCTCAATTCCTGTATTCATTCTATGCACAGATTCTTCCGAACGACACGGTGCCCTACTCTGACTTCCCTACCATTCTTCGCAATTCTATCCTGCGCAACATGACCCACAAAGCCGCTTGTACGAATTGCGGAAAGAACTTCAGCAATTTTACGAGCAGACGGGAGATTTCAACACAAGATCTGCCTTTGACACTCGCAGTCAATGCCTGCGTAAACAGCGAAGATAATTTCAAATATTGGTTTGACCACCGAAATCAAACCTTCCTTAAACCTCAAATTGAACTACATGGAGAGGTAGATGGCATGGAAGATCCTGAAGGTGCTGTTTACCAGCTACGGGTGAGAACACTTCGGATATCATATATGCTAAACAAAACTCGAAAAATCAACAGGCTGTGATTGTGCAAGTCGCTACCGATGAGAGTTCGCATCTGGTTGCCATTGTCAAAGGTTGAATTCTTATCCTTGTCTAGTTTGAAGAAGTGTCACTCAGACTATGCGTTATCAGTTCCCGAAGCCAAGGGAAATGAAGACGAAGGCACTAGTCCCTGGTACATATTCAATGACTTTGTAGTGCACAATGTTCCTGAGCAGGAAGCTCTCAGCTTTCCTGGCAGGTGGAAGGTAAATTTTACTAACAGAGATGGTATTAGTTTTGGAACCTCATTTTTACCAGATTCCTGCGATTTTACATCTTGAACGTGTGGATAGAAAGGACGCATTGGACTTGGCTCAGCTTCCTGATGCTATTGATCCCGCCATTCTATGTCGAGAAACCTCTATATCTCTGTAAGTCTAGCCTTCACAGTGCCATTGTTCTTATTCGTCGTTTATCGTGATTTCATTGTAGGAATCGTGATCCCGACTTAATAAAGCACGAACTTCTCGATTTCGCGGAACTTCCTATGGTAGGCACTGTCGTCGCTGTCGACGCCGAGTTTGTATCCATGCAACAAGTGAGGGACTTCATCTACATGGAAGAATTACTCTCTAATCCCAATCTCAACCAGGAAGAGACTGAATATCGTTCCGATGGGACAAAAAAAGTCATACGACCGGCAAGACTCAGCTTAGCTCGCGTCTCATGCTTACGGGGTAATGGTCCAAAAGAGGGCTTGCCATTCATTGATGATCATATCCACACCAGTGAGGTGATCGTGGACTACCTGACTGAGTTCTCTGGTATCAAATGTATGTAGCAGGTCTCCGTCATCAAGAGTCAATCATGTTAATTCCTCTCCTTAGTTGGGGATTTGGATCCTATGCGGTCCCCGCATACTCTAACTCCTCTCAAGGTGGTATACAAAAAATTGCGTCTGCTGGTGGATCGTGGCTGTATCTTCATTGGACACGGCCTATCAAAGGATTTTCGAATAATCAGTGAGTATCTCAGATGTCTGGGTTCCTTCGTCTGTTTTACCCGATATTTGCTAGATATATATGTTCCTCCTGAGCAAGTGATTGACACGGTCGATTTATACTTCATCAAGGCTCGTCAGCGCCGTCTCTCTTTGCGCTTCCTATCTTGGTATCTTTTCCGTGAGGTCATCCAGACGGAAACGCACGATTCGATTGAGGATGCCCATTTCGCTCTCAAGTTATTCAAGAAATATAACGAGTTTGAGGGAGAAGGCATTTTTGATCAGAAACTTGAGGAGATATACAAAGAAGGACGCCAATACGTGAGTTCTCAAATTATCAAGGTGCTCTGCCCTCTGACACATGAGTGTAGAATTATAAGCCTCCACCTCCTCCTGGCTCTTCCCCTGTGGCGCGTCAAGCTACACCTCCAATATCAATAGGAATCCCAAGTCCTCTGTCAAGCCCTCAATCTTCCCGATACCAATATACATCTAATAGCCAGACTGGTTCTCCCCCATCACGTAGAGTGTGTGTTTCGATACTTCAAAGTAACTGCTACTTACGCCTTCATCATAGTATTTGTCTCGCTCTCGACCTCAGGGATCGCGTCGACTGTAGGATTTTGTAGCGTTGCTTGTAATCGTGTACACCGCTTCTGTGTCCAGAATGTCCCTAGAACTGCTCTGACCATTTAAATTGCTCAACTCGGAACACCTATAACGACTACTAAAAGTCTAAAACAGTATCAAGCAAAAATTCACACATGCATAGAGTATGGACTTGAGAACGGAATATGTCCTAAATTCCACTCAAAACTAAGAGAGCGCTGAAGTAAGTAATGATTAAATAGCCATATGTAGATGAGATAGCGTCCAAAAGAATGTCGGTTCACAAACAGCAAGAGAATCGTCAAATGAGGATCACAACGAGCACAAGCCCGAGCCGGCGAGAGAGCTCTTGGGATACATCGCGACCGGTAGTCCACCGTTCATGTTCACCGCAGCATTCCCACTCCCATCCGAAGTGACCGACTGGCAACTCATCACATCAATAAGAGCAGTGTCCGTGGGCCATCCGGCCGAAGTAAGCTTCGTGCTTGGAGCTTTACTGCCTTCATTGCTAATGAACAGCATCATATTGCTTTTCCTGACACTCATCACGGTGCTCAAGGGAGCGTCATATGCTGGTTTCGCAGTAAGGAACGCGCTGTCGGAGGTACTGACGTGGTTGCGGAAGGTGTTGAGGGTGGCAAAGTAGGTGTACAATTTATCTGACCCAGTTGGGTAGCCAGTGAGCCAGAGTGCTTGACGGTTCTGGGGAGCATTGCTTCCAGAAGACATTTGTTCTTGACCGTAGAAGACTGGGGGGAAAATCAGATCGAATACATGATTTCGATTTGTTTTCTTTCACTGACCTAGGGGTATTCCATTGCCTGAGAGGACAGTCAAAGCTGCGGCGGTTTTTAGGATGGCAGCATCGGAGGATATTGAAGCTAAGAGGATCTTTGAGATTAGTTTTCACAGGACATTATTACAATGAAAAGTTTGTGCTTCACCCATCCTTGCGTTGTCGTGATTTTCCATGAATGAACCAAGCAGAGAAACGTCCTGCGGCAATGAGCTCATGTCTACAAAGAGTGGATGGTTGAAAACAGACCTTGCATGTGGTAACGAGACCGTTCATCACACCAGCCAGCATGGTCATATTTCCTTGACCACTAAGAGCCTCCGTAGCATACGTCTTCATGACATAGTTGTGAACACCATCCATGTAATCTTGGTAGGCACACTGGGTCCTAAGCGGAAAATACAAAGACAAGCCATTGAGCATGTAAGGATTTCAAAGCAGTTTTTCCACTCACGGAGCATCTTCATACCAGGCTTCTCCCTGACTGTAGACACCGGCAGCACTGACGAATGCTGGCCAGAAATCTTTTCTGATGCTCTTGGCTGCATCAAGACGAGCGCCGTCAAAACCGTACGTTGTGGTCAAGTTACGAGCAAAATTGTTTAATATATCTACAACTTGATCGTCTTCTGTGTTAACATCCATGAGAGGAACGTATCCATCGCCCATCCAGCACTGCGAGGGGGAGGTGATGAGAATTCAATGTACGCAAAGGAACGGTTCTGACATACTTGCTCAGCGGAAGTCTGATTACTCCAATTTATCCAGCATTTGGGATGGAAGTACGACTCGCTATCGAGCGGGGTTAGCCCACTCCAGTTGATGTTGGAGTCTCCCCAGTTTGCAAAATGGTTCACAACGATATCGACCATGACATACATCCCACGAGCGTGTGCTGCATTGACAAGACTTTTGAGGTCATCGGCAGATCCAAAGTTCGAGTTCACATTGTAATAGTTCTTGGGCCAGTAGCCTGTTTTGAAGAAACGAATTAAGAGAGAGGTATAAGATAAATATCGTAACGTACCATGGTAAGCTTCGCCTTCGTAAGTGTCATCAGCTATCTGCTCAATTGTAGGGCTAATCCATATCTGTAAGTAGGTATAGGAGTAAGGTCAATCCGTGTCAGAGCTCTGTTCGGCTGGCAACTCACCGCCGTGAAATTCATCCCTTGGATATAGTCAAGCTTATTCTCAATGCCCTTCCACGAACCACCGCAGTAGTTGGAAGACGAAGGGTCACAAGCCGCTGTTGTCGAGCCATCGGTTCGAGAGAAACGATCCGTCATAACCTACACATAACATAGTCAGCAACGGTTTCCTGCCTGAATGATGAATACATAGGCTATATATACCTGATAAACGGAACGTGAACGCCATTCTTCAGCGCTGGCTGCTAGCGAAGGTCGTATAATGCTCAGGCCGAGAGCAAGAGGAGTAAGGAGAGACTGGACGAACATCGTCGTGATAGAAGTAAAGAGAAAAATAGGATTTAGCGGCCTCGTTTCGCCTCGCCAGCTGGCTCTCTAGCCCCGCCGAATGATGAATGGTAATAACCCAGTAAGGAAATAATCTCTATACGGCTTCTCGGTCTTCCTTTCAACGATTGCATGACCATGACTCGGTCGTTTCTACTTGAAGGCTGACAAGCTCAAAGCCGAGAAGGAGAAAGGGAAGATAAGAAAACTAGTGCGCGATGTGACTAGGATCGTGACATATCGCGCCAACTGTGTAACAGTACTAGTATCTGGATAGTACGCGTGACTTTAGCTTCTTTACACTGATCAACTTGAAAAATCACTATCGTTAGAAGCACAAAATCGCGCGTCCTCGAGAGTCGAGACTCGATGCTCTTTCGTGCACTTTGTGAAAATTTCTGAAAGGAGATCTGAAAGAGATCAGTGCATCGCTAATTTTCCTATGTCCTGAGCTACTTTTACAGTACGCTGTGAATGAATCAGCTGCCGCTTGGTCCGACGGAGTCTGACAGTTAAAAAAGAGAGAGCGGTACAAAATATCTGACCAGGTTTTCACTTGCATCGCTTATAGGCTGGTTCCTCATTCGCGAGAAATATGCACAGGATGCTATTTCGAGTCACATTCCTACAATTCTCTGTTGTTCTGTCCTTTTTATTTCTTCTAGAGACCCTAGTATCGAACGCGGCTCCAACATCTCACCTCCTGAAAATCGACCAAAACAGCTTAAGCAATCCAGATTCACATCCTGCCTCATCGTCAACTTCACAATGTCCATCGTCCTCCTTCATCGCCCGATATGTCGAAGAGCACTTCTCCATCGGCAACAATACCTTGTTCTACTCTTCTCCAATCACTACTCAGATTGCACTGGATTTTGCAAAAGTGACTTCGAGCCCCAAGCTTTTTCCCGAACTGCCGAAATTCGTTGTGATTAGAGATGACTTTCCCGTTTTGAACACATGGCGGCTCATGTGCGGCGGGACCCAAAGCTCCAAGCTCGTTCCCCGTCTCTCTAAAGCCATGGCATTGGCGTCCAAACACAAAGCGTATGTCTTGGTAGGAAAGAACAGTCCGCCAAGACATACATCGATATGGTGGTTGGACGAGCTGCCCACGCTTCAGAGGAATGCGGAGGTTGATGAAATATTGGAAGTTGAATGGGAAGTTGAGATGAAACTCGAGCTTGGTGATGTCGAGAAGGCGGTCCGGAGGGCAAAGAATATTTGGACTGCAAAAAATTCACACTTGTTACCCGAAAGCAAGGCAGATGCGTAGCGTTTCACTCTTGCTGTTGTGTCGGTTTCGAGACAGTTCGCTTCGAACGATTGCCACAATAGTAGTGCAGTCAATACCACTCATAGTTGCACGACTATTTTCCGATCTCTCCATGACTGCCTTTCGAGCATCCTAGCTGCACATGCGACGCGATCTCTGATTTTTCAAAGCCGCAACTATTGAGATTTGAGTCAGGGTATGCTTACAATAATCGCAGTGGGTATCCGCAACATGTCGCAGTATACGTGCTCGTGAACGAACAACTTTGCTTTGATGTACTTATGGAGTTATGGGCCTTCGTGTTGATGAATTAGTTCCGCAGTTCACTTATTCGCAGTGCGCAATGCTCCGTCTGTTACTGAATTCAGAATCCTACCGCTATATATAGTGTCACCATTCTCATTGTCCCTTGTACTCAACAACAAAACCCGGTTCATTCTACTAACTTCGCAACTTTGTTAACATCGATTTCTGGAGAATGACAAACAACGACAATACCGTCAAACCCCTTCAACAGAAGTTCACTGTGGAACGATTCAGTCTCTCTGAGGGATCAATAACAGGTGAGTCCAAGTCTATGTATGTTACAGGCAATTTGCTCGCACTGACTCGAACTCTATTGCTAAAATAGAGGAAGACATTGAGAAAATGGTCAAGCTGAGCATCAGAGCTTTTGAAAGCGCGAGAGATAAAGACGGAGGTATGTCACCAAAATCCCTTCCTTCTAAACCAGATTTCCCAGCCCTGTAGACCTCTCTCAGGACGCCGTACTCGGCCGCGACTGGTCCCTCGCTCCCGTGTACTTTCGGTACATCATCCGTTTGGGATTGCTAGCAGATGCTATATATGGAGTGCGTGATATACAAACGAATGAAATCGTTGCATTAGGCATATGGTTTGGTCCTGGATCGTTGGATAGTAAATTTCAAGAATTGTGAGTGTGATGTTCAATCACTGTGCTGATACCCATGGTCATTGAATGATATGATTTTGACTGTGATGGTGACATTTTGATTTGTAGGAAGGAAAGCCGGCGTGCTGCAGGTCTGTATGATTTTCTTAATGGGTTGCAACCGCAATTTAAGGAATGGTATGAGCATGATGTGAGCCATTCTACGTATCGAGCGGCATACTAGACTCCCAAAACAATTCATCAGCTCCTGGAATTGATACGACAAAGGGAGGAACTCTTTACTGAGGAGGTAAGTTGAAAACAACTCTTATTGTAAGTGTTGAATGTGGACAATATTCATCCTCAGGAAAGATCTCGACGATGGTGGTGTATTCACTTGTGCACTGAACCTCAGTATCATGGTCGGGGGTTGGCGAGGTCAATCATAGATAATATCCATGAACAGGTTAAGTCGCTGCATCTCGCTTCACCCGCTTCGCAGAAATGACACATCAAAACTACAGGCTCGAAATACCATTGAAGGGGGATTTGTGGCACTGGCTGCGGGGGTTGAAGTCAATGTCAGTACTCTTCATTCATTGTAGACGTTCCAAACATACCAAATTCTGTAGGCCAGAAAATACCAATCTCTTGGATTTCAAGAACGAGGATTGTTACGGGCTCCTGTGCCTGACAACTCGGGAAAAGACTTTCTGTCCTATGTACTCAGTCGTGAATGAGACGAGACAAAACGTCGGGGGTCTACCGTAATTGATAACTAACTATGGGCAGTCGAATTAGAGGCAAAAACTGTAAAACCCCCGGCGGGACTCGAACCCGCAACCTCCAGATTAGAAGTCTGACGTCATAACCATTAGACAACGGGGGCGCCTGAGGGTTTGTCCCAAAAATCCGCACATATACAGCGCACTTGACCCCTTCGAAGTCGTCTATGTTAGAATCTCTGCTTTCGTTACTCAACTATAATATGGATTTCACTTCGCCGAAAACTCAACTAGCTTTATTTAAACCCCCACGCGAACTCTTCCTTGACTTGAATTCAGGTTTGAATTCGGTTTTCCTCCTTGTACTTTCTATATTTTGCTGTTCGTTTTTGTCCTTGCTATCTTATACCTCATTGAAGAAGGTTCTGGGCTATGCTTGTTCTACAACCACTACTGGCACGGCTATCACTTCGTCCCTCAATGTTCCACGTCGTCGACATCAAATCTTTCGTGCTCTATCGTCCTTCGTCGTCCCAACTCCTTTGGTAAAATCTCGTTTTCCTGCAAATTTTCTGCGACTAGCCATTTCATCAAGCGTCAGTAAATCGGCCAATTCTCTCGACACCATTGAGATCGATACAGCGCTTCTTCTCACATACCTCTTCTCTGGGCGGCTGGAGTTGAGGGAACGGTGGAAGGAAAACGAAGGGAATAATATCGACTTTTTGAACCCTCTGGAATCGTTACTCAAAGGAACACTGGAAGTGGACGGGTACCGATTTAAACTCAAAATTGGACGGAAGATATGGGCCAGCGTGTCTAGCTGGGTTTTTCTGGCCGGATATGGAGGAAATTTGACGACAACGGCTACAGTCTCTCCTCAATCTGCACCGCCCGCACGATTCACGCGGGATATACGACCTCTCAAGATCGATCTAGATTCTGCATCCTATGCGTCGCTCGAAATCATCCTCAAAGCATTCATCATTTCTATTCCATCTGGAGGCCAAGGTCTCGTCGAATTCAGTGTTCTCGCTCCGCAAATAAAATGGTTCAGTACAGAATTTGTGCTGTGTGCGATCTCGTTCAGGCATCCAGTTTCGAATGATACTCCAACGCCGACGCCTATGCTTCTTTCCCTCAAGCATGTCATAGAAATTTTATCATCGGCTTGCACATCATCGTTGTCTGACTTGTCACCTTTGCGGATTATCTCTTGCACAAACTCGTCTTCCGAACGTTCATCGGCTCTCTGTCAGGTCGTACGAGACCGGGACTCTGGTGAAGGACGTCGGAATGCGTACGGAGAAGGGGCATGGATGCGAAAGAGGTCAATAATGATTTGGCAGGCGGCTGTTCTCCAAGTTGGATGGGTTCAGAGATGGGTTGTCGTCGTGAGCAAGTGAGCAAGCAGTGCATACAGTACATATCATGTGTTGATACTATGCACGATGTGGCGGGAATGTCGGCTTCCGATCAATTTCATATGTTTTTCATTAGGCCCTGTCCGGGAACCCGAGGGTAAAGCTACCGGTACCCTCGAGTTATTATATTTCTCTCTTCCCTATTTCCCCAAGTCCAACGCAATAACCTAAGCTTCACCGTTTGAAGTTCACCTTTTGGCCATTGTCGAAGATTAAATCGTGAGCTCCCATAAATTTATATACGTGTTTGTTAATTAACCTCTCGAACATATCGGCAGAAGTATGCTTCTCAGCGAAGCAATCAACGTGACAAAGAAATCAGGTTCTGGCGATGCCGACGTATACATAGGAGAAATGGATCCAGAATGGTGTATTGGTGTGTAAGTCACCTGGCCATTCCGTACTCTCAGGTAATTATGTCTTATACTTTGCTTATTTGCTTAGGGTGCCGAACGGAGGTATGGCTCTGCTTTCCATTTTGAATAACTTACTGTGATAATCACGAATGATTGCAATAGGCTATGCGTTAAGCCAAATCGTAGAGAGCTGTGTCCAAAAGCAATACTCTTCTCCGCATCCTGACCCAATACAGGTCACTGCGCATTTTCTCAATTCACCTTCCGCGTCAGCGTTTGAGGTACATATCCGTTTGTTGAAGACAGGGAAGACTTTTACCAATCTGGAAGCGGTTCTGTTGCAAGATGTAAGTCGTATCGGCTCCTCACTCTTGAGTTGTCCGAGGTCCTCCTTCGAACACATTTCTGAAAATCCACTCACTAGAGCGTTACTAAAATCTCATCTCATCTCATATTTGGTGTCCTTGAACCTCTTCCAAGTCAAGGTTCCAACTCCGAAAAGAAGAGCAAGGGATATGATATATCTTTCCTTCCTCCCTCCCCATATGCCCGTCGCCTTCCACTCTACCATCATCCCCGCACTGCACCTCGAACTTCTTTTCCCTCTCGACTCAATTTCCATTCTCGGCTTGAGCTTACTCATGAGCCGGAGATCGCTGCACGAAACGAGGCTAGTAGTCCTCATCGAACTAGTACGGAAATTTTGGGTGGAGGTGCCGTTGAGTCTGGGTTTTGGTGTGGATTTAGCAATCAATCAGTGAAAAACGGGAGTGAGGCTAAGACAGATGAGGTTCTGTCAGTTTCGACACTCTCTTTTTTCGCAGATATATCTCCTAGCGCGGTGCTACTCCTTCCGACAGAATACAGGAAGGGGTTAGGGATAAGGCAAGTATGATTTTGGCCTCTCTAGAAGATCACTCAACACAAATTGGTATCATAGCTGGTTCCCAACGATTTCAATGACCATCGAATATAAATTCGCCATCCCCAGGCCGTCAAAAGCCACACCATCTTATTCGAATCGAACCGTAGGCGTCTTTTCTTCGACGAGCTTTTTACATGGTGCTCTGGGTCGACATACTTCGTCAACTGAAGTGTGGACAGCCCCCTGCGATATTGGAGAGGCCGTTGAAGTAGCGGAAGGATGGCGAGACGATCAGGTGTGTCTTGCGGTATCGACACAGATGGCAGTCATTGTCCCTATTGAGAAGAATCTGGGGCGAGGGAAAGGGAAGCTCTGAGATGATGCTACAGAAGTCATATCAGGGTCTACCAGTGTAAAATGCATCTGCTTTCTAACGCTGGAAGGCCTCGTCCAGAAATTGCCTTTGAGGATGAGCCTATCTTGCCAAGCACTCAATATATTACTGACTGTGTACTCACTGCATCATACCCCGCTATCAGTCGATTACTTAGAGTACTACTGTAAGAGCGTATACTCGTATATCGGTGGCAGTTGTAACAGCGATATAAAGGCGATCAGGACTTCCAATAAATTTGCGACTTAGCTTCCAGTAGGGGGGGTGACCATATGGCTCGAGGGCTGCTCTGACCCCAACTTTTGTTAAGGCAATCTGGCGGCTCGGAATGATCGTTAGTAAATATTCAAGATACTGTTTCAGCTCCGTAAAGCCTCTGAAGCAACTTAAAAAATGCAGCAGGATGTGAGTGGGCAGAACGTAGACTGAGAATGCGACTTGGGAGTCTTCACCTGGAGGAAATTAGCAGAACCTCCAAGAAAAAGAAGTAGAAGAAAAACATCACCCACCCGCAAGTTCTTAATCTACTGTGGGAACCGCAAACACAGTAGGGAACGACAATGGTCGGTTGGACACTCATGATCACATACAAAACATACAAATAGATAGTAAACATATTGCAGACTATACATATATGCTAGTGTTTATTATGATACAAAAAAAAAGTAGGGAAGAAACCCAGAAGGAAGGAGACAACATTCAGATGCATAATAGTAATCGTCGCAAATACTAACAGACAGCTGTCACAATAATGAATAAGAGACTCTGCTGGTGTACGGTTGATGTACGATGGAGGGAAATTGCGCCGTTTGTGTGTACTTACAGTACTTGAGTCGAACGTATTGAATATTTGAACAGAATGCGTATAACTTGGGCCGTCGGCGCCTCAGCCCTCAGAGTCGGAGTCTCGGAGAAGAAAAGTTCGACATCGTAATATGTACCTACGTACAACAGTCGCGCTTAGCCTCGCTAACAGAAATGGTTTTCTGCTATCGGGGCCAGGCACTAGTGCTGCGCTGTTGCACATATACATGCTGGGCCGACTTAACTCCTTGAACCGGCACTTCCAATTTCTGGCTCGCTCTAGTCTCGAACCGTTATTTTTTCGAACGCGCAATGTTGACGAGAACGCTCCCCAGGCCCCTTACCCTAACCCATTTTGATGCTGTCAGAGTCGGGAGCTATATTCTACAAACTTGATTGGCGGTTCTTGTAGGAGATGAAGACCTGTATCTTCACGATGCTTCCCATGACGGCCTCGCAGAAGGGAAGAGATATTTGCCAGTCAGAATCTCAAGCACGGAGAAGTTCGACTTGAAAGATGTCCTGGGAAGAAAAGGAGCATACACTATAATGAGTATAGAGACCGATGGGATGAAGTAAGGAAACTGAACTGAATCAGCCAGAAGACTGCTCGATGCATTTTATGGAGTTAGTCCAGGGATCGATCCCTGACGAAGAATTTCCGAATTTTGCGCAGCAGACTATTCCCACTTTTACAGGTAAATTCTTCTCAAGTTGTATGGATTCGAAAATGATGGGAGACAATGTTGTTGCACTCTTTCAGTCAGAAATGAGGGAACAATCTACATCAATACGGTCACAATGTGAATTAAACTGTGTCAGTAGTTTGGACTGAGAAGAGAGGGAAGCCGGGAATAATTGCCAACAGTAATGAATCTTCACAAAAGACTTCACAAAAGCAAAAGCCACCAGCACTCGTAACGAGAGTACATAAAGGGGAGGGTATACTCTCGCAATTCCAAAATCAGAACGGAAAAGTGTACGATCCTTCACTTACTCTTTCGCCATTCGAAATTTCAGTGGCGAACTCGTAGCCGGCGCATAGAATTCATTTTACTCTCGATGTTCGATTGTACGCACTTGCCTGACCGGTCAATAGTCGAGCATCGGCTAGTTTCGGTTGGATAACGTTCCGTGGTGAATGTCGTGGTACTAGCAAGCGTAATGCAGTCTGTTGCAATCCGGTTAGGAACGGCGTATTTTCCGTGAATACGGGTGATCCCTTAGGGCTTTGGTTGAAGCGGAGGTTACGAGTGGGCGCTGGTGGGAGCTATTCAGCGACTGAAATGAACAATCTACATCCTGTGCGAAAAAAAAACCAGACAGACAATGAATATCTGGCGATGGGAGACACATCTGCCAGTGCTTGCTAGAGGGCCATAAACGATTTCTAATGATTTTCTCGTTGGCGGTCGCTATGTAGATACATGAAGAACGATGTTTATTGATCTAGGCGCCAAAGTATTGAGCATACTTTACTATTCAAGAGCATTGGAGCGTCCAATAAGCCCCTTTAGGATTCAAAACGAGGCTGCAGGGTAAGAGCAAGCTAAGGAATGACTTGCGAGCTATACCAAAGACTGGATAGTTCAGAGTCGCGAAGACAGGCGAACAGTGCTCGATGTTGGAAGAAAAAGAACAATCTAGAATTGCGACCCTGATTATTCATTGATAATTTATCCTTGATTTCGGAAATGTCGAATGATGATAAAGAAGCTTCTGTTACATAAGTACCATTTACATACCATCTCCCTTCCTGTTTGTCGCTGGCATGAGAGTTTCGAACACTGATAATGGGAAGAGGATCAGAGCTAACTTGGTAAACATAGAGCTGTATGTCGAGGAAAGACAGCCGTCAAGTATGGATTAGGAGTCGACCGGCGAGGCGCTTGTATCGCTGCTCTGAAGGTAAGCGAAATCGGAAAAACGTTTTTGCGAATGATGAGCATGCCTCTCGAGATATTTATCAGTAATGCGACCTCGATTTCAGGACCCTGACCTATATTGGACGATAGTTTCTTGATAAGATTCCGAAAGAGGTTCGTGACATTCCTGATACCTACGCGTTTGTACATATGGGGGGGCCGGACAATCGAAGATGCTTCATAGACATCTCAACATCAGTATTCCTTCGACCTTAAAAGGAGCAACAGGATGAGCGGAAAGTTGGAACTCCAATAGCCCACTTCGAGCTATCTGATGTCTAAGCGTTTGGCCAATCTCATCGCTCCGCCCTCGAGAGAGGAGGTGAATGCGTGCTGGGAACTTTGTCGGTTGAACAACAACATGGGTTGTTGGACGACATGGATACCCACCGGTCAGCTTTCTTTGTCCTTTGTACTCACTTGCGTCTGACTCTTGATCGGTGTACGTTCAGCTTGGGCCCTTGCAATGGTCTATCATGCTCAGCCTCAGATATCCGGAGCTGCGGCTTTGACGTGGGCTGCGAAGTATTTCGTATTATGTTCTGGGATCAAGTCGTTGGTAAGTGTGTATCTTCTATCATTTCAAGTTTGACACCTAATGCCGATGTTCTCGAAGATAATGACAATTGATGACATATTGGATCATGGTGAGCCTTGGATCTTCTCGGGAACCCCTTGGAATTCACCTTTGTAACTGGCAGACATTGACGCTTTGGTTGTCCGCACAAAAAGTCGTGCTATTCCTAGAGGCGCGATTTCTCTGGACCGTGCTTGGTTGTTCTTTAGTATACAGGTGGTTCTTGGCATATATCTTGCTCGGACCCTTTTGGACCCTGTTTCGTGAGCAATTTCAATTCAATTCTGTTCGATACAAGCCGTGAAGAAAATTCACCAGATGCCGTTTCGCTGCTATTGCTGCGCCGTTGTTCGTCATTTATCCTACATGCAAGGTGAATGGCGAAACCGTTATTTGTCTGACTGATTGTTAATCAAAGTACAATTATTTCAGCGCTGGATGTACTTCGCCCCCATCACCCTGGTAAGTTGAATTAGTCAATGCTTGATATTCGGGTATTGACATTCGCGCTCTAGGGTCTCATGTTTACCGTTGGTGTTTTCATGGGTTGGAGCACTTTGAGCCTCACGAATCAGTTACCATACGAAATTCTTGTCCCCATCTACATTGGTGGATGTTGCTGGGTGTGGACGTACGAGACGATCTACCAGCACATGGTAAAGAAATTAATAGTATCAGCTCCTCCCTTCACTTACCGATGAACCTCAGGACAAAGTTGACGATATCAAAATCGGGATCCGCTCTTCTGCTTTACTCTGTGGTCGTTATACAATTCCCATATGCTCGGCCACTGCGATTACATTTTTCAGTCTGTTGATGTACGGAGGGTACCTCAACGGCCATGGGATCCCGTTTTTCGTTGGAGTTTTGTTAGCAGCAGTTTTGCTCCTGTCAAAACTTCTTCGCACAAACGTCGACTGTCCCGGCGACTGCAGAGATTTCTTCTTGCAAACACCTTTGATTGGGCAAATTATTGTCGGAGGCTTCGTAGCTGACGCTGTGATTGCGCGAATTTCTAACGGGATAGCTCTTTGAGCATGACCGTTCGAGATGGATGAGTTCTCCATCTTCATCGTTGTTGTTGTAAAGCCCTCTTGAAAGTCTGACACTAGACTTGTACTTGGATCATCCTGTAAGTACGTGCTTTGTATAGTTAGTGTTGTATGAACCGTTATTACGCAATGAAATCATGATTACGAAAGATTAGTGACAAAGTTGAAGGAATAATACGTAAGCAGTCAAATAACATATGTGTAAGCTAGTCCTCGGCTAATCAATCACCTTCGGCCCCAACCTCCCCAGCTGAAATACGATCCAGATCTTTCTGGCTTGAAAGGGGGAGGATCAATTCTCCTTTCCTTAATCGCAGCCATGACGTCTTTAATGAGCTCATACTCATCGATCAACTTTGTCGGTGCAACATGCTTCCCGCGGACGATCCTCAACAACGTCCGTCTCGAAATTAAATAAACCCTTTGCTGGTCGTCAAGCCCAGCGTTCTGCAAGTTCTCCTTGACATTCCGTCGAGTGACCGAAATGTATTCCTCCCTAGCATCGGCATCGATACGCGTCCTGCGCGCCTCACGATCTTTCGACCGAACATCATCCTCGTCTTCACTCTCATCCTCATCTAATGCCTCCCTCATCTCATCCGCTATAGCCTTGATGTGCTCGTCTGATTTACTACGAACAATGAACGCAGGGATATTGAACTTTTTGCAGTTCTCCAAGATCGTGATATCAGTATCGACAAAGCGAGAGTCGAAGAGAGTGATGATAGCGTCGAAAATGTACAGCCCTTGTGTTACGAAGTAATTGGAGTTACTGACGTTGGTGGTACCGGCTCCTGGGATATCGTACCACACGAATTTCGAACGGTCCGGATGAGGGTCCTCGTATCGACCAATCACACGAGTGGTTTCGACGACACCAGTGGCAGCAGCGCTAGCCGTTCCCTTGCTCACACCACGGAAGGCGTTGATCAATGATGATTTCCCACTCCCTGCCATACCAGCGATAGCGAGATGCAGTCGGCCCTCAATGTATTGGCGATCGCGCTTCGTTTGTTCGTGCTCTGCACGTGTAGGCTCGTGTACGGGTTGAAGGTCAGCTAGCTGAGCTTCCCGTCTGCGAGCCTTAGCGAGCTCCTTCTCTGTCTTCTCTCCATCCTCTTTGAGAGTTTTCAATTTTCCCTCAGTTTCCTCTCTCGTCAGACGTGCCCTTTCCTCGAGCCTCTCAAACTTTTCTCTGGCTTCCTCAGCTTTCACAGCCGCGTCCCTCGCAGAACGCTCGCGATCCCGGAATTCCTCTGCTGAGAGAATAGCGTGTTTCCTTTCAACCTCTGCTTCATCTCGAGCACGTCGTTCGTTCTGTGCTCGGAATTCTGCTTCATCCATCGCCTTTCGAGCCTTTTCCGCAGCGTAGACCGCATCGTCCCTCGCCTTCTGTGCTTTTTCTGTCTCTTTAGCATGATCAGCCGCCTCTTGTTCGGCTTTAAGTCGCTTTTGCTCAGCCTCCCTGTGTAGTTCTTCTGCTGCCCTGCGTGCTTCCGCCTCCTGGTCGAGCTGCGACTGAAGAGCAACGAGGTTCTTGTGGTGCTGCTTCTCTTGGCGAGTTCGGAGTTCCTTGTCTTCTTCCGCACGGCTCGCAGAGTCTTTCTTCAGGTTCGCTAGATCCTCTTGGTGCTTCTTTTCTATCCTTTGTACGATGGGATTCTGACGAATCTTCTTCTCGTTGAGCTCGTCGACGTCGGCCTTGGCTGCTTTGGACTGGCTGCTTCCCATGGTTGGCTACGGAGAGATAATCTGTTGGCAGACGGATGTGGGACACTGGTAAATTGGGAGATGATAGGAAAGCTCCAACTCAAAACGTACGAGGAGGATGAATGTGTAAAATTCTTCAAGTCTTGGAAGGAGCTCGAGTGCACAGAAAGTCGGAATGCGATATAGGCTTGTGGATCTTCTATTCAACTGGCGGGTTCATAAACCTCTACTGCCGCAAAAACGTTGAAGGCATGCCACTCACATGAGGGTGTATGTTGCTTGTCGTGTATGCGCAGTCTATCCACAATTGAAAGATCGATCATTTGACAACCAGGGTGGTATCTATGAAATTACATCGCTGAGGTGTGGACCACATAAGTAATGCTGTGGATGTATCGGTCGTGACATTGTGGATTGAAGGCGACATAGCGTATGTTCAGGTTCAGCCGAAACTCTGACCCAGTCAGACCACATGGACAACGTATTTCGAGGGTAGCACGAGTTGTCTAATGTCGTTGCTTGAGCGTGTATGTGGTCTTACCGAAGCCCTTGGACTTGAAAGTAGGAAGGTGCATGCCTGACAAACTTTTTCGTAAAGCAGTGATGCACAGGTCCTGATGCGATGAACAACTTTGTTCGATGAGGCAATAGCCGGTTAGCTCTACATGTCGTCCTACTCGAAGCTTATTTCAGCCTCCTCACAATGATTCTGGTTCACAAAGTTCAGAGTTGTGCTGAGTCTCTGTGTTTTAGAAAGCCCGGTGACAACCACGGGTTATGACAATATTATGCTTGTATATGCCATACATTCATATCTTCGTACCACTCTCGTACTGTCGACGATACTGTTATCAACGGTGATGAATATGTCTATCCTGGTGACTCTCGTGTCATTCCTAGTCGTCGAGCGATCGGTGTTTCTGTGCCTCGTGAACAACTTGAAGGGTGCCGAAAATGTGTATCCCTGATTATCCTAGATTATTAATGGTACCGCTCCCGACTATAATGATTTCAGGGGGACAGGTGTGTGTGTACGCATTGGGTAGAAAGACTTAGGACAGCTTAGGACTAGTGATTTTTACGTTCGCCGAAGTGTCACGTATATCGTAGAACCGACGTGTTCCTACTTAGCTAGGGACGTCCCACCATGTAATATACGCCTAGGGTAGTAGCAATGAGCTTATTATTCCGCTCCAAAGCGATGCCTGAACTGTACAGTGTACACAGGTGTGAAGGACTGACGAAGCGTGGATATTGCCCGGCGCATTTGTCCCTGGATAAGAATCATCATGATGTCGGTTCCTGTACGGCGAGTAATCCCAGCTTGATGAACACTTTATCCTTCTATGCTACCTCAATCTCTCGATCCTTGCTCAGCTGAATTCCTGCGAGCTATCATAGGCTATCATGGACTAGCGTGGATATTATTTTCCAGGGTCAATAAAATGAAAATTGAGAAAAATTATAATTACAGCCGTTTGCAGAACATAAGGCGCGCCTAAATTTTTTCAAATGCGATCAATCTTCCAAGGCAATCTTCCCGCCCAATCTTCCGCCACGCCTACACGCCCCAATCCTCAATGCTTTTTAACAATATTGTAGATCTGCACTCTCCTAGACTGTAGCTACCTGCACATACAATTTTTATGCCCGAATTCGATGTTTCAAAATGCAACCTGCATTTTGTGAGTGCATAATCTGTGGTTGACCACTCGATGAACCTGACAAGCCTTTGACTGTAACGGCTGCAAATGCTCCCCATGACATGAGCAATAATAAAAATTGCCGTTCCTGATTTTTGCCTGTAGCGGCATCATCAAATTGAGCCTGTACATAGAGACAAAGATTCAAGCTATGAATTTGGGCATAAAAATTGTACGTGCAGGTAGCTATGGTCTAGGAGAGTATAGATCTACAATATTGTTAAAAAGCATTGAGTATTGGGACATGTAGGCATGGCGGAAGATTGGGCGGGAAGATTGCCTTGGAAGATTGATCGCATTCAAAAAATTTAGCCGCGCCTTATGTTCTGCAAACGGCTGTAAGTTATTATGTAACCGCGGTGGATGCGCGATTATGGATGATGGTTTCTTATACTTAGTCAAAGTTCAGGAATCAGGATGTTGCCCCTAGGACATCTCCATGTGTAGTTAATATGTATTCGGATCTGGTCGTTTGATCAGTTGTAGTACCCAGATTGTCTAGTTGTCAAGGGTTGATATAATCACACCGAAACAATCATTGACTGCGTTAGATGCAGAGTCATGATTATGTAGTACAGTCCTGTACAGTCTCATTTGCCACCCGTTCAGGACCAAGGATCCAAGAGCAATATGCGTGAGCCTGATTCGCGAAGCTCCCTGCTGATATAAAGCTCTCGAGCCCCAAACGCAAAAAATGTATAGCTGGCCTTTCGCCCCATCTCTCCCAGTCTCGATTTTTAGCATATTTCACTGCTTAGAGTCTCTTCCCCCGAGTTAACGCTGGTTCGGTGAGTTGCCCATTCTCAAATCTTTCGTTCCCACCTGTTTCGGTTGCCTATCTTTCTCTTCCTCTTTGTATGCATGGCGACTCGGACTAACTCTAACATTCGATTGTTCGCTTTCTATTAACAGTGACTCAAACGTCCTCTGGTCAAATACACCTACTATTTACTGAAAGAAACAAAAAAAAACAACGCGTGTGTACCCATTTTTTTTTCCACCATTCCCTCGGTCAGTATTCAAAGTCACATCATAGAAAGGGCTTTTCACTCCGAGTCGTCTGGACCGTTCACATGTTCTTCCGAAAACCCTCTTCCTTATACCGACTCCTTCTTGTACATCTCACCTTGGCTGTCGCCCTTTTCAATCTCTTGAAGCCAGTGCCAGTAGTTGCTAGTCCTGTGGGAACCACCCATGGGCCCCGCGAAGTGGCTCTGGCACCGAGTAAGTACTAATACTTGTATCAGTAACATTGTCCTTGTTAACCTACAACCCTATGTCTAGCAAGTTCTGAATATGACATTCAATTCGGGCGCAAACGAACTGGATCAGATGAATGGTTACCTAACAGTGTGGATTTCGCCAAAGACCAGGAGATCATACTATTCATTGGCAATCATCTCTTGAGGTTCCAAGCATCCCCTGAACCCCATATCATACATGAACAGCACACCACACTTCCGCCCAAGGACCACTGTATCTTGCTTGGACCGAAACGGCAAACTCAGCTCTCATTAACTATCAGACCAGATGAAGCGAAGGACTTTTGGGCACTAATGGTTGATATTCCGAAACTTGAGAAGGAGGTACACTGGAAGATTATAGATGATGTGGACTACAATCACGCTGTTGAAACCATATTGATGGGAGACCCCAAGTGGGGTCGGTTGACTCCTGTGCAGATGAGGGAATGGGTTGACATCGAATTAATCCGATCAGTTTTGCGAAACAATCGCTCCGTGGAACCAATGTCACCTTCAGCAATGCCAAAGATGTAGTAGTATTATTCACTCTAATGTATTGTATGAACTTCAGAATTTCGTACGTACTGTTACATTTCAACTTTGCTAAAAAAAAAATAAATTAAGAAAAGGGGGGTTGACTGTGATACAGATTGACTATCTTTTCTTGTGAGGATGGTGGGGTGATAGTTAATAGCCGTAGGAGTTTCCTCCTGATTTATGAGTTACAGAATGCATGTTGCTGACGCTGGTTACTTGGGTAGGGGTTAGTGACTTATCACTCTATTTCTATCTCCTATTCCTTATCTTGACTTGTGTGCATATGGAAACTTACATCAATACCTAACATGAAAAGTGTTGACGTTGGAGATGTACTACTAGTAGAGGTAGATGTTTTCGAAAGAGGTGAATTGCTTTTGAGACGGCCAGGGTTACCAGTTACCAGTCTAAATCGGCTTGAAACTGTCAGTGCACGGCTTGGCTACTCGAAGACTAATTACTAACCACTATGCTTTGTGCAGGAGAATTCGACAGACTTTTGCTGTGGAATTTTTGCCGGATTTCAGGAAAGCCTGAGGTGTACATTTCTGTTATTAGTTGTTCAAGTTCACCCCTCCCTCGTACGCAGCGCGGAACGAGGATGAGGACGATTCAGAGGGTGGGATGCTTTCGAAAGAGGGGTGACAATGACGATCGAGGCAGAGGCAGAGATAGAAATAGAAATAGAAATAGAGCAAAGTTGCGATTACTATCGATTTATGTAGATTTATCCTCTATCCTCTTCCTGAAACCTCTTGGAACGAACGGGTTGACAATCCGTTGAATCCGTTGAATCTGTATCGGTATCCACTTCATCCGTGAAATCCATCAGTGGGATCCATATCCAATGATCGTGTTGATGTTCCTCGAAGAACCACAAACGAGAGTCTGGGGGTGAGGCCGGTGAGGGGTCATTGGTGAATCCAATGTGATGTCCGGGGTTCGAGAGTTACCACTTGAGGAGGGGTGCGATTACAGGGAGTGTAGGATTTCCATTGCCACCGTCTTGGGTTCGATTCTCCTGAAACTCTGCGGGTTGGTCTTCACATTCTAATTTCTTTTTTCCCAATCTTCTTCCGAGTCGTTCCCGTTCCTACGTTTCAGCGAAACGAATGCCAGTGATGTCGAGACTCGAAGCCTTGGGAAAGTTTCTATGGAATTATGATGATGATGATGATGATGATGGAAAGTTCGAACTGAACTGAAATCGGTGCTTGTTACCTGTTACCTGTACTTACTAGGGTCTCTCTGATATGGTGCAAGCATCTACTAGCATCTAGAGCATTGCGTGTTGGAATCGAGAATTTCAACTTGAAATTTCCTTTGTTTTTCTGGAGTTTTTGAAAAGGACTTATGGGACTACTAAGCGGGAATGGGAAGCCTTTTCACAGTTCACTGGCGTTCAATGCAGTAGTTTCCGGGTTCAAGGGCGTGCCAGTGGGTACCGTCCGAGTTCTGATTGGCCGCGGGAGAGAAACTATGTAGATGAAATATGAACCTACCGTTATAAGTACAGGATCACGGATGATGATGATGATGATGATGAACTTATCACCATTCAAATGTGTGTATATTCGTGCGACGTGTTGGTACGCTTGAGCTTGAATGTATCGATTGAAGGGGGCGTGGAGTCTCCACCTCAACTTCGCAGTAGCATCTTCTTGACGCTTATGTTTATGTCTATGTCTATGTCTATGTCGCTCTTGAAAGGATGAAAGGATTCAAAGGAAGGAAGTAAGGGTCTTTATAACTCTATCCTCTTTCTTCTTTCCTCTTTCCTCTTTCCTCTGTCCTCCAAAACCAGACCTCAAACCCCGGGAACGAACGGGTCGAGATCCGTTTCATCCGTTCCACTCACTTCTTCCGCTATCATGTCCATGCCCGTACCCATACCCATATCCATATCCACTTCATCCACTTCATCCATCGTATCCCTGTCAATCGTGTTGATCACATCCGTATCGACGTTCCTCGAAGAACGATGAGTCTGAGTACCACGAGTCCGACTATGAACGATGACCGATATTGAATCCGAGTCCACAGAGTCCACAGAGTCCACAGAGTTCGGGGAGTCGAGAGAGTTCGGGGAAGGTAGGGAGTGTCGGGGATGAGGTGAGGAGTAACCAAATACATCTCTTACGCGTTTCCTCTTTTGCTCTCTTTCCCTTCTACCCCTTCCTGCCAACCCCAACCCCAACCCCAACCCCAACCCCTCCTCCACCTCCACCACGTCCCCCTCCACCCCCTCCAAAACCCAACAAACCCAAAGGGCATCGCCGATATCGTTAACGAGGGACGTACAGAATGAGCTGACGAGTGTGGATGTTAGTGTGAGGGTTAGGAGGGTTGGGGAAGGGGAGGGGGAAGGGGAGGGGGAGTAGATGATCAATGCGAAAGCGAGTATGAAAGCGAGTGGGAGGGGGAGAGGGGAGGAGACTATGGGAAGGGGGGTTAGTAGAATAGAATAAAATAGAATAGAGTGAAAAGAAAGTGACCTTTGTTGATAGGTCTATGGGGAATAGACAGAGAGTGATTGGGATTAACCCCAGTGAAACCGATATAAACAATCGTGTAGGGATTGAACCTGGCTGTGATTCTGTGTAGACACCATACGAGGATGGAAGAGGAAAACCAGGGAGAGAAGTAGGACGATGGAGAGAACCAAGATGAGAATGAGGAAAAGAGGTTGAGGAGGTTGATGAGGAAGGTGAGGATTTGGGTGGATGAGAGGATGAGAGAGTGGAGAGTGATAGTGGGTAGTGATGAATATAAGCATTGGAGGAGACTTTTGGTGTTATTAGTATGATACCACCGACCCACAACCCAAGCACCAATCACACCAATCAACCCCCTCAACACTCCCCACGACCACACCCAAACCACCCCAATCCCCAATCCCAGCACAGGGTGTCCGTGTCCGTGTCCAACACCAACACCAACACCAACATTCCACAAAACCCACCCAAAAGGAACACTCCCTACCAACCCCAACACCACACCGAGCGGAGCAAGAACCAACAAGAGTGGGACATCATACAGTGATAGTTCTCTCGTCAACTGCAGCAGGTTTTGTTGGTTTTTGAGATTGGTGAAGAGGAGAGAGAGGGTTGAGAGGCGGTATACGACGAGGATCGAGAGTGGGATTAAGAGTGAGAGGAAGAGGAAGGAGGGGAAGGAGGTGGACCAGATACCAATCAACGTCAACAAAAACGGTATACCAACAACACCTACACCCGTAAATCTAAAAACAAAAAAAAACATATATCCATACGAAAACATAGCCGAGATCACGATCCACCCAAACATAAAAAGAATATAGTAATACGTATATTCCAAACCAATCGAATTCGAATTCGGATTAGGAAGAGTAAAGTAAAACACATACGTCATACATACCCCTCCGATCCATACCCAGAAACTAATCACACTGATCATTTTGATCATTTTGCTCTGGATTCGATTCGCGATGGGTTGCCGTTGCGGTGGGCGTTGCGGTGGGGGTCGGGGTCGGGGTTGCGGAGGAAGAAGGGGTTCAGTAAGTGTTTCCTGGAATTGACCCGTCAACCACCCACTCCCTCCTTCCAATTCCAATTCCAATTCCAACTCCTCCCTTTCCCTATCCCCTTCCCCAACCCCATTCCACCTATCCCTCCTATCCCACCCACTCCCTCCCCCTTCCCCTCCCCCTTCCCCTTCCAACGTCGCAAACGAATAAAACATCCTCGATTCCCCATCCCCATCTTCATCTTCATCGTCCCCGTTCCCGTCCTTGTGTGAATCCCCTTCCCCGTCCCCGTCCCGATCGTCGCTCCGTCGATTGAGAAACTGCGAAGCATACACTGCGAATGAGTTTCTCATCGTCGAGTGGGTGGGTGGGTGGGTGAGTGGTGAGTGAGTGGGTGAGTGGGTGGTGAGTGAGTCGTCTGATTCGATTTCTCGTTCGTTCGTTCGTTCGTTCGTTCTTCGTTCTTCTCTCGATTTCGTATCCCTTATCCTCTATTCTTCTAACCCCTATCCTCAATCTGTATCCTCAGTCCCTCAATCCGTAATACGTAATACGTATGTTTAGTCCACTTCACTTCGTCTCCGTCTTCGTCTTCGTCCTTGTAACAAGCAACCGAGTCCCGAGTCCGAGTCCGAGTCCGAAAGCGAAAGCGAAAGCAAGAGCAGGAGCAAGGATCAAGAAACGATGAGAAGTAAGAAGCAAGAAACGATAAGAAGCAAGAAGCAAGAAGTAACCGCAAAAAGCAAGTCGAGGCAAGTAAGGGCTACGGCTGAGGTACGAAACCAAATAAACCCCGAATTGGGGTACCGTGCACTTCTCAGCGCTAACCATTATAACATAATAAGTAACGTTTATTCGTTATTCGATATTCGTTTTTCGTTTGTTATTTATTCGTTTATTAGTTATAGTTCGTTCGTTATTCGTTGTTCGTTCGTTATTCGTTGTTCGTTACTTGTTCGTTTATCGATATTCAAGTTGGTTATTCGTTACCACGTGTTTTCCTCCAACCAAGTGACATCCTTCGTTTTATCATTTCATCGTTTTATTGTTTCATCATTTCATCGTTTCATCGTTTCACCGTTGTCGTTTGGTATCTTTGTTCCATAATTGTCTATAGCGTATTATAAAATAATTATCATTTTTTTCTCTAGCGTATTAGGCCCCGTTCTGTAACCACGATACGATAGTGCCGATAGATAAATGATGTGATAAGATTATATGTAATCAATTTTGTGATAGATGTGTGATAAGCAAAAAAAAAAAAAAAGATCATCAAAAGACATCTCCACGTCTTGTACCTTCTCCTGCCATGGTATTTGCACTCAGACAAGTCTGTAATAGCCAGCAGACAGCATTGAGACCAAGAAAAGAGAGCTCTGATTTTTTGCTGCCTTTTGAGCATCCCATTGAAAGAAAAGATAGAGAGAAAGGGAAGTTTGTGAAAGTTTGGTTCTCGTATTTTTGTGGAACGGCCGATAGCGGGAAACCAGGAATTTTTACGATAAGAATCTTAACGTATCGGAATAGATAAATTTGGCAGGGATTGGCTATCGTATCGTGGTTACAATCATTTCTTACTTACTAGATGTGATGATTTATCCGACGTCGGATAACTCGGAACTCGGAGTCCGGAGTCGTTTCCCCTAAAGGTACTACATATTATTATAGAAATATAGAAAATTCAAAATTGGACTCTCTCTGCATTGTGCAAAGTGGGCTGGGCTGATCAAGGGATGATCGATGGATCATCAGGTGGTTTTGGGAACTACTTGTTACTTGTTACCTTGAAGCTTGAAGCTTGAGTGAGTGAGAATGCGCATGGAATTGGAAGGATACGTGAAGAACAATTGGTGTCCCAGGACCCAAAGTTTACTGTAAAAACCTTCAGAAGTTTCGAGTAAGTATTCACCTAAAACTTCCCTAGGGGTTCTAGGGTTGCTGAATGCACTGTGCACTTGAAGAAAGCTTCAAGCCAAGGGGCTCGTTCTCGTCTCGTCTACTTAAAAACTCCCCCATTGCCCTGAAAACATAAAATCCCCCGAGAATTAGGTTTTTCTTCATCGAAGTTAGTAACTAGTTACATGCTCTTTGTGCGCCGATGAGTACTATATATACTATGAAAAAAAAAAAAAAGGAAAAAGAAATGGTTACACAATAAATGAATGGATCTACGTATGTATGCACGAACATTGAAAATAATGATAGATATCTGATACACCGCGAGGGGGGGAGGAGGTAGCACAATATTACACAATATTTTTTTTTTTTTTCAAAACACATCACATCATATTACTTTCTCTCGCAGTCCTCCCTTATTACTTCCCGATGGATCCCAAAAATTTCGACATATCAAACTCCTGATACTCATCTTCAGGCGGAAGATCCTCCAACCCCTGTAATAAATTCTGCTGACCAACAGATCCACCCTCTTTACCTGTCCCTCCCATACCCACCTTGTGCTTATTCTTCTTCTTCTTCTTCTTAGCACCACCACCGCCAGCTTCTTCTTCTTCTTCTTCTCCTCCTTCAGACGTTCGTTTGAAAAGGTCAAGCACCAAATCAGTATCCATAGACGAAAGACCCGAGTTTTGTTGAGTGACGACAGAATTGGCTACGTTCAGCTTGAACCTCTGGAGGCTACAAAAAAGTTATAGTTTTTTAATAGACGTGATAAACCTTTGAAAAAAAAAACCAACATACCCCATAATCTTCTCCTCCAAAGTCCCCTTCGTAATCAACCTATAAACATTAACAACCTTCTTCTGCCCAATCCTATGCGCCCGATCCATCGCCTGCAAATCCTTCATCGGATTCCAATCATGCTCCACAAAAATAACCGTATCCGCCCCAGTCAACGTCAACCCCAACCCGCCCACATGGGTCGTCAACAACAACACATCAATACTCGGATCAGCATTAAACGTCTGAACGATCGCGTGTCGTTTACCCGTGTCCGTCCCTCCATCAAGACGCATGTACGTGACAGAGGGCATGTGTGCTCTGAACAAGTCCCTCTCGATGATGTTCAGCATTTGTTTCATTTGGCAGAAGATGAGCACTCGGTGTTGGGAGAAGGTGTTGGAGGGTGTGGGACTGTCACCTGTGTCTGTGTTGGTACTCTCGATGAGTTCACTCTTGGCTTGATCGGCTGTGGGAGAAGAGCTGCCTCCGCCTATGCCGCAGTCCAATAGCAGTTGTCTTCATTAAAAAAAAAAATAAGTCTCCCTATTTGAAGTAAACAATTTCTAAACTCACCGTAGAGCAAGAAGTTTAGGCGCGTGCTGAATATCCGATAACCCTTCCGATCTCTTACCAACCTTTTCCAAAGCGTTATTTATCGCCTCTTGGTCTTTCAACACCAACGCAGGATGATTACATAACTTCCGGAGGTATTGTAGAGATTGGAAGATATGTTGCTGGCTTCCCTCTTTATTCGCTGACGACGACGACGAAGCGGAGTTTTGAACAGCATCCTCGGCGTCTTGACGACCTGAAGATTTCGAAAAGTCGTCGTAGAGGGTCTTTTGCAAGTCCGAAAGATCACAGTAATAATCTTGAATGATCTTTGGTGGAAGATCATTAAGGACATCCTCCTTGAGTCGACGGAGTAAGAACGGTAACACTTGCTTGTGAAGCGCTTCAAGAGCTAGCGCAGCTACAGCAGAGTTACTTTAGATGTTGGGAAAAAAAAAAAAAAAAAAAAAAAAACCCAACTCACCAGCTTCGCCGTTCTTTGATTTTCCATCCCGATTCGCCAAAATCGGCTTACTGAACCGGTCGCTGAACGACGATTCAGTTCCCAAGAATCCAGGCATCAGGAAATCAAACAAGCTCCATAACTCCAGGACATTATTCTGTATAGGGGTTCCCGAGAGTATAAGACGATGCTGAGCCTGAATGGACTTGACGGCTTTGGTCAACTTTGTCTTCGCATTCTTAATAACATGACCTTCATCCAGGATGCAATATAACCAACGCATCGACTCCAGGTTATTAATATCATTCCGGACCACCTCGTACGACGTGATCACGATATCGTATGATTTGAATTTGGGTACCAACTTTGCTCGCTCTCGAGCATTCCCCGTATACATCACGGGTTTGAGATTGTCAGCGTATTTCAAGATTTCGTAGTACCAATGTCCAGTCAAAGTCGGAGGACATATGATCAAGGAAGGAAGATGGACAGCATCAGGTGAATTGGTTTCTTTGTATCGTTCTGTCCGCTCGAAATGTTTGCTAGAGAGGATACAGATCGATTGAAGCGTTTTGCCCAACCCCATGTCTATATATCATCAAACAAAAGAGTCAAAAAAAAAGAACATCATATTACATGCCCACGATCAGAAATCTCACCGTCACAGAGAATACCGTGAAGCTGATATTTGGCAAGAAACGCGAGCCAATTCACACCATCTTGTTGATACTTGCGCAGTTCGGCGTTGATGGGCACAGGTATGGTGTACTGCTCAACTTTACTGCCATCCAGCAGTTGAGTTAGGAACTGACGTTCTTCTTCTCGACGCTTCAGAAGCTCCTCTGGGAAGCCAGGAGGGTCCGGTAGGCCAGCCTAAAATATCATGAGAATCAAAAGTGGGCACCAATGAAGAATTCTTACCTCAAGAGGAATCATCTTCACCACAGATGCAAAAGTATTGGTTGCCGTCGCGCGAACATCTTCATTCGCGTCGCTCATTCGTCCAAGCACAGGAATCACCAAGAAGATGACATATGGAAGAGCTTTGATATCCAACTTTTGCACAATGTCTTCAAAAAAGCGTTATTAGTCCTATTGATCGAGAACAACCTTTGGAAGAAAGAAAACTTACGATAAACAAGTTCAGTTGCACCTTGACGGTTTGCCAGAATAAGAGTATCACCCATCAGAGAAACCACTTGCTCAATTACAAAACGCATAGCATCTGCGGTTATTACTTCACAGATGGTAGCAAAACACCTCGCTGCAGATTGGCGTATGATGGCGAATTTACTCCGGAGAGCCAGAAGCATCATGGGGAACATCTCCGTGACTTTTGGCCATAGCTCAAGGTGGAATGTCGGAACAGCCGCTTCGAGTACACTGAGCGAATCAATGACGTCTTGGCCGAACTGCTTCTCCATAGCCGCATCGCATTCCTGAGGAGTAGCTTAGAGGGAACAAATGAGTGCCAAGTTTGCCCTAGCATAATGCGAGCGCATACCTGACTGGAACGCACTCAACAAGCCTCCGGCCATAGATTGCCACATATTTGGGATAACATCGAGCAATCTACCTCCGAACTTGGAGGAAAGTTCGTCAAAGGCAAGGCGAGCTCCCCGACGAGACAACGGACTCTTATCGGTCTCTTCAGTGGGAAGCTCAGATTTGTCCTTTGCGATCTTCGTGGTTGCCGCAGTAGAGACTTGACCAGCTTTGTGGAATGAGAGGATGCCATCGGTAACCTTTCGCGTAAATGCAAAAGTTGGCGTCTGCTCCACATCCTGACATAGGAAGGTACAAAGATTCTTAACTATCTTGTCCGGCGGTTGAGAAATCTGGTGAACAGAGCAAAACTCGATGAAAGCAGCTACCGCTACGGCCGAACGCGTTTGTAGGTCAAGATTCTCTTCGTTCTTCAGTATGTCTGATTACCATATCATCATCGATTGAAGAAAACGTGATTCACACCTTGATTCCATTCATGATACCCTTCACAACGGGGCTGACCTTGTCAGGAGTGCTGCGAAGTGCCACAAACGCAGCGGCAAAGGCAGCACCCACTCTGATCTCGTGCTGATTCTTCACTTCGAGGTATCGATCGATGCTGGCCGAGACAACAACCCGCTTTTCCTCAATGACCGCGAGCTCACGTTTCTTCGTCCGACCCAACATGCTCTTAAGCTGGTTATACCGTGGTCCGATAGCCTCCTGAGCAGTCTCAATGGTGAACCGATCTGGATTGGTACCTGTGATGTCGATTTCGCTTCCGAGAAATGGTATAGAGGAGATAGGAAGTTTACAGTCCATGGCAAAAGAATGAAGGAGGGAAACTGCATCTACATGGATTCGAGCGAGGGCAAACGCCATCTCATGGTAGGCTGCAGGAGGCGTTCCTTGCAGCCAAGCGAGCGTTTTGTTACTGATCTCCTTCGCAAGATCGGAGGTATCGATTAGAAGAGGCGAATCAGGTCGAACTTTCAGCGAATATTCCCGAGCCCATTCTTCCGATATTATGGCAGAAAGGACCTTCTGTAGCATGCTCGTCGAATCAACGTAGTGCAGTAGAATCGGTTGGAAAACTTCCTCCATAGATGCAATCTGAAAGGGATCTCAATCAGCCTTTGTTAAAGAGCGAAATCAACCGACTGACACTTGAAGGCCAATATGTGATCAATAGTGCAAGAGCTATTGAGCCTGCTATGCGGGCTTTTATGATCACTTCGGTGGTTATGAGTGATAAATCCTGTGCCAGCATATTTTTGTCCACATTATGGCGTTCAAGAGGCGCCTCGCCCTCCACCACGAGCACAGGATGGTAAAAAGCTACAGGGTCAACGGGCAGACCCAGAGGGGTCATCACGATGGCATACCAGTCTAGAATGAGCTGTTGAGTAAGATTACTTTCCATCCAACCCGGTATGTCTGATATGATTCCAATAGTCGTCCTCCACGCTTCGAGGCTGGCATCGCGAATTTCCAAACGTTCTTCAACAATCATGTTTTGATATAAGAGACGAAGAAAGGGAACGGAAATCCAGTCTCGAGGAAGTGATTCTACAGTCATGAATGAGTGAAGTGTTTTGACGACAGAAAGGCGAACGTTGTAGATGGTATGTCGGAAAAAAGGGAATAATGTTGGGGCAAGGGTAGCGAGAGGTAATCTGCATCTCGGATGGTCAGATTGGAAACGCATCAATAGATGGTGGAACGTACGATACAGTGTCGTTTGCAAGTATTTCGATAACCTTGTCATATGCAACAAGTTTTCCTGATGAACAAGTGAGCGTCGTTCGTTCCGAAAACAGACAACCCTCACCTAAAAGTTCCATTACTGCCCCTACACTGGAACTGAGGTCGTCCTTCATGTCACTGAGGCAACTCCACAGGACCAGTAAGACCCGATCTAAAGATTCAGGTACTCGTTCTACTAGATGCCCTGCGACAGGAAGTAAACAGGATGCAGCAACGGCACGGACATCATCATCTTTGTCCCCGAGACTAAGTCAGAATTGCATGAGAAACCAAGTTAATCGGGACAAATCATTTACTTACCCCAACACTGCAGCGTCGACGACATCGCTGAGAATGGTGGCTCCACTAGTCCCACCACTCCCATCTTCCTGCTTCCCTTCGTCTTGAACGCTGTCGAACAAATCACTCCGGACAGCAACTTCATACTTGATACCGAGCAGACCTGCATGCCGGATTTCCCATATATGTGTGACTTTCTGCTCTAAATCAACTTTTTTCCGACTACCTTTGAGTTTGGGTAAGGGAAGTGCAGGTGCCGGTATTACAAATTCCTGACGAATCATTTGAAGCAGAAGAGAATGAACATGGAGCACGGAGCGTTGAGGCATGTGGATAAGTAACGAGGCCAGTGTTTGGGAGATCATTTCACGGACAGGCGCAACGACCTGGTCAGATACAAAGTCTCCAAACCGATCCAAGACGAGGACACATAGAAGCTTAGCGGATAAATCGTTGCACCATTTTTCATGAGCGATGAGATTTTCTTCCCAGGAGGCGCTATCTGTAAGACACGCTCTATTAGCACGCAAAAAAGTGATGAATTTCGTACGATTATTACCTTCCATTCCTCCGCATTTGCCTTGAATCTTCAACAACTCTCGTAAGGCTAAAGCGGCTCCATGTCGGACTTCCCAAGCTGCGCTGAATAGATCAACTTCGAGGACTTGTACGACGCCGTCCCAAATCCAACAGCCGGGTTTTACACTTAAGGCTTTCGCTTCTTGGACTGCCTTGGGCGACACCGCACCACCCTTGGAAGGGTCCACCATGACTTTGTCATGAGAAGGTCCCGTGGGACTGCCTAGACGAGACGTACTTGTGGTACTCTCATCCGTAGTGACGAGTCGTGCCCTAAGTCATAACGTTTCTATTAACCTTTATAAACATTTGTACTGAGGTAGAAAAAACTTACTTAGAAGTTCCTGTTGCTGTAGCGTTATACTTGGAACTAGACGCTTGAGGAGGAGGTTGCGGTGCGACGAAGGCGGAATTTCCAGGTTTCCGTTTACGCTTCAAACGATTTCTCTCTCTGGCGGACATGGCATTGACCTCAGTCTCGGCTGCAGGAGTGGTCGGTACAGGCGAAGGATCTGCCGGCGTAGCAGAACGACTGTGAGCGGGTTCTTCTTTCTTGTTAATTGTGGGAGGACAGACATCCATTGGTGATTCAGACGGCGTGGAGTCTTCTGCTTTGATGTCCATGTCAACATCCGCGTTGCCTTCGATATCCGCGCCAAGTTCTTTGTCTAAATCCATTTCTTCCGCGACATCGTCCAAAAACTCAAGACCTAGACGACCCATAGCCTCTTTGCGCGCTTTTTTCACCTCCACGGGACTAGAAAGTACTACAGGCCGAATAAATTCCTTTCCAGAAGACGCAAGGAGTAATTTGCCCTGTACTACAAGTTCTTCCACGGAGAAAGTGGTGAACTCTGGAGCAGAAAATGAAGAGTCTTCCGTTTTCATTGTTGAATCTTCATCACTGTAAAGGGGTTGCCAGACCGGTGTAGAAGAGAATACCTGAGAAAGCGCAACGGAAGCTGCTGTTCGAGTTTCGTGAGATTTAGAATGGAGATATGGTATTATCTAAAGGAAACTTTCAGAGACCTCCCTGAGTACGCTCTAAGGATACGTACCCGTGCTACTACAGCCATTAATTCACCCCAAGCTGCTGGATCTCTAAAGGAACCATGTTGGCGAGTGTTCTTAACGTCCTCCGCAACAGACACAGTGACATCGCTTATGATACTTTTCACCGCTAATTGGGCCAGCTGCTTTGCAGCAGTATTTCTGACTGAGGTAGAGGAGCCGGTGTCTAGTAAAAGGAGGAGCCGGTCCAACCTGTGTAGAACTCGTGTAGATTTTTTCGCTGAGTGCTAAAGGACTTTGAAAAAAGAATACCTTGAAGTCATATTGTACCGTGACTACCGGACCGATTATGCCGTGTGGTGTGAGAAGGGGGCTTTTGTGACGATTCTTCCCAGAAACCGCCGTCTCTTTATCTGGGTTTCGAAACTGCCCTTGAAAAAATTCCTCTAAATTTATGTAAACTTATGAGTAACCTGCAAGGAAATCAATACAAAGTTGCCTTTTATATCTTACATTCCTTGGAAATCAATCAACTTTCAAAGTCCGACTTTGATCTTAGTCCAAAAATTGATTGTGTGTTCCGCCTTTCTTCTTTCTTTCTACCTGATTTCTTTTCTCATCCTTCATCACATTTCCCCTTTGTGCCCTCTGGATGTCGTGGATAGATGAATGTCTCCGGCTACTCCTCGAAGAACTGTCTGACGATACACAAAGGGCCACCTCCCGTCCGTGAATATTTACATCTCCCGAAATCTCTATTTCAACACTTCTACAGAGTTGCTAGGTTGTGGTCAAGAAACTGTTGCCCTTCTTCTATCATCTATCAAGACCCTCAAAATCCATTCACAGGAGTCATGCAAAGCACTTGATTTTCTCATCAACACGTCCTATGAAAAAATGTCGTCTGGCGCTTCGGGAAGCTGCTGGCCCAGGTTATACACTGACGCATCCATCATTCGATCTTTAGCGTTTTTAGATCGTCCTTCCTCTCGCACTGCTATTGCTAGACTAGATCGG
This sequence comes from Lentinula detonsa, assembly GCA_027921405.1. Lineage (NCBI taxonomy): Eukaryota > Fungi > Basidiomycota > Agaricomycetes > Agaricales > Omphalotaceae > Lentinula > Lentinula detonsa. Next base: position 207,321 of record JANVFU010000011.1, read on the forward strand.
GCCATCATTATCGCAGGTGCTGCTGGTGAAGGTCGTCTCGACCTGATACTTACTCTCATCCGCCGAATTCAAACTGAATATTTGACATACACTCACGATCCATCCGCGAAGTTTACAACTCCACAGATGGACATCGCACCTGATCCGTGTCTCTTGAACTCTTCTCTTGAATCATCCTTTCATGACATCCCAGTTCTTGATACACCTCCGACATTCACGACGTTCCAAACGACATTCAGCAAACATCCGTTTGTGTTACGTAATTATGCCAATTCCTGGCCGGCTATCAATGAACATCCTTGGTCTTCTGCAGCCTATCTTCGCTCCATCGCGGGACCTGCAAGAATAGTTCCAGTCGAAGTAGGCGCAGACTATAGATCGGACGACTGGACCCAACAGTTCATGAACTGGGATGAATTTTTATCAACTCTTGAACTGGTTGACAATGACCATTCTATCACAGCAGAAAAAGTCCACTATCTGGCCCAACACAATCTACTCATGCAATTTGATCTCAGTCGAGATATTATCATTCCAGATTATGTATATACTTGTCCTTCCCCTCCTTCAGATTATCCTCAGTACAAACCTCCAGGGAACGATGAACAGCTAGTAATCAATGGCTGGCTGGGTCCTGGTGGAACGATCTCTCCAGCTCATACTGTAAGTGTCTATGTTAATCTATTTTTGACCTTGTCATTTGTCTGTTCTTCCGGGAAAACGACGATTAATATCTTCATGTATTTATATAGGACCCTTATTTTAATTTATATGGTATGCTTCGATCCCACAACTTATGCATGCAAACTCTAAAACGAACAATTGATCTTTTCCAGTCCAAGTCGTCGGTCGAAAGACCGTCTGGCTTGCGCCGCCTTCTGTCAACAAGTGTATGTACGCCTTCGGCGACGGCGATGCACAATCAGTGCACGAGTTTTCGAATCCTGCGTCAAACAAAGTTAGCCCCTCCATGAGCAACACGTCCCGCGTGGATGTTTTTGCTACCGTGAAGGACGGAGAACAGCGTTCTCGCTTCCCAGAGTTTTGGTCAAATGTGGTCCCACACGCGATCTCGGCAACGCTTGGACCTGGAGATATGCTCTTCATTCCCCCGGGATGGTGGCATGCGATGCGGGCTGAAGAGACGAGTCTTTCGGTGTCGATGTGGTTCTGACTTGCGGTGTGGTAAACTAAATCTTTTCAGCGGGTCGGAAGTGAGAGATGCCTTTCACGTGAGCTCTCTCGATGGGAGAGTGCTCATTCGATGGTTTTACCGCTGCATTCCAGACTACGACAGCCAATCAATAGCGGCCAGCATCATGATCTCACTTTGACTAGCTGTGAATGGTCAAAAGTAGTCGCCTCGTAGAATTCAAGCCTGGCACGAACGACAGCAGAAACATCTCTACTCGTCGTCGTTCTGCCAGATATGTTTTGGAGTCCTCTAAGGAATATAATACGCTTGTAGTATTTCTCACTACAAGTATGTCATTCTGTTTTTCATGATCCCCTCCCGACTGCTCTCTGAAGACAACGACGGCTGCTTTCACTGTGCGCAGAAACAATCAACGAACCGTCTGCTACTCTTTGACATTTGACTGTGTTTCTTATACATCAATTCCATCGACGATAGGAAATCGGATATCGATTCGTTTTGCTTACCAACACAACAACTCCGCGTACTCTATCTATCTGTTGGGAAAGCCAAGGGATGAAATCATATGTATGACGTTCATCTGCTCAATGCATGTCCCTTCTTAGACCATCTGGAAAACATTGTTGTCGAAAGATGCAAGTGCTTCCCCTTTATTCGATAATTGCATATACATAGATCACCTTCTCCTTTGCATCTTGGCGTAAACATTATTGTCACCTTGCATACATTCTCGCACCCGCCAAAACATGGGATACGACGCTGTCCAAAGCAAGGGATTCTTCCCCATCTTCAGAGCTAAATTAGCGTCATCTTGCAAGCAGATATTCGGGGTGTATCAGATTTAGCGTTGATCGCGGTGATGGGGCGATCTGTGCAAGGCGAGGTCGGATAATGCCTAGACAATGGCCTTATTAGGGGAAGATCCGGCGAGTGAGCTAGGAATGGGACGGTGAATCAATAGAGATAATGCCAGTGGGAACAGGAACAGATGATGAAAAGGTCAGTATCATAGGCGTAAAACGGAGGGGTTATGTGTTGGCCGAAGAAGAAACGGCCAGCCTCGGGCAATTTCATTCCAGAACAGAAAATCCTCGCTCTGATGCCTCACGAGAAAGGCACATTTAAGTTGGATTTGCGGTGAGAAGTCTTTTATATAAAGCTTCCAACTTCAAAAAATCGCTCTCCATTGAGAGAAAGTGAGAACATACTCATCCAAATGATCCAATGATGTAGAATTAGCATAGCTTTCTCGGCTTATTAAGTACTTATACTTTTGTCGGTCTTGTGTGGTTGGGTAAGTAGCTTTTGATGCTAACCTTGAGATAACTTGGAAATTCTTTTGCAAACGCTTCGAAGATTTTCATTCGACACTTTCTCAGCGATCCGCTGAGCAAGCTCTCTAGTTTGTGAGATTTCGACGTGTCGAGATGAGCGCTCGCCGGCACGATCGATTTTATTACACTGAGTGGTGAGCACTTGAGCACTGAGAACGAATACAGCGGAAAATTATGTTTTTATGCTACTCTCACCACTAAACATGTCTTTGAGAACAGGGGCTCCAAGAGTCGACCAAGTGGAAGTATGAAGTGTATTTTCGGGAGAAGCAGTTCCCAGAATCTCGAAGCCTCAATGATTTACATTGACAAATGATAAATATTGATGGACAAACATGTACTTAGTCCGCATTGTTGTATTACTTACGACCAATCTTCCAAGCGAAGAGTTTACAAGCTAAGGGAGGTGGCAACAATTAACCGTTGAGTTCCCCACAGAGTAACTCCGTGGGAAATAAAGCCCTAGATTTCCGAGAATGTGTGATTTACTTAGTTATCCACTCTTACTAGTACATTCCTTACTTCCATGGCAGAGGCAAAACTCAGGGCGCTGGGCTCGCAACATAGTGGTATGTACAACATTATATCTCCACTTCTTATTGAGCTTTTTTACAGCGAACCCAGCTTCGGCGGATTCAGATATTCCCCACAGACGGATTTCACATCGACATAGTCGGAGCACACCGACTGTGCTCCCAATTCCAGCGCTAAGCTTCTCGTCGACTTTGTCCTCACGAACAAGCACTGCAGAAAGCATTCTGACTACGCCGGTGAATAGTGTATTCAATGGATATAGTCCCCAGATACACATGTCCGAAATTACCGACAACAGCGACGACGAAGACAGCATGGATACGCCGACACCCACGCCTTCGCCAAAAACGAAAGCGCGAACTCCGTCTCGTAATCCCTCTGCTCTTGCTGGTCAAAATCTCAACCTCAGTATCCTCCGAAAATTATCCCTCAGCCGATCCGAATCCTTTTCTCGGTCACTCACTCCCCCACCACGTGCGAAACCGTCCCTTGCCATGTCTGCGGAAATTCATCCTCGTGTAGACGGTGTGTCTGGTGAACGCATCACTGCTCCCAAACCAAGACGTGCTTCTCAGCTTATTTCCCCCATGTCCCTGACAAGTTTTTCACTTCCTGCTTCTCCTCTCCATCAGACGACCATGCTTCCTTTATTACAGCAGCAACGACCACTAAGTCGCTCAGAGCACCTACTTAGGTCAGCATTGTTGAAAGACGAGTTTGCTCAGGGTTCTGCGACGCCGTCTTCCAATTCTACGGTTAATCGTCCTACCAAATTCCATCGTCGACGGCACTCGCACGCCACCGTGTCTGCCGATTCTCCCTTTACCCAGAACAGCATTAACATATCTCCTTTGCAAGCTGCCGTTGCAAACTTACCATCGTCACCATCGGGAAGAAACACACCCACGCCTCGGTCTCGTCCGGTCTCGCCCGTACACACAAAATCTGCCCCGGTGACACACACAATGCACACGAGGCGTAGCCCCCGCTCACAGTCGTATTCACATGCATTGAACGAAGCTTCAACCACTACGTCCACCAGATTACCGCTGACGCCTCATGAACAAGTATTGCGAGCTAGGTTAGAGAGAGTGTTGAGCGCAGGAAGTGTCGCATTGCCGCCTTCTTATCAATATGGGAACGCGATACGTAGCGATGATTCTTCGTCTAGTGCCGATGATGATTCGCTGTCGTACACTTCCTATCATGACCTATCAAGAGAGGAGTATGGATATTCATCCGATTTGCGTCAACAGAGGCTGAAGAAAGCGGAAAGGAAGAAACACAGGGCAAGTGCACCCACGAATGAGTCTGGATTTTTGGGCTGGTTGTGGAAATCCACGGAGTTGGATGAAGAAGAGGTTTGTATTGATGTATCAATCTTCTTGTCGTCAAATTACTCACTATCGTCATCAGATCCCAAACTCTATGTTAGCTCTATCAATGCCAGCCCGTAGACAAGCACAATCTCAAGTTGATGGCTTCGATGTGACAAAAAACCAAAGTAAACCCAACTCGCCTCGTACGCCACGCACCACCACGCTATTAAATGCTATGAACGCCTCTCCATCTTTGTCGCCTTACCGTACTTCGTCTCCTTTCCGTACCGCATCACCTCAGTTGTCACCATCACCGTCTCGCTCACGAGCACATACTCAACCGCTGCCATCGTCGCCAAACCGATCTCCGTACGGACAAGGTTACGCATACTCCCCTAAGCCAAAACATGCATTTTCTCTTGGGACAGTACCTAGCGTGGACCGTGAGGTTGGCATGAATGACGTGGCAAGTGGAAGCGTAGGGCGTGCAGGGGTTGATGGGAAAGGAAGGATGCTTACTCCGCCTCCGACGCCTCCTCGTGCCGAAAGCGCGCTATTTGAAGAAGGGCAGGTGGATTCTCCCGTGGATTTGTCGTATCATGAATCTGAACTTCAGGAGAATGTGGTCCCTTCAGAGTCCTTGATGAGGCGAAAAAAGTCCTCTGCTACCAAGTCGGCCAAAGGGCAGAGGAGTCTAGGACTCGGAAGGCCTGGCACAAAAGACTCTGAAGATTCTGTTTCATCTACTTCATCCTCACTAGGCGAGGCAGCTCCTTCCATCAGCGTCAACGTCACCCTAGACGATAATTGCGAGTCGATTGTTCCTGATATCACCACTACTAGGCCTTCGCTGTCTCCGGTACTTAGCCCAACCAGCGCGTTGAGCACCACCTCATCGTTCAATGCCCGCACAGCATCATTACAATGTCGACAAATAGATGGATATATTTCATTTGCGAGTATTGAGGGGCTTGGGGAACCTCCAGCTAGTGCAGTGCCGACAGAGAATGGTGACAGGGGGAGTATGAATGGCGATGATCGGGAAGGCCGGAAGAAAGGATTGCTAGGGAGATTGTTTGGGCGGTGAGTCCAAGTAATTGGTTTGACTCTGTGTCCTTGTTCTGTACATATCATTTTCTGCTTTCTTCCATTGCTTTTGGGCTCCTGCTTTTTATTTTTGCAAATATTCACAATCCTCTCGTTGCGCTATTTATTCATCCTGGAAGGAAACAAAACTATAAATTGCGTCAGTCTCTTGGGACTGCAGACGTCTCTAATCATGCTAATAACACATCTATCCATTATACAATCCTCGTTTTATTTCTTGTGTTCGCATTGTCTATACTTTTTCTTCTTGCACATATGGATTTTCTCTTTGCTTTCGGAATTCTTGCTATCGTTTCTTTCTCTCCGAAACACTGGTCCTCAAGATTGCGTGTACATATATCATTGGGAATTCTGGCAGAGCCAGTTGTAAATATCGAACAAAGTTAAATAGACAAAATAACTACAGGTTACAGTACAAACACGAATATTGTAGCTGGTACATACGTACGTAGACTAAAAAATCCAAGACCTAATTTTGAAACCAGTCTGAGTTCGAAAATGGTAAGCGCCGGGGCAGGCGCCAATTCGAAAAGTTTGCCCGAAATTTCACACACTGCTGGTTGTTGGTTTGGGACAGCTGTTTATGACCTGTGTTCAGTCAACAACGCCGTTCTGAAATCGCCTGCTTTTCTCTACCCATGTCGCTACTGGATGCTGAGCGTTCAGTGCTCCCATCTCCTAGTTCTCGGAAGAATGCCTCATTTCCGCCCATTTCTCTTACTTCAAGCCACATACAAGACGCCTTAGCCCTGTCTAATGACGGCGGAGCAACACTGGTGCTTATGAAGAAGAATCTTACGGATGTCGGTAGCGATGCTGCAGAGGAACTAGCCATCATTGGCCGGGAGTCTCCTGAAGACGAGAGCAGAATTCAAAGGTGTGTCTACAAAGAGTTGCGCTACTTTTGAGCTGTGCTGACTGGCATCAGGATATCGCTCGGCCACAATCGGCTGACCACTTTGCCAATGGAATTCGCGCTGCTCTCGCGTTTGAGGTATTTGAATTTAAAGAGTAACTGTTTCTCTGTGTTTCCGGACGTGGTGTGTGGAGGTACTACTCCTTTATACCCCGCAAGTGAGACTGACTACCAAACAGCTTACCCTGATGCCTTCCCTCGACACCCTCGATATCAGTCACAACAAGATCAAACGTCTGCCTTCGCAACCTGGACATCTTGTCAACCTCCGAGTGAGTGATCTCTCACATTCTGCGTTCCAATTCATTCAGCTTGTCTCTCCATTCAGGTGTTTTGTTTTTCCCGGAACAAAATTACCAAGCTGCCCGTCTATCTATCTAGGTTTCACAACCTGGCAGTTCTGCAAGTGGACAAAAATCCCATAGAGTGGCCTCCCAAGGCTGTAATTGAACCTCCGGACTTAGTTGCTGACGGAGCAAAATCTTCAATGAGTTGGATCAAAAGTATCCAGAAATGGATGGAAGCGGAGAACAGTTCTCAAAATCATTTCCATGATGATTCTGGTTTCAGCGAGCAACATGACCTGGAAAGCAGATTGTAGGAGTCTCGCCTCATGTTTCGTGTGCCGCGGCTTACTGATCTTCAGGGACGAAGCTTATTCCATCTGGTCTTCACGTCTTCCTCGTACAGATAGCGATTTTGACGACGGTGTGACCCCTCATGCACGTTCTTTCTCCATAGATTCAAGCCTCTCCATGTCCTCCGCCACTGAATCGGTCAACCTCGATACGCCCGCGTCTTCGTACGGACAGCCGGACCGACCACCACCTCTTCACTTAGGCATCCTTCAGTCATACAGTGAAGAAGCGTCCCCAACACGATCTATAGAAAGCTATTTACCCAGCCCTGCCGACTCAGACACTTTCTTTGACAATTCATCTACGCGCGTTGAAAGTCACCACGCGGAACAGCGGACTCAGTCACAGCAACAACACGCGCGGAATGCATCCTACGCTGCTGGGAGCATCCGTAGCAACCGGTCAGATTCCTTAGGAAAGAAGAGTATGCCTGATCTTCGTACAGCCAAGCTCAATTTTTCAAGAAAGCCTGTCCCGGAATCCCACCCACCTTCGCTTACGCGTGTAGACAGAGGCTTCAATCTTAGTTCGTCGTCTGCAACCACTCCTTCCACCAGCACTCCGACAAACACCCGGCCGAATTTCCATCATCATTATGACGACTCTTTTTCTATACCTTCTCCCCTTTCGCAAAGGCAGGACTCGAGTGGAAGTTCAAACACATCCAATTCTCGTAATATCCGTGGACCACTCGCAACCTCTAAGGACAAGGATCCCGTGGGCCAAGCGCAAGTCTCCCCTACGCGAGCGGTTCCATCTATGGCGTTCGAGCGGAATTCATACTTCCGACGAATTTCTTCCCTTCCTACGGCTACGATTTCGAATACACTCCCTCCTCCGCTACTCAACCTTATTGACACCGCACGCAGTATATTGTTTGCTGTTTGTCAAATCTACCAAACTCTTGAGCACTACACTCTTCACCATACAATTGATGACAGGCTATCGTCGGTGTTGAAAAAGGTGTTACACCCAGCTAGCGCGGATATGATGCAGTTCATCAACTCGCTCGACCGATTCGATGCAATGAGTCGAAAGACCGCACCTCCCCCAACCGTATGTCGTGGGGTAGTCGAAAGCTGTCGAGACACAGTCGCGGTATTTGGAAAAACTGTCGGTGTGTTATCGTTGCAATTAAAGGTGATAGTGAGCGTGGATGATCTGCGCTATGTGAGGGCACTTTTAAACCAGCTGTATGGCGCCGCGGCAGAAATTTCCCTCGCTTGGCAAGCAATGATTCCACTGATGGATTCTGTCAAACCTTACTTACATTCGAAGCCATTTCCTACACCCTCTCCACCCAATCATGTTGGTGTTGGACCCAACAATAGTCCATACTCCGCCCCAGCATCAGCACCTCTTCTGCCTACGTCATCGTTATTAGCTAGTAGTTCTCCACCCCATCTACTATCTCTTCGCACCAACTCATCTAGTGTTAGGACCCACACCGCCAGACGACACGCAGGCTCATTCAGTTCTAAGGATGTGGAAATTGGGAAAACCCTTCCTTCGTGTGACGAAATGCCCTCTTTTTCAGGTGGAATAGCACTTCATACGCCTACACTCCGGACTCCCAAACGAACGCTCGCGTCGGCGACAGCACCGACAACAACGCTGACTGTGCAAGCTCCCTCACCAACTGGTTCTATTTTGCTGTCTTCCTCCTCTTTATCCACAGCCAACTCTATAGCTTCGGTCGCCGAAACCTCTCGTGCAGTAGCTCAAAGTACGCACTCACATTCTCGCTCAGGGTCTCAAGCATCCTTACGCTCATCCTCCAACACCTCTTCCGCCGCTTCGTCGCCATCCTTACCTCCTCCAAAGCCTACTTCGTTTTTAGAATTGCCTTCGACGTCGAGAACGTTAGTAGATAATGAGGCACTTCAGGCCGTGCAGGCCGCGGTCGACGTGGCCCCTACAGTGTGGGATATGATAGAGAATGTGCTTCTAGGCGATGAGGAAGGAAAAGGCGTTAGAGCCAGCGTGAATTTGCATGAAGTGAAGGAGAGCTTAGATAATGCCAGAGTGATTACGAAAAGGTTGACGGAGTGCCTACAGACGGTTAGGCATAAGGAGGGCGGTGATATGGGTTCAGAAAGGAAGAGCTTAAGAGAGGATGCACATCTATTCTTAAAGGTCTACTTCTCTTGTCTTTGTTACAGGTTTATGTTCTGACTTTCTTGTCTGTCATAGTCGGTAGTGCAATTATCTAACGCTATCAAGACATACGGCGGTGTTCGCTCTTCAGCTCTACGTACCAACATGGTCAAACTGACCAACTCAACGGAGGAATTTGCCATTCTCCTTCACGTGTCTTCATTCTCTCCTTCTCCCACCCCTACAAGTGCTGCGTCTGCCTCCACCTCAGTTCGGCCTTACTCCCCATCTCCGATGCAAAGTGCATCAATACCTGCAATCCCTTCACCTTCGCCCTCTGTCTTATACTCCCAATCACAGACTAGCTTGCTTCACTTACCTGAATCAGATCATCGCGGATTGGGATTAGGGCCAGCCCTTTCAAGGAGTCGGAGTGCACAAGGTTCAACGACAAGTAAACTTCCACCCTCGCCTGCTCCGACAGAGGTTCCGAGGAGTGCCCAGCCTTTACAATCATTCAAGTTGCCGGTAATCAGGCGCCTGAGGGATAGGGAAAGGGAGCCCACATCAAATGGTCTGAGAACAGACGGCAACAGTAGTGGGTTTGGGTTTCATGGATTTCATGGAAATGGAGTTGGGACTGGTAACGATCCTGGATGATTTGATGATTTATTATCTAGTTTTGTCTTTGGTACACAGGTTGTAATCATTTATTCCTTCCTTCCTTCCTTCTCGTCTGCTCTCTGTCGGTTGCTATATACTGTTTGAATATTTTATCAACATAGTCGTATAAGGTCGTATTCTTTAGTCTATCACTTTCACACCATTTTGTCAATCACATACGTTTTGTTTTGTGGAGAAAATGGGTTATCATGAGGATGTGTTTCGTACTCGTGCAATGTCGCCTTCTCATTAGAGGACACCAAGCTCCGTTTCGAAATAGATAAGTTGCTACATAAGTATTCAGACCAAACAGAAAGTTTACGGACGAAAAAGATCATTGTCCATTATGTTTTTAGTCTGCAGCAATCTTTGATTTTTTCTTTTTCTTGCGTTTTGAGCCGTCATCTTCCAAACCTAACTGTGTGCTTGAAACTTTCCGTTCCCGTTTAAGTTTTGCTTCACGAGCAGTTATGATGACTTCTTTCTCGACCGAGGTAGAATGAGAACGACCGATAGATGCCTTGGGTTCATCGACACCAGCTGGTTTCAAGAAAATGTTCTTAGACGAAGCAGGAATCTGAACAGAAGAAGCGAGGTGACTATTCGTTGGAGGCCGCAAATCGATGCCAACTTGAGAAGTGTCAAAGATAGCAAGTTTCGCGGACTTTGTGGTAATAGGGCCAGCAGTACTGCCAGTCCCCGTTTTCGGTTCGCGTACAGAAGAATTCGATGGAGAATTAGTAGGAAGTACGGTTGTCTCCGTCTTCTCCAACGATGGAGGCGGCGGAGGTGCAGTTTCTGTTGTTGCCTGGAGAAAAATGCGTAGATAGGTTAGAAAATGCGTGTCAACAGGATTAAACCGATACCTTGACTTCTTTGCCTCGCTTGAAGATACGTCGCCCTTTCGGCACATCGTCAGAAGTACCAGATGAAGTTGGAATGGAGGGGAAAAGGAATGGGAGATAAGATGACTCATAGCTGACTGTGTCACTAGAATAATTCAAGTCAGAAATCTGGATAAAATGGAGAAAATTGAAAACAGAAAAAAAACGTACTCAGACTCTGCAGCCCCCCAAGACTCTCTGATTTCTTTTGCGATTTCCCATTGGCCGTCATCCTCTATGTGTGCCTTTTCGAGCTCTACTGATGCAAGTTGTTTAGCCCGTTGTGCATTTTGCATGAATTTCAAGCTCAGAGTCCCGCTGCTCAGCTGTTTGCCCGACATTTTTCGAGACTGTTGTGGAACTTCGAGGGATGCCGAGGTCTGTTTGTAGAATAAACGCCCCTGAGCGCACAGTAGCGAGACTTGTAGAAGTAGAGATGAGTCACAAAAGCAGAGTTCCTGAGGGAGAGAAAAAATAGAGCTGAGAGCTCTAGTGCTGTGTTTTCGCTGGTGAGAAAGTTCTGCAGTCAGCCGTTATATTCTTCACACTCGTCCAAAACATCTCATCATGTTTTCATGACCAGCGCAGTTGCGCTCTAACCAGGAAGACTGTCTGATTTCGATCATTATATCTGTTCGAGGACTCTATAACACAACACAATATCTGCCTGATGGTGGAGAGCTTGCCTCTGGAGTCCGCATTTCTCATGATATTACATGGATCTTTGTTTCCCCCTTAGCTCTTCCTACTTTTTACCTTTCACATTTTTCCCTTCAGTTTCTTAATGTCCCTGAAGCTTTAATAACAAGATCCGTACAGGATTCGAGTAGGGCTGTGCTAGAAAATAAATCGTCATTGCTATAGCATGCTAGAAATTCCTGGTCGAAAATCTTAATAGCTAGCAGTGATTTTAATGCTATTAATTGCTAGTGCTATTAGCTGCTATTTAATGCTATAAATGAAATAATAGCATGATATAAATGCTAAATATGCTAAATATTGTCATCGACATCCCAGTCATCTTCATCGCCAATCTGATCTGCTTCTGACCTTGCCACACTCTGTTTTTGAGCTACCAAGTCCTGAAGCTTGATAACATCGACCCAAGCCGGAATTCCGTAATCTTCTTGCTCAATATAGGCCATGCGAGCATTAAGAAGTGCGCCGAGACTCGAGAGCTCCTTGCGACAGAACCATGAGATTGTGATTGAGAAGAAGACGAAAATTTTGCGTTGAGAAGAAGAAAATTTTGTGATGTACATCCAATCAATTAGAATTATTTGGGCGTTTACAGGGCGCTTACTGTAATACATAGCAATTTATAGCAGGTCGATTTGAGGTCCCTGTTGCTATAAATGTTATTAGCGTGCTATTAGCATGCTATTTATTGCTATGCTAGTAGCACTTGAGTTTCCAACACAGCCCTAGATTCGAGTGTGCTTGAGGTAATTATTTGTTCATTACAGATGATCTATGTTGCAAAAAGTACTCAGCTACCACAAGCGGCGCAATACTGAAGATTTCCTGTAGCTTTTGTCATTTGATCTTAGCTTTTGTGTTTGTTCTACGAGTACCTAGAAATTCACAACTGTCTATTGAAACGAATGGGCTATGATGGTGGACAACTCGTTTCTCAGTTGCAACAAAAAAAGAGATACCAGTGCGCCCTAGTGAGCTCATGTCTTATCTCAGACTGAGCTTTTATTGTGATTGCTTCTTCACTCTGAACGTTGATGCGTTGTAACTTCCATTCAACAAAATTTGACATCCACCAGAATCAAGCTCAGATGAGGTTCCTTGACATGCTATGCCTCCATCTTCTCCTGTAACTGACACCTTGGCTGTCTCGAAAGAGCTGTGTTCATGATGCCATGCAATTCTCTTGAGATGTATTTCTATGGATCACGGTTTGTCCGAATGTATTTAAAGTCCTTTTCTGCGTACCCATTGTTCTACTTTCACCCTACGTCTGTATTTGTACTTTTTCTCAAAACTCAAATTCAAATTCAAAGATGTATGTCATGAAACTAAACTAATCAATGCCTTGCTTCTGATAACAAGACCCAGGAATTGGAAATACTACATCAGCATTGCAGAATTCAGTTCGTTTTGAATCCTCATCCTCTTTCAGCCCATCCAATGAAGTTATTCAGCAATTGTTGTCTATGACTACTTCCTCACACTCGGTGCAGAAATTGAGCGATACTAGGGATCAAGAACAACTGTTACTACAACATTGTTTTATGTCAATCGTTACTCCATTATCTTAGGCCTCATCCCTCAAATTCTATTTGACTTTTGGCCTGAACCTATCCTGCATATCAGAGTGAGTCTCAAATCATAAACAATCTTAGATTTTTTTGATAAGGGAATATTGTATTTGGTTGATACAGGGGTGAGTTGAAGCTCCAGTCAATTGTTGACATTATCAAAACCTTCATAGATGCATGGCACTTGCAATTTATAGATGGGGTTATATTTTTCTGATTATATTGATCATTGACTGTAAGTGTTTCCATTAGAACTGCTCTTTGATATGTTTATCCAAAATGGATTACATAGTAACTTTTATAGTTCGACTGTATGTGATATATGAATATCACAAATGGATAGCAATACCTTTAAGTGTCATGAAGGCATGTGTTGCTGGGAACAGTCTGGTAAGTATTTCTCACATTCTTACAGCTTGGTGCAAAGTTAGTGATAGGACATATCTTTCACAGTTGCAATTATATCTTTCCAGGAATCTTGTAGCTGGCACAGATTATACATCTCCAGTTATCTACCAGAATGGTTGCAATCAAATGACCACAAGACAACAGTAAGCCTTTTACTATTACTATGTGCTAAAAACAACCTGGCTCATGAGATATCCAGAGGACTTTGTACATATTGATTATTATTCACTAGCATAAGAAAACATCTAAATCTGATATTCATTTAGATATGGCCTACTCCTGGCTTGGAGTTGTTATATTTGACCTTTGCATCTTTGGTTTGACACTCTGGAAGACATTGAGAATGAGGAGATACTATGCCCTTTGTGGAGGGATAGGGACCATATTAATGCGAGATGGTGGGTTTGTTTCAGCTCCAAGGCTTCTTGCTAGAATCAGTGTTTGGTATTTAGGTGCAATATATTTTGGGATTGTTGCTCTCATTAATTGTGCAAACATTCTCTTTTTTATAGTAAGCATATCATCTTTTCATGAGTATTCTGATGCTGATATATCTTAGCTTGGTTCAGTAAATCTTTGATGACCTGACTAATCATTGTATTAAGTTCAATCTTTGAAGGACTTTACAAGAGATCTACTTGCTACATTTTGTACTGTGTAAGTGGGTCTCTCTATCTTTCTCTACAGAGAATCATGTCCCTCAACTTCACACTATCCTATTTATTAGGACTGCAAGTATCACAGTGTCACATCTCATGCTGAACTTGAAGGGAAAAAAACAGAAGTTAGACTCAAAAGTAGAGCTCCAGGTATCTGTTAGCATGTGAAAAATTTGAGGATACTTTGACCAGTTGCAAATTTGATGCTCACTGCAACCAATCAATGTGATTTTCAGCAGTAGTGTTACAATCATGCAAACTCCTAGGTCTTGCACTACCTCTCTGACCCCCTTACCAACATTCACTGTACACTTTGACTTATTCTTTTGCCTCTGAAAACTTTGCTGTACTTCAAATACTTCACTATCTCTTCATTCTTGTTCTGTCTTTACTATGTTCTAATCAACTTGGCAATATTTTATCAGTTTGAAGGTTTGCTGACACTTGGTCAGTTTTCAGGGGCATTGCCATCCTGTCTGGAGTTTTGCACTCTGTTTATTGTACCCTTGTAAAGTTTGTGCCACCCTGGTTGGATCTAACTCAATAACCAATTATGGACAATCCACAAACTAATTAAATCAATATGGAGCTATTGAGCAACACTAGCTCTATACCCTTTCTGCACCTTTGCTATCTCTTTGTGCACATTCAAAGGCTTTGCCATGCACATTAGACATATACATCAGCTTGCTGGTCTGTTTGAGCTGCACAGATTTGACAGATAGTCATTGCTGCAGGCATTTTGACAAAGTCAAGATATTAGGATCATGCCATGGAGCCATTGGATTCTGAGAGGGTTTGGGCAGAGTGAGTCTGTTACGATCATGTGCACCAGTTGTACACATTGCACGTAATGCTTCACACTGATGCAGTCATTTGTACATGATCAAGTGCACCGATGATAGGGATCAGGTAATCTACTTCCGTGATACTTATCCCCCTGTCCTCCTTATCCCATGGCTCACCCTTTGGATGGGCTATACACCATACCACCTTCCTCTCCCCATTAGTTCACTGTCTTCCTATCCACACTTGCTATCTCTACTTCCGATTCGCTGTAACTACGTTAGGATATTCTGTAGCAATACTGGAGATAACAAACTTAGCATATAAGACTTGTGGTCAATGGTAGAAGCCTTAGTTTTAATATTGAATTGGTATGACTCTAATATCATACTCGACTTGCCCTCTATCTCTTCAACCTCATTCAACCCCATCAATCTTCAGTCAACGCGACCTCAATCTCAAACAAACTCAACACGGACCAAGCAGCATAGCGAGGATATTGTCAATAGCAGTATCAAAGGTCCACTCGACTTGCACGCTCCTAACAGAGTCAGTCCAAGCACAGTGGCAGTATAGACATTCAGTATTGTTATTGACAATACCCTTGTCACATTGTGTAGCCCAGTAGAGATGTTTAAGTCAGATACCAGTTGGCTATAGACTTTGACAAAGTCAAAATATCCAAGGTGGTGACTAAATGTGTTAGAGAGCAAAGTGAGTGATTGTTACGATTATGCTTCCGGGCTTCCGTGTGGAGCTTCCGACTTCGGACATGGACTTGGTATAAATCATATTTACTTCCGAGATCGATTGCTTCGATCTGTCAGCGACTCGATAGCTTTTATACTAATCCAGGCGTCACGCAAGCCGAGATGGTCAAGTCAAACGAAGTGAATGAGGGAGGAAAGGTCTTTGATTCTTGTCTAGCTACCAAGGAGAATAGACGAGATCAGAGATAGAGACTACTCTAAGAAATGCCCTATCTTATATACATATTCTGAAATGAACCCATGGGAACTATCTCACGTCATAACTATGAGGCTATACAACGATCTGTCAAAGGTTGACAGACATGAGAGAATTCTCACACTGTCAATCTGTCAATAGTCTGACAGACATGAGAGAGTTGTGTTGACAGCGCGGGAATGACAGTCTGTCAACAGTCTGACAGGCATGAGAGAAATGCGTTGACATTGCGAGAATGTCAAGGTTGTCACATGTATGTAAATAAAAGAAAAGGAAAAGATAAAAGTAAATAAGATAGACAAAAAGAAATTGAAAAAGAGTCAGTTCGTAACATCACCCTCTCCTTAGGGCACGAGTTCCACGATGTGCTTGTTGTAAAAGAAAGTTTTCGGAGGGTAGTGAAGCAAGATTGGGTTCTGTGTCGGCAAGAGGAAGGGGTCGAAACAATTCTGTAGGGAATAAAGAAATAGGGATTTCAATTCGACGAAATATTGCGGGTTTTGGTTTAGTCGGATTCTTTTCATGGAATTCCTTGAGCAATTGGTCAACATTTGTAAGATTTGACCGTGGTTCCCATGTCTGCTCATGTGAACCATATCCCTTCCATTGGACTTTATATTTGATTCCTCTTCCTACTTTCTTCGAGTCAAGGATTTCTTCTGCTTCAAATTCTTCTTCTCCTCCTACAACAACAGGAGGCGGGCGTTTGTTTCGGGGTTGTGTAGGAAAGCTAGGTTCTTTATACGGAGTGAGAAGAACTTCGTTGAAAACATTGTGTACATGTTTCCATGTACGTGGGATTTCCAGTTTATAGGAACTGGCACCTATCTTCTGCTGGATCATAAACGGTCAGTACCTCTTGTCACCTAATTTCTTCATTGGGCGATCTACCGACAGGTTGGTTCCTTCTAGCCACACCTTGTCACCAACCTTGTATTCTATACCCTTCTTCCTCTTTCCGTCATACTGCCTCTTCATCTCTACCTTTGCTTTCTCTAAAGCTGATCCTACTTCCCTTCGTATCTTCTTCATTCCATCTACGAAAGCTTGTACTGAGGGGTTGTCCGAAGTCATTTGAGTTGCCGTGCCTTTATACGGGTGTCTTCCTGTATCTGCATAGAAGGGAGAAACTTTTGTCGCTGAATGAACTTTGTCATTGTAGTTGAATTCTGCTAAGGGTAACCATTCATGCCAATTATTTTGTTGGTAATTAATGAACAAACGGAGATATTGTTCAATCTCTTGGTTTGTTCGTTCCGATTGACCATTTGTCTGTGGATGGTACGCTGTGGTGAAGTTCGCTTCAATGCCTAGAAGTCGATAGAGTTCTTTCATGAACCTCGAGTGATACTGTGGTCCTCGATCATGAACTATCTTGCGTGGAAGTCCATGGGTGGAGAAGATGGAATCTCGATAAATCTTCGCCATTCCTTCTGAAGTGACTGTGGTATGGGTTGGTACAAGTCTCAGTCTCTTTGTGAAGTGGTCGATGAAGATTGCAATTGCATTGTAACCTCCAGATTCAGGAAGTTCTCCAATCATGTCAGTACCAATTACTTGCCAAGGTTCAGTTGGAACGGTGTGAGGATGAAGATGTCCAATGGGTCGAGTGCGATGAGACTTTGTCGCTTGACACTTCTCGCAACCTTCCACATACTTTCCAGCATCTCGAGTAATTCCTGGCCACCAGTAATCACGAGTGACGAGTTCTGCTGTTTTGTACTGTCCAGGATGTCCTGCAAGTGGTGAATCGTGGTACTTAGTAAGGATTTTGGACCTAAGTACTCTGTTCTTTGGTACATAGATTCGTCCTTTCCACTCAATAATCCCTTCAGTTTCTTTCCACTCAGGGTTTTTGGCATCGAGGTTATCCTTCACAAGTCGATCAACATGGTTTCGATTCTTTTGGATTTCCGACAGGAATACATCTTCTGGTGAGGAGATGTTGAGGGCGCGAATGAAAAATTCTGGCTTTAGAAGGACGATGTTCTCGTTGTCCTTTTCCCCCGTCTGAAGACCTGTCATCCTTGACAGGATGTCAACTTTTGTCATTGTCTTTCCTGGTCGATGGACTAGATTAAAATTATATTCTTCGCAAGTTCAAGAACCCATCGAGCTTGTCGTCGATTTAGCTTTTGGGGTTTCTTGAAATACTGTAGGTTTGCGTGGTCTGTGAAGATTTCAATCTGTTCTTCGGCTCCAAGAAGATATTGACGCCAATCATCAAGTGAGTCCATAATTGCCATTAATTCCTTGTCATAAATCTCGTAGTTTCTTTCAACTTCATTGAGTGAACGAGATCGGAATGCTACAGGCCACCATTTTCCATCGACAAATTGAGAGAGACAACCACCATTTGCAAAGTCAGATGAATCAGCTTCAAGTCTAAACTTTCCATGATTTCGGGGAATGAGGAGGACTACTTCTTCACAGATTCGACGCTTGAGTTCGTCGAATGCATACTGTTGGGTCGTTGTCCATTCCCAGACTGCATTTCCAGTAAGTTTTGTCAATGGCTTGGCAACTTTGCTAAATCCTCGAATGAATCGCCTGAAGAAGTTACAGAAGCCAAGGAACTGTTGGACATCGTGTTTCTTCAATGGGGTTAACCATTCTCGTACGGCTTTGACTTTCTTTGGATCCATTCGAATCGTTCCGTTCTCAATGATTATTCCAAGGTATTCGATGGATTTTTTCTCGAAAGAACACTTCTCAGGCTTGAGGAAAAGTTTGTGTTCTCGCAGAATGTCGAGGACTCGATTTACAATTATGCGATGACTTTTCAAGTCATTTGTAAATACGAGTATATCATCCATGTAGACTATGACGTGTCCTTCATTTATCAAATCTCGAAGGATATGATTCATGAATCCTTGGAATGTCGCCGGGGAATTGGTTAGTCCAAAGAACATAACGGTTGGTTCAAATAATCCTCGATTGGTCCTGAATGCAGCTTTCCACTCATCACCTTCTTTAATCCGTATATTGTTGAATCCCCATCGAATGTCCATCTTTGTGAATATCTTAGCACCCTTCAATTGATCAATAAGCTCCTGAATGAGAGGGAGTGGATATCGATTTTTAATCGTCATTTCATTCAGTTTGCGATAGTCTTGTATTGGTCTAAGGGTACCATCTTTCTTTTTGATGAAGAAGAATGGTGAGGCCATCGGGGATGTCGAGGGTCGAATTCGTCCGGTTCGAATGTTTTCTTCAAGGAATGCATCCAATGCTTCTTGTTCCTTCGGGTTCAAAGGATATATCTTACAATCGAGTGGTTTAGAACCAGGTGTTAACTCGATTGCATGATCCCAAGGGCGTCGTTGTGGTAATTGATCAAATTCCTTTTGACTGAAAACATCCGGGTATTTGTTTATATACGGAGTGGAAGTGTCGAAGTGTTTTCGTGTTTCTTCTTCCGCCTTCTTCTCTGTCCATTTCCTGGAATCTACCTGTTCTTGCACATATCGATCCCAATCAAACACGAAAAGTCTCTCGCCGTCTTCAAGTACTGCTCTTGTTTGAATATCTTCAGGCGTCCAAAAGTGAGGATTATATCCGCACCGAGTTGGACATCGGTCAAAAGTAACTTCTGATTTAATCCAGTCGATACTTGGATTATGATGTCGTAACCAATCCAATCCTAAGAAGATATGTTGTTCGCCAAGGTTAACAACGCCAAATTGAATCCGTTCCGAATGATCTCCGATGGTTACGCGGACTTCAGCATATTTGGTTATGGAGCCGTTCTCATTGAGTGTTCCATCAGCATTGTAGACAGGTACTCGAATAGGTAGGTCTTTGGTCGGAATCCTATGTCGTTCAACAAAGTTTGCATCAATGCATGAACCTGTAGCTCCACTGTCGACTAGTCCTTGTGTAACTATTTGTCGGTTGTCCTCTAATGTTTCGACAATGACTGGGAGTTTTAAGCTTTTTCCATGTGTTCCACGGACGTAGCTTTTCTTTGTCGCAAGACTTTTAACGGCTTCGACTGCGGTTTTCCAGTTTAATGCGCGTATTTCCATGACGGTTTCCTCCGAAGCTTCTCTTATTCGCGAGGAAGGCATCCATATCCTTAAAAGTATGACGGCTTTTGTGAGATCTTCTTCTTTCAGCCTTTGAGTAGTCCATTCTGCCGTGTTGGGTATGTATCGTATAGGTTTTTGTACTTCGGTTGGTTTATTAAATGTAGATGCGTGTTTTTCTACATTATCATACTTAATAGTGAAATCTAGTCCACTATCTACTATGTCCGAAGTATTTAAATTAGAACGCTCCGCCAGACCTATGCCTACTGGGGAGCTCTTATAAGACCCATACTGTTCACCCACGCGGTGAACGAATTCATGTCCATACCAGCTGGTAACCCTGGTACTACATCTACACTATTTACGTTAGTTTCTTCACTAACGTTGTCCGTTCTCTCGCTATCATAGTTCATAAGTTCTACGCTACGGACCGCGGCTCTGTTCTTCTTTGGGCAGTTCCTACTAATGTGGCCTTTTTCGCCACAGTTGAAACAAAGGCCATTTACCCTTGCTCGATCCAGGTCCATGGGTCGTCCCGAACCTCCAAAGGTCGTCCCGGACCCATCGCGTCTTGCTATTATGGGGGTAGATCCTACCACTCGAGGTCCTTCCCATCTCTTCTGCTCTTGCCTGCCATAGGCTTGTTGCGTGGATCCTTGACCACGACTTTGTCCTTGTATGCTGTTACCCCAGCTCATGTTGTTGTGTCCGCGTTTCTGTTCATCGTAGCGGCGGCGGATTAGATCATTGGCTGTGACGAGTTTCTTTAACTCGTCGTAGCTGCCAAACTCCTCTGTCCTCGTTCGGACTAGATCGCTCATGATGTTGAGGTTGACTGCTCTTTCAGCCAACTGAAGAACATATTCGCTTCTCTTGTCGTACCCCGCTTCCTTCAACAGGAGTTCAAACTCCTTGAAAAAGTCGTCGGCTTTCATACGACCTTGCTGAATGCGATTCAGCTTATCCATTGCCTCCTTCTTCTGGGAGACGTTAGAAAAACTGCTCTTTAGTTCTTCTAGGAATGCTGCGAAGTCTACGTTCCAATCACCAGCGACTTCATCCTGGTGATCACTGGTGTATACTTCCGCCCAGTCATCAGCTCTGCCTCCTCGAATGTAGGACATTGCTACATTGATGGATTCGTTATCATTATTGACCTGCTGTGTCCTTCGCAGGTCATGGATGTACGCAAGGAGTGTTCGGAGCCATGCTCGGAACTTGGAGGTATCTCCTGTAAATACGTCAGGTTCTTTAACGATAGTTTTTCGGGAGAATGAGGTGTTGGAGGTGGAGGTGATGGTAGCGGCGGTAGTAGCGGAGGTGTTGGCATGCATGGATTGGTTGGATGGGTCAGACATTTCTGAGCCGAGTTCAGTAGTGAATGAAGGAGTAGGAGTAGGTGATCCTAAATGGATGGTTGAATCCGGCGATGCGGGAGAGGGAGAGCGAGATGGGTATGGAAGTGAAAAATCCTGAGGTCTTGACGAGAACGCCAGGATAGGAAGGGCAGGTGCTTAGAGGTAGAGGCTCGTGTCGATTTATGTGTTAATCCAGAAGGCTGTCTACGTTCGCTCCTCGCGCAACGTTGCCTTTCGGGTCAGAGACAAAAACACTTTATGCTCCAACGCCTACTATCGAATCTTCCGAAGAAGAAACTCGATATCCTGTTACTAGCCCTGATTTACACTCCTTGGTAGGAGTCAGGCACACTAGAGAGAGTGTTTTCCTCTCAGCACGGGTTGAGCTGTACCACAGTGTCTCGATGTAGGTATGTACTAACAAAGTGTCTAGGTCAATGCTGGCCTTAACACAGACGAGCTATGGAAAAGGAGGTGGACAATGGGGAAAGACGAAGGAGGTATAGGCTTGTTAGTGACGATATGAAAAGAATAAGTTTGCAACGTAGCGACGTCCGGTATCCAACCAAATGTCGAAGATTTGGGTCGTGACGGGTGGGTCGATAAGGATCTCTGATCTTCTGTCAGCGACTCGATAGCTTTTATACTAATCCAGGCGTCACGCAAGCCGAGTTGGTCAAGTCAAACGAAGTGAATGAGGGAGGAAAGGTCTTTGATTCTTGTCTAGCTACCAAGGAGAATAGACGAGATCAGAGATAGAGACTACTCTAAGAAATGCCCTATCTTATATACATATTCTGAAATGAACCCATGGGAACTATCTCACGTCATAACTATGAGGCTATACAACGATCTGTCAAAGGTTGACAGACATGAGAGAATTCTCACACTGTCAATCTGTCAATAGTCTGACAGACATGAGAGAGTTGTGTTGACAGCGCGGGAATGACAGTCTGTCAACAGTCTGACAGGCATGAGAGAAATGCGTTGACATTGCGAGAATGTCAAGGTTGTCACATGTATGTAAATAAAAGAAAAGGAAAAGATAAAAGTAAATAAGATAGACAAAAAGAAATTGAAAAAGAGTCAGTTCGTAACACGATCGAGTCGAACGAAGCATTCGGTTATTGAATGCTAAGTGCTCCAACTTTATTGTCTTTTTATTTATATTGATGACGTCGAATTATATTAGTTATTGTCTTTTACTTACAGCTCTTATTGTTATAGATTTAACAATTAGGAATACAGGTATATAAGCTGTAGTATCTTGTACATAGTTCCTCAGTTTAAATATCAACTTAGATTGCTGCTGAACTCCATCTGGAACTCTCTCTCTTAATCATCTAACGTTCACACTATAACCAATCGTTATCCGGATGTCTTTACTCTCTTACTCGTCACTCTGAACATTCACTGAACCGTACGACAAAGCGGGGGCACTACCGAAAGTGGTGTCAAGGTTCTAGTTCATCTATTAACATCTTCCGTTGCAATCAAGCTGACCGAACATCTTCGATTACATCCCTTGAGACTTTGGTTATAAACTATAGTCTCGATTCATTCCGATTACTCTCGGAGTATCTCGATTCATCTCTATACCTTCTAAGACTCAACGGCACCTCACCAGCACAGTCTTAACAGTATATTTAAACTACTACTCGCATTCGTCACTATCCATTCTATATTCATCTATCCATGGCGCCTCCAATGACTCGTCAAGCCCATAGGAACAGGCCAAGAACTTTGACCGGCACTACCGACAACTCGGATGTTCCTAATCAGGCTGAAGAGCCAAATCCTTTTGTCGCCAACGCGCAATCTTTCGTGCCTTACTCAGAATCCATTTCGGCCTTAGGGGGTCGAAGAAGAACCAACGTTTTCGGACCAACGACTACTCAACCAATGACGGAACTTACCTCCGAAGTTGCTATCGGCGGAAATACCGAAACATTGGATTACGATATTCAAACTCTTTACACCGCCTCTGGAATGCCTGTTCAAGTTAGGACACCTCGTATGGTCACTCAAATCGCTACAACATCATCATCAACTATCATACCTCCGTCTCCAACGGCAACCACGATTATTGGGCAACTACTATCCCATAACACGCCGACTGGACCTCAAATTCCGGAAGGACCGGAAGATGAGGGAGGAGAAGACCTCGAGGATAATGACAATCGAGGTAATCGAGATGGTGAGGAAGTAGTCGATGAAGAGCCGGCTGATCCGGAACTACCTGCTGAAGAAGGACCAGGTGGACCGGGAGGACCAGGAGGGTGGAGGATCCAAAGGATCGAATAGTCCCCGGAGACCAATTTTTCCACCAAACAACCATGCTTCCGAAAGGGAGTTTCTCCAAACGTTCCAAGCTTTCCAAGGAACACTCGATGGTTTAGGTAATGCTATCGCAAACTTACGAACAGAACCTTCCGAATCGAGCAAAGCAAAAGTTCGAGAGCCCGACGTCTTCGATGGCCTCGATCCTCGAAAGCTAAAATCCTTCCTCGTTTCCTTATCTCTTGTCTTCCTTGATCGACCAAATTACTTCACCAATCAACGGAAAATTGCTTATACATTATCCTATCTGAGTGGAACCGCTTGCGAATGGTTCGAGCCGGATATCCTCGATCCAAACGCGGTCGCACTTCCTATGTGGACCAGCTCATTTGCAGCACTCGTTAAGGAGTTACAGGACAATTTTGGTCTTTACGATGCTCAGGGAGATGCCGAAGATAAACTTGGAAACTTAAGGATGAAGGAAAATGAATTGGTTCGTAAATTCAACATTCGATTCAATTCACTCGCTGCTCTCACCGATTGGAATGCAAGTTCCTTGAAGTGGGCTTATCAGCACGCACTTGCGTCCAGAATCAAGGACGAAATGGCTCGTGTTCCGGAGCCTCGAAACCTCGCTGAATATCACGTGGAGGTTCTTCAAATCGACAGCCGGTACTGGCGGAGGGAAGAAGAGAAGAAACGGGAGTCTTCGAGACAGACCGGGTCGAGTTCGGGCGGTAAGGCTTCAAATTTCGGCAAGAAGGGTTCTCAGAACAACTCTTCTAATCAATCTTCTACCACGTCGGATACTCAGTCTAAAGGCAAGAATAACCCGCAGACTACCAGACAGAATCAAGGGAAGAAGCCTTGGTTCAATAAGAACAAATCGACCGGAATGAATTTCAACGGTCAATCTTCAACTGCTTCAACTAGTCAACAGCCGAAACCCACCAAAAACATCTCGGACCAGATGGCCACGTCAAGCCGGAAGAGAAGGAGAGACGCAGGAAATTCAACCTGTGTATGTTTTGTGGCGGTAAGCACAAACTAGAAGATTGCCCCAATCGAAAATCCAATCAGCCTCGCGGTCGAGCAGCCGAGGTTGAGGATGTAGTTACGGACATCCAATCGTCCTCGGATGATTCGGAAAAATGATCCGCAACTCTCGTACCCCAGTACGAAGCGAGAGTTGTGTTGATCCGGTTCGTACTACCCAAGGGGAAGTAGTTTTAAACGCATCCGCTCTTTCTGAATATGAATGATCTCTTCGTTTTTCATTATCTACTGAATTCCAATCGCCAGATGAACCGGCTGGTACATTATCTCTTATTCAATTTCCTTGTTTACTTGATTCCGGTTCCACAGACTCTTTCATCGATTCCTCTTACGTACAGAACCATTCCATTCCGACCACATCCATACCTCCGATTAATCTTCGATTGTTCGATGGTTCTCTAACCGCAAATTCTATCTCGGAAACAGCCAAATTATCGGTTCGTTTTCTGACCGGCGAGTCTTTTTTGATTAACTTTTATGTTACTTCATTGGATTCATCTTGCAAAGCTGTCTTAGGATATAGTTTTTTGTCCCGCTACAATCCGTTGATTGATTGGGTTACAAAAACGATTTCTTTCTGAAACACTAATTGAGCTGATTTCCACCAGACGTCTTCACTTCCGGAGGCTTCAATCACAACCTCCGAAGTGACAGCTCCACCTCAGGAGTTACCAGCGAAACCCGGAACACCTCAATCCAAACCTCGCTCTCGCCTCTCACCTCATCCACTCTCGGACAAATTTCCTTGAGAACCCATTTACTCCTATCCAAGTCTTGCACAAATGGGATCACGTACCGAATCTGCGGCTAAACCGGATGTTGACATCGCGCTTTTAGGGGCAGTAGCGTTCAATCAGGTCTGTAAAGACACTAGATTCGAACCGATTTTTTTTCGCTATCTTCCTATCGAAATTACTGCTAAAGGTTCTAGCACTGAAGAGTTTGAAGCTCAAAAGTCAGAATCAACCCTTCCGCAACAATACGCGGACTACGCCGATGTTTTCGACAAATCGTCTTCGGAAGAACTTCCGGAGCATCGATCATATGATCTCAAGATTGATTTAGAGGAAGGCGCTGAACCACCACTTGGACGGATCTATCTGCTCTCTCCAAAAGAGCTGGAGGTCCTTCGAGATTTCCTGGACAAGCAACTCACTGCTGGAATTATTCAGACTTCTTCATCACCATACGGAGCACCCGTTTTATTCGCTCCGAAGAAGGACGGTTCACTACGCCTGTGCGTCAACTTCCGAGGCATCAATCGAATCACCAAAAAGGATCAATACCCTCTACCACTCATTTCCGACCTACTCGATGCGCCTCGAAAGGCTGCAATCTACACCAAACTTGATCTAGCCCATGCCTATCATCTTGTACGAATCGCCGAAGGTGACGAATGGAAGACCGCCTTCCGGACACGCTATGGCTCGTACGAATGGAAGGTCATCCCGGAAGGACTTACGAACACTCCGGCTGCTTTCCAACGGTTTGTCAACACCATCTTTGCAGATTTACTTGATGTCTACGTTATTGTCTACATTGACGACATTCTTGTATATTCAGACAATCCAAAGGATCACGAAAAGCATGTCCGGGAGGTACTCCGATGACTCCGAGAAGCAAAACTCTACTGCAACCTCGCAAAATGCTTCTTCGGTGTCGATACCGTCAAATACCTCGGCTACATCCTTTCACCTGCAGGCCTCACTATGGCTGCTGACAAGATTCAAGTTATCGTCGAATGGCCGGTACCTCGGAAAGTCAAGGATATTCAATCCTTCTTAGGATTTTCAAATTTCTACCGACGATTTATTTACAATTACAGCAACATTGTTATACCACTTACCCGGCTCACACGGAAAACTGTCAACTGGATATGGACAGCCAAATGTCAATCGGCTTTTGAAAACCTCAAATATGCTTTTACTCATGCACCAATCCTTGCTCACTGGGAACCGAACCGGCCACTCATCGTCGAGACCGACGCTTCGGACTATGCCATTGCAGCTATCCTTTCGATTATGCTCGATGACGGTGAAATTCATCCCGTTGCATTTCTTTCCTGCACTCTTAATTCTGCTGAGCTTAACTACGATACTCACGACAAGGAACTACTAGCTATTTTCGAGGCTTTCAAAGCGTGGAGACACTATCTCGAAGGTTCCGGAGACCCAATCGATGTGGTCACTGATCACAAAAACCTTGAGTATTTCTCTACGACTAAAATTCTGACCCGGAGACAGGTCCGATGGTCCGAATACCTACATCAATTCAACATGGTTATTCGATTCAGACCCGGCAAACTTGGCGAGAAACCGGACTCTATCACTAGACGATGGGACGTCTACCCAAAAGAGGGGGGCTACGCCCAAGTCAATCCACAGAACTTTAGACCCATATTCACTAACGAACAGTTCACCACTTCTCTCTGAGCTACTTTCCTCGAGGGTCCGATCCTTTGAGCTTCGATAGTTATGGACATCAATGCTTTACATGAAGCTATCCGCAACTCGCTATCGATCGATTCCGGAATCGGCACTTGGACTTACCTTTGTTCAAGACCCCACTAAACCTCGATGGACTATGGGTGAAGATGGTTTGTTACGACTCGACAATCGAATCTACGTTCCGAATCATTCGGATCTACGGTTACAAGTATTATGCTACTTCCACGATCATCCACTCTCAGGTCATTTCGGTCAAAACCAAACTCTCAAAACTATTTGACGACAGTACACCTGGCCGAAGATTCAAGACTTTGTACGAGATTACGTTGCTTCTTGCACCACTTGCGGAAGAAACAAATCACGTTGACATAGACCTTATGGACTACTCAAACCACTTCCAGCTCCCTTACGACCTTGGGACTCAATCTCGATGGACTTTATCGAGGAGCTTCCGATGTTGGATGGTTACAATTCCATTCTAGTCATCGTGGATCGAGCTTCGAAACGATCCATATTCATTAAGTGTCATACTATGATCACATCCGAACAGTTAGCTGAATTATTCGTCATTCACGTTT
The DNA here is from genome assembly GCA_027921405.1 of Lentinula detonsa. Classification (NCBI taxonomy): domain Eukaryota; kingdom Fungi; phylum Basidiomycota; class Agaricomycetes; order Agaricales; family Omphalotaceae; genus Lentinula; species Lentinula detonsa. The sequence goes on from JANVFU010000011.1 coordinate 234,808, forward strand.
TTTCTAAACATGGAGTTCCGAACCACGTAACCTCCGATCGAGGTTCCGAGTTCGTCTCTGCTTTCTTTCGAGCACTCGGGCAGTCGCTCAACATGGAACTTCACTACACTTCCGGATATCACCCGGACATGGTAGTTAGAGAAAGAGAAAAGTGGGGACTTAAAAATTTTTTCGCTTGGTTCATATACTGCGCCATCATTTACGTGATTGATTGATCGATCTCGATTTCTTCACATTTCACCAAGTCACAGTTCGAATTTCGAACACTTGATCGAATCAACTCTAGGACCTTCGTACGAGGCTTTCGAGGGCAAAAGCCTAACAGGGGGATACTGTTACGATTATGCTTCCGGGCTTCCGTGTAGAGCTTCCGACTTCGGACATGGACTTGGTATAAATCATATTTAGTTCTGAGATCGATTGATTCAATCGAGTCGAACGAAGCATTCGGTTATCGAATGCTAAGTGCTCCAACTTTATTGTCTTTTTATTTATATTGATGACGTCGAATTATATTAGTTATTGTCTTTTACTTACAGCTCTTATTGTTATAGATTTAACAATTAGGAATACAGGTATATAAGCTGTAGTATCTTGTACATAGTTCCTCAGTTTAAATATCAACTTAGATTGCTGCTGAACTCCATCCGGAACTCTCTCTCTTAATTGTCTAACGTTCGCACTATAACCAATCGTTATCCGGATGTCTTTACTCTCTTACTCGTCACTCTGAACATTCACCGAACTGTACGACAAAGCGGGGGCACTACCGAAAGTAGTGTCAAGGTTCTAGTTCATCTATTAACATCTTCCATTGCAATCAAGCTGACCGAACATCTTCGATTACATCCCTTGAGACTTTGGTTATAAACTATAGTCTCGATTCATTCCGATTACTCTCGGAGTATCTCGATTCATCTCTATACCTTCTAAGACTCAACGGCACCTCACTGGCACAGTCTTAACAGTGATAAGAGCAAATCCGAATCAAGGTTAAAATTGTCCAATAATAGACAACGTACAGGTTCTGTTACGACCATGCCAAGTTCAACTCCCGCATTCCCGACGATTATTTCCCAGTATTTGACTTCATTACTTTCTGTAAGACTAATGTAAACCTCAGAGACACGCAAGTAGCGTGAATGACTCTATTACCTGTAAGACTAATGTAAACTACGTATCGTCAGCATAAGTAAGCTACAGGCATATAAATATAATCTCACCCTCAGAGACACGCAAGTAGCGTGAACGACTGAGGGTGGCTTGAGTGTATCTAGGCAAATAAATAAGCTAAGTTTTATGACTCGAAACGTGTATGAGTTGTTATTTGAAATCGAGAGAATGATGAAATTGTAAAACAGCCATCGGGGCATGGTCATTGCCACAGAGTCCGATCGGGACTCTTCCCGACGCCCAAGTATCCTCGACACTCCCCTAGTCCCGGAGGACGTCTGTAATGCCTAACAGTCTCAGTTGCGCCCGATGGTTTGTAGTCCCCAATGGCTTGGTAAGGATATCAGCCAAGTTCTCCTCAGATGGAACGTACTTTATTTTGATCTCCTCTTTCTCGACGAGGTCCCGGAGGTAGTGATATCTAATATCAATATGCTTGACTCGCTGGTGGAACCTCGGATTCTCCGATATCGCGATAGCTCCATTATTGTCACCGTATAGCTCAGAGGGAAGTGGCACAGGGTGTCCGATTTCAATGAGGAAGTTATGGATCCATTTTGCTTGCTGAGCCCCTTTACCATAGGCAATATACTCTGCCTCCGTGGTGGAGAGTGCCACGACGTCCTGTCATTTGGACATCCAAAATACCGGCCCCCCGGCAATCATCGTCACAACTCCAGTCGAAGAACGCCGAGTATCGACGCATGTGCCGTAGTTCGCGTCGCAATAGGTCTTAGGCTTGAGGCCATGTTCCTGGGGTTTGTATGTTATTTCATGTCCCTTTGTTCCGATGATGTATCGGCACAGGTGGACTAACGCATTCCAGTGGTCTCGACCCGGATTTTGGAGGAATCTGGACAACAGGTTGGTAGCGTAGGCTATGTCAGCATGACACGCTCCTTGTCCGAATTGAATGCCGCCCAGAAGCCTCGAATATGGCTTATCCTTCATGTACGTGCGCTCCTCATCCGTTTTTGGTCCTTGATCTACCGTCAACACGATTCCTGGAGGTAGAGGCGTTGCCTTTGGTTTTAAGTCCTGGAGACCATGTCTTGCGAAGAGTTGTTCCCAGTATGCAGGCATCGATAAAGTTGCTGATCGATCTTCCTTGTTGTGAACTAGCCGCATTCCTAGAGCAAACTGTACGCTGTCCGTTTCCTTAATCCGAAACCTGCCACCTAACTCTCTTTTGGCTTCCTCCATCTCCTCCTTCGATGATGATCCCCCGAGCGTATCGTCAGTATACGTGCCTGTGATGGTTTCTCCCAATTTCGTTATCCAACTCCATACGCATTGGTCCGCTTGGGATCTGTGGTACCCCATCTCCTTGTATGCTTTGTCCAACATCTTCCACCAATTCCGGCCTGCTTGCATAGTGCCATATAATGATTTCTTTAGGCGCATCACTTTCCCTGATCCTCTCCCTTCAAAACCCTCCGGAGGCCTTATGAATATTTCTTCGTCAAGGTCAGCGTTGAGGTACACTGATGCAAAGTCCACCTGCCATATACTATATCCTAGGGTGACCCACACCGCGATTAATATTCTGAGTGATTCGAATCTGAGGACCGCTGCAAAGGTTTCGAAATAGTCGATTCCTTCCGTTTGTCTTCCACCATTCACAACAAGCCAGGCCTTCTCGTCGACTATATTTCCCATCCCGTCAAGTTTGTGAGCAAAGACCCATAAAGGGTTGAGGATGGTGGCCCCAGATGGAGCATCTTGGAGGGGTCCTAGTACATCAAATTCTGACATTCGGGTCTTCTCCTTCTCCACGGCCGGCATCCATCTATCGGGGTCTTCCATAGCTTTGACATATGTTTTGGGGACTATTGGTAGGCCGACTGCGTTTAACGCAATATTATATTCATGACCAACTTCATCAGGGAGTGATTTTGTGAATAGTGCAAAGGAGGTAGTAAGCAATCCTCGAGGGGTCTTAGTCCCTCCTGCCCATTCCTCCCCTGAACCTTTGGCTTGTTCTTCGCGCTTTATGAACTCGCGCGTGTCTATGGCTTTGCTGGATGGAAGTCGAATTCGCGTAGATTGACGGAGTTGGGGCTGATTTTCGAAATCGGTTGTAGCATATGGGTTTGTCATCATTTGGCTCTCGGTGACGTTTTTGGCATTAGTTGGTTCCTCGGCATCAATAGAGTTTTCGGCATCTTCACTCGTCTCAGCTGGAAAGCCGTCGTTAGTATCATCGCTCCCCTCTTTTCCGGCTGTAGGCAGAGGGAATGTTACTCGTTCATTGAAGTCAGCATCCCTGCTTGGGACAACGCGTCCAGATGACTGATAAAGGAGATATACCCCTCTTTCTACATAGCCAACCATTCGCCCCCTAAATCCTCGCATCTCAAGTTTACCATGCGATCCTCCGAGTATTGTACCCCACGCTAGCGCCCCAAAGGGACGGAGGTGAGATATGTCCATCCTCTTTTTATACCATATCTCAGCTGGGATGAGAAAGCCGGTTCAGGCAGCAGGGAGGATATTGTCAGTGTAGACGATGTAGGCGCAAGCATATGCCCAGAGAAAGGGGGGTAGTCTGGAGTCCTGGAGGATGGTCCGAACCCTGTCAAACGTTACTCCATGTTTACGCTCAGCAACGCCATTCGCGGCAGATGAGTACGGAGGAGTGACCTCCAGCTTGATACCATTCTCATCCGTCCACTTTCTCCAAGGTGCACTATCAAACTCCTTTCCTCCATCGACTCTGATGTATAGAAGTCTCTCCCCTGTCTCATTCTCAGCGCGGGCTTTATACGACTTCATTGCTGCCAGCGTTGTCGAAGACTCTTTGTTTGCCAGATAAAAATCTTGTCCCATCGACGAGTGGCCATCCACAATCGGCATAGAATAATAATACCCTCCGATTGCCCTGACACGCATAGGGCCTGTCAGGTCAACATGGACCCTCTCCAGCCTCCTGGCCTCGCGAGTTGTGACCGCGTCAAATGGACGCCTCTTTGCTTGACCTATTTTGCAGCTATCGCATTTCCCAAGAGCCTCTGTGACGTCTACTGGTCCCACTACCTGCAGGCCATCGACTAGGCTTTTCTCAATCATCATCCGGATTCTGGTCACGCCGGCATGACCTAGTCTTCGATGCCAGGTCGTCATGTCGACAGGTCTATTCAGGGATCTTGACTTGGTGACTAGTCCTCGAGATTGATCAACCTTTTCCAGCAACCGGTACAGCCCTCCGGATCCATAACCTGTGAGGAAGTGGACCCCCTTAGGGCTAAAGAACTTTGCAACGCCTTTCCCAAATAGGACCTGGTATCCCAATGCGTCCATTTTTGAAATGGAAACCAAGTTGTAGGAAACATCCGGTACGTGAAGTGCGTTTTCAAACGTGACGATGACATTACCCTTCTCATTATGGAAGGTCTTCCACACCTGTCCGTACCCTTCGATCTTCAGCGTAGTAGATGCCTCTGAGGATCGGGCTTGTTTAGAGCATGGGTGGTACGTGGTGAAGTCCTCTCATTTGCGGAAGAAATGATCTGATGCTCCCGTGTCCGCATAGATATCGTTTTCTCCACCGGTGTTGGATGTCATCGCCAATCCATAGTATTGTGTCAGCTCTCCCACCTCAGGTATTGTCTCTGGAGTAGCTGCCACCGTGTTGGCAGTCGACGGCCCTTGACCAGTGTCCTTCCTCCCCTTCCACCAGGAAGGATATTGCCCTTCCTTGCCCCCTCCTTTCCGGAAACATTTGTCGGCAATATGACCCACTCGGTTACAGTTTCTGCATTTCTTTTCTGGGAATCTGACCGAGTTCGCTGATGCTGATGCGGCCAATTGTTTCTCCAGGGTCTCAATCCGAGAGGTATAGTATGATACCGAATGCGCTTGAGGAAGGCGATCACCCGGGACCACTGCGTCTGGTCGATTTTCAGCCCTGGAATACTGGAAGGAGATGTGCTGTATGACGGAGGATGATGAGGGGAATGTCGAAGGGTTCGCATTTATATTCTGCATGATGGTATCAAATGCAATAGTCGGGAAGGCCGCTAGTGTAATCTCTCTAAACACGTCATCGGTAATGTCATTCCCCATGTCTATAGCATCTTTTCGCAACTCTCTCAGAGTGCGGAGGAACTCGTCCAGTGTCTCGTTCTCGCGAAAGATGTGGCTTCGTAGCCTCCTCATAGACACTACTTTCCTCATATCATCTCTCTGGCCAAACTCTTTTATTAGGGCTTCAAACAGGGCCTTCGCGTCCATCTCGTCGACCTCCGGTACTAAGGAGGGAAGGTCCATAATGAAGGATTCAATAACCCCCTTCGTTCGGTTGTTACGGAATGTCCATTCGGACGATGATGGTTTATCTGAGAATACGAGGGTATGTTCCTTCATTGAGGTTGTTTCTGAGGTCGATTCAGGGGATGGTTTCGTGACTGTCCCGTCGATGTAGCCATTGAGTCCTTGATTCTTCAGGGACACCTTGATTTTCCTTTCGATGGGTTTCCAAGCTACTCGGATGCCACCATCGAACTTCTGGTCGTCAGGTATATCGGGGACTGGATTGGGGTGTAACCGTCCTAGGGATGGTTATGGGTTATGGAGCTGTTAGGCTTCAGATAGCTTTAGCTTATTATGACTTAATTTCACTCCGTATGAACACGACGAGGCTATCAATTAGCTCGATATGTACGTTTACAGGTAGAAAATAGTCTACCTAACTTATCTAATGTGATTGTATATAATTGATGAACTATACAGTTCATCGTGATCATATGATGGTCATATGATAAGATATCCTATGATAAGATAACAACGTGTGATCAGATATCAATAGGGGCGTATACCAATAGGGGCGTAGATGAAGGCCCGTTACATGGGGATTCCTCCGTTACTAGTCATTTCGTTTTAGTTTCGCTTGATCGTTATTCTAGGTGTGTTCGTATTTTTTCAGCAGCGGGCGGGGCCCATAACCTGTAAGACTAATGTAAACCTCAGAGACACGCAAGTAGCGTGAACGACTCTATTACCTGTAAGACTAATGTAAACTACGTATCGTCAGCATAAGTAAGCTACAGGCATATAAATATAATCTCACCCTCAGAGACACGCAAGTAGCGTGAACGACTGAGGGTGGCTTGAGTGTATCTAGGCAAATAAATAAGCTAAGTTTTATGACTCGAAATGTGTATGAGTTGTTATTTGAAATCGAGAGAATGATGAAATTGTAAAACAGCCATCGGGGCATGGTCATTGCCACAGAGTCCGATCAGGACTCTTCCCGATGCCCAAGTATCCTCGACACTTTCTTCCGTCGCGGAGCTTACCTCCGCGATCCTTTTACACTTCGCGTTTATATCCCTCACACCTTAACCGATTCTTTATATATCCTTTTATATCATTCCCTTTATATTTGCCCCTTTTATTCTCCTCATGTTTGACCATACTATTCTAGGATAACTATCGCTTAGCGACCCTTAGGTAGCGAGTACCGTATAAAGCTACAAGAGTAGAATAGTTGGTCCTTACTTTAAATATAGACTTTGATAGCGCACTTCGACAGTGTATAATTTCAATTAGAGTTCATTCTCAAAACCTCACCCTAAGTACAATCGCATGAGTTTCTCCCACGATCGGAATTACCCTCACCTTCGCTTTTGGACAGCGGCATGTTGGGAACACTATTAATAGTAGCATTAACGTCTGACTACCTCTCCGTAGTTTCACCTAACCCTCACCGGGATTTATCTCAGTGTTCGGTCTTTTACCCTGCAGGCTTATAGTCCGCGATCCACACTTATCCCTATGACCGTGCATGATCATAACAGGTTCTGGCAAATGATATGCCTTGGTGCAGTGGTTAGAATGTTACTTATGTCAGATATTCTCAGCTATTTATTGAAATCTTCTGGGTCTGGGACATTTCTGTGTCTTTTTATCTACAAGTTCACAGAATTGAAGTATACTAAATTTCTTGCTAGATAGAAATAACCTAAACTATGCTTGATGCAGCTCTAGTGAGGATGACAATGCCATATTCAGCTCTGGTTACAGAGCTGGCTCGATATTGCCAGTATAGGTCTTAAGGGAGTATATACATAATACAGTACAATGTCGTTCAACCTCATGAGGGGATTGAACATACTAAGCGGGCGCTCAGATCACGTGTGGATCACGTTCAATGTTCGTGGATTGAAATAATAATAAATTCCTCACCTGTTAGTATTAGGCGCTGTAACGATCTCCGTTGGTTAATCGGTGGCCCCATTAGCATCGCTGGCTTGGGGGAATGCTGCGATGCGAAGGGATTTGGGCCAGGGCGATCATTGAAGATCTGTCTTCCCAGCCAGGCTGTCTTTAGGTGATAGCATTATGTTCTTGGTGTCTATGGTTACGCAGGAGGTCTCATTCACTCGCCTCGACAGCTTTCTCTATTTCATAGCATTCATGTTGAATTATTCGGCCATATGAACAGCTTTTCATGGTCTTGGTATGACCTCTCTCTCAGGCTTTGCCGATATACCGTTAGTATTCTGTTCGCGCACAGGTCTGTACCTCGTCGATTGCTGCAATCTATACATTTCTTGACTCCCAAACGGCTTGTTTTCACCATATTCCCGCCCAACTTCCGGGTATTCTTGAACTTAGCCTGCTCTGGAGCAATTATTGCATTCACGATGAACGAGATAGATCTTAGAGCATTGTTATAAGAAGACCGGACATTTTCCTTGTTTTCTCATTCTCTTCCCATTTGTGTATCGTCATAGCATGATGTTGAAGAAACTCACCCCAGTCATTCTTGCCGCACTTCTCGAGGTAGTCAACGCTGTGAGCTTCCTTGGGTTTCTTCTTGACAAACCTATTTTTGACATCGCTATCACCATTTTGAAAAAATCCTTATCTAGGTTCCAGCGGTTGGAATTAGGCAAATTACTTCTGTCACCACCTCTGTCGAAGCAGTCTCGAGTGTGAGTTCGTCATTCACCTCTGTCGGAGCAGCCCCAAGTGTAAGCTCGTCCTTCACGTCCGTTGGAGCTGTTAGCTCTTCGTTCACCTCTATCGGGGCTGTCAGCTCTTCGTTCACCTCTATCGGAGCTTCCCCCACTGCGAGCACATCTTTCACCTCTATCGGCGCCGTCAGCTCTTCATTCACCTCTATTGGAGCTGTTAGCTCATCGTTCACCTTTGTCGGAACTACCCCAACTGTGAGCTCGTCCTTCACCTCTATTGGAGCTGTTAGCTCTTCGTTCACCTCTGTTGGAGCTGTCCCGAGCTTGAGCTCTTCAATTGTCAAGGTAGAGCGTCCATGTGTCATCACTACCACTGTGTACGTGACCACTACCGTTGATCCTTCAACCACGTTCTCCACTTCTGCTGCTCCCAGTATTACCACCATCACTACTGTCGCGCCGTCTTCGACAGGGTCTGTGATCACTTTTGATCCTTCGTCGGCGTTCCCTACTGGGACAGCTTCGAGCAATCTGACTACTGTGATTGTGAGCCCCTCTGGAAACAGCTCTGTGGTCACTGTCACTTTCGATACTACGACGGCGTTTGCTACTGGAACGGCGTCCGAGAATATCACCAGTGTCATTGTCACCGCACCCGGCTCTATTTCGACTGTCAATGGGACTAGCACTCCTACTACCGTGATAATCACTCCTACCACGATAATCACTCCTACTACCGTGATAATCAGCACTGTGACTGCAGTGCCTACCAACTAGAAGCAGACAACCATTTGTGCGAGGATGGGGCTTTCTTGACTCTTTCCATCATCGTGGGCTTTCACCTTTCTTTTCTTTTGATCAGTACAGTATATCAATTTTGGACTTTCCTCTTACAACGTTTTGCGGGTTTTAGGCAGACTGTACGAAGTACTCATCAGCTAGAAACAAGCGTCAAATCAACGTTGTTCCAACTAAGTGCGTGCTTGATCGAAAACTGTCTAATCAGCAGACAGACCACCCGAATATGTAGTAGCATCATTTTGCACCCTGTCAGTACCCGAGCGATTACATACATATGTAGATCGTTCATTCCACTTTCCCCCCAACCATAGCCCACGCAGTACCCAAACCGTAAGCAAGAAGATTGATAGACAAGTAGAACGCCATTGGTATTACACCCATTATTAAATTCTAAAAATAACGAATGGAACTCTGTTTGATCTGTTTGATACATGAACAAGAGACGACTCACCCCCATAACACCTCTTCGAAGAATGGTATCCCAAAGCTCGGTTTTGATGATTTCAGGAGCACTCGCAGATTTGTATGGCCCAACCAAGCGGTAAAAGGTCGTGAAAGCCGCACCAAAGCTAGATCATAACAAAGGAGAGTTGAGTGACAGGAACGTTATTCAAATGGCTCGATACCGACCAGTAGCATACAAGCACATGCGTTCCATACTCTCTCCAAAGCTCCCAGAGACCCGGAGCAGCCCCGATGTCTTTAGCCAGCGTACTCATGTACGTAGAATGATCCACGCCGTACTTGATTCTGGCTGTATCCTTCACGAGGAGGTGATAACGAGGTGATGGTATCGGTTGGCGAACTTGGCCTTTCAAAAGCGATATCCAAAAGAAGGATTGCATTTCGGCGATGGGTGGTATAGCCCCAACGCCAGGTCTGACAAATCCAATGAACCCAACGCTCTCGTCCCCCTCTTTAACCACATTCCTAATATTAGCCTCATCCGGAGTGGGATACCCACTTTCCTTATCCAAAAAACCAAATTCTTGCTTGTACCCTGTAGCGTAGATGACCAACTCTGGACGCACGTCGCGGTCTTTCATTCGAATGTAGTCTTTACGTTTGCTAGGTAGGAAGACTGCGCGCCCGTTGGGAAGGAAGTGGGTGGGGAAGGGTGCGAGATCGACGGTGAAGTCGGTTTGGGGCGGGGAATCTTCTGGTGGGTCTATGTAGCGAGCGATGTAGTCGAAGACTTTCGGTCGTTTGCGGTAGGGACGGTTAATGTAGGGCATAGCTTTTTGCGACTAGAGTGACGATTGAGAATGGACCAAAACATTAGGGAAACCAGCTGATGCTTCACCTTGTTCAGAAATACGTAGGCTCGTCCTAGTCGGTCGGGTTCAAGTTCGCCTACCTATCGAAGCGAGTCAGGAACATCCTCAAAAAAGCACTAACTTCAAACCCATTGGTTACAACCGGCTTGAGTACCTAAAGAGAGCCGTCAGCATCAAGAACAGCACGAAACGCTGACTTATGTACTCACCCGTTAGAACCCATATGAGCCGTTTGATGACAAAATCAGAAATACTGACATGTACGGGTCAAGTGAGAACAACATTTACTGTCAAATTACTCACAACCAGCGGACATGAGAGCCCTCCACCCATGGATGCTGAAATTTCGACAATTGGTATTCTGTTTATCAAGGATCAAAGGGAGGTCCCTACTCACAACGTAAGCAGATTCCGCGAGGTTCGTGATGAGCGAGTCTAACGGTATACCTGGCCCTTCAGATTTGTACCCAAACACCTCGAAATCGTCGAGTTGTTTTGGGAATGATAGAAACCTGAATACAGTATTGAGCACATAAACATGAGGTGATCTCCCGCTTGTGGAAAGTAGCACGTACCCTGCCCTAGAACAGAGCACAACTTCCGTTGCTCCAGCTTTTGCAGCCTCATAAGCGATGTCCGTGCCAGTTTCTCCCGTGCCCAAGATCATAACGCGTTTACCCTGAAGCTGAGCGCGCTTTTTGTATTCATAAGAGTGAAAAACGGGTTTTTGAATATGTTTGTTCGCTGCAACGACGTGTTCAATGCCTGGTATGGACGGTATCCACGGAACGACGTGCAATCCAGTACAAATGGCAATGTACGGTGCGTGTATGGTGCTCACTTCTATTATGCGAAATGGGCATTGCTTGCCATTTATATGAGGAGCATACTCTTACCAGAACGCCATTCTGAATCTTTAGAGTCTCTTGAAACATACGAGACTACATGCCCACCCTTGGAGTGTCGCGTAACGTTGATGACCTTTGTATTGAGGCGAATTCTGTCATTGAGATTGAAATGATCGACATAACCTCGTAGATAATAAACATATGCCTGAATATGGGTCAGCTTCACGTCCACAACTGCTCAAGCAGAGCATACTTCGGTGGTTAGATGGTCAGGATACGAAAGAGGAAGTCGAAAGTCGGAGAAACTCGTGAGTTGTTTTGACGAGACTAGACTGGCGTTCTGAATTTCCATGAACGGGTCTAATGGTCAGAACTCGAAGAATCTCTTAGAGTCGACGAAAGAACACTCACTTCGTATGTACGATATCTGAAAGTTCCTCCAATGTCATGCTCCTGTTAAAAACCATGAATAATGTACAGTCTGCTTTGACGACGGCACAAACTTGTTCAAGGATGATAGGATCGAAAGGAAAGTTGGCGTCGGCATTCTCGAGCAGAGATTTAGCAGTAACAAGTCCGCTGGGCCCGGCACCTACAATTACAACCTTCATGTTCAAGTTCAAGAAGCAGAGAAGCGTGTACAGTGTTCATCGTTGATCGCTCGCTGTTGGCAGCATTCATTCAAATGATCTTACTCGGGATACTAATGCGCCGAAGCTGACGGCAAAAGATTTCCTTTACCGGCATTTTCCGAAAACCAACTGCTGACTGTTGACGGAGATGAATAAGTACTCGATTAGCAACATTGGAACTTGGCGATTTGTCATACAGGATATCATAGCAGAATTGCGTCACTTTTTCTCAAGTCCGCGGCTTTGTGAGATACTTAAAGACGATAGCGCAATCTCACGAAACAGCAATGGCTCTCCCAACCACCACCAAGCACTACTTCTGGTCCAAAGTCTGTACTAGTACTCCAATCAGCTCTTGCAACCTATCTAATTAACATTGTAGCTCGGGGCTCTTACGAACCTCTCTTCGAAGGAATCTCAGCTTCCGTCTCTCAGATCGCACGAGGTGCTCGTCAAGATCTATGCCGTCTCTTTGCAGGTGAACTTCCATTTGGAATCCAGCGTCCGGTGTCTTGCTCATTCCATCACAAGTACCGCGACCTTGTCATCGGTTTCAACAAATATCCCGGAAGGTATAGCGCAACTTCAATTATTTTCACTTCCGATTCATGTGCATTATCAGCTTCCCTGAAGAACTCGTCCCATGCTCTGACATGGCCGGAGAGGTCATTGCAGTCGGAGATGAAGCAGGAAGCTATTGGAAAAAGGGCGATCGCGTTTGCGCCAACTTTGCCGCTGATCATATCGCTGGAGAGACCTCCCCCGAGATTCAGAAAACTGCTCACGGCGGAGCAATTCATGGTGTTTTGACGCAATATAAAGCGTTCCGTCCCCATGTACGTTGCTTCAATCATTTTTTGGACAATATTCACTATAGAGATATACCCCCTGTAGTCACTTGTTCGAATTCCTGACCATCTTTCATTCGAAGAGGCCTCAACATTGCCGTTAGTGGAACCACTCTAGGCTGGTACACTCGACTAACGCGTCCTCTGGTTCAGATGCGCCGCTTTGACCGCATACAATGCGCTCATGGGTCCTGTTCCGGTCAAGGGTGGTGATACAGTTCTGGTCCTGGGTACTGGCGGTGTTTCCATGTATATGCACACATAACTTCAGGGGTTAACCACGATATTGACACAATCTCTAGCCACGGCCTACAGATTGCTCTGGCTTCAGGAGCCAAAGTCATCGCTACCTCTTCCTCCGATGAGAAACTGAAAATTGTTACCAAGCTTGGCGCTCACCATGTTATCAACTACAAAACAACGCCTAACTGGCATGAAGAAGTGATCAAGCTTACTGGAGGAAGAGGCGTTGACCATATTCTCGAGGTATGTACGCACCAATAAACCAGGTCTAGCCCGTATTGACCCTTTGTTCGAGGTTGGTGGCGCTGATTCGCTTGAAAAATCGTTGAAAGCCGTTCGGGTGGCGGGATGGATTCATACAATCGGCTTTGTCGGCGGGGTATGTGACACATATTGGCCAAAATGTGGAATCTCTATGCATGAACTGACAACATGTATCGAAGGGAAACCCCACTGACGTAGTATTTTCTACCATCCGAAAAGCTTGTTTCATACGTGGTATCCAAATTGGATCTGTTGCTCAGTGAGTTTCCTCGCACACTTTCTCATTAAACAATCTTATCTGGTTGCAGATTCAATGACATGAACCGACTTCTCTCTCTGCACCCAGAAGTCACTCGGCCAGCGATAGACAAGGTGTTCCCGTTCGAGGAAGCGCTTCAGGCTTACGAGTACTTGCAGTCCCAAGCTCATGTTGGAAAAGTCGTCATCAAGGTAGCATAAATATGCTACAAGATATAAGAGATTACTACGAGATCAGATGAAAGTAAGAGCAGAAGATGGATAAAATATGTATGTGTATATCACTGTAAAATATGTCAGAAAAACATTTCTCTTATGCAACTTCCCCATTCCAAATACCACGATGTACAGATGATACTTGCGTTCGAGCTCGTAACTATCACGAAATTTCTGGATAAGTTCGGTGAGTCCACGGTTTTTCCCCAGACCGCGCAGTGGAGATCCTTCAACTCCTACATAGTGATCATCAGCTTAGGACAAAGTAAGGTAGATAATGGGTGTGGATACCTTCTCTCGCGCCTTCTCTTCTGCAGGCTTACTTCTTCGTCTTGTCTGTTTAGCAACATTCGAAACTGAAGCTCTCTCGACGCGTGTCTTCGGAGAAAAAGATGTCTCATCCGAGTCGGTCATGTCGGCTGTTTGACTGGAAGGTCGTTTGAGATGGAGGCTGGAGCGAAGAGCTACCCAAAGGATGGAGGTAAGCCATGCAGGAGGTCACCGACGTCAGGAAAATTTTCCGACCCATCTGAGTGGGGCTCGGGGTCATATTCAAACATAACTCCCGCCTTACTCTTGTACATCGAAGGATGCGGTGACATCTTTTAGGGAGACAAAACAGACATATCGTTCTCGCTATCCAACGGATCGATGACCTCTTAACGTGATGACGAAGTTGATAGCATAGTAGGTATCCTTTCATCGTCGTCAGAGATCACACAAACTTGAGATTGTGAAGGAGGGACAATGGCTTGAGAGCCGCTCTGCTGCCCATTTTTGGTATCAGAGTCTGACAGCTCGATAGTGTCGCAGCGAGAATACGACATTCTATGACTCTGATTATGAGAAAGTAAATACTGTCATAGCGTAACTAAAACGGTTAGAAACGGAGTGGCGCGCACACTTAGATGCCTATTGTGATCATGGCATTATCCGAAATCTAGACAAGACACTCACGACAAACACGAAATTCACAAGGACTTCCAATTAATTTCCTTTAACATGAAGTGGACCCAGAACTGTTCGTTCGTATGCCAACGATAGCTATTATCTCCATGGAGGTTTGTACTACATGGGGGTGGGCCGCAGAGAGGCGCGACAGGAAGAGGAAGAAGCGAAAGATATGCGAATATGTAAACGGACTGCGATGAGGTTAGGCTGCCTATCGGTATCCAAAGATGTCTTGTTCATATGACAGCTTCAAAATCTCAACCAAGGAAATGAATGGCAGTGTCCTGGAATGGAACTACCAATGCTATCATCCCGCCGGTTTGAACGTATTTCGAGTAAAGTAACTTTTAGCTTGGATAAGGAAATAATACCTTGACACACCCATGTTTGAAGCATCCTAGATGATTCGATGAATACAATAATTCTCTAGTGCCCATTCTCCACACCGATATTCGAGCTTCGCTTGAGACTTCACTGTCTGTTTCTGCAGGATGTGAACATGTTTTCACAAATTGAGTCTTTAAACTCTGGCTCTCCGGCCTGTCTCATTCCAAAAACATTGGATGGATCCCCGGGAATTGATATTCCCGAATTATCAGCCACCCTGTGATAGTAGTCGACTTAGTCGTGCTACTAGGTATGTACTAGCATCCGCTAGTGCTATGATGGCGGCAATGTACGGAAAGGCATAGTCAATAAATATTCAAGGCTTATAGAGTTTGGGACACATACACAGATTATGTGGTGCCCAAGCCACAACGGAATGGTCTTCAGTGGTTGAGTACAGTAGGACGGCTCGGGACATCGCTCTCGCGAGCTGTCCTCTCCCCAGCCCCATGCAGATATGTCGGAACGAATATAAAAAGCAAGTAGGACTACTCGCCTGTCACTTATCTATCTGTCTTCCCAGGTCATCGATTCGAAATTTCGAAACCTACGATATGAGCTACACAGCATTGCCCGAGTTCCCCGCCGACATTGCCACTGAGTCACTAGTACGTGTCGTGGACTATGAGCTTATCGAGAATGGGGACGAGAAGGAAATGAATATGCTATGGGAAGCCGCCACCACCTTAGGATTTTGGTAGTAAGTGGAATGCAGTCTGGATAGAGCCTTATACTTACTATTTGGAGCGGCCTCGACTCTCAGTTTGATGAATCATGGATTAGAGCAAATGGTCGAAAAGATGTTTGACATGGGCGAAGAAACGTTAAGCCTTACGATGGAAGAGAAGATGGGATACGAGCAAGAATCCCCCTTTGGGTATGCCTCATTTGAGGGTCGCCGTTCAAAGTTCCATGCCGGTCTTCAGCTTTCTGAATGAGTTTTACAGCTATAAGACCATCAGTTTCGATTCAAGCTAGATCGAATTGGTCAATATCGCCAAGGACGATGTGATAGCCTGGCCAAAGCAGGTTCGCAGTAGATGTGTTCAATATCCTTCCAACATTTATGAACGAATGGACTCAACTATCGCGCCATTCGTCAGAAAGTCTACTAAGATCAGCGAAAAAATCTTGAACGTCTTTGACTCCAAACTCGGCTTACCTGAAGGCTTCTTGTATCGTCTTCATTCCGCACAAGAACCCAGTGCGAGCGAAGCGCGAACAATCAAAGTGCCGAAGAATTTGCCTGTCGGAAAGCTAATATTTGAGGCTCATACAGATTCTGGAAGTCTGAGTTACTTGCATACCAGAGGACTAGGGGGACTGCAAATTCTATCTCCAGGTACAGACAAATGGCACTATGTAAAGGTTGGATTTCTTCTTGGATCCGGATATACCGATTGTTAATTTGTGTACCAATAGCCAATCACCGGTTATACCATCTGTAACATTGGAGATGCCTTGTCTTTGTTGAGTGGTGGCATCCTTCACTCGTGCATTCACCGGGTCTTGTAAGGTATCCCTGCGAATCGACAAGCTTGATCACTGACTGTCAGGCCAGAGCAGCGCCTGGTTCTCAGGTGGCGTATGAACGTTGGTCTCAAATGTTCTACCTTCGCCCTGGAGAATCCGTTATGCTTCATGCTCTGTCAGACAGAAGTCTACTAATCGCTGAAGCCGCCGACAAAAGTGGGAAGTCGGAATCTAAGTTTAACCAGGTGCATATCAGCACGCCAAGAACCTTTACACTTTAGGAGGACAGGTGGTTCAAGAATTTGATAGTACAAGATCAGGATATCTGAGTGGAAGAGTTCGTGCTTACCAATCTGGCGGCGAATTGCGCGTAGATCTTGGGGGTATTAGTAGTATACAATTAAGATTATTTAATGTGAAGTAAGAATAAATCTAGATCCAAATACACGACGACGTGATAGATAACGAGGAATGCGATATGACAGGATTGAAGGAGATGCGTAGGTGAAGATGCTAATGGGAATAAATAGTATGAGTATGTCCAAAACTTGGCCCATTCAGGCGGTTCATTACCAGACGAAAACTATATGTTTTCATGCGCGCTTTCTAAGGTCTTGTTCCAGTCAATCACCTTATGATGAGCAATAACTTTTTTCGGATTAAATCCAAGTACTTGTAGTCCTTCGATGGACGAAGCGCGGGAGAGGGCGACGTAAGTTTGACCTGATCATGGAGACGTCAATAAGATGAATAGGGCTCATTATGAACGATAAAAACCTTTCTCAAAAACACGACCAAGATCAACTCTGACGCGATGGATTGTTTGACCCTGACTTTTGTGGATGGACATTGCCCATGCAAGAATGAGAGGTCTGAGAACAGATCGTCGGTGTGAACAGCAATCCATAATTCAGTAGGGCTTACAGTTGTATCCTTCGTGCGAGTAATTTTCCCTCTGCGTCTTCAGCTCGGAACTCGTCGCGTTTGATCAATACGGCTTCCGACCCATAACCGCCATCTTGTAGTGGATACTCAAACAGAACTAGAGGATATTTCTCCGATTCCTCCCCCTCTTTAGACTCCTTTTGTTTCTTGTTTGGTTTCACCTCCAACTTTACGCCAAAATTATTTTCTTTGTTACGAGGATGAGATGCATTGACTGGCGTCCGACCATCGTCCATTAGTTGCACATATCGTAGAAGCGCACCATTCTTCTTTGTCTCTGTCGGAGATTTGATAGAAGATGTTGAAGTAGATATCTTGTTACTCGTGCTCGCTGAAAGCACAGCCGCACTGCCAGATTTCAAACCTGAGGCAGAGCTTGCTGGTGGGGTGCCACCAGAAAGCTGGCTAGGGAAATAGAATCCTAGGACACGACCCACAACACCATTGACCAGAACTTCATCAACGTTCTTGATTAACATGACCTGGGCATCGATTTTGAGCTCCAGACGTTCTTCAGCCAACATGTTCTCAAGAAGTTTCGGTTTCGTACCACTGTCGCGAGCGACGTAAGGTACTTTGGGAGAGGGAAGCGCATTTAGGCGAGAAGCATTTGACTGAGCTACTTGAGCGCGGAGTGGGTAGAGTTCTGTAGGGAGGATAGGACTCGGAGGTAGGGGACGCGAAAGGGAGTTGAATAATTCGATGGCTTCATTTGATGGGGCTCCGAGGCGAAGGGCATTAAGAGCGGATATGAGGGCTGGCAGAACATGATGAGCACTAGGATCCGATGTATGATTGCCTGTTGACTTACTGGAGTCCTTCTGTCTGAAAACGTGCTTTAAGTGAACCGTGCTCTCCATC
Organism: Lentinula detonsa; assembly: GCA_027921405.1. Lineage (NCBI taxonomy): Eukaryota > Fungi > Basidiomycota > Agaricomycetes > Agaricales > Omphalotaceae > Lentinula > Lentinula detonsa. The sequence continues at coordinate 252,905 of JANVFU010000011.1, forward strand.
GTGTTCTGCCACGCTGGAGATTCAAAAGCAAATAACGGTTCTTGGTTATTTTTAGTCACCGGTGGAAGCTGGAAAAAGTCTCCAGTAACGATGATCTGCAGGAATAATGAGCCAGGTGGTAAGAACGCAATGCAAAATCATACTTGTATACCACCAAAAGGTTTCGGTGTTGGTTTCCTAAGGGAGGCCGCAATATCGTGAAGTTGTTGAAATAAGTGACCATCCACCATCGAGACTGTTGGGAGATTCAACTGCGAGCAGGGCACAAGCTGATTTAAGCAGACCTTCATCGATGATCAGAACTTTGGTTTTCTTCCATCTTTGAAGAGCAGGCCGACAAGTCTTGATACATTTAATTATGAGATTCACGTCGTTGCAATTGGGAGTAACCGCTCCCCAAGAGTGGATCGTCATTCCTACCTGAGAGATCAATCCGATAAATGCTAGTGAATCTAGTGCGAAACAGACCTCCGACGTTCGAAGCGGCCATTCCAGTACTCGCTGTGATTGATACCGCGTCTTTCGTTTTGGAATGTTTTTCGCGGAGAGCTCTAATTATGGCTCGGAGTAGCAGTGATTTTCCGGTACCTGTGTTACAAAAGTCAGATTTTGAAGACGAAGAGAGAGATCGAGCACGGACCTGCTGCACCGGTGAAGAATACATTCTTTCCTTCGTTTATGACCATTCTCAAGACTTTTGTTTGTTCTGAGTTGAGGGCAACATGTGATGGTTGAGCTGGATTATCGGAGCTTCTTTTCGGTAGAGGAACCTGAGGTGAAAAAAAGGATTCGAGGGTGCCTTTAGATTTCTTGGTAGCAGGAGCAGATTCAAGGGTATGAATAGCCTTTCTTTTGGAAATAGACATTTCAGATGAAAGAGACAGGCAAAAGGATGGCGGGATTTGGGATGTGGTTATTTGTAGAACACAAAAGAGATTTGAAATTGAATCAAGTATTCGGAACCGGGAACGCGTAGCAAGTGACTAGTCACGTGATCGGGCCTTCCCTGCACTTCCTCGTCGATGTATCGTCGTCATCCCGATATGTAAATCATGGTCATTGGCATCCAAAAGCTGAATGCTGAGACGGTACATAGCTTGGACACGTCCTCCGAGTTCTGGCTACTGAATTCGTCAATGACCCAGCAGCCAGCTTTGGACTACAATCGAGCTATTAGCACAGCCGGGCGTTGAACGCTACTGGAACTTCTTCATTCTGAAGCTTGGAGTACAACTACTTACATATGTAGTGATACGACATTCAATCAAGCCTTCTAAGACCAGCTGGTCCAACTTCCTTTGGCACGCGTCAAGCGATTAGCGCCCGGTCGCGCTTTCACGTGATACGCGTTCGATTTCAAAGTCCGACTTTGGTTGTTGATTTCAGACTTGAACAGTCGCCGAAATTTATCCCGGCCGAAACTCTGTGCGTCGCGCGCAAAGGCGTGTGTAGTATATCATCGGACAACCTTGGGATGAACGCTATGACCGGACGTCCATCAAATTCTAGCCAACGATTACAGGCTCAACTTATCGCGTCAGGTAACAAGAGGAAACGTAAGTAACTTCAAAGTTCGTTCATCGTCGAGTCCCGATTGTTCAAGTGTTATTGACCTTTTGGTCTTCGCTCTCCTAGTACTAAATGGAGAAGAAATTCCTGGAGGCCTGGTAATTGTCCGGCCACCATCTTCCCAAGGCACACGACCTTCTCCTCGTCCTCTCTCACAACCCCCACCAGATCGACCCCCTTCATCCAATTCGCATCGCCCAAAAGACTCTAATAACTCTCTACCCCCTCCAGCCAAGAAGTTTCGCGCCAACTCTCTTCGCGCCGACTCTCAACCTCCTACTGCTTCCAAACCCGGTCCCTCCGCCTCACAACCACTAGCTGAGGCCTCTTCGTCCAAACATCTAAGTCTAACACCAGAGATCGAAGCGGATGTACGTGCTATGGAAGACGAAGCAGACAAGCTTCGGCGTGAAGCGAGGGTGAGAGCTCTACATCCGGCTCTCAGACAAGAATATCTTCCACCGTCTCGTCCACCAGACCAAAAGCATATCAGCAACGGTCATAGTCGGAAATCACGGATAATGGACATAACGCAGGCGTTACCCTCAGCTCATTCAGAGAGTCCTATAATTGCAAAAAACAAACGGCTACGAGAAGGTGCTATGAATGCAATTAGAGCCGCAACGCAGGAACCAGAGTCGGTATCGAGCGAGCGTGGCCGCGAGGCTACTGTCAATAGTTCTGGAGGTCGGCGGACACATAGACGAACCAGCTCAGTCAATGGAAGAGGGAAGCGGATAAGTGAAGCTTTCGAAGCCACTGGCATACTTTGTACGTCGTTACTTCTTGTAACTATATGCTATAACATGTCTCACGTATACATCTTCAGCACATCCGCACAGTTCAATATCAGAGTCAAGCTTTTTTAAGCACATTGATACCGACATACCAGATACTGAACGTCTTCTGCTATTGTTGACTTGGTGCACATCTCGCTCAGCGCAATCTTACGCTTCAACATCGAACACATCCGGCTTGGATCTTCCCCCACTTTCTGAGCAGGAAGTGACCGTCCTCAACAAGGTTCAACAAGACCTCTTGCGCCAATTGGCTGACAGAAAGATCGATATTAGTCCAAACCCCCAGTCCTCCAGTACCAGCCAGCACACTCGGGTGAACGACCAAAATCTCTCGAATCGGAAATATGAGAAGCAGTTTAGCCAGGAAATTCAACAGTACGCACTATCTTACTCCTTTTTTTTCTTTCTCCCGCTGATTCATTTCATAGAATGGAGCAAGAGCTCGAGTCGTGGAAAAAAGCCAGTTACCACTACGAGACGCTCTTCAAGAAGGAGCATGGATCATTTGAGAAACACAAGTTGGATATCTCTCACCGTCAGTCGTTATCAGCGAAAGCTAGAGGCAAACAGAAGGCTTCCGATATACACGATTGGAGCTGGCTTCCCTCCGAGCACCTTCCCGAATCACAGCGCCCTGGGATTGATCTTGCCAAAGCCGTGTTAGGCCTAAGCACCGATCCTTCAGGCTCAATACGACGGACGAAGACTGGTATCCGGATAGGTTCAGAAGACGCAGAAGCGAAATTGAAGCAGGAGATATCTGATCTTCCTTACAATCTGGACACACTGCTTACCCATGTCAATGCTGCGCGCGCGACAACGAACGTGGCGGAATCTGTGTTGAACGGGCGGTTCAGACTCCTGTCTATGGCACTGTCTGCTCGTTCAGGAGATATACCTAATTTCGCTCTGGCAGGGACAGCATCCGCTACAACTCAGATTCTCGATGCCTACGTACCCCCTGCGCCTTCTGCAACCCTTCGTCCGCTCAATAATGCCCAGAGTATCTTTCGTGCGTTGGCCCGGGTGGATAGTGCACGGCCGCGAGGGCAGATTGGGGATGCGGCACGGAGGGCGGCGAGGGAGGTGCATAGGATGGAAGAGAGTGGTATCGCCGGGAGCAGTGCAAGAAAATTGACGGAAGTGCCGCCAACTCCAAAGAAGATACCCATGACACCAAGGAGAGGGAACACGCCTGGAAGAGGGAATACACCAGGCCGATAGAGCCTGATCTCTATCAAGCTGTTGGTCTAGTGTATATTCAAAACCACTGCCTTATGATCTACATTATCCTTATTTCTTATGACCTGCACTTCTATTCTATGCTTCGATTTGATCTTTTGATACCTACTGTAACAACTACCGCATTCGAGTTTTTCGTTGGCCTCTGATTCGCTTGTTTCTATCCATTTTTACGTCGTATGCTTCGTTTTGTATATCCATCTCCATGTTCAATAGTGTATCTGCTATCTGCATGTACTCCACGACCGCAGACTCATATACCTCTGAGACAGACATCAACGAGATTTTGTCCGATATATAACCCGAAAGACCTCAGGAAGCAATAATAATACAAGTATGTACCAATTTCATTCATAGGCTAATCCACGTCTTCGTGGAGGGCTCCTCGAACGGGATCGAGGGCTTCGCCTACCTCCTCTTCCGCCACGGTCTCCCCAACCACGTCCTCCTGCTCTTCGAGGTGACCTTGGAGGAGGAATTCGATCGTCTCTGTCATCTCCACGAGCTCCACTTCGACCCCCTCTTCCTCTACCATTCGAGTCGCCTCGCCAATGACCGCCGCCTCTACCGAATCCTGGCCCTCCGATAGAAGGAGCAGGAGGTTTACCCCAGCCTCCATCACCCCCCGCTTTCCATCCAGGTCCATTTTGAGTAGCTGCATTCGCAAAGCCTTTGATTGAAAGATCACTCCCTAGAGTGACATTCTTAGGCAGCAGTACCGCCAGAAGAAGAAAGTCCCCTGGAACAAATCGAAGTTCATCAAGCGTACGTTCTGCTTTTTCGCGCTCTGTTTGTTCGCGGTTTTCGTTGTCGGCATCTTCGAGAAGACGAGGTGCAATTGAGGTAAGGGTACCAGGTTCACCTAGGATATCTCGAGAATATACCAGGCCGAGTTCTTTTTGTGAGAACCGGCCTTTGTTACCAGAGTCGGCGTACACTGTACGAAAAGCAAATCGCGCGAGAGGATGGCGGTATTCTGGTATATGGGGAGCAGTTTCTCGAAGAGTTGTTAATACTTCGCTTAGGGTAGCGTCTTTCCTGCAGACTTGTAAGCTCTTTTAATGGAATAAGCATTCAAGGTGTTCACAAACCAGGTAAAAATCTGCTGCTCGTCTGTAGTTGGGAGCGTGGCGTCTTCAAATAACGAAAGGCGATGGAAGCTTCCAATTTTCACGAATGTTCGAATAAGAAACGGAGCTGTCTAGAAGTCCTTGAGTAGAAGTTCACATAGAGGTGAGTCTCATATATGCACCTTGTCCCTGGCCACAGCAGATTGGCCTGTTGGTGAAGCGTTGTCAATATCCATTTCCTTAGTTTTTTTGGTTCGGAAGAGCCTAAGTAAACACGATTGTACCGGTCAAAGCTAACAGTGACGTGACTGCCGGTCATAGGTGTGACTCATGCTTCCTAATCCTTTTGCATTTGGCAACTCGCTTGCATCCATCCTAATCGACCAGTCCAACTTCGACCTACACCCTCAAGTTACTGCCCAGAATGTTAATTAAAGTGCGGGTTAGTACTATTCTTCTATCATGTCGGATCGGTCATGTCAACCTAACTCTGCGTTCTGCTTGCTGACAGACACTTACCGGGAAAGAGGTATAAATTCTTTGGCGCAACAGGCACCTTATGAATTCTGATGCATATTCAGCTTGAAATTGATGTTGACTCCGATGCAAAAGTGCGTATAGTAGCATCTTTGAGGTCGCGTTTAGCTCATGAAGTGGAGTCAGATTTTCACGATTAAAGAAAAGGTCGAGGAACAACAGGGTATCCCACCAGTGCAGCAGCGGTTAATCTTTGGTGGAAAGCAGCTGTACGTGACAGCAAGCATTCCGGCCCTTCTGCCAAACTCAACTTTATTCTATCTTACAGGGACGACGATAAGCACTTGGCAGAAACGAATATTGTAGCAGGATCTACTCTGCATCTTGTCCTTGCTCTTCGTGGTGGGCAATGAAATATCGATGATCTCCTTTCAAGCAATACCACTTCGCGAGTCATGTAGATCAAGGAGTGTATTTTTCAGCTTTCTTCCATCCATGTTGTGCATGCTATCGATCTGAACGTTTTTATTTCATTCTAAACTGGCTCAATAAGTTTGCTCCGTATACACCGGCTAAATTGCTCAAAGATAGAACTGATCTACACTCGACCTTGCTCCGTTCCCCTACTGGCCACCCATGTTTCCGGTCCCTAATCCAGGCGTCAGTTCTACGTCGAGGAGGCAGGCGCAAAGAAGCTTACCGTCCTATTTTTAACTCTCTGGTTCTTAATCCTTCTGTTGAACCAATCAAGAGCTGTTACTCCGGGATTCAAAGCAGCTCTTTGTTCCTCAGTCAGTCTACTAACAGCTTCAGCAATGGCAGGGCTTTGATCCGATAAAGGTCGAAGCATAACGGAATTTCCAGGACGGGTGAAGAATACTTGTGACCATCTTTCAAAACCTGCTTGGGCACCAGGAGGTGGGCTGAACACAAAGAGTGAGATCTTCAGAAATTTTGTTGATGAAGGTTCACGCACTACACCCGGTGGATGTTCGAATGAAGTATTCCACCACTAAACAAGGCCAAAGCATCGCCGACGTTGCAGATGGCATGACCAGGCAATGGCTGTCAGAATCAATATCATCGATGCAGTATCAGATATGAGCCACGTTTGCCCACCTTTACATATTGCCATTCGTCCACCCCAGGAGGCAGAACCTGCAATCCTCCAAGCCGGTTTTGCAAAAAGCTCAGACTCCCAAAGTCAGTATGAGCTCCCAGTGCCTGTCTTCCGATAGGTAGATTCTTCGGAGCTTTAATCGTTCGCGCCTCACTGCCGCTGTACTCCTCCACCGAATGGATGTTCTTCAATGTACCCTCGGGCAATCCCAGCTTGGAATTGAATATACTCATGATTGTATCGTTAATCTCAATAGATTTCTTGACGAAAGGAATGATGGTAGACTCCATGCGATTGTCGACGGTAGAAGGATAGGAACGCCGAGCTTGCTTGGGCCAGGCAAGTGCGTCGTCTTTTGCTATGTTGATGAATTCGATTTTGTCAGGTTCACCAGAGGCATCGACGGCGTTGGCTCCTGAAAATTTGTACCTGGACCCAATTGTTACCGACCATAGCGTAGTATGCATTCAATATTTACCCGAATGAAGATCCCCCGTCTCCTTGTTCATGTTTCATTTTCTCTTCCAAGGGTAGGTCCATCGTTTCCGCTCCCATGTCAAACATTTTCTCAACATCCTCTTCAGCTCCGTGATTCTTCAGACTGGACACTCATCAAAGCAAACTGAGGCAGTAGAGTCAAAGTCTAACTTACTACCAAAATCCCAAAGTTGTCGCAGCTCGCCACAACACGTCTATCTCCTTCTCATTGCCGTTCTTTATCAGGTCGTAGTCAACAACCAAAAGCGGATGAGTCGGGATATTGGTTGGGAATTCGGGATAGGCTGCTACAGGCATATGAAGAGTTTGTAATTGCTGTTCCTGTTTTATTGAGTTAAAAAGAGGTGGAGGGAGGCCGGTGTTAGTATCTCTGGAAATGACGTCGGTTTTTATCCAGGACCAACGAATATCTATACTAAGAACACACCGAGCCTGCCAGAGTGGGTCAAGCTAGTGGCATCGCCGGCTTGGAGGGTTGAAATTCATTCCGGGTACACAAAGTTGTATGGTTCAAATTATCATTAGAAATCAGGCGACTCGAGCGGCATCTAGTGATGAGCCTGTGATACTAAAACATGTTCATAAGCGTTCAGCTGGTGTCTTGAGTGAGAACATTTATTCTAATTAGTAAAATCCGACTTGTGAGAAATGATATGAGCTATATCTCGATGAAGAACGGGTAGGGAAGCAGCAAAAATAAAGTGATATGAACAACCATGAATTAAATTGTCTGATTCTTTATAAGGTATAAACTAAAAAATCACGATTGTCAGGTGCAACGTTGGTCAAAATCGAGTAGATAGGGCTCAAAGATATGCCTCAGGTAAGGGCCTGGCGAGAAGGCAAGATAGGACACCATATCACCATCTACATCATGAATGGAGTCGGAACAGGCATAGAGAAGGGGAAGGGTAGGTTCAACGATGAGATCAGGATGTTAGACTCCATACCGCTGTTCCAGCTACTCGGTGAGTAATTTTGGATGTTATGAGATCAGTGCCCAGTTATAACATACATGAGTGATTTTCTTGTTCTAGCATTGCACGGAATCGCGCGCATTTCTGCATTTCTTTCTACAATTTCAACTTGGGGCTCGAAGGCAGCATTTTTATGTGGGTTCCAGAGGCTACGATTCGTTTATGGTTCTCATTCCAAATCTACACAATGTAACATGAGAGATGGGAAGCGACTCGATCTGATCTCTCACCTCTGTTCGGCCAGTGGCAGACCTTCCACCCGAGCTGACACTCATATTCACTATCCGGATCGTTTCGCCACTGCAACGAAGAAATATTAGGAAGAATGTGGATTATCGTAAGGATAATACGCACAACGCTGCAGGCGAGTGAAAGACAATGTTCAATGCTTGCGAAACGCTGAGAGTGTAGTCGTTACTTTGATGTACATCCAACGCTACCAATGCAAGGGAGGAACAGCTGTCGAGAAGTTTATTGATGACTGACCAAACTCGATTTTGAGCTTGAGATACACACAAATCGACAAAGTATGCAAGACAGCCCCCGTGAACGGTATTAGCTAGGTTGAGCATATCTGTAGGCAGCTATGTCAAGAAAGGGGCATATAAAGAGGTCCAAAAGACGAGCCTTCATTCACTACGAGCTGCAAAACAACTTTGCCTTCCAGACGTGACGATTCTTCTGGCATTGATCCAATGCTCACGTCGACCAGGATCATGCTATCCATTATTGTTGAAGCGAATAATTTCTGCTGTGGATGACGAGATGGAGTATGAACCAAATCGTCCAGAAGCTTCTTGATATGAGTTGAAGCACTTCCACCGACGACATTGTGAGAGTAAGGACTGGTGAATGTTGAATCTGAATCAAAAGGGGACATGCTGAGCAAATTGTGCTCGTAGCGGCGCCAAATTGAGCTTGCGAACAAGAAATGGGGCGGGCGGCCAGAACTGAATCGTCGGCATATTCATTACCGGACTTGAGCTTGACTGTTTGGAAGATGCAATTCCAAAACAACCCGAGCCATCATATGATGGGAACGACTCCGAGGAAGAGCCGCGGAGCTTCCGGCCCGGAACTCACCTCTCATCGTCATGGCCGACTCAGAAGACTCAAATGGTCCTTCAAGCTCAATCAGACCCAGAAAAAGGCGGGCTCTGCGAGCTTGTAATCAGTGCAAAAAGCGCAAAGGTCTCTCTCTCGGCCTTTCGGTTGTTGAATTAGTGCTCATCAACTTCTAGTGAGATGTAAGATCTAGTACTTATGTATGCCTCCCCCCACTCCACCTGAAAACAACTTCTTGTACAGGCGACGGTGCTACCATGCCAAACAACATATGCTCTTCATGCATTAGCCTCGATCTAGAATGTGAATATTCTTCGGAGCAAAAGGTAAGACTTTCATTCCAAAGCCTTTTTTCGTCGATATTCAGACAATTCGTAGAGAAGAGGCCCGAAATCCAAGTATGATCTTATCCAAAGACAAATCTTCAACGTTTACTTAACCTGTTTGCCACAGGCTAGCCCAACCGCAACTTCGCAACGATGTTCAAGCCCTTGTCTCCACAATTCTCTCTGCTCCGCGACTTGTTGTTGTACCTTCTGACGAAGCACTCGTCCGTGATATACTTGTCGATCTCGCGACGTATGCCAGGAGGTTGGAGCAACAACTTGAAAGAGCGCTGGTACAACCGGAACATGTAGCTCAATCACCTTCTTCTTACTCGACTCCAACTCCGTACAGACCCAGTCCTTTGCATACTCTTGATCAGAGTGAAGATAAAAAGCCGGATTCAATCTCACTTCAAGTCAAAAAAATAGGTCTGGACCGGGGTGATCAGTCGTATCAGAGGCATGTTGGATCTTCTAGTCATTTCATTCTTCTGCAGACTGCATTAGAAATACGTAATGAGATGAGCAGCGAGAAAGAGAAACATGACTCTGCCGGAAAGAAAAGGAATGAAGTCTGGAACGAGTTCTGGATTCGACAACCTGTAAGTCCTTATTTGGCGTATTCATGACCTGACTGAAAAGCGTTTAGTGGCACCGCTTCCCACCCGAACCTGAAGACCCACCATATGTCTTTCCTCCGGATGATCTTCTCCGAAACCTGATTAGCCTATATTTTGATCTCCAGCACAATATATACCCTCTACTTCATCGACAAATTTTCGAAAGAGAGGTATACATCAATAAACTTCACACAACCGACAGACGTTTCGGAGCCGTCGTCCTTGCAGTATGCGCTTTAGGATCGCGGCTATCGAACGATCCACGGAATCTTTTCAACGGAACGACCGACGAAAGGTCCTTAGGATGGAGATACTTTAATCAGATCCGCTTAGCCAGAACCAACTTTGTAGAACACCCAACATTGTTTGAAGTACAAACTCTGGCGGTCAGTAGTGACTTACTGTGTTGGCTCACCTCTCGTTCAAATCTTTTTATTCAAAGTTAGCTCTTCTCTTCATATTCCCTACTCCCATTGGCGACGCCGGATGGTCAACATGCGGTTTAGCAATTCGCTTTGTACTGGAAGTTGGAGCACATCGCGAACAACATTTTGTGAACAAAGGAAAGCAAAATCGTATCGAAGCCGAGCTATGGAGACGGGCATTTTGGTATCTCGTGACAACTGACTTGGTAATGAGCATCGCGTTGGGTAGACCAAGATCGATTAGGGAGGACGAGTAAGTTTCAAATGCGAGTGTTGAGCTCTATATCCTCATAAAATGACAGTTTCGACCTCGAACTACCCCCTGAATGTGATGATGAATACTGGGAAGATCCTACGAACCCTTTCGTGCAACCTGAGGGACAACCATCTCGAATGGCTTTCTGGCATCACAACATGGAACTTCTACGTATCGCTGGGCTTGTCAAAGATCACCTGGTCGGTCGCTGGGTTGTTGATGATACGATGTCCGCCTACTGAAGAAGTTCATGCATCTTAGTACGCTACACGAAAAGCAGAACCTTGGTTAAGTTCATCGCCAGACAGTAATACCGAAATTGTCATAGAACTCGATTCTGCACTGAACAGTTGGCTCGATGCCCTTCCGGACCACTGTGAGCCCCATCTCTCCTTCCACGCCTTTCGACAGAATGGCTGACACATCTCTATCACAAGTAAAGTGGGATCCACATCATCCAGGTCACATTTCTTTTTTGCATCTGGTTATGTTACACGGAAACTATTATTGGGTGCAGATTCAAGCGCACAAACTCTTCATACGTTCGGATTCGCTATCGACTAGCAGCTTTCCATCACTGGCGATATGCACCAATGCTGCAAGATCGTTTGCGCATATAATTCAAGCCTATCATTCGCGCCCGAACACTTTCATGCTATCCGTGTTTATAGTAAAGCATTGACTTTTACGCTTCACCCAGTCGTTACTGATTATCATGCTCTCCAGGCCCCGATGTTCCTCAGCGCAACTATGTTGTTAATCAATACTTGGACAAGCCTCCGCGCCAAGTCAAACCATGATCCTAGAAAAGATATGAACGATGTGTCCAGGATATTGCAAATTCTAAGCGTATATGAAAGACGGTGGGTGTCATGTGGATTCGCGAAATTGATTCTAGTGCCAATATTTTCGTTACAGATATGAAATGGCAGGCCGGGTGAAGTACGTATTTTCTCCTTACAAATCAGGAGAGAAACAAGTTTATATTCCCTAGAGATATGCTTCAGGCTATCGTGGGTTTTGACCATGTACCCTTCCCAACGCCAGAGAAGCCATCTCTAAAACGTTCGAGGCCCTCTCAAACACCCGCGCTAGACAAAAATCCCTCCAGTAGTCGTCCACTAATGGCAAGCAGGGAAGAACGTGAAGGAGAACGAGATAGTGGAGGATGGTCTGACTTTAACACCACTCAACATTCCACTGGTTCTGAAAGAGCTGTGAGCGCGGTACGCTCGTCATTCCAGGGCGATGACATTGCTGCTACCGCTCCCTTCGTACCCGTCGAACCATCAGGTATACCTACAGGTATGCACCGAAACGACTGGGACAGTAATGGCTTGATGTTCGATCCAAGTTATGTCTCTTTTCACGCCCCGATGAACATGCAAGTACATGAGATGCCGCAACAGCCCCCAACGTCGAACTACACCGACTTTGGGTTATTTGATACTACGCCGATGATGAGCTACGATTCCGTCACAAACCCGTCTTTTGCAGTCCCTGTAAGCTCTGCTTGGGGAGATCCAGGGTGAGTCGCTTATCTTAGTTAATGAATGAATCCGACTAATGCAATTTTGTTACAGCCATGAAGATTGGACAGCGTTCATATCGAAGGTGGATGACCTACTGCAGTTCATCAATCCGGACGGGACTTAGATGTAACTTTTTGTAACATGTAGCGCTCGGGTATAATCGTTCTTTACTGAATAGATTGGGTACTCTTGAAACTCATTGGTGTACCCTAAAGATCTACATGGGCTTTGCTGATTAAGAGACAGATGTACGAAGTCTACGGCCTTCTCCTTGCAGGTCCTCTAGGTTTAGCAAACGACTTTGCAGTATCTCCAAGTGGGGACTTGATTGTGGTACCCCCACTAGCTGCGATAGTGTCAAAGCTTAATTCACTCCTCAAGTATGCTTCATCCAACTCCGTAGGATCTGATGTTTCAACCTTGCGTGCACTAAAATGAGAAGATGACTGTGCGAGGAGCGTTTTAGCTGCTTGGAAGACGCCAGTACATCCGGAGGAATAAAGCATTCGATGCTTCACGGGAGACACGGCCGGACATGAGTAGATGAAAACTAGAAAATATATGTCTTCGACTACTAAAAATACAGCTGGTTATCGAATACATACCAATTTCGCGTCTAGGAGGGTCTGAATGACTGTGGGGCCATGCGAAAAATGCGTAGCAGGGTTCCGATGACGGAAGACTGGATTTGAGAGTGTCTATTGTCACTGGAGACTTGGAAGATAAGAGAAGTGTTTCTGCAGCTGGGTCGATCGTCTATGTAATGTTGATGTCAATTTTCGCATAAGACAAGATAATGTAAAAGCATACGCACGAGGATAACGATTCCAGATCCTTCTTCTTGACCAAGTTCTGTGACCGCATTTTCGACGTTGGTTGTCCAATTGAGGCCTACACCGGTACCAACGATAGATGTTCTTGCCCTGCTCCCTTCATATGCAGGCGCGTTACTCAGCTCTGCTAATCGAATGTCTTCCATCTCTTTCTCACGAGCTGAGAGGGGTTTCGGTGCAGCGATGTGTTTTAGATGAGCGAGATATGCCTCTGGAGTCAAATCAGCTTTGGATGTCGCGAAAAGAGAGTCGGTGAACACGGTGGATCCAAGATTCCTGAGCAGCGAAGCTCGAGTAGAGGCATAGAGCATCTATTGAGGGTTGTGTTCAACTTCCAGATCTGCCAGGTCGCTCTATCGACCAACCTTATCCCTAACTTTCGCGGAATCTGGCACGTAGTAGATTGCCAACCAATCTGTCGCAGGATCGTCCAGTTTTACCAAGATGTATGCAGGAACATCGTCCTGTAGTAGATCTTGAAGTTTGGGAAGATCCTCTGTTAATGAGCCCTCAATCGGGATGCTTTGGTCATATACAATGGATTCTTATAAAGAGATTTCGTTTATACTAGTCAAATTCATTGACACAAGTACTACATACCATTTTGTATGGAGACTTTGAGGAATCTCACGGATTTAGAGTCTACAGCAGACGAGAATTGCAAGGATAATTCTTGGGAGACACCGATCCCAGATGTAGCCGACATTTTGAAGTGATCAACATTTTAAGCGCCCTTTCACGCGACTTACCGTGCCCTAAAAAGCTTCCGCTCGTCTTTCACTGCAAGTACTAAGGCGCGGGAGTTATGGCGGCGGACAATTACACATACATCGCCCAACTCCTCTCCCCGGTTCTGGGTAGTCTGTATATGCGAGATGATGACACTATGGGTCACGGGGGGATGTACTGTAGTACTTATGTGTGTATCGATAGTCGCAATTATATCGCATTTCGGAATTGTGACTTCGATACCCGGTTCGATTTCCGCTTTCTGAATGCATTTTGGGCTGCAAATTCTTATGGTTATGGGTATAATTCCGCGATAGTAATTGTAAGTGAACTAAGGATTTACTGCACTAGCGTCGAAACGTATGTAGTCTGCTTTCTAATAACTGTTTCAAAGTAGTGAGCTCCGTTCTTCATGTAGTACGTTGGATGTAATAGTTACTACACTGCAAACTTTCCGAAACGGTTTGAACCTTCCAAGATGCATTTATAGAATCAGCATTGGAAATACCGTAAATCATGGATCTGAATTCCGATAACTTACAAAGCCGAGGCACCCATACTGGAGGGGGGTGAAATTCCGCTCGATCTGGGTGCCCAAGTAGAGCATCGGAGTTAGACACGACGCTATGCTCAAAGAAACGGGGTGCAACAAAGTGCGGAAATTTGACTGAATGTGGGCACCCAAATCCGGTTCTGGTCTTCAGAATTCTCTGGAAACAGTACAATGGCTTGCACAACCGTATGGAGAATGATAACTTGAATAAACCGATCAGTTATATAAGGGTGTAATCACCTCTGCAATTTTGTACCCACATCACCTCCGCTTTTATTCCACAACCCTTGTTCATAGTTGTTCCTTCAACAAGGAGGCGAGACTATGTGTCGGCAGAGCTTCTAGAGTTGAAAACGCATAGCGACTAAACTCAGTCCACTTACGCTTCGATCTCTCTTCTCGAAGTTGCATATAAATACTCCGTCCTAATGGCATCTCTCAGGCATCTCGCGAAATCTAATGCCAGAGGTTCTTATGTAAAACCTCCATCGGAAGGGGCCCAAAAATATATATCCTCTGTCCACAGGTTCTGAGACCCAGAGATGCCTCAGAACTGGGAGGAAAGAGGAGGAAAGAGGAAGCGTTCGCGTCTCTTCTCCTGAAGCCGGATGTCGAACCAGGATTGATCATTTGTGTGTTCATGAATCCCTATGAATCTCTCCATGCGGGCAATATGCCTGATATCAGTTCAGGGAAGGAAAGAGGAGAGACTGATCCGGCGGACTGTTTTCCGAAGGCTCCTTCGGAGTTGATGAACGACTGGAAAGCTATATAAGCCCCCTCACAAAGTCGGGTCTGTCGCCACGTCCCCTACAGTCTTTTAAACTTCTTTGACCGGGAGGAAAAATCGGTCAGAGTTGAAACGCATGGCGACCAATTTCGGTCTCCATGTGTTTCAACTCAGTCTACTTTTACCTTCGTTTGTCGACAGTGTGGTCAAGAAATGTAGCCTGAGAATACCAGCTACGGCCTGATATTTCATGCACTGGATGGAGTCCCTTTCGACGAGTCCAAACCACCCTGAACCGCCCCCATCACGAGAATTGAGGACTGGTGAGGTGATCGAATATTTCAACCTCTATGCCCTGATTTTTTGTTGTAGATACGGGCTACAACGCGCTATCAACGGTAGTGAATCGACTGAGGACTAAACATTCTGTAGCTGTGGGAGGTGAACAGCTATAATACATCTATAGTGACGGCTTCCGGCTACTTACATATGAGCAATTTAATTTATGACGAGGCATTTATAGTTCTCCAACAACTACCGCAGATTTAGTACGTTCAATCTGCAAGTCTCCTTTTCATTTTCCGTTCTCCCGACCTGTGTAACCTGTGTATGACGATTAAACCACTGACTTGATATATGCTGGATTCAGTTCTCGCCGCCCCTTGGACCTGGCCTCCTGTCCATCGGTGACACCCTAGTCAGTCAGATACGCTTCCCTTTTTCGTACTTACCTGCCAGACGAAGACAAGCTGTCGATTTTCTGCTGTGTATGTGATTAAAATACTACGAGGTAGATTTGCCTTGTTTCCTATTTGAGGCAAACGGCATCAGTTGCCGAACTTACTTTATCTCATCGTCGCGAACGACGACCAGCAAGAAGATTTATTGACTTTGCTCGCAGGTCTTCTCCTAGTCCGCCATTCATTGCTATCAACAAATCTCACTGAAACCTCCGCAGAACTGAGTAAAATTGGCTGACTACACTACGTGATGTACGAACCCAGTTTGAAGTGACTCGAGTCGGAAACACACGTCTATGTACTCTTGAACTCATTCCTGTTCATGTCGGCCTCTGTATACAACGAATCCATTGAGCTGGCCACTCATTCTCGACTGAATGCTTCTGAAGCTCCCAACGATACTCGTATAGCAGCCAACTCGGCGCAGTTAGTAGTACATCCCGTCGATGGAGGATTTCATGCATGGGCTTTCGTCCGTTATTCTCAACACTTTGTTTGACCAATCAGCTAATCCTTGTAATAGCTCTTTGCGGCCTTCCTTATTGAAGCAATTGTCTGGGGATTTCCTGACGCGTTTGGTGTATTCCTTGATGGTATGTATAGTTTGTCTCGCTTACAATTTACTGACTTACTTCAAACATTGTTTGTTCAACTTATAGCGTATCTCACTGACCCGGCCTACACTTCCAGCCCTCATGCATCCTCACTTCTTCCTCTCATCGGCCCCATAGCTTCCGGTATTGTATACTGCATTGCACCTTTCCTTTCTCCATTCATAAACCGCTACCCAAATCATCGCCGGACAGCAATGTACATCGGTCTGCTTTTATGCTGGGCTTCCCTGTTCGCGGCAAGCTACACGACCGATGTCGTGATCCTCGTCGCATTGCAAGGTGTAGTTTACGCCCTTGGAGCTTCCTTGTTATATTTCCCGTCCCTTTCGTATCTCGCAGAATGGTTCATCAACCTCCGAGGGTTCGCAAACGGTGTACTATTTGCTGGTACTGGCGTCGGAGGCATTGCTCTTCCGTTGTCTATCTCCCGTCTTTTGAACACGTACGGACCAAATGTAACGGTTAGGATATTGTCAGTAGGGTTGTTTGTCTTGCTTCTACCGCTGTTGCCGTTTGTCAAAGGCCGGATGCCTGTAGGACAGACTACTACGCAGCCGATTTCAAGAGGAAGTGCAGATAGCGTAAAAACCTGGATGGGGTCGTCATTTTTTTGGGTGCTGTTAACAGCAAATACAATACAGGGATTCGCATATTTTGTGCCTATCCTATGGTTGCCGAGTGGGTGCGTCCCAATTTCTTTTGTGGCATGATTGACAGGCTCCTCATACAGCCTTTGCGAGTACCTTGGAGCTCAGCAGTACCAATTCTTCAGCCACACTAGCGATGTTCCACAGTAAATTACTGGTTAATCCCACCCTCACTCACGACGCTGACAACGTATTCGATAGCTGGTTCAGTTATCAGCCGTCTAACAATGGGTTATTTCTCAGATTCTTCTCTCAAGCACTGCTTCATCCTCGGATTGGGAACCCTCCTTGCGACTTCTGTGGCGATATTCGTTCTTTGGGGTGTATTCTCAACGAATGTCGCGGGGCTGTTCTCATTTTGTATCGTATATGGAATGCTTGCCGGTGGCTGGCCAAGCTTATGGAGTGGTTTTGGAAAAGGGCTAACTTGTGAGTATAGATGGAAAATCTCACTGCCTTTGCATCTGATTATGGCTTCGTCGTGCTTAAGCGAACGATCCGACACTATCAATGACGCTGTTTGGAATTCTCCTATTCTCCCGTGGAATTGGGAACATAGCTTCGACACCGATATCGGTTGCTCTTACGGGAATCTCTTCAAGCTATTCATCAATTTCTGGCGCATACCTGGGCCATCCAGACGTGGGCTTCAAGGTTGCAGGAGGACGTTTTGCAAGTACCATCATGTATGTCGGAACGTGTTTCGCGGGAGCAGGGATGATCGTGTTATTTGGGTGGGGAAGGGATGTATATAAGCAACGTTCACGAATTTCAGGCGGAGAGTAGAAATATATATCATTCCAGACGTACGTAGAGAGATAGAATTACTGGCTTGCATACTCCGCTTCACCAGTGGTTCCATTACTATAATTAAGCATCTTGATATTACTGATCTGAAATATTATACTAAACAATCTTTTCACGAATGCCCTATTTCGAGTCAGTAGACTCTTTCAATCCAAACAAATCAATATTCCAGCCCCATCTCCGCGCCAGCCTCCTTCCATGTTTTCGAACAATATGGATAGGTATATTCGCGGCTGGATGTGGTGCATGGAAGATCATCTGTGTGGTTCCAGCGTCTGGCCCAGCGCCAGTCCCGTCGATAGCATCGGCACTACCAACATTGTCGGATTGCGCCCTCGAAAACATCCAAGAACTCCCCATGAGTCGTTTCACCGCACACCCCGCTGCAACCATAGCTTGTACAAAATCCGACCAAGCTACCTCACCTGGTGTGCGATCGGGACTAGGCGTGAAAAATAGTCTCGTGAATACGGTGTAGGCGCGACGCGGAACAGAGATCGTAAAGTTTGACGCTTTAGCAGTGATGATAGACGATGTATTAGGTGCAAGTTGAGACTCTGAGTTCTCCAAAGGAGTCAGGGGAGGGTCGGGAGCAGTTGTGGGTGTAGCTTTAGTCTTTGTCTTCTGTTTTTTTGGGGGAAACCCCGCCAATCCATTTAATTCAGGTCGTAGAGTACTCTCCGTACGCTGTTGTAAATCCAACAACGCAAACTTATCCTGCAGTTTCGCGGAATTGGACGGGCCCCGTTGAGGAGCCGGCTCTAGGGGAGGAGTGGATGTCCACTGGGGTGTCCTTTCCACCTCTCTCTGGTCGACAAACTCCCTCAAAAGGATATTCGGCTTCTTGCCTGTCCTTCGTTCCACTATTCCATCGAACTTCGCCCAGAATGCATCTAATTCCGCTTCGGCTCTACGCATCTGTTCCACAACGGCCTGACTAGCTTTCTTATGCACTGGATAATTAAACTTTCCGTTCCCCAACGGAGTATTATTAGCAGAAGTTGCTGGATCGACAAGAGCCATCACTCTCCCTCTGACATCCCTTTGTTTCATCGGAGATGTGATCCTTGTCAACGGTTCGCTCATCTTCTCGTACAGCACGGACCTTCCATCGAAAAAGTCGGGATCGTCGGGAATGATATGTTCAATATCTACTGGAAACGTGGTGTTACACCCGATTCGAGGCTGGTGAAATTCCAATTGTCGAAGAATTTCGCTGATGGAGCTCATTTCCGAGAGGTAGTTCAAGACCCAGGAAGTGATGCAGGCGCGCTCTTTAGGATCCGAACGGAGTAAGCGGTCGATTTCATCGAGGATGATGTGGCGGCCCATTATAGCACTCTGCTTCTCATCCAATAGCAGCGACATGAGTTCGACGACCTGGGGTCTGACAGAGGAGGGAGAGTTCTGGTACATAGCGCTGGAATGTATTCCAATCATGGTACTGTTGGGATCTTGTGGATATCGATTGAACCATGGTCGCATCGGCGGCGAGCCAAATGCCCCCATCTTCAGGTCTTTAACAGGTCCAGTAATCATAAACTGTTGCAGAAAGTATTGAAAATGCGACATGTGGTCGTCATATTCGCTTGGAAGGGCCTTCTGATTTGTGATTTGCGAGACATACTTGGTACGTAGTCGCTCGACCTCTTCAAGCTGTTGCTTAATCAACTGCCATTGAAGAAGGCTCGTATACGCATTCCCAATGAGACTAAGGAAGATCTGATCCCAGAGCCAAGCCGTGTTGAGATTTGGATGTCGAGCACCCGATTTGGTAAGAAGATGCTCAAGACGGTGTTCGGAGTACTCTAACGCTACGTCGCGGAAGTAACTTGGGTCTTCACGGAGAGACCAAAGATGATCTTGCGCCTGGTCTACTTTTGCTTCGGCCAGGCGCTTCAAATATTTAACATCGAATCGCAACGGTGCACGGTAAGTCGTCCCAGTGGCATACGCGGCGATGGAGGATAGTTCTAGATCCAACAGATCAGGATCGTCGAGTGAAGGAGGATCTCGTGCTGGTTCCGAGTTGGTAAGAGGAAGCAAGTCGTGAATCAGGGTTTTGGCGGTTTGAAGCAGGAATTTGTAGAGCTTATACTGCGATTCCAACACAATAAGGCCAGCCCCAGGCAGCATTCCAACACCGTTTGCCATATCATTGAAGACATCCGGTCCTTCGTTCCAATAAACGAGTTTCCCGTAGCTCTTCGCGTTCTGGCCGGTGAGATAAATCGTACATTCATTTTTGAAGGGGATAGGAACAGCCTCGCTCGTTCTAGCCAGTCTGATCTTCTCAAAATCAACGAAGGCAAAAACGTCTGGTGAGTTTCGTCCACGAGAATTGAAAAGCAAAAGAATGTTTTTCGGCTTTACAAGATCCTCCAGGTTGAGTTCCGGAAGGAGGAATGCGTCTCTGTACTTTGTACCGTCAGCGCGGCGTTCCTCCAGAGTTTCTTGCCGCAGGGCCCAGAAATCTGGTCGATGCATGACTGGGATCTCCGGATATGCAGATCGCAAGAGTGTTTCCCTCTGCTTGACCGTCTTCTTGGCCCATCGTTTACGAATGGTTTCTTCATGGACGTTGAGGATAGAGTATAGTTCACTCCGGTCTTGGAAGATAGATTGGGAGTAGAGTGCAGCTTTCTTCTGTATGTCTTCTTCAGTGGGCCGCGGAATTACCATTCCAGACGCAGCGAATATTTCAATGGGATCAGGATAAAGGTCGGAGTCAGACATAACGAGTCAGGTTGAACTTTGAGCAAAATGAAATTATGTTGAATGTCAAGAAGCATGAGCTGTACAGACCTTTCTGGATTGAACAAAGCAAGCCACTAATACAATCAAAGGGGTCGTAAGAAAGGTTGATTTGGCGCTTGAAGAAAGCGCCGAAATAATCATCAATATTACATCAGCAGAGATCGCAGTAACTGAGCGGTCCCCGACGACTAAGGCTCGACAATGAACGCATTCGTTAACGGAGAAGGGCAACCTAGGCAGGCACCAGTAAAGTATGCGGCGTATAAGGTGAGTCAGCTAGGATGTGTTTGTTGTGAATGGGAAAACTTTACTGCATCGTAGCCTAAACGACATTCACGAACGAATTCTGTAGGCAACTCAACTTTCAGCTCCAGTACGAGTACGATGCCAATTAGGACAGCAACGTCGCCGAACTCTGCGGGCATGTACATGAATGTCGACGTGATAACCCCGAATACGACAGTGCCGACTATAGAAACTTCGGAACCTCCCGTGAGTGGTCGAGCGCCTTCCGGCGAACAGGGCTTGCCTGCAATGACGAATCAAGAGGAAGAGGAGAAGCCGATCGCAAGTTCAACCTTGGCTAAGGCGCCGTCAGAATCGTTAACACCAGAAATACCATCACCATCACCAGCCTCAAGGTCATTACCAACACTTTCATCAACTGCAGCGTCAACATCGATACCAATAGCATCATCATCATCGTCGGCTTCAACTTTCCGTCCATATACTGTTACGCATACATCTACATTTAGAAGAGTTCGCCCTCCTACTTCCAGTCCTCTCGCCCGTCCCAATTCGGTGATACTAGCCGAAACGAGCAAGCGTTCTTCCAACGTGTTGGTTCTATCTGCCCCAACATCCCCTACGCGTCTTAATGCTCCTGACATCCCGCTACCTGTGTCTCCTGATTTAAATTCTGTCCCCGTCGCTGGGTTTGACTTACACTCTCCGTCACGCTCACCAGTTCCAGCACCATCAGTCTTAATCACTTCCCCTGCTGATTCTAGCTACAGCCCTAGTGCCGCAGCCACAACTAAATCGACCTTATCTACACCTACATCCGCACCTGCACCTGCACCTACACCTACATCTACATCTACACCTTCCGCCGTATCCAAACTATCCAAACTGCCAAAAGCGCCATACAGACCAGGTTTTCAACCGACAGGTCTTACCCGCTTTCGCACAGATGAGTTTCTCGCCGCCCGCAAGGTAGCTCGGGATGGTCCAGGAGGGAGACTTGATAAGAGAGTGGAAAGGACAAAGCTAGAAAGGAGGTTGGAGAAGATCATCAGATTACATTTTCCTGAAAGCGACGCTTTGTTGTCGAAGGATCAGGGAGAGAAGACAGAGAAGGGGGAAGTGGGAAGTGGGAAGGCGAAAAATGTGAAAGAAAAGGAGCTTGAGGATAAGGAGAAGAAAGACTCTAGGCTAGCCCTATCGGCGAACGGCAAGCTACAGAGGCCTGGTTTACTAGGAAGTGCTGGGGATACCAGGAGACGAACCTCGTCCTTTTTTGAAACCTTCGACATTCGGAGGATGAGTAGTTCGTTCATAGGTGGCGTAGGACTTGCTGAAGAGGAGAGTGTAAGATGTAGGTTCAGTTTCCATAATGTCATCAAAACCCCATTATCATTATCCGATTCCTAATCCTAATATCCAGCATCCGAACAACGAATCACACCATGGCAGCCCGACTCAGCAGCATCTCGCTGCCCGCACTGCGATGTGTCGTTTCATCCGTTGTCGAATAGGAAACACCATTGTAGGCTTTGTGGTAGGGTAGTTTGTGCGTTACCGGTTAAGAGAGGGGAGAGAATTGAGGTACGCCTTACCTCCTTCCACATATCATTTCTGACAACAAGTATTCCATAGCCATGCTCATTTCTATTCGTCGTTGACCCTAAAACGCGTCTAATCGAACAAGTCGAGGAGGGTGTGGATTATGGGGTGAGGAAACGGAAGCACAGTAGTGTCGATCTTCGGCCCCAAGAACAACGAATAGCAAACCAAGACACGGCTGAAGACGAAGAAGAGAAATTTCTCAAAGGCGTTCGTATTTGCAGAGAATGCAATCCCGTCTTGCGTAGACAGCAGTACCTCCGTGAACGCACTCCTGGTGCGGATAAGGTAGTAGGGGAGTTTCTGACATTGTACGAAGCGTTGATCGGACTGGAAAAAGAGATCGAGGAAAGGCTCTTACCGCGGTTCGAGGAGATGTTGGACGTATTGAACAAGTCGAAGTCGAGGTGAGTCGGTGACTCGTCTGCTTTCTTTTATCGCTTTCATTACTTTGTAAAATTCCTCTTCCTTACTTGACTCATCCCTTCACTCTTACAGTAACGAAACCAATACTCTCGACCTTTCAGGATTACCGGCAACAGCAGCAGCGGAGCGCAAACGTCTTCTACAAGCTTTCGCGAGATACGATGCATTGGCGAAGAGGATACGGAGCTTACCGACATCCTCTGATGGAAAACAAACACGCATGGGAGGATCCAGAGATGTGAAAAAAGAAGGAGGGATGTCAAGCAAAGAACGTGTACAAGCAGCTATCGCCGTACGTGCCGCTAGGTTCTTGGAGGTGAGGATGGTGGGCTTAGGTGTAGTTCCTGCGGAACATGAACGTGAACAGAAACATAAACGCAACGCGTCCAATTCCAATTCCAATTCCAACTCTCGATCTTCTTCCTCTCCTTCCTCTACTGCAGATCCTTCCTCCGTTGGTGCACAGACAACGCTCCGTACCCACAAGACTCTCCAGCCCTTACTGGAACAAGAATCTCTGCTGGAGTCGTACGTGACTGAAGCGACCAAGGCGAGGAAATTTGAAGATGCGAAGATCTTGAGGGGTAATCTGAGAGAGATCAGGGAGGAGATTGAGAGGGTTGTGGAGGGAAATTCAACTCGTTAAGGACGCCCGTGGATTCAGTCACTTAGCTTGATTTATCTAGGGTTGCTTATGTCCATGTTTCGATCTACTTATATGCATCACATATCTATCTTCTCTATAGAGAACACTCTAGGCGAACTAATGATTGATTAGTTGGTTTCCTTCATTATCATGCTTCCTTCGCGAAGTTGGTTGTTCAAGATTGCTCACATTCAACACCGTCAACTATGCAATCGTCTAGAGTTAGATTGCGCATCACCTCTTAGAAGTTGATGTCTGTAAGTGAATGACATGCTGGCAGATGGGGAATCTCCTCGTGTTTTTGGCCTCGATTTCGGACAGTAGGGATGCATTGGGACTTCTGTAAATTGTTGGTATTTCGGAGTTGTATCAGTGCATTGATACAGTATATAACGTAAATTTCGGCATACATCGGCATATGTATGGCTTTCAAACTCCGTAATGTATATGTTCTTCTGCTGCAAAAATTTAAAATTTCTTGTTCAAAACGACGACAACAAACTTTCAAAGATCTTTTCCGCCGTTGGTGAGTAGCCTTATTCCTTTTAGCACTGGCTGCACTCTAGCTATGATGATTCATATACAAACCATACTTTACCACATTCCGAATTCACTGTGTGGAGTCTTTTCAGCCTTGTCTGATCCTTTTTACCTTGTCCATAACCCATTCACGCTTTCGCGTCTGCAAGCTCTGATTTGTGCTCTCTAGGTGAACTAGGTCAACTTTCACATAGCTGTTGAGGTCGCTGTTGGTTTGGGCAATTGAATTGTCGAGTATGGTGAGCGTCTGCTTTATCTTTTCTACGTCTCATTTTTCCTTCGTACTTCATGTGATGAAATTTCCGATGGGCGGACAGACCGCATACCATCCATACCAAAGTCTCCCGGTGTACAATGTGGAGGCGGATTGGGGTGCTTGTTGAAATGCATCGAGTATCTGATTTGTAACTTCACTTCCAATTATTAGCCTGTCTTCAGTTCTTCTTCTTTCCTTCGCTTGGTGTTGCATCAACAAAGTACTCACCCTTGTTTCAGATTCTCCCTTACGCTTTACCTCTCCGAACTCATGTATCTTACTGTAACACTTATAAATCGAAACGTTCGTTATACCTTATGCTTGACACGGTCGTCATCTTGCAGACACCGGCAGAAGAATGCAATCGATGCTGGGCTGCTATTCGCCCTCAGCTCAGTCGGAAATGAGTGTGCTCTGAAATACATTTACAGT
This sequence comes from Lentinula detonsa, assembly GCA_027921405.1. Classification (NCBI taxonomy): domain Eukaryota; kingdom Fungi; phylum Basidiomycota; class Agaricomycetes; order Agaricales; family Omphalotaceae; genus Lentinula; species Lentinula detonsa. Next base: position 277,437 of record JANVFU010000011.1, read on the forward strand.
TGCATGGACCCTTAGAAGGAAACGCTATGTTTGACTTGGTGCATTGGAAGGCAGCTGAGCATTATGCATTGTTATTATTACTTTCACTCTCACGACTCTGACCTCGAGCATTTGAAGCATACGTAGAACGCTCATAGAACGCCCACAAGCAGAATGTTAAAAGCCACGTAAGGAAACGGGAGACACACGGAAAAAATAGTGGAGCTGGGTGCATACGTCCTGGCACCCGAAATATGGACTAGAGTGCAGAACGTATACCTTCCGTGTTCCCATGTCGAACCCTCGTCGGAGGTCATGTTTCCTTTTTAATGCCTGTGCTTCCGCTCTGTTTCGCACTCCACAATTCTTCCAGTCACCTTTCCTCGATGAACAATGCAGCCATAATGAACTTCTTGGTTAAGAATACAGAGAGAATGTATGGCATTGCTCCCGGGCGGTCCGTCATACAACTTGCGACCCGTATAGCCAACGATGTCCTTCCTCTTGGTCCCCACATAAAAGCTCATGTAGAAGCTTGTGCAAAGTCAGGCTCAGATTAGCTCTTGCAACCTCCTGCATCAAAACAGAATATTTCATAGTCATGATCGGCAGTATTTGTGTCCTAGCTCTCCTTGCTGCCTCCACTGTCGCAGCTCCCTCGCCTTCGACGAGGCTCTCCTCCAGGGGACAATTCAATGGCACCCGCAGATATCCGTCTAAGCTGGGAAAACGATGCACAGGGACTATTGCTTCCCTCGACGATGTCAGTGCTGCACAGGAGTGCACGACTGTCATTGTATGTGGAGGCACTACTTCCCTTTCCGTATGGGTTTTCTGATCATTGTTATGTAGATCAATGAATTCACGGTCGACGCAGGAGGTGAACTTTCGTCATTCAGCCGCCAGTAGTCATAGTTAACAGGATCACAGAGACCTTTACCTTGGAGCCCGCCGATGGCGCTACTGTGACCATGGCAGGGGATGTTACGTTTGCGTTCAAAGTGAGCAACGGACAGAATACAACTTTTGATCTATATCCGATCCGTGGTTCAGGAGTGGGATGGTCCTTTAATGGTCGTGGAAGGCAACGACATCACTTGTGAGATTCTGAATGCAATTCGACTTAAGAAACCTCCTCATAATCGTTTTTCTTCGTAGTCAACGGAGGTAAACTATCTGACTATGGTCTACCATATCTGACTACTAACATGCTCCCCTGAACATAGCCGGGCACACTCTTAATGGCTTAGGAGAGCAATACTGGGTATGAAGCAGTCTCCTATGTTAGTCATCAGTGACCGTATCTGACCATTCGACTAGGATGGTCAAGGCAGTTCAGGAGGCACGACGAAACCCGCTCCTTTACTTCGTATCAACCACGATGGTGGAAGCTTCAGTAACGTTGTCGTGCTCAATTCTCCAGGTCGTGCTACTGCAATCGGTGGTAACGGAATTGTGGTTAGTGAGATTACAGTGGATAATTGTTAGTTGCTGGCTCCCTACACTTACCGACTGCTGATTGCTCTGCCCCCAGCTGCTGGAGACCAGCCAAACGCCATGTCCGATGGCCAACCCGCTGGGAAGAACACAGACGGATTCGATATCTCAGCCGACGATGTAACAGTTGAAAATTCTATCGTTATGAACCAAGGTTGGTCTTTGTGCAGTGGGGTGACCTTGTTCACGCTGATCCTCTGGATATACATAGATGACTGCCTTGCCATCAACCGTGGAACCAACATCAATTTCGAAAATAATCAGTGCTCTGGTGGACATGGTATCTCTATTGTAAATCTACGTTTATGTCCTCTTTGTGATTTTGCTCAACGTTCGATCATCGTTAGGGCTCTATTTCTTCCGAAGTGACAGTTTCGGGAATTACCATATCTGGAAACACTGTTTCTAACAGCATGCAATGTTTCCGTATCAAGACTGACGCGACCTCTACTGACTCTACCGTCTCTGATGTGACTTATACCAACAACAAGGCATCTGGCTGTGAAGAGTTTGGTGTTCTTATCACACAAAGCTACCCGGATGCTTTGGGAACACCTGGCACGGGGGTAGACATTTCGGTATGTCCTTCAAAGTGCGGTACAGAGAGAAATGAGAAATTCACTAATATTGCTTCAAGGGCATCACATGGTCTGGGACAAATACAGTGTCTGTGAACAGCGATGCTGATAGGGTCGATATCAACTGCGGAAGCTTGAGTAGCTGTTCGGGGTGAGTACAAGACCCGTTCTGGACCAAGCGATTGTTCTAACTTCGAGTGTGCATAGCACCTGGGACTTCTCTGGCTTGACTGTGACAGGGGGTGTTGAGGGTACTATTCTCAATGCAGATGTTTCTGGGGGTAGTTTCTGAATGTTTGATGAGAACTAAGTAAACGTTTTCTTGAACATAATCACTATGACAAAGAACAAATTCCGTTCAGATAATGCTGAAGGTGGATCGCGTATTGTCGATCTTATTGCTGGGACATATAATGCGCTCGGCATCAATTATCTGGTGTGCTCGTTGCAGCTGGTATCTGTCGGGACATCGTTGCCGTTGTCCATCCAATGAAGACCCGGCTCAGTTTTCGGTCTTAACTGTACTTAATCGAAGATGTTTCCTCAGAGTATGAGTCGCGCGCGCAACATGCGCAATTCTTAGTTTCACTTCGGAGTAGTTTGTCGTACTTTTGCAGGGCACGATAAGACTACTATAGATACAATTAAAATAAGCTTACATGATAATAGTACAGACATGGTGGTCAATGATTGAGCAAGAAGCAATGATTGATGGTTTAATGGTCCGGGTTCGCTCCTGCCCACCGAGTCTCGAGAGGTTGGTCCTGGAAAGAGGACATCAACTGAACCATATCGGCGTAAGTGAAGATACCGCCTAACGTGTTCCAGTCAAGGGGTGTTCCTGCTACCAAAGTTGTTCTGCGATTGAGGATTTTGCACCCGAGCAGGTAGGAGCTTGGGTAGATGCCTGATATGCGGGCGTCCCTGATAGGCAGTACAGAGCCAATGATAGATAGCATCCAACCAATCTCTAAAACCAGCGAAATAAGGTTGAATAGGTAGCTCTCCGTAGAAACGGTCGCCGTAGAAGTCGGCTTTTTTTCGCGCACTTCGTCGTCGGTCCCGCTGAACCATTTGGAAAAATTTCGTGGTTCGGCTGCAGGAACAACGGGTCTTTCGTAGGGACAAGCGAGGCAAATCATGATGAAGAACAACGACTCTAAATCATGACGATAGAGTTGTCCGCCGTTCCATTTTGGGTTTAATAAGTCGACACACATGAATGGCCGAGTACCAGTGCGGAAGTCAGATGCTGGACCCTAGGCCATATCGTGGACGATAAAAGATAGGTCAAAATCGTTTAAGACGCTGTAAACCTTGCCATCTATACGTCAAAACATAATATTGCCTATGCTTAGATCACGATGCAGGATCCCAGCGCATTCATAAAGCCATTGATGAACTAGAAGCGCAAGCGCAGAGTCAGGGAGAAAAATATGTACATAAGGTAGAGCTCATGCAAGATCCACGCACATCAGGTGATCTAGAGTGACCAGGAGCGTTACTTGACCTTTTACGATGTTCAAAAATTAATAGCATTAGTTGGTTTGCATATGTGGAAAACTGGCTCGCACAGAAATGTCTATTTGAGTATTTAGAAACTTTCTGCGCAAACGGATTTTGTGTAAATCTATTCCATCAGGAAAACCCCAACTGTCAAAATATGACAAAGTTTTGTCATATTTTGACAGATTTTACCTGAATATTGCAATATCATTCAAATATGACAATATATGACAATATGGCAAAATATGGCAATATAGGCCAGCCCCCGAAAAGATCCTGTAAGATTCTGTAAGATTTTGAAATATTTGGTTCAACATCTTACCGTTTTTCATTGAAATATTTCTCGAATATGCATGAATTGTGCGCGAAAAGTATCAAAAAGTGCATTGCAATATACAGTATACAGCGTGAGATGTACAATAAGACTTAATGACACCACGTAGTGAAACAACCGATTGACACTACTCCTCCATACCCTCAAAATCCAACTTGTCCGTCGTCTCGTTCTAGTCTTGTTCTGATCATTGAAAAAACAGTGCTCCTTCGATAGCTCGGCTGTGCTTTTTCGGACTGTCAAGAGAAGTAGAGGTAGAGGGAGATAGAGGTGCAGACGGTACAAAGTCTATAGTTGGCAATGCAGTATAGATGATGTTGCCACGAGCCTGAACATTAGTCTCTGAAGCTGTTGAAGGACCGTTGGACTCGTTGCCTGCGTCGGTTGAATTCTGCAAGTGGCAAAATAAGTGTTCATATCACCGCAATAGAGGAGGAAAAAACAGACGATAGGCCAGCCAGTTTCAGCGATCGACATCTCCGGGTCATTCGACAAACTCTTAGCCAATGCCATGTCTATGGTTTCAAAGAAATTCCATGCCCAGCCTGCGGCTTGCTCGATACTGACATTGGCGAACCATGGGTGGACATTGGCCATCTATCAATTGGAAACAATCAGCACAAAGTGAAATTGATTAGACATTGAGAGAATATGCACTCCGTAATCAACGTCTTCTAATACAAGATCATTGAAGTACGATCCAGCATCCGCATTGCCAATCTTCAGTGACACACTCATATCGGAGAGCATGGACCGAGTGTCGTTGATGAAGCCGAGCAAAATCTGAGCACCGGTGTTACCAATATCACTATTGGGATCTGTACCACCATTGTCATCTAAGTAGCTAAAACGATCAACTCGATCAGTGTTCAGCTTCGACTGAGTACGTGAGACTTTGTACGCACTCGAGGATGAACTTATTCCCAACTGTGACTCCAGCAATGTGATCCGTACCGAACGTCTGGATCGCGCTCTGTATGGCTGACTTTTGATGGTCGTAAGCTTCACCGTTGTCAGTTGCTTCAGGATAATTGGCGATATAGACAGTCATATTGACTTTCGTAAGTTGTATGGCATTGAGCTAAAACAAAAAAGAGCTCTGTGAGAGTGCAAGTGCAGTACTTAGCGCACGCACCACAAGAGCGGTGGTATTGCAATCAGCACCATAGACTCGGATACGCTGTATAAGAATGAAACAATGAAATATAGTGAAAATATGCAAACTTACTGTTGTGAGTTGAGAAAGAAGCTGAATATCTGTAACTACGTCCGCTATGTCCAAGATTATCAACGCCAAAAGACACAACAGCAAAATCAGAATTGCGCACATAGTTTGGCACCGCAATCAGGATACAAAGTGCCCTCGGGTGTATATGCTATACCTCAAAAGCTTTGCTTCAAACCATGAACAGACTTGGATCTCCGGAGATAATATCGTCGCTGGAGGAAGAGGAGCTATTTTTGCGAGATAGGACAACACTGAGGATAATCGCGACTATGATAGCAACGATAATGGCTATCAAGCCACCTAACACCTTCGAACAACGATGAGAGAAAACACAAAACGGAGTACGAGAGAAACAGACCCATTTTTTCCTGTTACCCAACCTCATGTGATCGATCCAGGCGGGCTATGTAGATGCACGATTGGAGAGATCTGGTACAAGAGTTGTTCAAGTACGCCGGAATCCATGCAACGTAAACGGGAAGGCAAGAAAGCGGCTTAGCTCCTCCATATCCTGAGACGGTTGTAGCTGAAAGCTCAGGTTCCGGATCCGAACTGGCTTGAGATTTTAAAAAGATGTGACATTGTAAAGTGACATGCAGGGGCCATGGTGGTCTGAGAGAAACAAAGCAAAAAAAATCTGTTGAACTGGCGGCTGAAATCACGTGACTTTATACATGACTTATCGGTAGTCATGTGATATTTTGATTAGCTCTATAAGGATAATCTCGAAGTATTTCAGGAGCTATATCCGCTCGATGGATTTTTTTTCTCATCATCCCGGTGTGTTTAAGAAAGCAAACAAGCTGTGACATATCTCCATGTTGCTTCCAACCACAAATACTACTAGCCTTGAACAGGCACATAAATCAGCTTTTTGATTCACAGCAGATAGTAGTAGTAGTTCAATCAGCTTGTTCAATACATGATCTTCAATGATGTGAGATTTTTCATTATTTTTGAAGAAGTATGGCAAGATCTTTGCAAATCTGACAGCAACTGTAAAATTATGCTGAACTATGTACTACTATGTACTACTAGGTAAAACTTTTCCTAAATTTGACAGAGTTTTACCAATCTGTCAAAATATGACAAAGTTTGTCATATTTTGCCATATTCTGACAGTTGGGGTTTTCCTGATGTCATCAGAGTGCTATTAATTTTTTCACGCTCGATTCCTATCAGATCCTGTCATCTTTCAGTGTTCTATCATTGTCTTCGATTCAGACCATTCTATAATATGCCAAGAACTAAATTGAAAAATCTGAAGAATCTTGGAGGGTATGCTATCGGAACATCTGTGAAAACTGCAAAGGAGAAGATTGAAAAGTTGTTAGCATCGAAGGTAAAAGAGTCGGCGGACAAGAAGAATCCTGTAAGTCATTTCCTTTATTCAGGCTGGTTTAATACTAATAAACTATTGAAAGCTTCACAATTCACCCATCGGCAGAAGAAATCGCGTCGGCCGGCCCTCCAAATCCACAAAACAATCTGCTGCCGTGAACGCATACTCCCAGCAAGAACCTCAAGAGGATCAAGATGAGAACCCATTTATGGATTATGGAAATGTTGTAAATAGGGAAGCAGGGACGGATGTCAAGTACCCTAGGTCTCCCCCACCCCAAACATTTCTCAGCATCACGTGAGAACACCTGTTGCATGCGCACCACGTCGCCGTCGTCAGAGTGAGTCGACATCTGATAGGAGTTCAAAGCAGGGACCTGGATGACCTGGGTATGCTAGTGGTATTGCGTCAAAGGTAGACTTGAATTGATCTACAGTTGTACATAAGTCACACGCATGCACTAATTTTTCAACAGTCAACAAAAGTTTAATTCTAAGTTCCTTCTTCACCACGACGTGGCCGCGAATGGTAGTACATAGCTGAAGCCATTCCCGCATCCCACATCCCAGGTGCTGCACCTACGTTGGAGTTTTGTCGCCTCTCTTTCTCGAGGCAATTCTCCATCAGCCGAATGAATCTGCCACCATAGCGATACAATGAATTGAGCATGCGCTCATCACGAAATTGCATGTTATAGTTGAGTCCGTTGGCAAAAGCATGCATGTTTTGTGTGAGCATTACCATCCGCTCTCGAAAGGTACTGTTATCAGCATTGAAACCATGTAGAACCAGGGCCTTGTGTTTGCATTCATCATCGGAACTGTCATTGTCTGGTGGGGAATCTGAAAACTCGTCATCTTCAAGGGAAAGACCATTGGTGAGCTCAGAGATTATATCCTCTTCGGAACGTCGGATTTTGAGCAAGGTATGGATCCAAATAGGGAAAGTTCGAGACCTTTGAACCTCGCGGAAGAACACTGCTGGTACATGTTCACATCGCTGAACAAGGTGTTTACAGACAAGGAAGCGACTTCTGACGAAAGAAGGACAAGTACAGACCCATTGTGTTGGATTTGGGTTGTATTTAGGATTTATTGGATCAGGTATGTCTGCCTTTTCACATCGCCGCCACTCTTTTTTGAAGGCTTTTCGCCAGGAGGGTAAATCATGGAACCGACCGGTTTTTTGCATAAATTTATCGAGTTTCCGGTAGTAAGTCGGGGCCAATTTTGTGACCAGGATCCAAACGAGTAGATCTAGTCTCGGTTTGTGAAAGTGGTGCAGAAAGTCTTTCTTGATACAACGCCAGCTATGGTAAGTCAATATCAATCTACAGGATTAGTTCATTCACTTACTGGCTTTCACATATCATGGTTGTTCTCAATATAGTTATTTCAGGAATGACTGCACGCGCCCATAGTCTCCATCGTGCTGGGCGATACCAATTCTCCCATAGGTAGGCCCAAAGTCCGCGTAGGTCATAGTCTCGGCAAAAGCTATACATTTGTTTAACAGCCCAATGATAGATCCCTTCGGATGATGGAGCAGCATAACCAGGGATCGAAGGATGTGCAACACGATGTGCTTCGATTTTGGCTAGAACTGAATGACGAAGATCTAACGGACAGAAGGAACACTTCGGAGGTTCCTCTTTATCTGTTTTGAAGGGTGGGATTTTGATAAAACCAGTACGGGAAGGCGCTGGTGATGAACGTGGAGATGCAGCGGGAGCCACTTGGGAGAGAGGAATGGTAATGAAAATGGCGTTGGGCTCGTGTTTTTGTGGCTGGGTCGGCTGTGGTACGTCAATGTCCATGGTGTTATCACGACCTCCTCCTTCACGTCCGCCCTCAAATTCCATTGGGTCAGACCGACCAGGTGGGCAAAAGTTTGGGTCAATGAAGTCAAACTCGGAATGTGCTCGGCTAGCGTTGTAAGGTGTAGTCGAAAGTTTTGATTTTGAAATCCGTTCTCCAATTGCCTTCTTCTGATGCCACCAGCAGATCTGAATCCGTGCCGATGGCCAACAGTCACCAATGTGTCAGCGACTCGATAGCTTTTATACGATGTAGCCAGGCGTCACGCAAGCCAAGATGGTCAAGTCAAACAAAGTGAATGAGGAAGGAAAGGTCTTTGATTCTTGTCTAGCTACCAAGGAGAATAGACGAGATCAGAGATAGAGACTACTCTAAGAAATGCCCTATCTTATATACATATTCTGAAATGAACCCATGGGAACTATCTCACGTCATAACTATGAGGCTATACAACGATCTGTCAAAGGTTGACAGACATGAGAGAATTCTCACACTGTCAATCTGTCAATAGTCTGACAGACATGAGAGAGTTGTGTTGACAGCGCGGGAATGACAGTCTGTCAACAGTCTGACAGGCATGAGAGAAATGTGTTGACATTGCGAGAATGTCAAGGTTGTCACATGTATGTAAATAAAAGAAAAGGAAAAGATAAAAGTAAATAAGATAGACAAAAAGAAATTGAAAAAGAGTCGGTTTGTAACATCACCCTCTCCTTAGGGCACGAGTTCCACGATGTGCTTGTTGTAAAAGAAAGTTTTCGGAGGGTAGTGAAGCAAGATTGGGTTCTGTGTCGGCAAGAGGAAGGGGTCGAAACAATTCTGTAGGGAATAAAGAAATAGGGATTTCAATTCGACGAAATATTGCGGGTTTTGGTTTAGTCGGATTCTTTTCATGGAATTCCTTGAGCAATTGGTCAACATTTGTAAGATTTGACCGTGGTTCCCATGTCTGCTCATGTGAACCATATCCCTTCCATTGGACTTTATATTTGATTCCTCTTCCTACTTTCTTCGAGTCAAGGATTTCTTCTGCTTCAAATTCTTCTTCTCCTCCTACAACAACAGGAGGCGGGCGTTTGTTTCGGGGTTGTGTAGGAAAGCTAGGTTCTTTATACGGAGTGAGAAGAACTTCGTTGAAAACATTGTGTACATGTTTCCATGTACGTGGGATTTCCAGTTTATAGGAACTGGCACCTATCTTCTGCTGGATCATAAACGGTCCATACCTCTTGTCACCTAATTTCTTCATTGGGCGATCTACCGACAGGTTGGTTCCTTCTAGCCACACCTTGTCACCAACCTTGTATTCTATACCCTTCTTCCTCTTTCCGTCATACTGCCTCTTCATCTCTACCTTTGCTTTCTCTAAAGCTGATCCTACTTCCTTTCGTATCTTCTTCATTCCATCTACGAAAGCTTGTACTGAGGGATTGTCCGAAGTCATTTGAGTTGCCGTGCCTTTATACGGGTGTCTTCCTGTATCTGCATAGAAGGGAGAAACTTTTGTCGCTGAATGAACTTTGTCATTGTAGTTGAACTCTGCTAAGGGTAACCATTCATGCCAATTATTTTGTTGGTAATTAATGAACAAACGGAGATATTGTTCAATCTCTTGGTTTGTTCGTTCCGATTGACCATTTGTCTGTGGATGGTACGCTGTGGTGAAGTTCGCTTCAATGCCTAGAAGTCGATAGAGTTCTTTCATGAACCTCGAGTGATACTGTGGTCCTCGATCATGAACTATCTTGCGTGGAAGTCCATGGGTGGAGAAGATGGAATCTCGATAAATCTTCGCCATTCCTTCTGAAGTGACTGTGGTATGGGTTGGTACAAGTCTCAGTCTCTTTGTGAAGTGGTCGATGAAGATTGCAATCACATTGTAACCTCCAGATTCAGGAAGTTCTCCAATCATGTCAGTACCAATTACTTGCCAAGGTTCAGTTGGAACGGTGTGAGGATGAAGATGTCCAATGGGTCGAGTGCGATGAGACTTTGTCGCTTGACACTTCTCGCAACCTTCCACATACTTTCCAGCATCTCGAGTAATTCCTGGCCACCAGTAATCACGAGTGACGAGTTCTGCTGTTTTGTACTGTCCAGGATGTCCTGCAAGTGGTGAATCGTGGTACTTAGTAAGGATTTTGGACCTAAGTACTCTGTTCTTTGGTACATAGATTTGTCATTTCCACTCAATAATCCCTTCAGTTTCTTTCCACTCAGGGGTTTTGGCATCGAGGTTATCCTTCACAAGTCGATCAACATGGTTTCGATTCTTTTGGATTTCCGACAGGAATACATCTTCTGGTGAGGAGATGTTGAGGGCGTGAATGAAAAATTCTGGCTTTAGAAGGACGATGTTCTCGTTGTCCTTTTCCCCCGTCTGAAGACCTGTCATCCTTGACAGGATGTCAACTTTTGTCATTGTCTTTCCTGGTCGATGGACTAGATTAAAATTATATTCCGCAAGTTCAAGAACCCATCGAGCTTGTCGTCGATTTAGCTTTTGGGGTTTCTTGAAATACTGTAGGTTTGCGTGGTCTGTGAAGATTTCAATCTGTTCTTCGGCTCCAAGAAGATATTGACGCCAATCATCGAGTGAGTCCATAATCGCCATTAATTCCTTGTCATAAATCTCGTAGTTTCTTTCAACTTCATTGAGTGAACGAGATCGGAATGCTACAGGCCACCATTTTCCATCGACAAATTGAGAGAGACAACCACCATTTGCAAAGTCAGATGAATCAGCTTCAAGTCTAAACTTTCCATGATTTCGGGGAATGAGGAGGACTACTTCTTCACAGATTCGACGCTTGAGTTCGTCGAATGCATACTGTTGGGTCGTTGTCCATTCCCAGACTGCATTTCCAGTAAGTTTTGTCAATGGCTTGGCAACTTTGCTAAATCCTCGAATGAATCGCCTGAAGAAGTTACAGAAGCCAAGGAACTGTTGGACATCGTGTTTCTTCAATGGGGTTAACCATTCTCATACAGCTTTGACTTTCTTTGGATCCATTCAAATCGTTCCGTTCTCAATGATTATTCCAAGGTATTCGATGGATTTTTTCTCGAAAGAACACTTCTCAGGCTTGAGGAAAAGTTTGTGTTCTCGCAGAATGTCGAGGACTCGATTTACAATTATGCGATGACTTTTCAAGTCATTTGTAAATACGAGTATATCATCCATGTAGACTATGACGTGTCCTTCATTTATCAAATCTCGAAGGATATGATTCATGAATCCTTGGAATGTCGCTGGGGAATTGGTTAGTCCAAAGAACATAACGGTTGGTTCAAATAATCCTCGATTGGTCCTGAATGCAGCTTTCCACTCATCACCTTCTTTAATCCGTATATTGTTGAATCCCCATCGAATGTCCATCTTTGTGAATATCTTAGCACCCTTCAATTGATCAATAAGCTCCTGAATGAGAGGGAGTGGATATCGATTTTTAATCGTCATTTCATTCAGTTTGCGATAGTCTTGTATTGGTCTAAGGGTACCATCTTTCTTTTTGATGAAGAAGAATGGTGAGGCCATTGGGGATGTCGAGGGTCGAATTCGTCCGGTTTGAATGTTTTCTTCAAGGAATGCATCCAATGCTTCTTGTTCCTTCGGGTTCAAAGGATATATCTTACAATCAAGTGGTTTAGAACCAGGTGTTAACTTGATTGCATGATCCCAAGGGCGTCGTTGTGGTAATTGATCAAATTCCTTTTGACTGAAAACATCCGGGTATTTGTTTATATACGGAGTGGAAGTGTCGAAGTGTTTTCGTGTTTCTCCTTCCGCCTTCTTCTCTGTCCATTTCCTGGAATCTACCTGTTCTTGCACATATCGATCCCAATCAAACACGAAAAGTCTCTCGCCGTCTTCAAGTACTGCTCTTGTTTGAATATCTTCAGGCATCCAAAAGTGAGGATTATATCCGCACCGAGTTGGACATCGGTCAAAAGTAACTTCTGATTTAATCCAGTCGATACTTGGATTATGATGTCGTAACCAATCCAATCCTAAGAAGATATGTTGTTTGCCAAGGTTAACAACGCCAAATTGAATCCGTTCCGAATGATCTCCGATGGTTACGCGGACTTCAGCATATTTGGTTATGGAGCCGTTCTCGTTGAGTGTTCCATCAGCATTGTAGACAGGTACTCGAATAGGTAGGTCTTTGGTCGGAATCCTATGTCGTTCAACAAAGTTTGCATCAATGCATGAACCTGTAGCTCCACTGTCGACTAGTCCTTGTGTAACTATTTGTCGGTTGTCCTCTAATGTTTCGACAATGACTGGGAGTTTTAAGCTTTTTCCATGTGTTCCACGGACGTAGCTTTTCTTTGTCGCAAGACTTTTAACGGCTTCGACTGCGGTTTTCCAGTTTAATGCGCGTATTTCCATGACGGTTTCCTCCGAAGCTTCTCTTACTCGCGAGGAAGGCATCCATATCCTTAATAGTATGACGGCTTTTGTGAGATCTTCTTCTTTCAGCCTTTGAGCAGTCCATTCTGCTGTGTTGGGTATGTATCGTATAGGTTTTTGTACTTCGGTTGGTTTATTAAATGTAGATGTGTGTTTTTCTACATTATCATACTTAATAGTGAAATCTAGTCCACTATCTACTATGTCCGAAGTATTTAAATTAGAACGCTCCGCCAGACCTATGCCTACTGGGGAGCTCTTATAAAACCCATACTGTTCACCCACGCGGTGAACGAATTCATGTCCATACCAGCTGGTAACCCTGGTACTACATCTACACTATTTACGTTAGTTTCTTCACTAACGTTGTCCGTTCTCTCGCTATCATAGTTCATAAGTTCTACGCTACGGACCGCGGCTCTGTTCTTCTTTGGGCAGTTCCTACTAATGTGGCCTTTTTCGCCACAGTTGAAACAAAGGCCATTTACCCTTGCTCGATCCAGGTCCATGGGTCGTCCCGAACCTCCAAAGGTCATCCCGGACCCATCGCGTCTTGCTATTTTTTTTTTTTTTTTTTTTTTTTTTTTTAATCCATTTATTCGCTTTTACGCTAAGGCGTATGTTAGCGAGCAGACTACAATCTTTGTGTACTACATATATATGCAATGACCATGTCCGTTATTTATCCTGCCAACTACGGTTGGTTCCCGAAGGATACCTGTTGAGGAGGAGCCTGAGTCTCTCCTTATTATGTGCCAGCTGTTCAATTGCGTTAGCACGCCTCGACGATAAGATAATCTGGTAGGATAGAGGATGGATTAGTTTGGATTAAGTATACATAAATATGAATGCGGCTCAATGGTTTCTGTCTAGTCCTGATCCTCTGGCAGCGTTGGTAGGTTCCCCAGTATGTGGTGGAATCGCTTCGTGTCGTCAACGTACGCAAATAGATGTCTGAGTGTGTTCTTCTCCGTTAGTAAGGCTCCTACGTTCCAGTTCTTCCTTCCGACTTTCTGTCGTAGTATCTCCCGTGACCGCCGGTGGGCTCTGCATTGGAACAGATAATGAAAGGTGGTTTCGGGATGCTGTTTGCAGCACGGGCATGTGGGCGAGTCAGCTTTCTTGATCTTGTGTAGGTGTCCCTGTAACGGGATGTGTCCTGTTCGCAGTTGTGTGAGTATCGTTATTAGTTTCCGAGGTAGGTTTCTCGATAACTTCCAGAATTTACGGCTTGCCACTGTTGCGGGTGATGGGTCAATTACCTTAAACTTCTGGTATCTTGGCGACTGTTCCCACTGTCGATCGTGTCGTTCCTCCAGTTGGCGTCGGAACACTCGAACCGTTGCAGTGCGACTATGTGGGAGGGTCCTGTGCAGGTGCGCCGGTAGCAACCGTTTCGCACTCGATCTGGTGGAGGCCGCTCGTTTTGCTTCTTCATCGGCCCTTTCGTTTCCCTCTACGCCTTTGTGGCCTGGAACCCATGATATGGTGACTTTTGCGTGAGGGTGGGCTTCCCTAAGGGTCGTGAGTAGCTCGTGAAACATGTCCAGGATGTAATGAGCTGGGCCTGTCGCATAGGAGTTTGTAGAGGTGATGGCCGCCGTGTTATCTGCCCAGATGGACAGACTGTCTACATCTTCTTCTTTGGTGGCAAGGTGCAGGCCCATTACCATTCCGACGCACTCGCCTTCATAAACCTCATGGTGGTCTTCGTGTCCCAGTCGATAGCGTAGGACTGCCCTCTCTTTCCCTGTCCTGTATAACACCGCCGCTGCTCCTACACCTTTTCGATAGCCCGATCCGTCAGTGTAAACTTGGACAGTTGCTTCGTCATTTTCTATGGCGGCTAAGGCGTTCGCTTCCTCATCGAAGATTCGTATGGTGAGTTTTGGGTCCCAGTTTGCCTCGTATCGGACCGCTTTGCACTTTTCGATTAGCGCAGGTTTCAGCCCGAAAGAGCCCATAAGTTCATGCAGGGGGGAGAAGTGTCTCGTTCGTCGATGGTACCTTGCTGCTTTCTTAACGTGCTCATTCAGGGGGTGTTCTGCTGGTAGAGTGGCCAGTCTTGTTGCTGCTCGTTGTCGGTGACGTTCGATTTCCAACGGCATTGGTAGCAGTGCCGCATGTATGTCCAGAATGTCGGTGGCTGTGGTCGTCATAGCCCCTGTGATGAGTCGGGCAGCTTGTCGTTGAATAGAGGTGAGTTTTCGCACTATTGCTGTTGATTTGATCTCCTTACGCGAGGTTGGGACCAGGACCACGTCGGCAGCATAGAGGATGCGCGGTAAGGCTTTCGCTTTGTAAAGCTGACGAATGTTGCTGGCCACCATCCCATCTTTCGATCTCGCTACTCTCCTGAATTGGACGAGCCATTCCTGCCCCTTCTTGACCATGAGTGCCTGGTGCTCTTTCCAACGCAATGGTCCGTCCATCTGGATGCCAAGGAACCGTGCATGTGTCTTGGGCACGACGTTTTGGCCCCCAATCCTTATCGCCTCCCCGACCTGGAGTCGTGTTTTCCGTTGGGCTCCTGGAATTTGTTCTCTTTTTCGCGTGAAGTCTACCAGATTAAACTTGTCGAACCCAAACTCGCAATTATGTCGCACCGCCCACTCTAGCACTCCCCCTTCTCTCTCCATAAGAGCCTCCAAGGCATTATGGGTTATTCGGAAGTCTCTGGCCCATGTCACTGCCGCCACGTCATCCATCAGTCCTAGCCCTCGTTCCATTGCCGCTACTTTGAGGATTTTCATTAGGTCCGCTGCATACAGGATATACCCTATGGCTGCAAAGGGATCTCCCTGATCTTCGCCGCCTTCAACTCTGAATGGTTCTGAAATGAAGTCGTCAAAACTGAGTTTCGTAGTACGTTGTGCATACCGCCTTTTGATCCATTGAAGGATCTCTGTTGGGACTCCAATCTTGTGTAGTTCGTGTTGTAGCATGTTTAAATCTACGCTTGGGAATGCTCCTTTAACGTCCATAAACAAAACCGAGACTACCTGACCTTTTCTCCACTGCTCCTTAATGCAATCTACCAGCAGATGTATTGAGTCTGTTGTAGCTCTTCCCGGCCTCGCGCCAAATTGAGTTTGAGGCAGCAGTCCTTGAAGTTCCGCTTGTCGGACTACTTCGTTTGCGACGCAACTGTTGAGTAGTCTGCCGTGTCCGTTGGAGAGGACTATGGGTCGCCAGGCTCCAGGTTTGGTATAGTCGGGCTTCCCCGGCTTTTGCAAGACGATTGTTTCCGTGTCTGACCAGTCCCTGGGGTATACATTCATCGTAAACGTCGCTCGGTAAATCGGGCCTAAGTGGGGCACCACGATGTCGCCGCAGGCCTTGAAGAAGTCGTTGGGTAGCGTCCCTATGCGTGTGGCTTTCCCGTTCTTCATTTTGTGTATCGCCCTCAGGATGGCTCTGTCGGTTGGTGGTTGGAAATTCCATGCTGGTGGTGGGTAGGCCGTCCTCGAGAGTGTTGGGGGTGTTTCCATGGGCTTGGGAAAGAAGGCCTCCCGTAAGAGCCGCTCCTTTTCTTCGTTCGTTCTTGCTTCTCTTCTGACCCCGTTTGGCAGGTCTACCGCGAGGTCTGGCATGCGCGTGCTTCCTCCGTCGGTTGGCCCAGATTCGATCAGTTTGCCAATATCCCACATGCTACTAGAAGTGGCCTGCTCCAGGTACTCTACCCACTTCTTGCTTTTGGCCTCTCTGAGCTCCGTCCCGTACACCCGACACGTCTTTCGATACTCTTCATGGATGGGATGGTCTGGATATTGTCGTTTCCGGAAGGCTTTGTTTCCTAGATTGTTACGTTGTCTTCGCATATTTTTGAGGTCTTCCGTCCACCATCGCCTCTGGTACGGACTTGGCTTGTTTACCGGTACCTTTTCTTTTGCGACCTCCTCTATCGTGGCGTCCAGTCTTTCCAGGGCCGTCCAGAACTGTTGTTCCGTGACAAGCTCTCGAGGTGGTCTTAACGCTCGCATCTTTTGCGTCAACGCCTCCCTGAACTCTTCCCAGTCAACCTTCTTCCAATTCCTCCGCTGTCGATTGTCCACCACGGTGGTGCGCAGGTCGAATACTGTCGTTATAGGGAAGTGGTCTGTTTTGACTGGCTGGGTTGCCGGTGATGCATAACAGCTGATTAATTTGTTTCTGAGGTCTGGGGTGCAAAACACGTTGTCAACCCTGGTGAGGTTGCCTGTGGCGAAGGCGCGTAGCGTTGGTGTGGCTTCTGGAAGCGCCATTTGCATAGAGTGTCTTGCCATCATGTTGATAAGCCTTTGAGCTGCCTCGATGTTGCGTGTCGTGAATAGATGGTGGTTGCGCGGTTCATCCCACATCGGGTGGTGCCTGTTGAAATCTCCCAGCCAACACATATGAATAGGACTTTTTGGGACGATCCTTGCCTCCGCTGACTGAAGCCACTGCATTATCGCCTCCATTGCGGTGTCATTGTCGCAACTGTTGTAGACATTGAATACCCGGATGGTGCCGTAGTTCCCTGTGACCTGTATAGCGGTGACGTCTGGGTGGTCAATGCTGAGCGCCGTCCATGACTCGGTGAGGAGTCTCTTGTTGACCATCAGTAGCGACCTGGTGGTGCGCTCTTTCCACTGATCGCGATGTCGTTTTGGGTATATCACATGTAGATGTCGAAGGGCCCTCGTTCGTCCAAGGAAGTCGATGTACGGCTCCTGTATTGCTATGATGTCTGCCTTGCTCTCTGTTCCGTGCAGGAAATCGTGCATGCAGATGTCTGATTTGTTGGTGTTAAGCTGTTGGATGGTTAGTCTGTCCTGTATCCTTGTTCTGATTGTATCACTCATCGGGTTCTCCGCACAGGTTTTGGCCTGTCATTGAGGTCCACCTCGTCGTCCTCCCAGTTCCCAGGTTGATACGTGAAGTTGATATCCTTTCGTACATCCTGAGATGCGGTCGGGGCTCTGGACTGTGAGCGTGATATGAATCCGTCTAGGGTTGACTGTTGTGTCTGGCGTGGCTGTTGTCCTGGGATCGAGGTCTGACTTGGGATCCTTCCTCTGCTTGGTGGACGCCGCGATCTCCCAGTGGTTTCGACGGACTTACCTTTCTGCGTCCGAGTTTTAGTGCGTCCCCTCCTAACTGTCTTCCAGCCCTCCTCGTAACTCTTCTGTACTTCGCTTTGCCACGCCAAGTCCTGTTCCTGTGTGAGTCCTCCCGCTCTTTCCCAGGTTTCTTCTCGCTCCATTACGAAGTAACGGAATCCTCTTGTGGGATCACGCTGTTGTCGTTCTTGGAGTCGTCGTAAGAGGGTGGGGCAGTTGCGTGAGGCGGCGATATGTCCTTTCGCTTTACAGACCGCGCAATAGGAGTTGTCAGGGCTGGCCGAGCAAGTTTGAGTTGGGTGATTTCGGTCACATCGCCCGCAGACGTCTACCTCCGAGCTACATTCCCTCGCGATGTGACCGTACTGTTGGCACTTCATGCATCGTTGGGGGTCCTTCTCTTCTCTGCGTACGTTGACCATTTTGTGGTTGATTACCATGCCGTCCTGTATCGCGTTGTTTGCTACCCTCGAGTCGGAGAACGCGAATATTGCGTGCCCCACCTTTTGACCTGGTTTTCGGTGTTCCGGCTTCCGGACCCATCTGGCGGCTACTATGGATCTCTTGGGCAGGCCGCTGTCGATGGCAATGTTTTCCCATGCCGATGGTGAGTCCAGGTTGGCTGTTGTTGGCACGAATTCGGCGATCACTTCATGGTGGCTTGGTTGGACAACAGCGTTCGTCCCCCAATCCTTCGAGAACTGCTTCATGGTGTCGCCCGTCTCCATCCATTCCATTTCGTCGGCACTCCTGAGGACACAGAAGGCCCCTTTACCTCGAAGCTTGATGACCGCAATGACCTTTACGGAGTCCTTGTCGCTACCCTCCGCCTCCAAGAGCTTCTCAATGGTGAGGTTGGCTTTTTTGGCCAGTTCAGCCTCGCTGAGTGACCATGTCGATTCCGAGTCGGATTTGACAAAGAATCTACGGTCGGTGACTGCGTTGGCTCGTATCGCGGCTTCTGGTCGTTTTGGTTGGGGTCGAGTGAGGTAGTGATTATTCGATCCCTTCGCTGTTTGGGCATATGTCATGGGAGTCGGTTGACCAGCGATTTCTCCGTCCTCCAGGGGTGGTCTGAGCTGTCCTGTCTTCAGGTCAGTTTTCACCCTCTCAAGCTCTGTGGTCGCGTCCCGTAGCCCTGTTGTTACCCCTTCCATTTTCTTTGCTATTTCTCTGGTTTCGTCCTGTATACTTTTAACCGTATCTTTGATCTCCGCGTTGTACGCCTTGAGGGTGGTTGTGATGCCCGCTACTGCAGCCTGTCGGACATCGTTGATCCTCTCCTTCCACGACGCTTCCTGTAATATTTTGCCTATGAGCGCTACCTTCTCCCAACTCGCTTTTCGTGTCGTTGGGTTGCTATCCGCTGCCTCTGCTGCCAGCCGTACTAGCTGAAGTGGCAGCACTAGCGTACAGTCGTCCCCGGATTTGAGGAGCTTGAGGCGTATGGCCCTGGTGATCAATGATTCCGTCCTGACGTCGTCGTCGTTGTCTGTGCTGTTGTTGGTTGGGCTGCTAGGCGTGAAGCCCGTTTTCTGCTGTCTTATGGTCTGCTCGCTGTTGAATGCCATTCGTGGCATGTTGGGTGTTTTTCGTGTCGTAGCCGTTATGGTAATCAGTTACGGGTTTATAGGAGAAGTATTAGTTACTCTAGTTCTTAATACTTGTCTGCCAATGCCTCGAACTCCCCTTTTCAAACCGTGGGAAAGTTGCGAGGAGGTGACGGTATTAGATCAAGAGCGGTCCTCGTCTTGCTATTATGGGGGTAGATCCTACCACTCGAGGTCCTTCCCATCTCTTCTGCTCTTGCCTGCCATAGGCTTGTTGCGTGGATCCTTGACCACGACTTTGTCCTTGTATGCTGTTACCCCAGCTCATGTTGTTGTGTCCGCGTTTCTGTTCATCGTAGCGGCGGCGGATTAGATCATTGGCTGTGACGAGTTTCTTTAACTCGTCGTAGCTGCCAAACTCCTCTGTCCTCGTTCGGACTAGATCGCTCATGATGTTGAGGTTGACTGCTCTTTCAGCCAACTGAAGAACATATTCGCTTCTCTTGTCGTACCCCGCTTCCTTCAACAGGAGTTCAAACTCTTTGAAAAAGTCGTCGGCTTTCATACGACCTTGCTGAATGCGATTCAGCTTATCCATTGCCTCCTTCTTCTGGGAGACGTTAGAAAAACTGCACTTTAGTTCTTCTAGGAATGCTGCGAAGTCTACGTTCCAATCACCAGCGACTTCATCCTGGTGATCACTGGTGTATACTTCCGCCCAGTCATCAGCTCTGCCTCCTCGAATGTAGGACATTGCTACATTGATGGATTCGTTATCGTTATTGACCTGCTGTGTCCTTCGCAGGTCATGGATGTACGCAAGGAGTGCTCGGAGCCATGCTCGGAACTTGGAGGTATCTCCTGTAAATACATCAGGTTCTTTAACGATAGTTTTTCGGGAGAATGAGGTGTTGGAGGTGGAGGTGATGGTAGCGGTGGTAGTAGCGGAGGTGTTGGCATGCATGGATTGGTTGGATGGGTCAGACATTTCTGAGCCGAGTTCAGTAGTGAATGAAGGAGTAGGAGTAGGTGATCCTAAATGGATGGTTGAATCCGGCGATGCGGGAGAGGGAGAGCGAGATGGGTATGGAAGTGAAAAATCCTGAGGTCTTGACGAGAACGCCAGGATAGGAGGGGCAGGTGCCTAGAGGTAGAGGCTCGTGTCGATTTATGTGTTAATCCAGAAGGCTGTCTACGTTCGCTCCTCGCGCAACGTTGCCTTTCGGGTCAGAGACAAAAACACTTTATGCTCCAACGCCTACTATCGAATCTTCCGAAGAAGAAACTCGATATCCTGTTACTAGCCCTGATTTACACTCCTTGGTAGGAGTCAGGCACACTAGAGAGAGTGTTTTCCTCTCAGCACGGGTTGAGCCGTACCACAGTGTCTTGATGTAGGTATGTACTAACAAAGTGTCTAGGTCAATGCTGGCCTTAACACAGACGAGTTATGGAAAAGGAGGTGGACAATGGGGAAAGACGAAGGAGGTATAGGCTTGTTAGTGATGATATGAAAAGAATAAGTTTGCAACGTAGCGACGTCCGGTATCCAACCAAATGTCAAAGATTTGGGTCGTGACGGGTGGGTTGATAAGGATCTCTGATCTTCTGTCAGCGACTCGATAGCTTTTATACGATGTAGCCAGGCGTCACGCAAGCCGAGATGGTCAAGTCAAATGAAGTGAATGAGGGAGGAAAGGTCTTTGATTCTTGTCTAGCTACCAAGGAGAATAGACGAGATCAGAGATAGAGACTACTCTAAGAAATGCCCTATCTTATATACATATTCTGAAATGAACCCATGGGAACTATCTCACGTCATAACTATGAGGCTATACAACGATCTGTCAAAGGTTGACAGACATGAGAGAATTCTCACACTGTCAATCTGTCAATAGTCTGACAGACATGAGAGAGTTGTGTTGACAGCGCGGGAATGACAGTCTGTCAACAGTCTGACAGGCATGAGAGAAATGCGTTGACATTGCGAGAATGTCAAGGTTGTCACATGTATGTAAATAAAAGAAAAGGAAAAGATAAAAGTAAATAAGATAGACAAAAAGAAATTGAAAAAGAGTCAGTTCGTAACAAATACTATACTTTTTTATTGTTTGAACTGGAGCAACTTGATCTAAAAACTCCTTCATGATACCCTCTGGGAGGATCCGATGGCCTCGATACTTTCTTGTAGCCCAGGCTGCCATTTTTCCATCCAGTCCCTTCTTGTACCCATCAATAAAACGACGTGCTCGGCGTGCAAAGCTAACAACAAAGTCTATAAGTAAAACTATACTGAGCTAGAGAAATGGTTGTTTACCGCCGTATTTCTTGGATAGTAATCCGATCAAGAGAGTCAAGCATGTTATGAAGCAAGTCCTCTTCCTTCTTTGATGCAGGTGTTAGACGATAATAATATTTGGCATGGCCCCAGCACTGCTCGATGGGGTTGAGCTCACAGTGGAACTTCGGCAAAAACAGACACTGAAATCCACGAGCTTCACATGCTGTTTCAAGGAGAGATTTACCATTGACGAAATCCGGCTCATTATATAGCTTCCGACGACAGCAACAATTACCCTCCTGTGCTGGGTCACATTTAAACTTTTCACATTCAAATCTAACCTTTGACCAGTCACCATATCCACGCTCTGCTAAAATGGTCACCATTCCCTTGAACATTCCTTCCTGAGCATGTCCGGGAGGGAAATAAAATGAATGTGGTGTGCCATTAGGGAGCTGACCATCGGACATGTGAATCTTCTTTTTCTGAGGCTTTCCAGAGGGATCATATAGTGTCTTTCCATCCGGACCCTTTGCAGGAACCTCGACGCCAAAGTGAGATGGATTTTTAGTCATTTTAGAAGCAGAGGGGGCGTCAGGGGCACGTTTGAGATGAGTAGTGGCATTGTCAAAAATGAGAACATGGTCTTCATCAGGATAGTCACTCGATAGGATGTCCATAGCTTTTTCAGCCTGTCCAAGAATGTTGTCATTATCGAAATATCCATCACGGTTCTTGCCAGGACAGAAAATAACCCGTGCAGAGTGCTTTCCATCTCGAGAGCGAAGCCAACCATGATCCGCAGAGATGAGATCAGCAACCATAAGTGAAATACCTTCGCCCTTGGCATATGGTGTTGCAGATTGATCGTGTTGCACCCACATTGACTTTTTACGGTCATGAGCATAGAAAATAGATTCATCGTGAAACCAGATTATAACCCGGCGACCTGAACATTGGCTATACTCTATGAGGTCATCGTGACTCCAAGAATGCATTCAATCCTGGAAAGCATACCATGCAGGTATAAATACCAGCTGGCGGTACTCAACTACATCGTCACGCTCATATCCATCAACATATTGCCCAACGTGGTTCTTCACAAATCGATAACCAAGTTTGTGCATCCAACGTTTTGCAGTTGACGATGATACGGTGTGTTTGAGGTTGTATTTTTGCTGTACATTGGGACGAGCAAGGTAATCGACGATATCCTGTGAGGTAACATATTTTCCGCAACTGAGCAAGTGAGTGAGAATGTCCTGGGCGAATTCAGTATCTGGCTGGAGGTGTGATTTGGTATGCTTTCCAAACGGATTTTCTGGGACCTCGCGTTGTAAAATGAAGTTGTGTGCATGCTCACGCAGAGTACGTGAATATCCATTACGGGATGCATTAGCTTTCTTAGTAACCGCAATAACTTGGCTAGACTTTGTCCAGTTCCCTTTTGTACTCGAGCCTTCGGTGGTGTACAGTCTAAGAAAACGCTCAATCTCCTCTAGGTGATCTTTGCTCCACCCATTCAATTTTGGATCCTTGCGCCGCTTCCTCAGACCATCTGTACGAAGGTGAAGAATCTGTTGCAGATCATGAAGTGCTTCCAGAGCAACCTGCTCCACAGGAGGCTTACGGCTATCCCAAGGCGTTCCAGTAGTTGAAACTCCAGGTTGGGCTCCAAATTGAGGAACACAAAAGTCCTCAAGGTCTGAACGATCCCCATCATCAGAATCAGGGTCCCAATCCGACTCAGAATCCAACCCATAATCAGACTCGGCATCAGAGTCTGAGCTCAGATCTTCATAATCAGCATCATTTGCAGGATCTTCCAATACAAACAAAAAAAAGTTATGTGCACTGGGGGAAGGAGAAGGACATGGGGTGTGAGAAGGGAAGTCTGAGAGGGGCATCTGGAAGGGGTATGGAGAGATTGACACCTGTATTTCAACTTTACTGCAAGGTGTGCGCGGGGTGCGAAAGGGAGTTGAAACAAGGTTCCGTAATGGATTAATAGCACGTAAAAGAGGTTTTCGGTGGATATTGGATGGTGTGTCATTCAACGCGTTGCGCATTCGAGATGCTCGATGAGTCTGTGATGTTTGACCGTGACGCGTCTTTGATGGTGTATCAGACAGATTGTGAGATCGGAATAGGTTCCAGGGCCAACTAAAATTGTTTGGTGAACTAGATGGTACAGAACTGGATTGACTACTATTGTCTGAAATGGACATCTCTAAAATTCAGTATTAGTATGACCGCTGATGCAACTTTATCATTTTGAGTGAGAATGACACGGACCTGTTCTCGCATATGACATCCATAACGTTCCCACGTCTCCCCCTCCCCCGAACCCCCGAACATGTCTCATACATCACGTGAGGTTACCTGAAATTTGCAAAATTTAACCGTTGTTCAATTGCAAGCGTTGTTCAATTGTTCATATGATCATGCAAAATACTCCACCTGCTGTATGCTCATCAAGCAAATGCAAAGCCATCTTACCACCCCTATTAGCTTACAAAACATGCCAAAATTGTCGCGAGAGTGCAAAAAAGCGTGCTCAAGCAAAAAGAGCTTCAGCGAAGCGCACTCGTGAGGAAACTGACCATCCACCTCCACGAGCTGCTTCTGGTGCTCCCACAGAATCTCACACTGGAAATGATAGTGATAATGACTTCTCGGTGAGCCTAATGTCCTCATAGTTGGTTCCAGCTTAACTTAGCTTCATTAGTCTATGTATTCCAATGCTGAAGTATTGTTTCTTGCCTTAGGAAAGGCCACCAAACAGCCTAACCTGCAATTCTGTGGTCAATACATTATCCCTACTGATCCTCAAATAGATGATCAGGAGCACAACAGGTCAGTGATTGAAGAGGTGCGGCGGATAACTGGGTATAGATTTACGTGAGCCAGCTATCTTGAAATCTCTGCATCAGATACAGTACTCACCGAAGAGAATTACCATTGATCTCAGTGTTCATGATCATCCTAAAATTGCGACAGGATACAAAACACGCCTTTTCTGCTCGCAAGATTCTTCTTCAAAAAAAGCTACAAAGCCACGACAGGGAGACAATGTTGTCCATCGCGAAAACATTGGAATGGAGCGGTTTCCATGTCATGGTCGGCTCAATGTATCATCCCGCTCCATCAGCATTTCAGACGCAAGCCGGAAGGTGATTAGTCTTCGAATTGCGCATCATACAGCTCATGTCCCCTACTGTGATGTTTTACTCAAAACGGAAGCATTGCAGATTATCAGGGATAATTTTCACTGGGTTACACCTTCGTCACTTGTCCCAGTCGTTCAAGAACAGTATCCAGAAGCAACAGCTGCGCAAGTGCATTCTGCTTGGACTAGAATGAGCGAGGAGATTTGGAAGAAGGATTCTGCACAGTTACCATCAGCAAAAATGCTTTTAGATGAGTTCGGAGATGATGTAGAGGTTTTTGAGGCTATAACAGAAGATGGCGTCCATGTTACGAACTGACTCTTTTTCAATTTCTTTTTGTCTATCTTATTTACTTTTATCTTTTCCTTTTCTTTTATTTACATACATGTGACAACCTTGACATTCTCGCAATGTCAACGCATTTCTCTCATGCCTGTCAGACTGTTGACAGACTGTCATTCCCGCGCTGTCAACACAACTCTCTCATGTCTGTCAGACTATTGACAGATTGACAGTGTGAGAATTCTCTCATGTCTGTCAACCTTTGACAGATCGTTGTATAGCCTCATAGTTATGACGTGAGATAGTTCCCATGGGTTCATTTCAGAATATGTATATAAGATAGGGCATTTCTTAGAGTAGTCTCTATCTCTGATCTCGTCTATTCTCCTTGGTAGCTAGACAAGAATCAAAGACCTTTCCTCCCTCATTCACTTCGTTTGACTTGACCATCTCGGCTTGCGTGACGCCTGGCTACATCGTATAAAAGCTATCGAGTCGCTGACAGAAGATCAGAGATCCTTATCAACCCACCCGTCACGACCCAAATCTTCGACATTTGGTTGGATACCGGACGTCGCTACGTTGCAAACTTATTCTTTTCATATCATCACTAACAAGCCTATACCTCCTTCGTCTTTCCCCATTGTCCACCTCCTTTTCCATAACTCGTCTGTGTTAAGGCCAGCATTGACCTAGACACTTTGTTAGTACATACCTACATCAAGACACTGTGGTACGGCTCAACCCGTGCTGAGAGGAAAACACTCTCTCTAGTGTGCCTGACTCCTACCAAGGAGTGTAAATCAGGGCTAGTAACAGGATATCGAGTTTCTTCTTCGGAAGATTCGATAGTAGGCGTTGGAGCATAAAGTGTTTTTGTCTCTGACCCGAAAGGCAACGTTGCGCGAGGAGCGAACGTAGACAGCCTTCTGGATTAACACATAAATCGACACGAGTCTCTACCTCTAGGCACCTGCCCCTCCTATCCTGGCGTTCTCGTCAAGACCTCAGGATTTTTCACTTCCATACCCATCTCGCTCTCCCTCTCCCGCATCGCCGGATTCAACCATCCATTTAGGATCACCTACTCCTACTCCTTCATTCACTACTGAACTCGGCTCAGAAATGTCTGACCCATCCAACCAATCCATGCATGCCAACACCTCCGCTACTACCACCGCTACCATCACCTCCACCTCCAACACCTCATTCTCCCGAAAAACTATCGTTAAAGAACCTGACGTATTTACAGGAGATACCTCCAAGTTCCGAGCATGGCTCCGAGCACTCCTTGCGTACATCCATGACCTGCGAAGGACACAGCAGGTCAATAACGATAACGAATCCATCAATGTAGCAATGTCCTACATTCGAGGAGGCAGAGCTGATGACTGGGCGGAAGTATACACCAGTGATCACCAGGATGAAGTCGCTGGTGATTGGAACGTAGACTTCGCAGCATTCCTAGAAGAACTAAAGTGCAGTTTTTCTAACGTCTCCCAGAAGAAGGAGGCAATGGATAAGCTGAATCGCATTCAGCAAGGTCGTATGAAAGCCGACGACTTTTTCAAAGAGTTTGAACTCCTGTTGAAGGAAGCGGGGTACGACAAGAGAAGCGAATATGTTCTTCAGTTGGCTGAAAGAGCAGTCAACCTCAACATCATGAGCGATCTAGTCCGAACGAGGACAGAGGAGTTTGGCAGCTACGACGAGTTAAAGAAACTCGTCACAGCCAATGATCTAATCCGCCGCCGCTACGATGAACAGAAACGCGGACACAACAACATGAGCTGGGGTAACAGCATACAAGGACAAAGTCGTGGTCAAGGATCCACGCAACAAGCCTATGGCAGGCAAGAGCAGAAGAGATGGGAAGGACCTCGAGTGGTAGGATCTACCCCCATAATAGCAAGACGCGATGGGTCCGGGATGACCTTTGGAGGTTCGGGACGACCCATGGACCTGGATCGAGCAAGGGTAAATGGCCTTTGTTTCAACTGTGGCGAAAAAGGCCACATTAGTAGGAACTGCCCAAAGAAGAACAGAGCCGCGGTCCGTAGCGTAGAACTTATGAACTATGATAGCGAGAGAACGGACAACGTTAGTGAAGAAACTAACGTAAATAGTGTAGATGTAGTACCAGGGTTACCAGCTGGTATGGACATGAATTCGTTCACCGCGTGGGTGAACAGTATGGGTTTTATAAGAGCTCCCCAGTAGGCATAGGTCTGGCGGAGCGTTCTAATTTAAATACTTCGGACATAGTAGATAGTGGACTAGATTTCACTATTAAGTATGATAATGTAGAAAAACACACATCTACATTTAATAAACCAACCGAAGTACAAAAACCTATACGATACATACCCAACACAGCAGAATGGACTGCTCAAAGGCTGAAAGAAGAAGATCTCACAAAAGCCGTCATACTATTAAGGATATGGATGCCTTCCTCGCGAGTAAGAGAAGCTTCGGAGGAAACCGTCATGGAAATACGCGCATTAAACTGGAAAACCGCAGTCGAAGCCGTTAAAAGTCTTGCGACAAAGAAAAGCTACGTCCGTGGAACACATGGAAAAAGCTTAAAACTCCCAGTCATTGTCGAAACATTAGAGGACAACCGACAAATAGTTACACAAGGACTAGTCGACAGTGGAGCTACAGGTTCATGCATTGATGCAAACTTTGTTGAACGACATAGGATTCCGACCAAAGACCTACCTATTCGAGTACCTGTCTACAATGCTGATGGAACACTCAACGAGAACGGCTCCATAACCAAATATGCTGAAGTCCGCGTAACCATCGGAGATCATTCGGAACGGATTCAATTTGGCGTTGTTAACCTTGGCAAACAACATATCTTCTTAGGATTGGATTGGTTACGACATCATAATCCAAGTATCGACTGGATTAAATCAGAAGTTACTTTTGACCGATGTCCAACTCGGTGCGGATATAATCCTCACTTTTGGATGCCTGAAGATATTCAAACAAGAGCAGTACTTGAAGACGGCGAGAGACTTTTCGTGTTTGATTGGGATCGATATGTGCAAGAACAGGTAGATTCCAGGAAATGGACAGAGAAGAAGGCGGAAGGAGAAACACGAAAACACTTCGACACTTCCACTCCGTATATAAACAAATACCCGGATGTTTTCAGTCAAAAGGAATTTGATCAATTACCACAACGACGCCCTTGGGATCATGCAATCAAGTTAACACCTGGTTCTAAACCACTTGATTGTAAGATATATCCTTTGAACCCGAAGGAACAAGAAGCATTGGATGCATTCCTTGAAGAAAACATTCAAACCGGACGAATTCGACCCTCGACATCCCCGATGGCCTCACCATTCTTCTTCATCAAAAAGAAAGATGGTACCCTTAGACCAATACAAGACTATCGCAAACTGAATGAAATGACGATTAAAAATCGATATCCACTCCCTCTCATTCAGGAGCTTATTGATCAATTGAAGGGTGCTAAGATATTCACAAAGATGGACATTCGATGGGGATTCAACAATATACGGATTAAAGAAGGTGATGAGTGGAAAGCTGCATTCAGGACCAATCGAGGATTATTTGAACCAACCGTTATGTTCTTTGGACTAACCAATTCCCCGGCGACATTCCAAGGATTCATGAATCATATCCTTCGAGATTTGATAAATGAAGGACACGTCATAGTCTACATGGATGATATACTCGTATTTACAAATGACTTGAAAAGTCATCGCATAATTGTAAATCGAGTCCTCGACATTCTGCGAGAACACAAACTTTTCCTCAAGCCTGAGAAGTGTTCTTTCGAGAAAAAATCCATCGAATACCTTGGAATAATCATTGAGAACGGAACGATTTGAATGGATCCAAAGAAAGTCAAAGCTGTACGAGAATGGTTAACCCCATTGAAGAAACACGATGTCCAACAGTTCCTTGGCTTCTGTAACTTCTTCAGGCGATTCATTCGAGGATTTAGCAAAGTTGCCAAGCCATTGACAAAACTTACTGGAAATGCAGTCTGGGAATGGACAACGACCCAACAGTATGCATTCGACGAACTCAAGCGTCGAATCTGTGAAGAAGTAGTCCTCCTCATTCCCCGAAATCATGGAAAGTTTAGACTTGAAGCTGATTCATCTGACTTTGCAAATGGTGGTTGTCTCTCTCAATTTGTCGATGGAAAATGGTGGCCTGTAGCATTCCGATCTCGTTCACTCAATGAAGTTGAAAGAAACTACGAGATTTATGACAAGGAATTAATGGCGATTATGGACTCACTCGATGATTGGCGTCAATATCTTCTTGGAGCCGAAGAACAGATTGAAATCTTCACAGACCACGCAAACCTACAGTATTTCAAGAAACCCCAAAAGCTAAATCGACGACAAGCTCGATGGGTTCTTGAACTTGCGGAATATAATTTTAATCTAGTCCATCGACCAGGAAAGACAATGACAAAAGTTGACATCCTGTCAAGGATGACAGGTCTTCAGACGGGGGAAAAGGACAACGAGAACATCGTCCTTCTAAAGCCAGAATTTTTCATTCACGCCCTCAACATCTCCTCACCAGAAGATGTATTCCTGTCGGAAATCCAAAAGAATCGAAACCATGTTGATCGACTTGTGAAGGATAACCTCGATGCCAAAACCCCTGAGTGGAAAGAAACTGAAGGGATTATTGAGTGGAAATGACAAATCTATGTACCAAAGAACAGAGTACTTAGGTCCAAAATCCTTACTAAGTACCACGATTCACCACTTGCAGGACATCCTGGACAGTACAAAACAGCAGAACTCGTCACTCGTGATTACTGGTGGCCAGGAATTACTCGAGATGCTGGAAAGTATGTGGAAGGTTGCGAGAAGTGTCAAGCGACAAAGTCTCATCGCACTCGACCCATTGGACATCTTCATCCTCACACCGTTCCAACTGAACCTTGGCAAGTAATTGGTACTGACATGATTGGAGAACTTCCTGAATCTGGAGGTTACAATGCGATTGCAATCTTCATCGACCACTTCACAAAGAGACTGAGACTTGTACCAACCCATACCACAGTCACTTCAGAAGGAATGGCGAAGATTTATCGAGATTCCATCTTCTCCACCCATGGACTTCCACGCAAGATAGTTCATGATCGAGGACCACAGTATCACTCGAGGTTCATGAAAGAACTCTATCGACTTCTAGGCATTGAAGCGAACTTCACCACAGCGTACCATCCACAGACAAATGGTCAATCGGAACGAACAAACCAAGAGATTGAACAATATCTCCGTTTGTTCATTAATTACCAACAAAATAATTGGCATGAATGGTTACCCTTAGCAGAGTTCAACTACAATGACAAAGTTCATTCAGCGACAAAAGTTTCTCCCTTCTATGCAGATACAGGAAGACACCCGTATAAAGGCACGGCAACTCAAATGACTTCGGACAATCCCTCAGTACAAGCTTTCGTAGATGGAATGAAGAAGATACGAAAGGAAGTAGGATCAGCTTTAGAGAAAGCAAAGGTAGAGATGAAGAGGCAGTATGACGGAAAGAGGAAGAAGGGTATAGAATACAAGGTTGGTGACAAGGTGTGGCTAGAAGGAACCAACCTGTCGGTAGATCGCCCAATGAAGAAATTAGGTGACAAGAGGTATGGACCGTTTATGATCCAGCAGAAGATAGGTGCCAGTTCCTATAAACTGGAAATCCCACGTACATGGAAACATGTACACAATGTTTTCAACGAAGTTCTTCTCACTCTGTATAAAGAACCTAGCTTTCCTACACAACCCCGAAACACACGCCCGCCTCCTGTTGTTGTAGGAGGAGAAGAAGAATTTGAAGCAGAAGAAATCCTTGACTCGAAGAAAGTAGGAAGAGGAATCAAATATAAAGTCCAATGGAAGGGATATGGTTCACATGAGCAGACATGGGAACCACGGTCAAATCTTACAAATGTTGACCAATTGCTCAAGGAATTCCATGAAAAGAATCCGACTAAACCAAAACCCGCAATATTTCGTCGAATTGAAATCCCTATTTCTTTATTCCCTACAGAATTGTTTCGACCCCTTCCTCTTGCCGACACAGAACCCAATCTCGCTTCACTACCCTCCGAAAACTTTCTTTTACAACAAGCACATCGTGGAACTCGTGCCCTAAGGAGAGGGTGATGTTACAAACTGACTCTTTTTCAATTTCTTTTTGTCTATCTTATTTACTTTTATCTTTTCCTTTTCTTTTATTTACATATATGTGACAACCTTGACATTCTCGCAATGTCAACGCATTTCTCTCATGCCTGTCAGACTGTTGACAGACTGTCATTCCCGCGCTGTCAACACAACTCTCTCATGTCTGTCAGACTATTGACAGATTGACAGTGTGAGAATTCTCTCATGTCTGTCAACCTTTGACAGATCGTTGTATAGCCTCATAGTTATGACGTGAGATAGTTCCCATGGGTTCATTTCAGAATATGTATATAAGATAGGGCATTTCTTAGAGTAGTCTCTATCTCTGATCTCGTCTATTCTCCTCGGTAGCTAGACAAGAATCAAAGACCTTTCCTCCCTCATTCACTTCGTTTGACTTGACCATCTCGGCTTGCGTGACGCCTGGCTACATCGTATAAAAGCTATCGAGTCGCTGACAGTATTGCATAGTTCCAGTACTTATATGTATAATGAAGAAGAGATTAAGATTATAATGCGCACGCAGGCTGCGTGTTATGTGGTGACATAACATAGGTCACATAAGGGTCACAATCACCTGACGTGCGTGGATCTTGCATGAGCTCTACCTTAGATAGATGTAGATCACAGCTCAACGTGCGCACTTTGTAGGATATCATAGAACACTTGAGGAAATTCTCTCACGTCTTCCAATTCTAATAAAGCTTTTCAATTGTGACACGCATAACGCGCTCTTCGTACTTCTCCTTCAAGTGAGCCTTCAGACGACCCTGTACCGTTCTTGTCTCGTCGTAGGTAACAGTGATGGAGTCGATGATATTTGGGAGATGGTTAAGTGCCCAATGGTTGTCGGGACGATTTGGCTTTTGCGCTGGCTTCCCGGATGAACACTTCTTCTGAAGTTCGACTTCTAGTCGGTAAACTGATCTTCATAATCTTGTTCTCCCCATCCCAATTACAGCCAGAGACTGAGCATATACATCTTACTTCGACTGCAATCAAGCAGCGGCCGATAATGCCTCTATAACGACGGTCCTTCTAAGACCATCGGAGCCTATAAAGCTGTTGATACACCCTGAAACTGTCTGTACCTAAAAATCCAGAATTTTGGATTTTTACAAGTCAGTGACAGATGACATCTCTAACCAGTCTACAGTACATTGTACAGCTCAGGCATTGCACCAGAAGACTACTACAGATGAGCTATGATGGTTCTCAGTAGTAATACTCAGTCACAATCAACCTGTAGTGGTACTAAAACCCATTCTTTGTGCCACATTACACTTGCAGAACCAGGTCTCCTATGATCATTATTCATGTTAAATCCTACAAACCAACCCAGTTAGTTCACAAGGAAGAAAAAGGGGCAAAACTCCGAAATTTGTGAAGATGATAACATTGCAGAATGATAGATTGAACAAACTAGTTGACAGCTAAGGGTCAGCTAACAGAATTCCGATTAGAAAAGTGACATGACAGAAGTCTGACAGCTGTAAAGGGTCATAAGATCTGACAGTTGCAATGTGTGATGACAGGAGTCTGACAGTTGTCATGACATGTTCTAGAACTGTGGAGCTGAGAAGCTTCTGGAATGATGAATAATATATAGAACAGCAGATCTGGATCTATGGGACAGGATATAAAAAGAGCTCAAACTCAAGAAGAACAAAAAGCTTGCTTCCCCCCCACTTTTGTTGTGAGTGCTAGTCCAACAAAAGGGAAGTTTAGTTTCAGCACCAGAATAGAAAAAGCAGAGAGATCAGAAGTCAGACAGCTTGTATAACACAGAAAGATTGAACTCATAACTCAGAAAGAAAGAAAAGAAAGTCAAAGTTATTCAGAGTCCAGTTTAGTAAAGTTATTCAGAGCAAGTCAGATTAAAGAACCCAGTAGCAATTGCAAGCCCAAGTTTGATAGAACTTGTGTCAGAAAAACTATCAAAGCCATTGAACACAGAGTTGTGAAGATTGTACTTAGAAATATAAATCCTCTTTGCACCCTTAAAGAACTTGTGTTTGAGTGTTGGTGTGTGTGTGTGTTGGTGTTAGGTTTCTAGCATCCTCATTTTGCATTCAGCCCTCAGTCAGCATATCACTGTAGCGAGCACCAACGAGGCCTTGCAGGTCATCGTCCAGATCGTAGGCGAATTGTTTGGGTCTCGAAGATGACCAAAGTCGACCAAGTCCAGATGGGGGATGAATCCAAGCTTTTCGTGGTCCAGTTTGTTCAGCTGGCATACCATTGCCATGACTTCTTCCACTTGTCGTCTAGGATGTTCAAGGCCTGGGGGAAAAGAGCGCGATTCCGTCAGCAAATGCCGCATCTCCCATTGTTCTCCATAGCCACTTTTGCTTTTTTGGTAAGTCTATTATTTCTGAATGGTTCAATTATCCTCGGACTTGTTTGCATGCATCTTCACATCGTTTACTGACTAACGCGCTTCATTTCTCCTAGAGGATCTTCACATCTCAGACTTAAAGATGAAAAACTCTCAGAAGTCAAAGTAAAATGCAAATGCAGGTAATCAGACCCTGAAGATCAGCCTTCTGGAAGTTGGGAGTTGGACTCCCGAACAATTGTTCTAGAGTAACAGAATAGACTGTCCAACTTTAGGCACAAAACCATCTTCAGAATTTATACGACTTGAACAATTCTTAGTCGCAGCACAGGCTGTTCAATTTTTGGCACGTACCCATCTTCAGGCTTTATACGACTCAATTTACATTACTAGCGACAAAGAAAACACAGACCGGGGGGAAAGGCTGCACTGCAATCTCAGGATTGGACCATGTTCCGACGCAAATTTGGCAAAACTTACGGCGTTTTGAATGATTTCGACCTCCCTTCCCATGTCTGCGACATGCACCTTTCAACGAGGGACCGGCGGGTACCTAGACCGTTCATGTCTCCCGATTTGATGGATCCACGGTTCTGAGGGGGGCCATCTTCATTGGTCTCTAGTAACATCGCTGTTCAACGTCATGCTTTGCCTTATCTGGCGCTGCGAGAGACCTGGTGTCACAACTACCTTTGGCCAAATGGTTAAGCGGAACCGACAACGAGGTCAATGAACATCTTCATTATTTGCCGTTGTTAGAGCTGCCCGTCCAACCTTCAAGTTACGTCGCTGGTCACAAAGAATGGATGTACACCATTGATTACTGGTTTTCAGTGGCCTATAGGGAACGCACGCTACGTCCCCCACTGAACCTAACCTTAGCACCTGTACTTGAAGCCCAGGCTTTTCGACTGGAATACTTCACAAGGGTCCATAAGCTATACTTGCCTGAAAAGTTGATGTCAAAATCCTTGGATAAAATCAAGCGGGGACTATGAACCAATCTTTTGCTTTTTGGACATTCGTATTTCTGCTGTTTTCTTCACTGTCTGAGTGGGTATTTTTTTATGAATATAGAATACAATTCACATATGCAGGATACCAGAGGATATTCGATTCATGACAATCATCATTTCCGAACTGACGTCGGAAACAAATGGCTCTTGGTCATGGGCCGAAAAACTGGACACGGAATCCGGATGCCCAAGATTGCCTGTTGTGTATTTCGAGCCACAACGATCTGCTCCAAACATCTTTCATGGAGGAATATTTATCCCATTGCGCGGCTGCGCCAATGGTTACAAGACTCTAATGCTGAAGTTCATTCATTCAGAGTTCATATGAATGGGACACGACTTGAAGGATTCACAAATACCCTCAGTATACGCTTTTCGTGAATGAGCGTTCATCGCCCAGAGGACACTGAAGTTACAACAATTTTTTTGCACTTTCTATGCCATCAAAGACGTTACCTATGGAAATACTCCTACTGATCCTCTAAGCTTCTTCTTCTCTTCAACTTTTTTCTTACCTGTCTGTCATTCTTTGTTCCGACAACATACTTTCCAACTCTTCTGCCAAGCTTCGGGACGACGGGTGCGCAGTTGCATAGTAAGAAGCTACATCTTCGTTGGGGAAGTTATTGCACCAACTATTAGGCATCCGGTGTTACTGATTTACTATGGTATAGCAAAGAAAGTGGTAGCTTGTAAGAAATGATTAGCTGGTTTCTAAGTTGTATATACTGTATAAATAATAGCCACTGTCACCAACACTGTTCTCCAGAATCCATTCACCAACACTGCGACTCCGTTCCCGTTGTTAGTGAATTCACTTATTCCAAGAGGCACATTACCGCTCCCTAGTGCACGTACAGCGAAATAGCTGTACCTATGAGCAGCAGTATTGACGGTAATCGTAGTCTCAAACCCGCTACGGGTTTTGTTATACAATGATGCTGCGCCGGAACCAGACGAGTCAGTCGCCCCGATCAGTTCCCATCGTTCTGTACGCGTGTCGCCATTCCAAGAAGCGTATACGCTTGTAATATTATTTTTTGAAGTATGGATAAAGGACATGCTAGGAGGAGCAGTGGGTTCTCCAGTCCAGTTGAATCGAAGTGCGCGATCTGGGTTTAAGAAGTTGGATGAGCATCCATGAAGATGTTGTACTTTCTAACTTACAGCCTTCGTTATAGTTGCCACCAACTACTCCAAATTGAGCCGCCCAAAGAAGCTCCCCCGAAGGTGAATATTCGGAGGCCCAAGGCATGAAGCCCCATCTTCATATTTTGATTGGCAGGAGCAAGAAATTAAGCATGATCACATACCCAACTAAGAAATTGCCATTCGGCTGCAACTGTACACTACCTTGGCTTTGTGAAAGTGTTGTATTGTATGGTATGAAGTCCTGTATCAGTTCGACAGACATGCTGGTGAAGTTGAGGGCCAAGTGCAAACCACGCGAATTTGACTCGTCAGACTCCCCATATTCTCCAGCGTTGTCAAAAACGCTAGTGTATTAAGTGGGGAACGCGGATCAGTTGACAAGTTTGAACATGAAGCGAAGACGACCACCCACGTTAAGGTTGCATAAGTGTCATTCTTAGTGATCCATCTCGCATGATGTTGCCAACTGTAACTGGCACCGTCTCCCATGGCAAAATCAGATTTTGCTCCGCCCATCTGCCAAATGATATCGCCGTTGGTTGCGTTTATGTAGTAAATCGTGAAGCAGTGTCGAGAGGAGATGAGAAAGTTACCATCTTCGGATACATCGATTGAGTTGATATGCTTGTGCAGATGAGTTAGGAACAAGATGGCAATATAATAGTAAAAACGAACAAAGTAATCCCATGCATTGCTAGTCGATGTGCCTTCCGATCCTAGCTTATTGTAACATTCGCTGGGGTCGACATGCTCACTCGCATGCCATGTAAAGAGTGCCGCGCCTGTTTGAGAGTCACTCTTACGAGTTCACCAGATCTACCCTTCTTACCGGTGGTGACGTTAATCTCTTGAAACACACTATCTGATATGTAACCATTGGAAGGTCCCCCGTACGAAGAAAGGTCCATTTGCTTGGTCTGGTAGGCTGTCATGAGTGCAGTGTTCTTCGTGGTGATTCTGCTCTATATTTGCACTATTTTCAGAGCGGAAGTGAGATTGACCTGCAAGAACATTACTTCATGGAAATCCGCATATGTGGGACCTGTGATCCCGGTCAAATTCGTTGTGCTAGAAGTATATCAGTGCATAGTCAAGGGAGTTGCGTTGATCCTCACAATCTCGCAACCAATTCGTATTGGTTATTGATCAACGAAACATAACCACTTCCAACTCCGGAGGCGAGAGAATCTCCCGCCCAGGTCAGAATGTGTGGTTCTCCAAGGTAGGTTTCAACCTGAAATACCAGTGTTTCCCCAAAACTTGTTCCATCCCAAACAAGAGATCCGTCATTGTCGTATATAAGAGGGCCAGGTGATAATGTATCGCTTCCTACAAGTTGACTTCAAATTAGGTATTGACGACATAGAATTTAGCTGGCAAACCTCGCGGTGCTGTGAATAGATAACCCGAAGATAATGTCACGTCGGTGCGATTCAGCGGACGTGCAAAATTCCAGACGGAACTGCAGTGTGTAGAGCTATTATTGAGACGTAATCATCGAAGTTGAAGTGTACTCACGGAGTGGAGTTGACTGAGAAAAAACTCTGGAAGGGGCCCGAACCGTATGCTCCAGCCGCATAGTCACTACTCGCGATGAAGACTGAATCTGAACGCGCAAGTTGAACAAGGCAAGATAATAGCGTCAGAAGACCTAGGGACTCATGGATCGGGGGAGAGGAATAAAAAATCATGGTAAATTATTAATGGAGGCAAAAGCCAGAACGGAAGTGAAGAGGAAAGTCTATAAAATTTCTCCGAGAACGCCTATCGTACTTTTTATATGTTTGATTGTGTTTCGGCCGACCGTGACGAGGCAGAGTAGGGCACTGTGCTTCCACGATAGTCTTGTCGACTGAGGCTGGTATGCTAGACAAAAATAGATTTATGTGGTATGCGCAGCTGAATGTTCAGATCCAGCTTGAATGTAAGCCCGTTAACACAAAGGGAACTTCGAGTAACACCTATTAGATCATGCTTCGTTTCTGATTCCAGAAAACAGCCTCTCTGAAGCTCTCTGAGTGGATGTTTTCAAGTCGAAATCTGCGGATAAAAGAGTTGAGTATTCGGAATACGGCTAATCAACGATTGATCAACTGTTGAGTGAGCAGGTAAATCTGATTGGTAACCCTTTTTGTCTGGATTCAAGTTCACGGAGAACATTGAACCACTACCAGAGCAACACACTTTTTTTCTCAGGTGTTTCTCAGTATCTCCGTTTGGACTTCGATTTCTTGTGTGAACCAACACCCAGCCAACGGCAATTTAAGCAAGGAGCAGGTAAGGAGAATACGCGCTCATTCTCCAGCAAATTTCCACGCGCAACCATTGATACATGCACTAAACGTAGAAGTTAGCCTTCTTATAGAGACTCGATCAGAATTGGCATGCTGGCCGTTTAAAAACATACCGGTCGCAACAAGGGAACATTCGATTGCGATTACTGAACTCGACAGGACTTGACAAGACAAATGAGCCTGTTTAGGACTTCATGTACATCTCAGTCCTGGTATACTATGCACATGTCATTGATTGCGTCGAGCCCTTAGTTAGTGATAGGAATTAGGCGAGGATCAAAGTAGATAAACTGATACAAGAAAGGGAAGTGGCACGCTAAATCGCGTGTGCACAGATGTCCGCAATCTCGTTTAAATGTAGTCTTTCACAGTAGAGTTTGATTTTCGGAAATCATGTTTGAATAAAGTCGCAAAATAAATCTGGACAGGGCAGCTTACTACGGTGAGTAGCTGGAATCAATAACGTTTAGGTCGAAGCAGTACTACATATCAAATTTGAACGCAAACCTGGACTGCAGCACGCGTCAAATCCTGTATTCCGATCCACATTCTTATTATCAGCCCCATACAGTTCATGAAGGTTGAGGACTAAGCCCTTTGTAATGTCATTGTTGCTGCATACGAAAGCAGGTGAACGTCGGGGATAATATCAGTCAGTTAGTCACGACCTGCTTACTCAGCTTTCCATAAAAGGTAGAAGGGTGCTGAGTGCCCATGAATCAGGCAGTCGGCGATTTACATCTTGCTGTTATTCTGCCACCATTTCTTCTCTTCTCTTTCATTCTGCATCTTCGCCTCTGTGAACGACTTCCATCAAACCTACGGCTGTACTATTTACTCGAAATTGCACGAAAATTAACTATCATTCGCCTCTCATCAGTTTACAATGCGCGAGTCCAACTTTGCCTTTCCTGCTCAAAATAAGGCATGTGTCTGCATAACTTCTCAGCTCTATGACAGGCGTGGTGCGTTTCTCAGTTGATAGTACTTTCTGGAGTTTTTGATTTTAAATGGCTCTCCAGCGCTTGACACAACCTCGCCATTACCACTGTTCAACTCTCTTACTCATCTGACTTACCTGACATCGACCTCGCCGCGTATTCGCGAAATCATGACGATGGATGGCGGTCTTGAACGCCTTGTCCGTCTCTTGCATGAATTTTGTTTATGTCCACCCCCACCAGAGAACCCCTCGTTATTCTATGGTCTTGCACCACCGTCCACTCGTCCTACAAAACCACTACCAACACTGAATCCAACGAGCTTCGATAAACATGCTGCATATCGATTCTCTCTTGCTTTCCAGTGTGTTGTCAACATCGGTGTTCGCGGAAGCGAGCCGATACGAAGTAGAGTTGTCCAAGCTGGCACCCTCGAAGTCGTAGGGTGCGTACTTGAAGCTTGGCTAGCTCACAAAGGATTTGCAGTGGGACCGAATGCCTCCGGGACTTCTGGCTCTGCAACCGGTTGGGGCTCCTATGGAAGAGAGACCAGAGAACAACGGCATGCCAGGAGACAGCAACAGAGACAACTGTTAAGAGAAGAAGCCGCAGAACTGGTTCGGCCATCGCAAACGCAAGTGAGCCACTCAGATAATTTTCAGCTGCTGCTCGTGATATTAACTGTATTCCAAGGAAACTCCTGTCCACACAACCGGCACAATATCATCTATAACAGAAGTAGAACCTGATCAAGATACTTCTAACGAGACGTCCTCTACCAGTTCCATCAATGCCGCTGCGTCAGCATCCGGAATCCAAATTACTACCTCAGATGAAGACGAAGGGCCCGTTGTAATCGCCCAACCTGGCAGGGATCGAAGTGGAACTGTGGTAGCTCGAGCTAACTGGGATCCTGTAGCTCAACAATGGCGGAACGTCACTGCCGTTTCCAACACGGCACAATCTTCCCCTACTCCTTCAGTATCTTCAAACGATCAATCCCGGCCATCCTCTCGCCCGCAGTCTGAAACCGAAGATGATGCAGATGTCGACATGGACGGCATTCCTAATAGCGCAAGTACTAACGCCAGTGTTAGTGGCATCGATGCCCCATCTCCCCGTGCATCAAGGCCTCATCAACGAGCACACCGACCTTCGATGAATAGACACACGCTGGTTGGCCTTGGTCTCACAGGTGACCAAGTACCCCCTATGAATATGGCGATGGGTGGTATAGGAGGGATCGGGCACGGGGATGCCCACATCATTATCAATGATTCAGTCGGTAGCGCTGATGGCCTGGGAACAATGGGCGACGTAGGCATGAACATGGGCTTAGGAGGGGGTATGACCGGCGAGGACGGTATTGTGTCTCTGGATATCGAGAACAACGACGATTTTGCAATGGGTGCCCCTCCTGGTGCCCCTGGCGCTATACCTGCAGCCAATATGGGTGATGTTACGTTGGGACTTGATGGCGATCTGAGTATGAGTGAAACTGAAGAAGGTTCACGACCAGCGTCCCGCGGTGGCGATATCCCTTCGGACGGTCAAGCTAATCATGATATGGAGCGATCTGGAACGATCCGAAGAGGGCGCGTACCAGGGACTCCCGATGCAACACCACGGGCAGGAGTGATCGGACTTCCACCTTCTCCTTCGACAGCATCATCATCTGCAGGCTTGAGTATCCCTTCAACGTCCCGACTCCCTCCCTCAGAACCAGCTACATCATCTTCACTGCCGTCAACTTCGACTATGGGTTCTTCTGCTTCTCGCAGTAGCACCATACGAGGAATGTCTGTAGGTGGGGTTGATTCGGCTCGGGATTTGCACGACCAATATGATGCATCTGAAAGTAACGCAGAGCACGCAGCTGGTTCATCCAGAAATGAACCACGTTGGACCCAGGAAACTGCAGAAAGCGTGCATCCGGACGCTAGAACAGAACTCACTCGTGAAGATCGCCAGAATACCCTTACTGTTGAAGGTGCGGGGAGGAGTCCCACTACATTTACGACACCTGGCACAGTAAGATCGACAGCCTCTAATATCTCCATCGCATCAACTATCGCCACAGCGTCTACTACCACAACGACTCACACCCTTCCGCCTTCTCCCTATCGAGATGAAGACGTACTGTTGAGCCTTCAGCTTCTCGCATATCTAAGCAAATATCCACATGTTCGCCAAGCTTTCTACAAAAAACGAGACAGTTTCCATCCCGCTAGTGCAGCTCCGGCAGGGGGACCTGCTCTATCTACACCCTCCCATCCTGTTGCGAATAATACATCAGGTCCGAGTAGAAATGGTAAGGAGAAGGAGCCGAGTAAGCTTCTCAAGGAATCTTCAGTGTTTTTCCGCGCGTTCACCAGCGCTACGATACGAGGAAAGGACAAGGAACGGGCCAACGATAAATATTCTACTTCCTCTCCCCCCACTAGCTCTACAACTACTTCATCAGCCCCCAAACAGACGAACGTTTTTTCTTTGGTGGAACGTTTTACTTACAGACCTAGTTCCTCTGAACTTGCCGAGTACAGCAGTAACGGTAACGCGATGAACGCACCTCCCCGCCTTCCGCCCGAAATCCAATACTGGGCTGGAGTGATTATGCGCAATGCGTGCAGGAAAGATGATAGCCGCGGAGGAATCCGACAATGTGCCAACAGTGAGTTGCATTTTTTGTATTGCTTGTTACATACTCATGGTGATCATTCAGTGCTTTGTGGTCGGTGGGAAGAATATCCACGGGAGTTTGCCAAATGCCGCCGTTGTCGTAAGGCAAAGTATTGCGGTAAGGAGTGCCAGAGCACGGCCTGGAGCGAAGGTCATCGATTCTGGTGTAGTGCTAAAGATGCAGACGATGAGCCTCCAGCTGCTCCTACAACTGCCAGTGTCCCAAGCGCTGGAGAATCGTCCCAAACGCAGCATCAGCACACCAACCACGTTGGCGAGACAGACAGAAGAAGAGATCGTGAAAGAGACAGACACGCTAGAGACCGAGCAGCCGGAGCGCAACGTTCTCGAGGGTTGGAGGCCCTTCTTGGTGGTGGAAGGCAAGCTTACGATGCCCCTATCGCTCCTACCGCAACAATATCGAGAGCCGCTGAGGCTATTGATAGAGGTTTTACCCTCTTCAACTTGCAGCGACCCTCACCAGGCCAAGTTGTACCCTCGCAATCCCGAGCTCGTCCTGAACTTGCCACCTACGGCAGCTCTGACGGATCAGAATTTGAGGCTTCCGAAGGTGGAAGAAGACGGTCAGAAACTGTCACTGGAGTTATGTCTGTCGGGCCCTCAGCAGGACGGTCGGATTTGACGATCCCGCCATATGTACCCAACTCGACTCAGCGCAGCCATCATAGTGCTCGCGGACAACAAGAACAATCCACCTCCAGGCTTCATAGGTTACTTCCTACACGGAATGATAGTGTGGGAGAGACTTCGAATGAAGACCATAACATGCTCTTAGGTTGAAGGAACGATTTTGTATTCGCTATCGGGCTTTCAGGTAGTGTTTAGAGTATGACATTGATATGAGTACGATATGAGTACGAATCAGCT
Source organism: Lentinula detonsa (assembly GCA_027921405.1). NCBI lineage: Eukaryota > Fungi > Basidiomycota > Agaricomycetes > Agaricales > Omphalotaceae > Lentinula > Lentinula detonsa. Next base: position 320,010 of record JANVFU010000011.1, read on the forward strand.
GTTATTGCATCCAGTTTATCGGTCAAAGCTAGTTATATGAGTTGTTTAATCCAAATGGGGCTACTAAGATCATGTGCCGGGTATACCGCCGATACATCCTGCCGGAGTATTTATCAAGGAGGAACGTGGAAGAAAAGTATTCTTCAATACGAACCATAATGTTCCTACCCAGAGCAACCGCCTCTGCGCGGCTGGCTCACTTCAAGGCTGCTTTCCACGTCGCTTCTATCTCCCGAGTTCGCTTTACGTCTACTGCTGGCACCCCTCCTCAAGCATCTAAAGTCTGGGACTCAGCCGATGAAGCAGTCAAAGACGTGAAGTCAAGAGATGTTTTGCTTTGTGCAGGTCAGTGATTGATGCTGGATTTACCGTACACTTTACTAATATCGGGTCATCTAGGATTCGGACTCGCGGGTATTCCTGGTAATTATATCTCAAGGTATTCAGTGTTCGCGCCCCGTGATTAACGATCCGACATGAACTAGACACACTACTTGGAGCACTAGCCAAGCGAAAGAACGAAGTTACTAACCTCGTGGGTGTCTCGAATAACGCTGGTGCTGGAGACTCCGGTTTAGGTGTGTTGGGTCCTCGCATGGGAAATAGCTTCCCATTTAGTCATATATGTTCGGATACGCGATCTCTGTCGTGCTAACTCGTATTGATAGGTAAACTACTGAACACGGAGCAACTCGAGAAAATAATCGCGTCTTATCCTGGAGGGTTCGTGTTTGATGTGAACGGTTGATCGCGTCACAGTTCACTTATTGTCTACTCAGTAACAAAAAGTTCGAAGCCCTTTACTTGCAAGGAAAGATCTCTCTTGAGCTAGTTCCTCAAGGTACTCTTGCGGAGCGAATTCGCGCCCACGCTGCAGGTATACCTGCATTTTTTACTCCCACCGGTGCATCTACTGCCGTAGAGGAAGGTACTATCCCCATTCGATACAATCCTGGCGGTGTCAGTGCCGGCGTTGCTATTCCTGGTATTCCAAAGGAGACCAAAGTAATCAATGGTAAGAAATACGTCCTAGAACCCTCCATTGCAGGAGACGTTGCATTTGTTCATGCGTGGAAGGTCGACGAGATCGGAAACTGTGTCTTCCGGTAAGTAGCACAAACGAAAAGACTGTTGGAACTTATTAACATTCTTGTTAGTTACGGATCTCAAAACTTTAGCACACCGATGGCTAAGAACGCTAAGTTGACCATTATTGAAGTACGCATGTCACGGGTGATTATACTCAAATTTTAATGCTCCTTGTTAGGCTGAGGAAATTGTTCCTGTCGGTTCCATCTCCCCAAACGCTATCCATTTGCCTTCGGTATACGTTGACCGTATTGTCAAAGCGACCGTTCCAAAACATATCGAAATCGTTACTCTTTCTCAAGCTGGACAAGAAGAAAAGTCTGCTTCAGAGCTTTCACCAGAAAAAGCCGCCGCCCAGGTTTTGCGCAACCGTATTGCTAAGCGAGCCGCAAAGGAACTTCGGAATGGATTTTATGTCAATCTTGGCATTGGTATGCCTACACTGGTTCCGGAACATCTTCCCAAGGATGTCAAGGTTTGGCTTCAAAGTGAGAATGGTATACTCGGAATGGGACCATACCCTACTAAAGAACAACTTGATGCGTAAGTGGTCCATCCCAAAATTGCCACATACACTATGAATTTTCCAACAGTGATTTGATCAATGCTGGAAAGGAAACGATCACCCTTCTGCCTGGCGCATCTTGCTTCGGTATGTTACTGTATCCTCTTCCCAGAATGTGTTAAGCTAATGAATCTATGTTACAGACTCTAGTGAATCCTTTGCTATGATACGTGGAGGACATATTGATGTCGCTATCCTCGGTGTACGACCCCACTCAGCTATTCTGGATCTCTAATCTCACGTCGGTCATTTCCTATCTAGGCTATGGAAGTCTCGTCAGCCGGTGACATCGCGAACTTTATGATTCCAGGAAAGATGGTCAAAGGCATTGGGGGGGCCATGGACCTCGTCTCTAATCCAGACAAGACTAAGGTCATCGTCGTTATGGAACATTGCGCAAGAGACGGCTCGCCTAAGATATTGGCTAAATGTGCTCTCCCACTCACTGGTGCTCGAACTGTCAGCACCATCGTCACCGAATTAGCGGTATTCGATGTTGACAGAAAGAACGGCGGTCTCACCCTCGTTGACGTTGCGGAGGGGACGACGATTGAAGATCTCAAAGCGAAAACTGGGTGTGATTTCAAGATCCCTGACAACATTGGTACGTTTTGAAGATCTGATCCGAAGTAGTGAGGTGTCATATAGGAAATGTGGAGGGATGAATCTGGATACAATGGATGTATAACTACAAACACTAAATTATTGCATCACAAAAACTTCAATGCTGTTGTTGTTTTATGTCAATCAAGCTCTTCATTCTGTAGTTGTTACATTATCAGGTACGTTTGGAAATTCATGGTGACTGTCAGACCAAATTAGCTCATTGCTTGTTCAAACAACTCCATCGCTCCGTATCGCGCACTGCCCAAAATCAAGTTTCTTCAGACCTTCTTCCTTTGGTAGTATATCCTGTCGCAGAAAGTTTCAGCTTCTTGAAGTTTCCCAACGATTAACGATACTTGCATGCTCAAATATCCCCAAAGGTAAAGCCAAGGTAACGCAAGCATTAGGTGAATCCTAATCAAGTTTCATTAACAGCATGAAGACAGGGACAGCAATGAAGACTTACGACGATAGCTCCTACATGGCTCTCAACCGGAGCAGCTGAGAGTAAGAGATCTAGCACGAACAAGTCAGCCTCGAGATGGACCAATGACAGAGAACTCACATGCTTGTTCACGAGCTTAAGTATATGAGAAATCGGATGAAAATTTATTCAAACCTCCCCAAATCTATGATAAGTCTGACTCACTATAGCCAATCTAAATGCATGTCAAGATCGCTGATAATTTACTTCCTGTTGGGTAGACACACCTTCATCAAATAAGCAATCGTGTTCAAAGCCGCCTGTTTATAGGCCACTGTGCTACAGTTTTATTGACTGTATTAGAACTAATCATGAGAACACAGCTAAGACTCACGCGTCCATATTATACTGCTTCCCATCACCATCTGAATGTGCATATACTCAGCAGTATCATAGTGCAAACAATGAAGACAACAAACGATAATCGACACTGATCCCTTCAAAGATGAGCTTGCGTTTTGAATAGGAAATTAAATATGAGTGTATGCGTCAAAAGTACGACTCAGGCATACCTTAGCCGAGTACATGGGATCTACGGGCGATGGCTATACAGAGTGTGTGAGTATACACCAGGTAAGTTCATTGCCACACCATACTGACCAGGAAGATAGGCTGTTTCAAGGCGAATTTTTCCACACCTCCTTTGATGATACTAGTGCTCAAAGTAATGATACCTGCCTAAATGCACTATCAATCTCTCTACTAGACGAGCAATGACGCATTCGAAAACTTACCATCTCGATGGCACCGCAGAATGACATCTAGGGAGTCAATCAAGTTCAACATCACGAAGGGGGGATTTGAATTTTCCATTACCTCTCCCTTGAAGAACAAGAATCTTTAGTAGCAAATATGAACGGATAAAATGCGCTCCTCACATCTCCTTGAGAAAAATGTAAGTCTCCAACGGAAAGATTTGCGCCTTCGATAAAAACAGGGAAGTAGCATCGAGAACCTCTGCACGATATTAGTTAAGACCGCTATACTCAGTGCTAAGAGTGGCACGAGACCTCGAAAGATTCTTGATCTACCCAAAAAAAAAGGTATGTAAATTGAACACCAATGCGAATTGGATGTGGTTACATCACAATTACCCCCATGCTCTCTACCAGGGATCGTCCTGGCCCCTTCAGACTTGATTTTCTTTTCGACTGCCGGGTCGAGATCTTGGCCGATATAGGCACCTTTGGTCTCAGGAGCAAAAGCCAAAGCTGGTACTGCGCTAGGGTCTTGGGCAATAAGGCCTCTTTCACGTTCATTCCAAATCGCAAGAAGCTCCGCTGACGGGGCGGTTCCGATAAGACCAGGATGGGAAACTCCAGCGAAGCGCACTCCTGGAATATGCCTAGATGTAGCATAAATCCCTATTCGAGGATTGTAATTAATTGGATGGCACCAGCTCTCTTCTAGAGTCGTTACCTACCTTTAAAATCCCAGATGGCCTTCGCGGCTTTGCTGTTGAATTCTCTGGCTATGAAAAATTGAGAAATATTTTCTCAAGACAGAGCAGTAAAATACTTACCGAACAGACCACCGCCGTTTTCTAACTCGAATATGCCCTGATGTTTTTTGTCAGTAATAGCTGAGTAGGATTGGTATTCGTGACAGACGGTATATCCCCACGGCATCTTCTCGAAGGGAGTCACTGGACACAGAATCTAAGTTTCTTCTGATTGAACGAGCTCGTGATATTTACCATCTAAGATATCGACCACCAAACAATCTCCAGGTTCTGCTCCCTCGACAGCAATAGGGCCAGACAAATTGTGAATCTTTGTCAAATCGATGTTCTTGATATCGTCGCTGACTGTGTACTAGCATTTAGTTTACAATCTTTGACCTATGGTCTACGGACAGTGGTCACTTACAGTCATTGTTGCCAATTTGAGCCCCAGTCCAGTCTAGGCAACGGAGTACCAGATTGGATTAGTCGTTTGTACTATGAACCGAGATCCGAGGGCATCTAAAACACAGACTGACCAACACATTGAACTTTAAATACCTGAGATATAAAGATTCAATGCGCCTCCCAATTTGAAACCAACTCGAAAGAGCTTACTTGTCCTGGTTTCACAGACGCATATGCTGGGATATCGGGACTGCAACCATCAGTTTCATTGAGTGTACAAGCATATTTACTAGGTGGAATAAGCGCATGCGTACTGCCAACGATTATGGAGGCCCTTCGAGGTAACATCAATATCGCCGTATCAACGACCAAGATCATAAGAAAGGAACTCACCTTCTGCTGATCTGCTGGTCTGAAATTACAAATAGGTCATCATGAGAACGGACTACTACTGTTTGCAACTTACAAGAAAGGATCTATCTGGTAGTGGGAAAAAGTTATAAGAACATATGATTGAGTTGCCACATTCAACAACCACAAACCTCCACGAGAATTGGATGGGGCACAGAGTTTGCTTGTGTAGCCATCTAGATTTTGGGAAATATCTCAGTGGAAAGAGCAGCGAGCTTTATACCGGATTCTGAGATGATAAGGCCTCCCGCTGTTCCCATGGATGTTCACAGAGCCATACATATGCTCATAGATAAGAACATGAATTGGTTACTGCAAAAGAGCTTGAATAGAAGGACAGGTGACTGGCAAAAATTTCCTGAAAAATTGGGTTCAGCCCGGTGTCGAACCGGGGACCTTGTGAGGGTGGAGCACAAATCATAACCACTAGACCACTGAACCAATGTTAAAAATCGCGGCACAGAAATAAAGGATTCACGTCCCGTTCTAAGTCCAGGCTTTGTACTTACTTTGGCAGCTTTGGGGTTCGAACCCGAAAGGTAAGGACTTCGTAGCGGGTTTCGCCCTTGCGAAGGGGCTCATCAGAGGGCTTAACCGCTGCCCTAACCCAGCTTGGTTCTACTTTGCGTTGACAGATCATGATTCCCTAATCACAGGGTGGAGTATGTCACATGGTCCGCGACCACATGATACCCAATCCGATCGTAACATCGGCATAGCATTGGGGACCACATGCATGTGTGTAGGTGTTTGTTGTGGGGGCTAGGGCTGGGGGCCACCTCCCCATGTGACCAATATCAGGTGCCTGCTACGAGCTGATGAGAGGCCGGCCTAGGGCCACCTGGTTGTGACACCAGATGGGCTTTGTCATCCGTCTGTCTGTGTGTATCCCAACTCAGCAGCTGCCTTTTTATTTGTCAGCTATCCGGCCGTCTCCGAGGATAAGGCGAACTAGCCATACAAAGTACATGTTCACAACTACCTAGTAACATGAGCTCAAGAGGAAGTCCAGACGGTGACAGTCTCTGCAAAACCATTGACATTGTCCTGCCGCAACGCAACACCTTTCTGATTCACAGAGATAGGATACTGAACACCAACAGTCGAAACAGAATACAGCTGAACATTCGATTCGCTGTCAATGTCAGTAATTTGAGACTGACAGGCCTTGTTCTGACTGCAGCTATTGTCGTAGTTGTTGAAGAAACTGTAAAATCCAGCACCTGAACAGACGCGACACTGTGAAACCTGTTTCCTGGGCCAGAGATTTGAGTACCCACCAAGGACAACTATCCCTTTAGATTTCGCCACGCTTAAAGACCAAGCAGAAGTAAGATCAGGTGGGAATGTGGGATCTGCAAAAGGCTCGCTCAGGGAGAAAGGGTACGGTGCGGGCGGTTTGGGTTGGCTTCGCGAATGTTTTGAAAAATGCCTGTATAACGAATGTTGCACGGACTTACTGGTATGGCTTAATTGAAGTACAAGTTAGCGAACACTAAGGAGGTTGAGGTTTGGACAAATCTTCGACTCACACTCTCTGTTTGTACAAAACCAAGGTAATGATTCTCCGCGTTCGCAAAGCGATACTGGTAAATGACGTGATGTTCCGCTAGGATTGAGGGATTATAAGATGTGTTCCGCATTATGCTGGCATTTCACTAACATGCTGAGTTCTGTCAGTACCTGAAAGTCTATCCTAAGAGTCTTCACTTACATGTTCCAATCATCCATACCGGACCTAGTGATTGCGATAATATTCCCCGTCCCGCGTATATTTCCAACTGCGTGACGCCGTCCTCATCCAAAGTATGATCTATCAATGGGACATCAGACATTTGACGAGCAAGTGACGAACTGTTTCTTACCTGCAACCCATATCCAGCTAATCGAGGAAGGAACATTTCAAGTTTTCGCAATAACCAGAAGATAAAAGTGTGCTTACGTCGACTATAAGAAAGAAAAAAATGATAAAATTTTCAGCATAAAGTGAAATTTACATACCTCTAAATACGCTGTAGCCCTCTCAGTAATATGAAGAGATAAAAAGATAGAAGTGCAGGCGTTGACATTGTTTGTCTTGGCCGGACATTCCGCCAGTTGCAATTCAGTTCCAGCAGCTGCATAAAGACAATGAGCGTTCACTATTTTAAGTTTATACGGCGACATTCACCTCCTCCAATGCTAGGTATTCTGTTTTCAGCTGAAGCGTTCAAAATAAAATAAGAGGAAGCCACACACCGAAAATGAGTATCCCACAAGCCGGCACTAGCAGGTTCACCTGCAGGATCTCGGATATTCCACTCAACAAGTATTGCGCCAGGAGCTTCAGAGCGAATGAGAGAGGTAGTAAGAACTCAAGACACAATATATACTGACCCGCTCCTTTCGTAGAGAACAGAATGTCGGTAATTTCCACAATACCTTCGGATCCTTGTGCCCCTACCCGAACAGCAACCTGTGGATCTTCCGCGTTCGCAAAATATGAGCCTGTGGCACAAATGGTGGACCATGCTTCTCCTGTGAGGCGAGTACCGGCAGGTATCAACAGTGTTGTCGTAATCAGATAGACACCAGCATCGAGGAAGATAATCTTTTTGTTGGCGGACTGGAACAAGATATATATGAGGATGCTGTCCTGAATGATATCCCACTTATCTACCTCATTTAGAAGCGCCTGAAGTACATCTGTGTCATCTGTCTGAAAAACCATTGTTTGAACGGTATTTCGAGGAGTAATGGTTGACAGCTCTCACCTTGCCATCTCCTTTGGCTCCGTAATCTTTCGCACTAACAATCTCGTCCAAAGAGTAATCCTCGTACTGAGGACGACTTTTGCTAACGATTCTGCCATCACTGTTTAGTAGACTTTTGGATATTTGAGGATTTTGAATGTAGCCTTGAGTGTAGGAAGAGCTCGGATTGGAACCTTTATATACGTTTCCTTGTCCCCACGCCGCAATTTTCATTACGCCAGATGTACCAGCTAGCAGGGGCTTGGTTTGGTTGATGGCGCTGACAGCAACAGATACGTTGTTGAGTTGGATATTGACTAGGACAAGTGAGCCAGTGAGGTGACGGTTGCTAGTATTTGACGAGCGAACGAAGTAAACTGTATTATTAACCACAGCATCAACGATCGTTTCGGAACCAACGCTCTGCATGCAATGAGTTGACATTGATGTCTCGAGATATAAGGAACAGTACTCACTTGAGTGGCGGTAGTTGTTCCTCCAGTGAGGAGGTCAAACCCGACCTAAAGGGTGCCAGTATCATCCAGTAGTCTGGCAATTACCCAGCGTTTGGGTACTTACATTGCAATTGTTAATTGTGATTCCTTGGAACGTCCAACCTGTCAAAATGAATTTCGATTGCAGCGTTCTGCTATATTGCACTCAAACTTGCCCCAATTCCAGATTCCGAACACTGCGGTTTTGCAATTGTTCATGGTAACGTTTTGAACTGTGAATCTGCGAAGGATATCATGAAAGCACAACGTAGAAATCAAAATTGAACACATACTGCTGATTTCCGACCCACATTCCAAATTTACCACCATAGAATGTGAGGTCTGACATGAAGCCTCCACTGCGATTTCATCGTGAAGTCGTGACTTTGAGATACTTGGGAATTATTCTAACCTTCCATTCTCCATCCAAATGCCTTGATGAGCTGTGTTAGGATCTTCCGACATGTAAAACTTGATGTTCTGCAAACTGGTGGCCTGAGCCACCTGCCAGTGGATTCCAGTTCCTTGTGATACAGTAGCGGGCACCCTTATCGTGAATCAGTGAACATAAAGATGTAAACTGTGTCGGAGAGTTCACCTGCGGACATCGATAATGAAATTCTTCACTGTCCGGTAGCTAGACAAATCTTCGGATGAAAGCAAGATCATACGATAACGATGGTCCCGTTCTCACAAATTGTTTTGATTGATGAACCTAGACTTTAAGTGAGTTCTCGGCAGCAAGCTGAATTTTGATAGGCTTTATTGAAACTCGCCATTGGGCGCCTCCTCCACCTGGTATGTACGGATCCGCGTCTAGAGGTATCATATAGTGTGTATGACTAGAAACAGTTCTAGGGAACCTACTAACCTATCACTGCCAAATCACGAAAAGATTCATCAGCCAGCAGAGTCGGGGGGTCTCTAGGATCTCCAAGCAGCTGTGTCATGTAATATGGGGTGATAGCCTTCTTCAAGAGATAAATGCTTGAGTGTCGGGGTGAGTTCGACGTATTATCATCCTCCCGTGCATCGCTCACCCTTTAGGAACATACACTAAGGCTGGTGTGATTCTGCCGCAGCAAATGCATCAAGATACGCGAATGTTTGGAAAAAAATGCGTATACGTAGAAGATTGACACTTTCCGCCTCCGCAGCGTCCACCATCGGAAATAGCAAGACTAGATAAGAGCGATGAGTAATGCGTAGAATTGAACGTCAGTACCAACTTGAACGCTGCGCTGTCATCTGTAATTCCGTCGCCTTTCGCACCATAGTCCTTGACGTTTCGGTATACCATGTAAGTAGTATTTGGGTTGAATGGTGATGTTCCCTGATGTTTGATCAGTTCGCGCCAGTAGGGAGCGCCTGCTGGAGCAGTCCCAGGAGACATGGAGTCTGTTTGAGTACTCGGAGTGATATTGGTCTTAGGGTCGGCCGCCATTGCCGAGTGCAAGCCAGAAAATAGTACTGAGCATGGTGAGCGAAACGATTTGCCTGAAAGGCAAGCTTACATTGGAGTCTTTATAGTGATTTTGGGTTCCAATCTGGGTGGATTCCAGGGGGAATCTTTTTCGCCTCGTATACACTTTTCCCAGAAGTTGAAGGCTAATAAGTGGCTTCAACATGTCGAAGAGATAATATGACGTATTGATCATGTCTCACGAGTCAAAGCAACTTATGGCGGTAGATGTACATAGATATATCAATAAATCGACACACATCACTCAGGTCGAGGCGATTTTGTGAGCTTTTGATTATCAATGACTAGTCTGAGAGTAAATTTTACGGGTTCGAGGTCAATAAGTTTGATCTCTTGCTTGCTCCTGAATCCTGCCGCTGTACACAGTTTCTCGGATTGAGGTGCTTCGGGTCTATGTTTGAATGAGACTATTTCATCTTCCTTTTGGAGAAATCAAGGACAATCTAAGTAGACGAGTAAGCCATTCGTCGATTTTGATTTGAGACAAATGGCAGACCTTATCAACGGCCTCCTGTATGTACTTTGAAAGACCGGCATGAAAACGCTCGGCATCGTGAAGAGCTTTTGCGGAACATATGATGCCGTTCCCCAGTGTGCAATGGCAGGAGTGAGTGATGACTGACATCAGATCATCGTCTGAGTTCAACGCAAGAATGGTTGTAGCTGAAGGTTGATTCTCAAGCAGCTCGCATAAGCGTATCAAGTACGCCCTCCACCAGTCGGGCACCTGAGGAATTCGACCTTGAGTCGTACAAGTGCATTGACTGAGCCAAGGCCACGTTGATCTGTTAGATAACCAACTTATGTGGTGCTTCTGAATGTTCTCTCGCACTGACATCCCGCACGCCCTATGGTACTGATACAGAGGTTCCATAACTATCGCAGGCACGGTTTTGAAAAATTCATAATTCGGTGTCTGGAAAGGCATTGGTGACATCAGAAGCTGCTTAGCAGCACGCCTTGCTAAAGCGTTTCCCCAAGTAGCATTATCATGGGTGAAAGACGCATGGCAAGCTGCTATTGCATACACACTGAGTGGTTCAGACTCAATGAATTGATAGAGATGGGGTGCGATGCGACTAGCAATGCCTTCAACCTGGAACTTGTCTGCTAGACGGATGACGGTCGCGATGTCGGGTATGGTCATTTCTAAAGGGATGGATCCTCTGGTGTCGCACCAGCGCAGAAACAGATCCAAGCTGTGACGGTCTTCAGCCATCTCAACACAGCGCTTCATTGAGCTACTGGTCGGGCTAGTAAGTCGGAGACCCCGAGCTTGAGCGAGTTCGAAAAGGTCCCGGAATACAGGCGAAGCAACGGAAAGCATTGCGGTGTGGACATAAAAATCAGTACGATCTGACGACCGTAAAATGACATCCATTTCGTGGTCGTTGAAAGGAAAAGGTGCATCTGCGCCGAGCAGTGTCGATTCTGTGGCTAATGTCGATTTGTCGCTTGACATGTCGGGTAGAAATGTATGCGCCAGCACGTGCCGATACACATTTGTTATGGCCGATAGATTTTGAATAATACACAACATGATGTCTGGACACGGTCCAGCAATGAGATATGCAATGTATTATGGGTATACGGGAAAATACATGGAACTAAGGCTTAGTATGAGAATGAGCAATTAACTGGATTGGCTACTTAATACTGAGCGAAAGGAGAACGTTGGTCGGGATGTATAAGTAACAAGGAAATGCAATATAGTCAAAACGAAAACAAGTGATGTCCAGAAAACGGTCAAGTTCAATAAAGAAAAATGAGTACGGATGAAGGGAAGAATCAGAAGAGACAGGACTTTTATTGCTTGGATTCTGGAACGCCTTCCTTCATACTACTAACCGAACCTTTCTTCTTCCCGCCCAAGCCCAGTTTCTTCAATCCAGCGAGCCCACTTCTTGTTTTCTTGTGTTTCTTTTCTTTCTTAGTAGGGCTGGAATCTGAAGTTACCGAGATTGTGGACGTCAATGACGCAACATCTGCGTCTGGGTCTGCCCCATCCAAGACGGCCTCCTCGTTTGTCAGTTCTGCGACATTACCAGATGAACCGCCTCCACCAATTAGCCGTATAGTAACATCAGGATCGATGGCGTTCTCAGTGTCCTCGACGGACTCTACAGGAACTAGCACGCTGTTGGAAGATGCGTCGATGAGAGGTTCAGGTTCAGGTTTAACGACCTCAGTTGAGTCTGGTGATGAAAGCTCCGCTCCTTGAATGATGGGTGTGGTTTCTAGTGCCGCATCAGGATCGGCCAAGAGGTCCTCAGGCGGTGGTGAAGGAGGCGATGTGACGGCGGTAGAAGCTTCGACTGAGGAGATACGACGAGACACAGAAGTATTACCAGTGGATAATTCTGATATACCTCTTGTGCGACCGGCTTCCATGTCTTCATCGAAGGAGGAGTGTCTGGAGTCGGGAGGAGAAGGCAAAGCCATTATGTCGCGAGGCGTAGGAAGCTCCACGGGTAACGGCATAGGAGGTTTCGTGATGGAAATGGTCGGCAAATTCGGGGGAGATGTGCGGCTGTTCGTCAAGTTCACCATGGTTGTGGGTGTAGTCGCCGAATCCGGAAGCAGATCTACAGCCTCGATGCTGTCAACATCAGCAAGAACAGGAATAGGAACTTCTGCGGCAGAGCCCTGCGCTAGATCTAATGATGATGCCTTTTCAGCCTTCTGTAAAAGTTTCAGTTTTGCACTCGCTAAAGATACTGAAAAATTTACTTTGCCCTTCTTTTCGTCCACAGTATTTTTGATGACGCCTACTTCATACCACTTTCTGACACTCTTATCCGCCCAAGCTTCCAACACACTCCAACCTTTATATTCTCCACCAAGTCGAAGACCCCCTCCAAGGCCATTGTCGCCGCCACCATCTCCAGAACCGCTTCCATCATTATAATAGCCGTAATACCCAACATCATCCTCGCTATCTGAGTTATCTTCGCTTTTCCCAATCTCAAAACCCTCTCCACTTTCAAGTTCATCAACAAAACTAGCTAGCCACCTAGCCCATCCTGCTGGACCGTCACCGTTGAACAAGACGACTTTAGTGTCAAAGTCGCGGCCAAACACTATAACCTGTCCACTTGTACCGCTGTCCCCTGGATTGAGATCTATTCCAACATAGTTGCCAGTTTTATCGGCTACGAGAGGGATCCAACCGCGCTGGGAATACTCTCGGCGAATCCAATTGGGAGGTATTGATTGCATGGCATCACGGAGTTGTGTGTTTGCACCTGTATTTGGGTCATCATCGACTTCTCTCCAAAAACGCCATTCTTCGAGGACGTCCTCCAACGGCAATAAGAAGAGACCGAAAAACAAGCCTTCTGCACAACCGGCAGCCGACTCTGCTTCTTGACCATCGACGGCAAGATAAGATTCTCGAACGACTGCTGGAAGCGGGAAGCCGAATTGCAGCTCTATCTGAGCGAGGTCCTGTGGAAGAATTCCATAGTTAAGCGTGTCGCCGAGCTCTGGGTATTCCCTACTCAGCCAGGCTCGCATACGGTTCCAAGTTTGGTTTAACGGAGGATATGCAGAACGTGGTAGTATAGGTGTATGAAACTGATCAAGATGAGTGGGTAGAAGAGAACTTGGCCGAGAATTTGAACTAGAAAGAGGTGAATGAGATCCTCAAAGGGGCATTCATTGTCAAGGTTATACATACAAGGAAGAGACATAGCTATACGCTGCGGGACTCGGCGGAGGGTACGTGTAAGAAGCGCTACGGGAGGTATCTGGAGTATTGAGCACGTCCGGGGTGAAAGCGTCGGAATGAGAACCAAAGACTGGAGATGACGTTGGTATTGAGAAAGCTTCGTGGGTCGAGCTCATCGCCTGGCCTCTCCTCGAGCTTTGAGAAGAGCCCTGAGAGAACAATGAGGAGAGCCAGTTCATCGCGGTTAACGGCGGGCGCGGTGGACTTGGTCGTGGACGTATTTAAGAGGAAAGACTCAAGACGCTCGGTTTGCTCCAAATTAGGCATCTAAATTATGTAATTTTGTACTTCATCAATGTCATGTCCGCCGATTGAAGCCTCATTTTCCTTCTCATTGCTGAAGTCGTCTTGCTGCCAATATCATATTTGAAGCAAAGCCTTTTGCAGATGCGTAACCGCGTCCTCCCCAGAAAAACTGACAAACAGGCTCAGTCAACTTGCTGGAAATCGCGAGATTCCGGTGGATCCGACAAAACTCAGACCCCCATTACTTCTTTTCGTCTGCCTGAGTGATTCAATATGATGTTGTACGCATTGAACTATTGAAAGCTCATATCGATTCACGCTGACGCAGCGTTGTCGTCCTAAGCCATTTTCAACTTAGCTGAATTCATTCTTCTTATCTTTGCATAACTCCTAACAGAAGTCATCCAATAGACAGAGATCTTTAATGAGCCCCACAGCTGCGCGAAGGGCAGAAATGAAGCTTCTGCATGCAACGTACCCTTGCGAACCAAGCCTCTGTTGCAGCGCGGCGTTGGAGATGACGGAATCACAAAGCATGCAATGAGATTACCGATTACTTTTCCATATTGACTAGCCGCCGGCCCTTTATTTTGCTCCTGATTCCAATCCACATATGCATGATTGCATTTTCCAGTAGGATCAGAATGAGTATGTAAAAGGAAGGAAAATTACACATCTGATGGACGAAGACGATAGAGTGAAGCCTGGATCAACAGTGCAGTCGGTTTTCGTTCAAACATCTCTGTATGAGCTATCAACTTTTAGAGAATCAGGACATGATGGACTAGAGCCGTGCACCCAGTATCGAAGACGATTGGAATGATCAACTTGTCTTGGATATTTACCATATGGTTATCCGAAGTCGGCGATAGTTATGTTACACAGTCCGTCTATCTGTCATTGTTCGTACTATGCAACCTGTTCCTGCTATTTCCGTGAGCTGTACAAACATGGATATGTTATGGTTTTTTGTTGACTAGTGGAAGTTGTGAATAGGGAAGTACCTTTTCATGCCAGCTAAGAAGAACGCTCGCGTTCGAATCTGCCCATCCTGACATAGCCATACCCTTGTACAAGTACTTCATGAGGGTATCTTGGGAATCTATTGAAAGAGAGTTAATCGCAGTCGGTATCTCGGTGGATTTGGTTGAGTTCAAGATCGTGAGGAGAGTTTGCAAAGAGATAGTCTGGAGGGGAAATGGACGATCCAAAATAAGAAACCCGGTTGTGAATGCACTGCGGATAAAGGCACCTTGGCATCTTCAACGTTGGGGCCGTAAGGTGGATTGTCAAGAATTGTCGTGAGGGCACCAGCGGTATCATTCCTAAAGTTTGTTCGCAATTAAAAGACATAAGATATTTCAAGTAGGATACACTGCTCACTTTGCCAGTAGACTCCTCACAGAGACCTGCCTTGCTCTCGCTTCTTCCAGAGCCTGCGTTGGATCACGATTGTCAGCATCGTACAGCTCTGACTCTTGTAAAGCGTCTTCATCGTAGACGTCGATATCGATCTTTCGAAAAGCTACATCCATAATAACTTTGGTAATGGCTGTTCAAAGTGAAAGGGTGCGTGATTTATGTAATTGGGCGCTTGAATTTTCGTGATCAGCGGTTGAAATTTCGGACGCGTTCAGTTGACTGTCGCTCACTTTTTGCTTCGTCCCGCAACGCCATAAATTGTGACAAGGGCATGAACAAGATTCTATACTTCATCCTCCATCCTTTTCTCTCCTTTAACCTTTGGTCAGATGAACATCGTGAGGACGAAGGCATCGATGTTTTCTACGCGCTTTTCCTTTGTGTTGCTGCTGGGATTTGGCTGGTAGTTCAACGTGAGAGAAGATCCAAGAACAGTCCAATACCGTTTCACTTCTCAGCTCCAAAGGTGCAATCTATGAACTATGTTTGTTGTATGCTAAAGCAACCTGTGACTAGGAAGCCGATCCAAATTGGTCTTCAGTCAAAATTGAGAGACCAACATTGGAATCTCACCTAGAGGATGTAAATATTCAGCCTATGATGCTTCCGGACAGACGCTATATCACTTGCTTCGATCCAAGCAATGGTCTTCATCTCGCAACGATTCTCGCAGACAATGAGGCAGAAATTGCAGCTAAAATCCAAAGAGCTTCTGCGGCGCAAAATGAGTGGATGTACACAGACTTTATTCAGAGGAGACGTGTCATTCGAAGTTTGCAAAAATGGATAGTTGAAAATCAGGATCTTTGCGCGAGGGTAGCTTGTCGAGATACCGGAAAGACGCGTGAGTGGCCGTGGCGAAACCGTATCACTGTACTCATATATGAACAGTCATTGATGCGGCATTGGGAGAAATCCTCGTTACTTGCTGCAAGATGGAATGGCTCATGAACCACGGCGAGGAAGCCCTGAGACCCGAACCAAGGAAATCTAACTTCATCCAATTTTATAAGAAGTCGGAAGTGCACTATGAGCCTCTTGGTGTCGTTGCAGCAATAGTTTCGTGGAATTATCGTGAGTTTCACTTGTTCAAGATCATCATCCATTATCTTATGCTAAGAGAATAGCTCTTCATAACGCTTGGTCCCCAATTCTTGCCTCCATCTTCGCGGGCAATGGTGTCGTGCTCAAATGCTCTGAGAACGTGATATGGTCTACAAGCTGGTTCGTGAACATAATCAAGAACTCCCTCGAGGCTTGTGGTCATGACCCAGAACTTGTACAGGTTTGTGGTTCTGTGGGATCCTCTCAGGCCCGTTCCTTACGTTTTTATGACAGCTCATTTGCTGCTGGCCAGAACAAGCGGCAGCTTTGACTAAATCTCCATATATCAAACATATCACCTTCATTGGTTCTGAAAGCGTTGGACGGCAGGTGGGTTGATGTAGCCTGCAGTGTTTCGAGTATATTTTACTCATATGGCCGTAGATCGCTAGAGACGCTACGGAACACTTGACACCGGTTACCTTAGAGTTAGGTGGGAAAGATCCTGCTGTTATCCTTCCGGACACCAACTTGAACCAATGGATCAGCACCTGGATGCGAGGTATCTTGTAAGCGGGCCCCAGAGTTCGTTATATCTCTTCTCACTTTGTTCCTTTAGCCAGAACGCCGGTCAAAATTGCATTGGGATTGAGAAACTTATCGTCCATGTCGACCAGTATGACGATTTGTATGACATGCTCAAAGAACGAATTGAGAAACTTCGTTGTGGTTCCGTGACCTTGCCTTCAGACCAGGGGTATCTATCGCCTGTCGACGTTGGCGCGATGATTTCTGACAATCGTTTCGACGCTCTGGAGGCTCTTATCAAACAAGCCGAGGAGGACGGTGCCAAGATTGTTAACGGAAAACGATACCATCATGTTTACCACGACGAAGGGACATATTTCCTGCCTACTTTGGTTGGACTCACTAAGAATTCGGCGGCGATTGCACAGCAAGAACGTGAGGCGATCTTTTGTTTGTGTTTTTTGTTACTGAATTACGCTAGTATTTGCACCCATCGCTCTTGTTATGGGATACGAGACCGTCAAGGAGGCCGTCGAACTGGCCAACGGAACCCGATATGGACTGGGAGCAAGTGTCTTTGGCCCCGACCAGAAGCAATGTCTTGAGGTCGCCAAAGCGCTTGAATGCGGAATGGTTGCTGTGAATGATTTTGCAGTGTTTTATGTGAGTTGTGTGCTTTCAGCCGTTCGGAAAAATTCACGTTGATCTATTTTTTGTAGATGAAGTAAGTAGCTTTACGTGAAACTAGGACTCGCAAGCTAACACTTCTGCTGAAGCCAAGATCTACCATTTGGTGGTACCAAGGCGAGCGGATACGGTCGATTCGGTATGTGGCTGTCTCCTTACCGAGATGAGGGCGTGTCACCTATCTTTTCTTCAGGTGGACCAGAAGGCCTGCGATCTTTGACCAACCCGAAAGTCATCGTGTACGACTGGTGGCCTGCTTTAATCCAAACCTCGATACCGAAAGTATTGGATTATCCCATCCGGTCGTTAGGAACGAGTTTGTGCGTGCCATTTTTCTTCTTTCTGGTTCCTGAATTCACACCAACTGACTACGAACCGAAGCGAATTCACCTCTGGTTTGATACGCTTTTTCTACGCCGACACATGGAGAGCGCGGATACAGGGTCTTATTACTTTGATACAAGCTCAAAGGAAATAGGTTATACCTTTCCTGTCGTATACGTTTTATTCATCTTTCGTTGCAAATCTACTTTTACTAAATTCAATTATTGGGGTTGAGCATGTTATTAGATTGAGAAAGCGCTACAAAAATATTGCGTTATTGCATGAAATAATCTTACAGCGATTGAGAAGATGCGAAGAAATCATTCTATGATACATTCATGACAAGAGAACCTCAGAAGACTGAGATGTGTTGCGCACTGCCGTTAGCGGCGGTCGCGTTTTCACCATTTTTTACAACCTATAATTACCGTCTCCGGTGAAATTCCAACCACCTACGTCCGCAAGGTCGCTATCAATGAATGGAAATGGACCAAACGAGCTCAAGTTCGACTCATCCGGTTTCAGAGAGTCATATGAAAAAGGCACGAAACTAGTGGAAGCAGGGCCGCCAGATGTACCTTCTGCAGCGGTGCGTTCAAGAAAGTTTGTCGGAAGTTCTGAAGGAGAGGGAACAAGCGGTGACAAAAATGGTGGTTCGGATGAGGCCCTTTCGTTGGTCAAGCTGATGAATGAAGGGGGTTGGCGAAGAAGATTCAAAGGTTGCGGATGAAGATCGCTTTCTCGGAAGGAGACTGCGGTAGGAGTCTGAAAAATCAAAGGCGAACATCAATGTAAGAGATAGAGCGAGGAAGAGTACAAATCATAACGCACAATGTCAAGATTACTAAATCCTGCGCAAAGCCCACTGTCCGAACGCGGCGAGTAAGAAGTAAGATCAAATGAGGGTGCGTCGAACGAGGAAGCTGAAGAAGCTACCGACCCGTCACAAGACGAATTGGAGGACGTGGAGGGCGGTCTGGGGAACGGGTATTCATTCATAAGGAAACCTCTGTAGTTGGACGGCTGACTTTCAGAGTAATGAGGGTAGGAAGGATTGGGGAAAACTGGCGGAAGACTGCTATCGCTGACGCTACTTGCTGGAGAGGATGGGAGGGACCTAGATGAGACGGTAACTGCAAGAGCGGGATCGTTGAATAACGACTCAAAATCTAGATCAGGCTGGCTTTTGGACAGATGATGATCCTTTTGCTTAGGCTTTCTGCGACGCGAAGGAGTGACCGCAGGTCCATATATGTGAGTCCATTTCTCCCTCAGTTCCCGAACATGATCCTTGTCGGTTTTAGCAGATTGTCCGGCGTCTTTCTTCATTTTCCGAGAGGACCCTCGAGCGGCGGGCGTAAATTTGTAGTTCGGATACTTGAGCTGGTGTTCCCTCAGCTGATTCGCCGCCTCGTCGTGCCAGACCTGCTTTTCCTCGGGCGACAACAAGTTCCAGCACTCGCCGGCTACTTTACTCAACTGTTGTTGGCGCTTCTCTGCGGTAGCAGGGATCGCTTTCGTCTTCAACATGTTTGACCGAAAAAGCATGAACGCGTTCGGTGGGCGAGGAACACGCGGTCGAATGTCGGGAACAGGGAGTTCCGCTTCGGTCGTAGTGGCAAAAGAATACGTATCAGAAGGAGACTGATTGTAAGGTGAACGTGAGTTGTTGGTGGGCTGATAGAATTCTGGAAGCGTATAGCGGGATAAACGCGCTTCTGGGAGAGAAATCTGACCGGGAAGACGATCGGAATAGTGTGATGTAGGCGAGGATGGAGATGAGGAATGTAAAGAGAAGTTAGAAAAATGGGGTTCTGCTAAGAGATGAGTTATCGAGTAAGAAAGAATTATAGATACAAGTACTTACGAGTGGAGTACATTGCGACAAAATATTTGAAGGTTTTTGCGCGTTCAGGTCGTAAAAATCGGAAAGAGTATAGAGTGGAACTTGTGTAAATGAAGGTGCTCGGATGCTTTCGCTCTTTATAAAAGCCCACTTCAGCAGATGGAGCTTATCGGATACATTCATCGCGTTTCCGAACTTTTCTTTCACCTCCAGCACGAGGCTGAGAGATCAATGGGAAGACACTTGGACGCGTCTCTCTTTCCGATCACGTGGCCACGACGACATAGCAAGCACGGAGACTTCCGTGAACACGTTCCGCGCCATCAACTCATCAACTCACATGTTATTGATGAATCGCGATATGCAGTGGGACCAGTTGGAACGGCTAAGGCGCAACGAGGCTTGAAACGAGGCAGACCACTGTTCACGTTGAACTACGTCTGACTGTGAGGAGGAAATCCCGCAGGTCGTCGTTCATCGTCCAAAGAATGATAGTCGTATTCTAAATTGAGCTGCATTTATTACAGTGAGAGGCACTGAATCCAGATAAAGGGGTGGCGTATTTCCAGACCTGTTCGGCAGTTCCTGTGCGCTGCAGACTATCGAGAAAGAATCAAAACGAGGGGGAGTTGCAGTTTTGAAGTCGCGAAGGTAAAAAAAAAAAACCACATATGTAGCAATCGCGGTTCGTGGTCAAGAAAACATGAGGTCGGCACTTCAGTACATAATACCTCGTGCTTCTGCGTTCCCACGCCTAATCAATTATCGTACTTGTATTTTCCACTCTTTCCTTTTAGTGATGTGACTGCTTCAAATCTCGATTTCTACATGAGCTCAAATGCGCGAAGGCAGCCCGGCTATCCTTTGAGTGACTTGAGCACTACCAAGCACTCAAACGCGTACTTGCACTTACTCCCAGGTTCCGCCCTCGACTTTGTTCACCCTGCTTCTTATGCTTCTGGGATATTTATCACCTGTCGAACATACTAATTCACTCTCTGGCATCTTTATCCGAAGTTCGAATTCTCGTGTACTTCTCAATCAAACGTCGAACGGAACTAGGCTTGATTTCAACGATCGATTATGTTCTCCGTGTACTGTTCTAACTTGGAGTCAATCGAACGGTGATATTGTTGTGCTTAGCGGACGAAATTTGGAACAACTGCTAGCAACCTTGACTGCCAACTACGTATTTTGTTCTATGTATGTCCTTGTTCTATACATGTCGTTTGCCTATTGATTGCCTGACATTCCCTAGGATGCATTTCTTTTTTGAACCTCCCCAGCCCCCGAACCTAGGATAGAATGGGATAGACCATAGCCCAAATTCATCACGCTTGAATGTTTGCTGCAAACACTAACATGTAATCAATATCTGTGGCGTCGCAGTCGAGTTTGGCATAAGTTTGGCGGATACTCGGCCGTTGCGATTGCGAGGAATCGCCGCGCTGAAATATGAGTGCAAAAACTGAGCGTCGTAAAGGTTGTAGAAGGCATCAGCTGATAACTGTAGAAACCACGAGGATACTTGGGCCAATTTCCGTGTTTTCCCCTGTATTACGATCCAACGCTGAAAACAGTATCGAACTCTCACTCTTGAAGGCTCAAATTCCGTATATAAAGGCGCGTATTTGCACAAGGCAAGTCGTGTATCGTTCGCCCTCACCTTTCAATCATGTATCGCCTCGCTTTACTCCCAGCTCTGTCTCTGCTCCTTTCTCCCTTGGTGAACGCCGCGACCCAACAGCTGGTCCAGGTCACTGCCGACATAGGACCCAACCCCAATGATGTTGGCATGTTCGTGTACAAGCCTGCCAAGCTGGCTTCTCCACTCCCACTTATTGTTGCCATTCACGAATGCACTGCGTCTGCGACAATATACTTCGAAAGTACTCAATACGCGACACTTGCGGACGAGTATGGCTTCCTGGTTGTTTATCCAAACTCCCCGCGTTCCGGAAGCTGCTTCGACGTCAACACGCCACAGACTTTGACCCATAATGGAGGGGGAGACTCTCAGGGAATTGCGTCGATGGTCACCTACTCCATCGCCACCTACGGAGTTGATCCCTCTCTAGTATATGTCACCGGGACATCTTCTGGAGGTCAGAAGGGACTTGTCTTTTTTTTAAACTTGTATTGACTCCGTATCATCTTTCTGTCAACAGCTATGATGACAAACGTCATGGCCGGTTCATATCCTGAGCTATTCCAGGCTGCTTCTGTGTACTCCGGCGTTGCTTTTGGATGCTTTGCAGGTGCTAGCTCATGGAATACTCAATGTGCCGAAGGGGAGCTCATTCAGACCCCTCAACAATGGGTATGTGGTTTGCTTCTTGTCAGGTGGCTTTCCGCTGAATTATCTGGTACTGGCAGGGACAAGAAGTTTCCAATGCTTATCCCGGATACACCGGTTCCCGCCCCAAGATGATGTTATGGCACGGTACTGCGTAAGTTAATGCTTCTCCTTTCACGTCTTTCTAGTAATCAACTGTTTAACTTAACTTACCCTGTAGCGATGAGACCCTTTTGTACCCTAACTATGGCGAAGAAATTAAGCAATGGACGGATGTATTTGGACTCTCTCAGACTCCGACTACTACAACTCAAAACGATCCCCAATCCGGATACACCATGACAACTTATGGTACTGAAGTTGTCGGCTACTCTGCTGCAGGTGTCGGCCACACTGTCCCGGTTCACGAGACTATTGACTTGGCATGGTTCGGAATCACGTATGTGCTCGCGGCTGGCGTTGAAACCTTGGTTGCTGAAAATTTATAGCGGATCGACTGGTACTGGTACTGGTACGGGAACGGGAACTGGAACTGGAACTGGCACTGGAACCGGCACTGGCACTGGCACGGGAACTGGAACTGGCACTGGAACGGCTGCTGAATGGGGACAATGGTGAGATATTAATCCCCTCTCCTCATTACATCAAATTAACACCATCACATAGTGGCGGGATTGGATGGACAGGACCAACAACCTGCGCCTCCGGAACTACATGCACTGCGAGCAACGCTTATTACAGCCAGTGCTTGCCTTGAATTTGGTTCATGAGTTAAACATGATCACTTCAGGCCATTGTGAATCTGCTTGGTTGCGCTCCAAAGTGATATAGTATGAGAATATAGTAGTATACATGTATTGGGTGATCGTTGGGTTCGCCACTGAATGCAAGGAGGAGTTCAAAAATTACTGCAAATAAAGTAAGGAATGGATAAGTTGAAAGGTGAGAATAATCAAAGGTTTTTATAATAGACGTGATTTGAAAACAAGTTAGAAATCTTGAAATCTTGAAGTCGCGAAGTTATATCGATGGTCTGAGCCGCTGATGCCGAATTCCAAAAATGACCGCCGTCGTTTATTTTTGGGTTGATTCTTTTCTTCTTTGAACTTTGCTCCCTTTGATTTAGAAAATGGACGCAGACGTTCGAACTTTCTCAAAACACCTTTGATCGGGGTAACATTTGGAGATTGTAGATCGTTTGGTTGCAATCCGACATCAGGAAACAATCCGTAGTCTTGAACACGAGTTCCGAGCCCATCCAGTTCAGAAGGATGAGCGTCAGCTTTGGTTTGCGACGAGATATCTTCATTCTTCGGTGAGTTTCCGGTGGCTTCCTGCTTCGGGTGCGCCCAGTCCATGAAGGAGATACGTCTTGATGACCGCTTTGAAGTTGAAGTTGTGCCGCGCGTAGAGGGGTCGGCAGAGAATCGTCGGTTTCTTGGGTTAGTCATGAATACACCTTCGACGATTTGAGAGAACCGTCTTGAAACGCGTAGGTTCAGGCCTTTTACTTCCTTGATATCAGCATCCTGATCGGGAGCTACTTCTGATCTCTCGACCTCCCACCCTCTTTTTCCATACCACTTTCGGCACCGTTCCCATTGAGCTTGACATTTATCACATGGATTTACTGGTCGATGGAGCATATCGGTTGAACCGGTGACATCGAATGAGAATCCAAAACCACAAGAAGTACAACGTGGAAGGGGAGGCATTGGAGTAGGAGGTTCGAGCCGATTGTAGCTGTGACCTTGGGAGCGACGTGGAGGTGTTTCAGGTATTGAGGGGAATGTTAAAAGTTGATTTGGTTCAGCCACCAGGAGAACAGGTTCAGGAAGAGTTGAGGTATCTTGCATTTCCGGAGTTGGGAAGGTCAGTACAAGGGAAGGAGGGGATAAAAGATCCTTGTATGCGTTGCTCTCAGCGTGAAATTCCGTGTTGCTTGATACTACTTCCAATTTAACAGATGAACTCAGTTCTATAAGTCAACTCACAAGGATTGTTTTCATGAACTGTTGATTTCAGAACAAACGACATTCTTCTTGCGCGTTTGGTTTGAATTTTCACGCTATCCACGTCAGGAATGTTGACCTACATTAAAATATCATCAGGAGAGTGAGGTAAACATGAATAAAGCACCCAAACCTCGAACCCAGTGTCGGTGTCGGAAATAGCTTCTGGTTCCCAATCTGTCTCGTCGAATGCGAATTCTGAGTGCGTATGACTTTCGTTGATGCGACCAAGTATTGGAGAATCGCTATAGTATGCAAGAATATCATCCATCTCTTCAAAAGTGCAAGGATCTTCCATGATGGGTGAAAGTTCAAAAGCAGCAGGAAAATTGTCAGAGTAAGCTTGAGACATGCGATTTTGAGCTCGCGAGGATAATGAAACTGGTGAAGATAGAGGAAGAGGCACGGGGGTCGACGGATATGTACCCTCATTATCCGAGGCATCGAATGAGGAGCAAGAAGAGACTGACATCTCTGAGTCGTGCATTGCGTAATTTCGTTTGGCCGTGTCAAGGAACTCTAGAGGTCGGGCCTTCGATGTGAAGTTGATCAGTGCCTGCGATGCGCTGAGAAAAGCTTCGAGGAATATTCAGGCAAGTACTGACACTATCAAAGCTATCGAGGCTAGCTATCCGGTTCGAACTAGTAGAAAAACTGGACATAATTCTCTTGCTAGTCCTTCGAAGTCGCTTCTCATTAGAATTTGAAGACGCTTGGAGATCTTGAGATGTGTCGGGCATATGCGCGCGCTTGGAGATCTTTGAGGCCAAGAATGAGTTCCAGGATCCTGTAGAGTGCCTTCTTGTTGCTTTGATGGCGGAGGGCGATGAACGAGGTGACGGCGATTCCTAAACGCGCCAATCATGAGCATGGGCTGACAGTCCTTAGAGATCTCAGCCTACAAGAAGGGACGATGCAATAGCTGTCAAGAATTGAAGCCCTGTGGTTTGTATATTCAACGAGCTGCTCTGTATCGGGTATTCGTCAGTCATTGAAGGCTCAAATTCGATAGAAAACTGCACCGATAGATCATAAGGGCAGCTACATGAGCAGCAGCAAGTTGAGTTTCTATGAGAGTGAGCGACACTGCAGATACTATTGGTGGCTGTCAGTCCCGTCTTTGCGCTCCTGCGAGGGGTATGAGGAGCTCCATCGAACTTTGTTGTGGACACGTTGAAGTTTGAGACTGTCCAGCTGTTAAATAGAGCAGTCAAGCTCTCCAAAAGAAAAAGCATACACGAAGCTTTGGGATTGAGGTTGTAACCTCTAAACGCGGTCGCGGTATAGTAAATCGGGTCTGGTTGTGACGGGGTTACCCTGAAGGACTGGTGGTCCAACGTTCAACGTTGGAGGTTATAGCTATCAGCAATCATAAAATGCTCACAGGTCTTGGTAGAACTATGGTAAAAATTGATTGAAGAACAGAATGGAACATGGTACATGCATATGGAGGGTATCACAGAAAGTGTTGAGCGCCTAACGGGCGTCGTACTTAGTACTGGATACCAAAAAAGGCAATTGTAAGTCTTCCACTTACCACCACCTTTTACATTCAAACTACCTCTCTTCTGGCCAGTACGGCCAGAGCCAAAGTTCATACCTACAAATTTTTCTCAGATATTCTAGTCACCGCGTATTCAATATTGTGCTACAGAAGTATGTCTGAAGATGCTCTTGATTCTCTAGTGGAACAGCGTATAGCACAGTTGGCGTAAGTTGTATGTATCTCATATAGACAAACCCACTGCTTACAAACTATGCAGAGAAATATCTGAAAAACGTAACGCGCTTCTTCGCGAAATGTATCGGATAATGCGAAAACGAACGAATGTCGGAGCGACAGTCAGAATAGACGATGAGGAAGAAGACGATTTGCATGTTTTCTTAAAGAACCACGATCTTCAGGAAAAGTTCGCTAGCTGTGTACCTTTTTACTCTCTTGATTCTATACTCACTTATGTAGTCCAGACACGGGCTTTATCAGTCATTTATCCGAAAACGAGCTCTTCGATCTTGTTTCTCCTGAAGAATATACATTCCCCCGATTGGGCTCTCATCCGTCGCGATATACATCTCCAGAACTTGCAGATGGAGCTCACCGAAGCAAATCTAGTTCCTCTGGAAGAAGCTTTATGGAAAGCACTCGGACAACTCCAGTGGTGTCCGCTCCGGGCGCTTCTGCTGAACATTCAGATTCTGAGGACGAATTAGATATCATCCGGTCCTCATCGTCTCCCGCAAGACTTACATCAGGCACGATTTCGATCTTGGGTCCCACGGAATCCCACCAGAGCATTCCTGTCGGCAGTTCAATAGAGTCAGCAACTCTCCCTGAAGATCGTGCATCGCTTGATATGATATTTCCGCCCGCAGCGAATATAGGAAACATGGATCTCGAGCCTTCAATAGCAAGGAACAGCTCAGAGCTGTTAACGGAGAGGAGTGGTGGGATGGCGGATGTTATGGATGTCGATACGTCGGATGACAAGCTTCCGTTGTCTTTTTCGCTTCCACTAGCGCCCGAGGTTCTCGATTGGTCGAACGCGCACAATCTTCTACTTTCCAACCAACCTGACGACACATCCCTTGACATGGATATTGATGTGGAATCCTCTCGGATAGTGGACGCCCGTGACAAAGCGGAGATTTTGCCCGTTGCTCAGCCTACGCCACACCCCAGAGAAGCTACATTTTCCAGAAACACACTCCCCCCGCATTCATTAAGCCTGTCTCGGCTCTCTTCGTCTAGGAATACTAGCACTCCAGAACAGCTCAAAAGCATCAATGTTTCGCTTCCTTCGTCGTCGCCGGTGTTCATTCCTATCCCGCCTACTTCCTTCCACAGCGTCTCCAATGACTTCGATTTCTCTACTATGTCCCTAGATCCTCCCCCTGTTCCTCCTGTATCTCCTACCCAACCGCGTCATCAGTTAGATTTTCGTTACACACTTCCCCTTCTTGATACTCTCCCCACAGATTTCAAAACAAAGAACAAGAAAATTAAGCAGAAGAAAAAGGACAAGGAGAGAGACAAGGGAGACGGGAAAAAGGATAAAGAAGTGAAGGATGACTGGGTTCCTTGGGGACTCACTCGGTGGAACGCGACCATAAGGACAAATCCTGTGTACAAAAGAGTTGCAAAAGCCACAAAATGTTTGAACACTCGAGATTGGGCTGTGCGTATACGGTACATACGACTTATCATCCTCAGTTAATCCTATCCTCACAGGTTGCCATGACTGAATTGAAGGTGATACGGGCTGTAGATCGTATCGAGTTATTGAAGTCAGGTCGCTGGAGTTTCAGACAGCCAAGGAAGCAACGTACATCTGGAGGCATAACGAAAACACATTGGGATTATCTCATGGACGAAATGGCGAGTCATTCCAGTATCCCCAGAGATCCCCAATCTAATCCTTCTGAATGCTAGAAATGGATGCGCACAGATTTCAGAGAGGAGCGTAAATGGAAAATGGCCCTTGCATACAATCTTTCTACGGCTGTCTTGGAATGGCACGCTGCGGGAACTCAGGAAAAGAGGCTGAAGCGTGGAATATGTGTTCATTGGAAGCCTCCGAGACAGGAAGTGAAAGACCATATCATGGAAGACGTTGTCGACATATCTGCCAACCCACTTGCAGAAATCGAAACTCCAACCCCTTCAGGGTCTACAAGGCCCTCGTCTGCTTTACTCAACCTGGATTATGGCTCAGATGATGAAGATGATGAGGACCAGGAAAAGGATGTGGACGATGGTCTTGACACGTCTGCTATGGTCGAAGAATCTCTTGCAGATATGAATCACGGCTCTTATGGGGAAAATTTAGGATTCAAGGATTTGCAGCCCAAAACCGAAGAGATTGATGACAATTCTGTCCTTCAAAGTGAAAGCATGGATGTCGACCACCTTGCTCCGTCGGAAATCGAGGATAGTACACGATCTACAATTGATTTCAAATTGGAGGGAATCACAAATGGTTTGAAGTCTACGTCTGGTGATCCTATGCTCCTGTCCATGTCCATGTCCATGTCTGCTTCTACCTCCTTCTCCACCTCCTTCTCCTCTGAACGCTCTTCGATCCCACAGTCAAAATCTTCCAAAATCAATCTCTATGCACCTCTTCGCGAGAGGATTGCGCATTCAGAAGTCGAAAAATTGTTCCTTGATTTCGACGATTTCCGTATCACAACCACCGATCCGTCCAGCGAGAACATGATTGAGTCCCTTCTTCCGCCGTCAGACTTGTCTGATGTATTTCCAGAGTTCCAACCGTATGCCATGTTCGGCCTCGCAGCTCCTACTCCTCCGCCCGTTGACGGCAAGAAGAAATCCGAGAAGAAATCCGACAGAGATGACCCGGTAAATAAAAGAGTCGACGAGGTGGCGTATAGTAAACTGTATCCTGCCAGCACGTTCATGTTTTCCAAACCAACGCTTGTCGGAGCGTTACAACCTTCTAAACACTTCAGAGAAGGTCGATGGGTTGACTTGGACCAGTCTCCGATTTCTATAGAATATGAAGCCCCACAACCATTTCGGTTACCCGAGGAATTCGGTCACGGTATGACGCTATCCTAAACTTCAGTTGAGAGATAGGCAGCTGAGAAAGCGTTTCTTTAGGTATCTTCGAACACAAACTTGGACCTTTCACAATATCGACTCCAGCTGTTCAATCAGTGCCACCAACTCCTGCGAACTCTTCTTCTACCGCGAAATTCAAAGAGCCTCTCAAAAGAGCGATGGAACATCTATGGAGCGCCAGCGATGACTTGCTTCTGAAGTCCCTTGCAGAGAGGTACCCCAACAACTGGGCCCTTGTTTCCGAATGCTACAATACTTCTAGAGTTACAATCAGATCCGATTGGCGTACTTCGAAGGATTGTCAGGAGCGCTGGAGAGAACGTTGGAGTCCAGCAGCAACACAGCGACTGTTGGAAGTCGAGTCTACTCCTTTGGAAGGGACTCCACCACCCGGTACTCCTCTCACAAATATGGGGGGTAGCAGGGGCGTGAAACGACTTGCTAGCGGTAGTATCAGCTCTTCCACTGCTCCTACCATTTCCACTGGCTCGGGGAGTGAACCAAAGAAGAGAAGACGCCACGCAATGGTTCAGGATGCTGTCCGTAGATCTATAAAGAAGAGGAACGAAACTGCACAGAAGAATAACAGTGAGAGCCGCTTTTATTTTCTTTTGTTTCAGAGTTGTATCTCATATATCTTAGTTCGAAAATCTGCCACTATGCATGAATCGCACAACGACTTTTCCAATCTAGCGAAGATGTCCCCTGCAGAAATTAGTCGTCGAAAGGTAGAACGGGATCAAGAACTGCAACCGGTCAGACCTAGAGTTCTCACCGGGCCAAACGGTGCTGGGGCTCGCGCTTCTGTACGCTATCTTGTTTCTTCCCTATAATGTCGCGTATCTAACTCTGCAGGACCAGAATGGACAGCAACCAACGGTGGGACAACCTGGTGGCGCCAACGGCGCTCAACGACCATCTGTTTCTGGAGTCTCCGCACCATCCGTTGCTCAGATTCGCAGTCAGCAAGTGCCTATATCCCAACAGCAGCGGGCTGGCACGCCTCTAGTCGCAGGAAACTCACGCATGTCACCACAGCAGCAGATGTTAGCCCAACAGGTGCAACGTGCGCAAAGTGCACTCCAAGGGGGTCCGACACAAGCAGTGACCCAAGCACAAGCGCAGGCTCAAGTTCAAGCCCAGCTTGCACTCTCACATGCTTTAGCTCAAGCCCAAGCGGCACAGGCAGCCCAGGGTCATTCCACGATAGATGCTCAAACTGCCGCTGCTCTACGAGGGAATTTGCAACAAGCGTTAGCGCAAAATGGCGTCAATGGAAATACACAACTATCACCACCATATACTTCCCGCGACGCTACCTCCTCTCCTGCCCATGCTTCTCCTCCTCGATCCACGGGTACGCCATCGAATGGCACGGTCAACTCTCCTCGCCCACCCTCTGCACAAGCTCAGACGCACCCATTAGGCCAAACTCAGCTACAAGGGTCAACTCAGTCGCAGGTTGGGATATTACAGAATGGTCAGATTGGGGCGTTGAATATTCCTCAAGCCCGGAACATTCAAGGACACTATTATCTGCCAAACGTTAGCGCTAGCTATACCCCCGAGCAATTGCAACAGAGTATATT
This sequence comes from Lentinula detonsa, assembly GCA_027921405.1. Lineage (NCBI taxonomy): Eukaryota > Fungi > Basidiomycota > Agaricomycetes > Agaricales > Omphalotaceae > Lentinula > Lentinula detonsa. The sequence goes on from JANVFU010000011.1 coordinate 350,029, forward strand.
GAGGATGGTAAGAATTTTCGGTCTTCTCTTGAAGCGAACACTCACATACTTGGAACCAATCAACGTTAATCAACAGCAAGCTCAGCAGCTTCAGCAGTCAACGCAATCTCAGCCTCTTCAACCGATGGGCAGTTTTGGACATGATGGCGATTGACAAATCTTCATCCGGTCTTCGTGTTCTTCCAACAATCAGAGGTTACATTAGCCTTCGGCATGTTCTAGATGATCTGTTATAAATAAGTAAAGAGAGGGAGATTGGGGTGGGGTATCTACAAAGTCTATGATCATTGTGTGTCCAGATCAAGAACAAATCAACACAATACGACACTGAGAAATGCACCAGCTGGATAGACAAGCAACCAAGTTTACTGTAACACCGCGCTTTCAAGTGAACATCATTTCGTCGGTATAGCAATAGGGTACGAAGACGGAACCTTGGAGAGTTGGCTGCTGCGGAGGATACAAGTTATCTATTTTTTACCACGTAACATGTTGAACCACCATGCAAATTATTAATAAAACTTGTCCGAGCTGCGGAATCACACTATTGGTTCACGTTCCCTCAAGTTCCTTCCAGAATAGACGTACGAACCGGCTGTGAACGGACTGTTGCGATAGTGGCGGGACAGAGAATCATCAGGACAGAAGGGCGATTGATGGTGATGCATTGATGGAGAATGATTCCGAGCCGGCGGCAACTAGCTAGTGACCAGAAAAAGCCAGACGTAGAATTTGAAAGAGGACGTAGATAATTAATGGGAGGGTATCTTTTGAGCAGACCAAACATTGAACGTTTAAACCTTCACTGGAATAAAGAACAAAACAAGAATATTTGCGACGAGGTATGCAGTGGAACCGAAAAAATCAAGCCTAGACCGAGAAACTATGGAAACTCAAATGACCCTGATAATTGATTGTTAGCAGTTGAATATCAGTTTCACGTTTACACTTTTCCTTCACTTCACCCCCATCACAGACCAGCCGGACGGTCAATTCCTTCTCTCCTCTCTTTTCTTTCGTATTCTAGCTAGCCGTCATTCTTGTTCTTGCGCCGGTCGTACATTCCTTTCGCAATGGATTTTATGGATACTCGCAACACTAATCCCAATTTCACTGGCCACAACTTAGAGGACCACCCCGACCTGAAGCCGTCAGGCGGTGCGCATCTACAGCGCAATAAGACAGAACGTTTTCGTCTGCAAGGTCTCCAGAGAGCAAACACCAATGGCAGTCTCAAGGCTCCAGTCGAAAAGGGTTCTTTGACCTTGATCGAGAGGTGGAAACTTTGGATGATCAATGAAGGTGGCAACAGAATGTTTTTTTCTATCTTCATCCTCCTTCATTTGCTTGTCGGAGCTCTCGGTTTCACCCACTACACGCTTAAGGACAACTTGGTGAACTCCCGAAAGTCACTTGGAGCCGGGTTCAGTGCGTTCTTTGTTTTCTGATCTGGAAAAAGTTGCTCATCATCTTTCCAGCTATCGCTCGCGCCTCTGCCTTGTTATGCCATGTCGATGTTATCTTCATCCTTCTCCCAGTCTGCAGAAACTTCATATCCTTCATGCGTCGTACTCCGCTTGGAACTGTCATTCCCTTTGACAAGAATATCACTTTTCACAAGGCAGTGGGTTGGTCTATCTGTATTTGGTCTATGGTCCACACACTTGCCCATATTGTCAACGTTGTCAACCTTGCTATCCAATCTGCGAACACAACTAAACAGCGGGTGATCAATTTCTTGTTGATCTGTGTCGAGGCAGGTCCAGCCATCACTGGCTGGATCATGTGGGCGGCCCTCGGAACAATGGCCTGGTATGCTCGCGAGGAGAAGCGCAGACAAAATTTCGAAAGGTTCTGGTACACCCATCACCTTTTCATTGTCTTCTTCATCAACTGGCAACTCCATGGAATGTTCTGTGAGTCTATATCTACTCGTAGATTTTAGATGTTCTTGTTCTTACTTCCAGAAAGGCATGATCAAGCCTGACAGGCCTCCATACTGTTCTTATAATACTATTGGTGTTTTCTGGGTAAGCCCTTCACAGGTTCGCTTTTCATAGGGTCTAATTGTATATGTTAGCGTTACTGGATCGTCGGTGGTGTCATCTGGGTCTTCGAGCGCATCCTTCGTGAAGTTCGCTCTCGTCACCGCACGTACATATCGAAGGTCATCCAGCACCCTTCGAATGTCATGGAATTGCAGATCAAGAAAGAAAAGACCACTACCAGGGCTGGACAGTACATCTTCATCAACTGCCCTGAGATCTCCTACTTCCAGTGGCATCCCTTCACCCTCACCAGGTACATATCCCTTTGAATGTAGATCGTTCCCCTTCCCCCTCTCATGTCTTCCTGCAGTGCACCTGAAGAAGACTACATTTCTGTACATATCCGCATTGTTGGCGACTTCACTACTGCTCTCTCGAAGGCTGTTGGTTGTGAATTCAAATCGAAAGACAAGAGTAACGCCGTTTCTATTCAGTAATGTTCAGCAACTCTGACTCACGACCTTCATTAGCTCAGGCTGGTGGAAAGGTCATCGGAACGGACAGCAACCCGCCATTGAACGTTACTCTTCCTCGAATCATGGTTGATGGACCGTTTGGTAGTGCTAGTGAAGACTTTTTGGATTACGAAGTCGTTCTTCTAGTTGGTGCAGGTATTGGTGTTACGCCTTTCGCTTCGTGAGTAGTATGATTCCCATTCGTTGGTCGCTTACGAGCGAAAACGTAGTATCCTCAAATCCATCTGGTACCGCATGAACAACTTCAACCACGAAAAACCCACCAGATTGTCCAAAGTATGTATATCATAGGACTTGCGATGTAATGGACTTGGAAGTCAACGCTTTTTTTCATCTAGGTCTATTTCACTTGGGTCATTCGTGATTTTGGTCAGTATACAACATCTATCCCCTTCATGTCATTCTCATGATTTCAACTTGGTCAACAGGGAGTGCGGAATGGTTCCACTCGCTCCTACACGCCATCGAAGAGCAAGACGTTCAGAACCGTATTGAGATCAACATCTACCTCACCGCCAAGCTTAAGGACGATGACATGAACAACATCATTGTGCAGGATGTCGGTGCAGAGAAGGACGCGATCACTTCACTGAGAGCGCCTACTCATTTCGGGCGACCCAACTGGGATAAGGTCTTCCCCAGTATTGCGTCGAAGCACCCTGATACGGATGTCGGTGTGGTATGTTTTCATCAGTACTTTTACGGGCAGAATGGGTAATTGAACTGATTTGTCTACTCAAACAGTTCTTCTGTGGACCCAAAGTCCTGTCGCAGGCTCTTCACAGAGCCTCGAACAAATACTCAGACCCTAACGGAGCGCGCTTCTTCTTCGGCAAGGGTTCGTATACATCTGGTCTTACTCATAAATCACTCTGGCTAAATTTCTCATTTTATTTCTCTTACAGAGAACTTCTAGATGAAGATCCGGAGCCAAAGACAGACAGCCATATACATTTGTTCTTGCTTATCCAGGTTAGTCTTGTAAGAGATCGATTGCCTTGTTACAGTTAGATTTCCATGTAATTATTCTTCTTGAGTATGTGTGTCTAGCGCGGAATAAACAACGTTCGTTGAATAACACTGCTCGTACTATCGATGGCGCATAGAATGTCAGTGCAAGCAAGTTCGTAACCATTGGATGCCACTTGCTGCCACCAAGTTGGAGCTATCATTCACTCACTACCGTGGTGGCCGGTCCTACACGTCTGTTGTATAGCAGGGACATCACGCCTGACGCGGTTTTTTATAGCGCTCACCGCTAGCCACTTAGTTGGTGAGCATTGACATAGTGTGAAATACCCGTTTTTCATCGCTTGACTGGTATATATCTGACAGATTGGCAGGAATGATTTGTAATTGCGCGCTGAGACAGAGAGGAAATGACTGGTGCTAATAGGCTAAGTATAATCCAACGCTTGAATATGAATCCTCATTCGAAGGTGGGGATAATATCCCGTCTCCTCTCGATTGAATGTGACTATGGTCGTAAAATCTAAATATACTCTGTTGTCTTCGGGATACTCTATGATACAATCTATCCGGGAAAGGACCATTGTGGGAGATACAGTGGCGTGCGAGGCGTTTGTTTTTCGCCGGATACGCTTCGAACACTTCTCAGCAAAGCTTCTTTTCCCTCGAGGCTCCTTCTTCACCCTCAAGAAGGCTTAAGAATTGAACTTCCTGACATACAATATTGCTTGCGTTCACTGTAAAACTATAGCTGGACGAGGATTCATAAATTTGAGATGAGGTTCTCTGTAAATCTGTAAATAGCTCCGTGAGTTTGTGACAGATGTGACGGGTCAAAAAAGTCGATTGCCGGTTTGTCGGGTTCTCCGTGAGGCTACCCTAAGGTTCCCTTTACTCCCCTCTCATTGCCTGCGAGCAGAAGGCCAAATAATTAGTTCTGCCTTTCATTGACCATCTAATCGCTGTATGTTTTCTGCATAATTATAAAGTCGTCCTCATGGCTTACTTGCTCCTTCTTTCCTAACTCTTTCCTCAGCGCCGTTATGTCCCACTCAACCGGCGGTCGTGATTACGACCCATTGCCCTTAACTCACGAGCAGTCAAATCCTGATACACTGTACAATACGCCACCATCGCCTATTCCCGATGATCCCTTTGGCACTCAACCTGGTCTTCGTCAATTCGAGCCTAGCGACGACCTGGGTGTTGCCAGGCCGAGGTTTATGGGTGCAGCTTTATACAGCGAAGGTGGCCCCAATACCAGGGACTCATATGCTTCATCACATCGTACCGAATTAGAGCGAAACTCCGAATACAGCTCGTCAATTTACGCGCTCAATGACCATCACGCTCCAGCATCACTTTCTACGCCATATCATGACGATCCTCAAGATCTTGCCGGAGACAGAGGAATGTCCATGTCGCCTTTAGGGAAATCCGGAGGCATGGGGGGAAACAGGTACATGGAAGAGAAGCGTGCCATGTATGCTTCGCCAAAATCTAAGCGAAAAGTATACCTAATAGCTGGTGCCGCCGCTGCCGCCGTCCTTGTCATCGTGATTGCCCTCGGTGTTTATTTCGGAGTGGTCAAGAAAAACCATGATTCCTCGACAGTGTCGGATGTTGCTTCTGGAAACTCCTCTGATTCGGGTAGTTCTTCTTCTTCTTCCGGAAGCTCAGGTTCCACCCAGACCAAATTGGCAGTCACTGGAGGAGATGGTAGTAAAGTGACCTTGGAGGATGGTTCGACTTTTACTTACTCCAATTCTTTTGGTGGAACCTGGTATTGGGATATAAACGATCCATTTAACAATGATGCTAGAGCCCAGTCATGGTCGCCTGCTTTGAACACAACTTTCAACTACGGCGTAGATAGGATACGTGGGTGCGTTGTGCAGTTTTCTTCCGTGTTTTGCCTGTTCGCTGACGATGATGGTTTCTAAGAGTCAACTTGGGTGGCTGGTTGACTGTCGAGCCTGTGAGTTCTCATGCTTCGCCTGCGGATTGATCATATATCTGAATGTATCGACTGAATCCACAGTTCATGCGAGTACTCGGACACTATGGAGTTCTGAATATTGATACTCATTCTTCTTGACCTTGTCAGTGCTCCTGCTCTTTTTGAGCCCTACGTCAACAACACGGTGCCCGCCGTCGACGAATGGACTCTTTCTCAAAACATGGCCGCCGACACGAGTAAGGGTGGCTTAAGCCAGCTTGAGACGCACTACCAGACTTTCATCGTGAGTTGGTGTTCTCTTCTGGTCTACCTTCTGAAATCCTAATACACCGTCAAGACTGAACAAGATTTTGCTCAAATCGCTGGTGCTGGGCTCAACTACGTTCGTATTGCTCTCCCATTCTGGGCCATTGAGACCCGAGGGTCGGAACCATTCCTCGAAGGGACTGCTTGGAAGTACGCTGCGTTGTGTTGATGCCGCAGCCTCAATTCATGATTGTTTGCAGATACTTTCTCAAAGCTATACAGTGGGCGAGAAAATACGGAATCCGTATCAATTTAGACTACCACGCACTTCCTGGATCCCAGAATGGCTGGAATCATTCTGGCAAGCTTGGTTCTATCAACATGCTGATGGGACCCATGGGTCTGGCGAATGCTCAACGCTCTCTGGATCACATTCGTATTATTGCGGAGTTTATCTCCCAGCCTGAATATAGTAGCGTCGTCACCATGTTCGGGATCACGAATGAGCCGCAGGCTTCTGCTATTGGAAATGCCCAAGTTGAAGCATTGTAAGTAAACTATTTCTTACACCGTCGAAGTTTATCAAACATTGTCGTGGTCCAGTTATTTGCAAGCCTACGAAGTCGTACGTAAGGCAAGTGGTATCGGCGCAGGTAAAGGACCCATCGTCTCCTTCCATGATGCTTTCCTGTCTCGATCAGACTGGGCGGGATTCCTCCCTGGCGCAGACCGTATTTCTTTAGACTCTCATCCATACCTCTGCTTTAGCACGCAGTCATCCGCTCCTATCAGCTCATATGCCACTACGCCATGCACTGCTTGGGGAGCTGATGTCAATAGCTCAATGTCCAACTTTGGGTTGACTCAGGCTGGCGAATTCAGTAACGCAGTCACGGATTGTGGACTTTGGGTTAACGGAGTTGGCCAAGGTATTCGCTACGAGGGAACCTACGTTGCGGATCCTTCATTCAAGTCGGTCGGATCATGCGACTCATGGACGGACTGGCAGGCATATGATCAATCTACGAAGGATGCCATCAAACAATTTGCGTTGGCTAGTATGGATGCGCTCCAGGTCAGCATGTTCATAACCCACTACGCTTCGGAATATCCATAACTGATACGCTATGAAATAGAATTGGTTCTTCTGGACATGGAAGATTGGCAACTCGTCTGTGACCGGGATAGTTGAATCTCCTGCTTGGTCTTATCAGCTCGGTCTGGAGCAAGGATGGATGCCTACGGATCCTCGTGAAGCAGATGGTACTTGCGGGAACTCTAGTCCATGGACTCCTCCCCTTGCCGATAATCAATTAGGGAACGACAAGTCTGCTTCGATCGCGGCTTCCGTTTCTGCTTCGTACCCATGGCCTCCGTCAACAATCATCGGTGGTGGTGTACCTTCCCGACTTCCGACCTACACGCCGACCGGAGCGATTCCGACACTTCCTGTCGCGACATTCACTCAATCCGGTGTCAAGGCTACCGCTACACCCACTCCTGGTGATGGGTGGGAGAATGCCAGCGATACCCCCGGATTGATGGTGAATATCGCGACGTGCAGTTACCTTGACCCTTGGATTGGAACCACGGTGGATCCGCCATCACCGCTGTGCTCCAGCAGTTCCAAGAGGCGGGAGCCGGTGCTCGAGTATAGGGAGCCAATGATCACAGCAATGCCGGTACTATAATCCTCTATATGGTCACGCTTAGCGGCTTTGCTGGATCTTCTCTCCTGTGACTTGCTCTGCGATAAGTCCTTTGCATCTTCGGGTTTAGGAAGATTTTGTTGTTGTATATATGTTATCGTCTGTACAATGGTGAAGTCTTACTTCGATGGTCGATCGCCTCTTGGCTTTCACAATCCCTACCCTTCCATTCCCTGCCCTTCGTCCGCTCTTCGTGTTATCACTAGCATTGTTCATGATACGATCCTTCTTATTATCCCCTACTCCACTCTATCTCGCCGCGTACTTTGCTTTGTCGCTGCATGAGCGGACATATTGGACTATTTTATTTCGAAACAGGGACTCTGAATCTGTTCAGTTTCTTTTTTCACCAGTTCTGTCGTTACTCCTTCTCTACCCTACCGTGACGATTCCTTTAATCGGACTAGGCCCTAGGTGTCTCCACTCACTTGAACTCAAAGCCTTGCACCCTTCGTCATGATGATGTTACATATTATCTACAAGTATCCTATATCTCTCTTAGGTTAGCCCCTGCTTGCCACAGTATCTGTCTTGCTACTACTACAAGTCCTAAGTAAGTTATACAACTTTTCGTACTGATACTTGGCCAGGGCGGATCTTGACTCAATGGCGATACGAAGTCTTGTATTGTAAATTCAATAATGGTTGATTCCTTGATACTTTTACGATACAGACAGTGAGATGGAACTTGATTTACGATTTATAGTAGAAATACAGCTGAATATGTTGTACACTGGGGAGTGTATAGATTTCCGCTTGCCTAAACAAGGTTTCAATAATCAATGCTCCCCACTGGTAGTGGCGTAGCGGTCTTCTAGATCCTCCTGACCACCGAAACCTCCTTCGAAGTCTCTGTCCTGAGCGGAGGTGGTACTATCACGAGCAGGCTGCGTCTTATCAGCCGTGTTGAGCTGATCACGAATGGCAGCTATTTTGGCTTGTTCCTAAGATGAGATTAATCAGCAGAAAATACGGGTTGGAGAGTTGGGGAAGTAGTAACCTTCTCATGAATGAAACGGGCCTCTTCTGACTGTTCTCTGGCTTTCCAATTAGAATCCTGTATAGATCATGAGCATTTTGTCACGGTGATATGATAGATATAAATGATTAACCTGAGCAGTTGCGCCTGAAGTAGACATTGTTTTGAATCGATAGTGGTGGTATGTAAGTACTTGAAGTTTGCTTGAAGTAAACACTGGAAAAGCACCCTATGTACAACGTCATGGATGCAGTGGCGCTACAACGGCAGCTTTGTGCCGGGAAATTCCTCCTTCATTTACTTACTACATTCTTTTCCTTCCATGACCCAAATTCCACAGGAGAAATCCAGGTCCGAGGAGCGTCAAGGGCTACTAGAGAGTGAGGTAGAGGGAGAAGGCGAGGATGCACAAGTAGAACAGGAACCAGCAGAAGAGCCCGCGGAAGATCCTCGTTTCCACCAGCCTACGCCATCGCCTTTCAAGCGGATACTCTTGCTTTTATTCATCGGTTTTCTGTTCTGGTTTGCTTTTGTGCTCGGAAGGGCTCGGGTATTACGGAGCAAGAAGCCTCAAATCATTTATGCCAACCGGTACATATTAACATAATTTTGTTCAAGGCATAGTAGCTAACCAGTCACCTTGCAGGTACTCGACAGAGCACAAGTACAGACCTGCTGCAAGTCCCATCATAACTGAGACTCTAAGTGACGGAAGACTAAGGATACGAGGCGCTGGACCGACCGCTATCGCTACACCTACGCCCACTCCTACCAAAACCAAAATCAAAAAGAGAAAAACAGGGAAGAAGTTGGGAAAGAGGGCGAAGAAAGCCAAGAAGTTTACAGGCGCTTCAAAATAGGTGAGGAACTACACTACAGCTGTTCTTCGCGCCATGAAGATTTTCTTCGTTTAGCTGGTCTGTGATGGGACGTTGCTTCATCTCAACCCAGTCTAACTTTGTCCTCGACACGTTCGTTCAATTACATACACCTTTCGCTTCACCTTATCGGACGCTATTTGAAAAGCACTGTGACTACCGTAAGCCGCAAACTTGCATTCTCCTTTCAGACTCGAGTTGTTCAGCATGTCAAATGGGGGGTTGTTCCAGTTTAAGGTTAAAGGAAGTTTATTGAGACAACTGGCTCAGGGACTAGGGGTCCAAATAAATCCTCTGTCTTATCGTCAAGACTGACTACACTTCAAATTTAACACTCTCGCCGAGCGCTGAGTGCTCGAGCTTTTGGTATTTCCTCCTCAACATGTTCAGCCAGGTCTAACTCTACGTTCGCAAACTCTCAACGCTTGCAACTGCAATAGTAGTAAATTGCGCCACGTCTTAGACTCATGATGATGATGTAGTTTCACCAGGTTTCAATCAGGGCTTGAGACCCAAATATCCTTCTCCTGTGTGTTTGCACATAGGATGATTCAGGGACGAATTTGTTTAGACGGACACATATAAGCTTGCCATCTTGCGCTCATTGTTGATTTTATCCCTTCTATAACCATCACATTTGCTCGGTGCAAGCTATATCCGCAGTCTAACCATATAATTCCCACCAAACCGTAATTCACCACCCAACATGCAGCTGCACACTATCGTGGTCATTTCAACAGTTGGAGCAATACTATCGTCGGCTTCACCTTTGTATGATGTGCATGAACCGTGCACAGATGATTCCGGTCAGCACAAATATCCTTTATTAATTCTCGATGGATATTCACGTTCATTCCCCCAGCTCTCTGCGCCCAACTTGCCGACCTCGAGGTTGACATAAGTTTGGCAGATTCTACAAACATGCTCTTGAATACGGTGATCGATACTGCGGGGAATATACTTCATGGCGTCTTCGGACGACCAGTTCCTATTCCTCATGTCGAGATATGAGGGACTTCCCCCCCCCCCGTACTGGAACCTAAAAATATGCACTTCTTTTAGATCGTGGCAGCAATGCGCCAACTGTCAGAACCCTTGTAAACATGCCAAGGGCACACAATCCATTTATTACCCTTGGCTCCAATTTTGCGCTTAATAGACACGAATTTTTTTCTATATGCTACTTAGTAATTCTACTTCTCAGCGACTTGGACCGCTTGTGTGTATACTATGATATAAATCTGCCTGCTTCTGCAAACCCTCCGACAGGGTCGACTTTCCCAATTTGGCCCAAAATGAGCCCATCAACTGTAGTACCATGGGATAAACTGGCAAAAATTGAAGGTTCTCTTCCTCGATTGCATTCCGTACTCCAATGAGCTTCTTCAGCGCTTTCCTCGGTGAAAGATCAATCACTTTACGGATATCGAAATTGTATATCATTTTCCTCCTCTGGTTTGGCCCCTCCTGATCGGTCATTTCACAAGCCTCGCAACGGCAAGGGTCGATGTTGTAGGGCAGCAGACGGCGATGACGCTCTGCTCGCGGTAACTCTAGTGGGCAATACGTCGTTAGAATTTCTTCACCGATCTGGATCTCTCGAGTCACCACGGCATTGAAGGTGAATGTAGCTTCATCGAAATGACAAACTACATTTGGTGAACAGCTTGTTGAGGGAGAGTAGGGTTTGGTTTAGTTGGAATGATGCTAGCGATCAGAACAATGCCTTACCTGTGGTTGATTCTCGAAGCAACCCTAGACACCAAACGATAATCTTTGTAAACCCCGGATGTTTCAAGGTCCTCTTCGCCAATTCGAAAACTATTGCAGCAAAGAACATACAGAGATCGAAACATATCCTTCATCAAATCATGCACTGGGTTCAGCGAATAGTCTGTGAGAAGAGCTGCAAAGCCATCACGGTTTGGAGGAAGGAAGTGTCTCTCTGCCAACTTCAGAATCTCACCAAGAACAGAGTTGCCTATGAGTGGGTTCACTTTTTTTCCACCAGCGGATGGGTCGAAACATATATCAGCAGCAGCAATAAGGAACGGTCGCTCGCGCACAACTACGTCTCCAGGTTTGAAGGCGCGTTTCGCGAATACACCAAGAGACAATGAAGGAGTACTCTGCACAGCGACTAGACCATTTGGGAGTGGCACATACTTTCGAGGAAGATTTCTGTATTTCCGCCGCAATGTGTCGAGCACAACCTGTTCCCCTACGTAGAGGACAGTATCGTGTGCAGGAGAATCAGCAGCGTCTGAGATATTGGTAAATATCACTCTGTTCAAGACTGCCTCCTTCCAAGCATTCGTAGCAGCGAATTCCATGGAGTTGTGTGAATCCGGTGCAAATGGGTGAGGGATGAAGGGGGGAAAGAATGAGAGATATCAAGCTAGTAACTCAAAAGACGCCTAGTGCGTGAGTCACGTACTTACTTCTGCCGCAGCTGGATATTTCCGGAGTAGATAGTGCGCTCAATGAACTATAGTAAGCCATATTGTTTGATGGAAAGGTTTACTAACAATTCATTCATCAGAATGCGTGGGAATTCAAGGTAAATCTAGCTTTGCCCTCTGAACTGCCAACATCAGACTTCTGGACATCTCACCTTTCATCGCAGCCATGAGTGCCAGAACTCCTTTCATTCCCAACACCTCTCGTCCTGCTTCGCGCGCCACTCACACGAAAGATAGCGTCGTTACCTCTGCTCCTGCTAAAGATCCTTCCTTTGCTCCAGAATCTCTTAATAATCTGTTGCACGGTGACATGCTCAAGTCGTCGCCCGCACTTCAACTCTCTTCTTCTCAAAATAAAGGCCCTGTTGTATCCGACCACGAAACTCCTTCCTCAAAACATATCTCTGGCAAACCAAGCAATCTGAATGGCCTGTTGAAAAAATCTTCGGGATCTCATAGCGGCTTGAGCTTGTCTGGACGAAAGTCAAACACGAATCAAGTTTCGGGCTCTGCTAAAGAATCAGCTTTGACGAAATCACTCTCTATCCGACGCGACCAAGCTGGCACGCCTTCTGTCTTCGCCCCAAAGCCTCTCAATGCAGTTTCTGCAGCTGATTTACTTTTCTCGAGCTCTATCAAGTCTCCAGCACTGCCTAATTGTCCTGTTCCGAGCTTGCACATTGTAAATGAGACGCATATACCCATGAAGAGTGAAGGAAATCCTTACCCAGCTTCTCAATACAAGTTCGCGAACGCGCCTCCTCAACGTGTTTTGTTGCACAGTGATGATTCTGCTACGAGGGCTATCCCGGCATCTTTGATTGGTCTTATACCCAATCACGCCCACGATCGCACCATTAAGAAGCGCAGCAGAGCCGAACTTGACGCAGACGACGATGTGATCTATGCCAATCACATGGATTCAGGACCAACAAAGAGGTATAAGACTAATGAGCCATTGCAAGTTGATATGGACGCGAGACCCTACATGGAGGAGGTACGCCGACTATATGCATCACTTACAACCAAATCTAACACTGTATAATTCCACTACAGGCTGATCGTTTTCATCCCCAAGCTCGTTTCTCGCCTGAACTTCCCTCCAGCCCGATGGAACGTGGAGAGTCGCCTCAGTCCACGAGCCATGACTACCGACAACACACCAGTCCTCCCGTGCATCATCAAGGATTCAATCAGCATCAGCTTCAATATTCCGAGAGAATGTCGCGAGATCATACTGTCATAGGAGGCGGTAACGGTGATGGCGACAGCGGAATTGGCCCATCGAGTCTCAGCAGCGGGAGCAATGAGAGGGGAGGTGATGCATTAGATAAGCTTTTGGGATGCCAAGCCCACGTGTATATCGAGGATCATATTGAAAAATACGAGCAACTTGCAACGAAATGGAAGGAATGTTCAATGGAGGAATGGGTCAAAGGGGCTGAAGGTAATTGTTTGAGAATCGCCTGCCATCATGTGTATTGACCTGCCCGTGATTCAGAAATTATGGCCAAATATGTGAAGATATTGGATTTTGTATGTCATCTTCTGCTTGTTGTACACTTCCGATCCTCATCCCCATCTCAGGTCAAAAATCATATGACGTGCGTGTAGGAGCAATTTGTTCAGCTTACGCTCACCCTTGACACAGAACCAAACTCAAGCTATTCACTTCCTTTGACCAGCAGTTAGAAGCTCATAACTCTGTCCTAAATGACCGCGCCAAGGTATTGGACGGTGTAAAGAGCAAGCTAGTTGCCCAGAGCGGGAGTATACTGGCTTGATACTTTGCAATTGAACGGCAAAAATTTCTACTATTTCTCTCATTTTGAGTAATAGCAATGCGATCGGACCGTAGAAGAGATAAAGACCTGTAAGTAAGAGACTATCAACGAACGAACATCGCCGCGGAGGCTTTTTTGTGTGACGGCTACTTATTTTGTTCGGAGTTGGGCGCTAAATGATATGGCGAGCTAATGTTATTCACACGCTGAACTTGGGGTTTCTGCCATTAAAGTTTTCACTACTTCAGGTCAAAAACAGCTGCGAAACCGACTACAGATATCCAATGTAATGGCGAAATCAAGTAACAAGCGAGCAACTCTTGGGTACTGCGGGAGCTGAGTACTAGCTGATCATGCCCATGATTCAGATTCATGATCGGGGGCCCGAATTTATTTATGTATTTGCTTTTCGTTTTCCTTTACCTTTCTTCTCTCCGTCAACCATGAACGACTCAACGTCGACTTTTCGCCCTCAAATATGGTGGAGCAACAGTATATTCTTCGTCGCTGTACATTTAGCTGCCTTCAATGGAATTTACTGGCTACCTCCAACTATCATTCCTTGGCCGACTATTGCACTGACGTATGCGATGTGGCAACTTGCTGAGTTTGGGTCAGTTCAAGTGTTAGCATATTCTCTTTTTTCTTGCTCAAATCTATTCAGAATAACTATTGGTTATCACCGTTTATGGTCTCATCGAGCATTTCGCGCTACTGTCGGTGTTCGTCTAGTATTGGCAGTACTTGGATCAGCCGGTTTCCAAGGCTCTATCAAGGTAATTAGAATCTGGACCCTTGATATTCCATGTGGATATTAACATGGTAACAGTGGTGGTAGGTTCTATGATCTGTTGGTTGCGTTGCAATATAGAATACATATTTTGAAAGGTGCCTTCGACACCGTCTTCACCATCGCTTCACCGATGACCCTGTTCACGATCCGTGAGTTCATTTTCAACGCCCTCATGCTACCTTTTCCTAATGAAGACATAGATACGCAGCAACACGAGGTCTTCTGTACTCCCATATGGGTTGGATTTTCTTCAAACCGACATATACACGGATGGAGCTTGTAGACAGAGAGGATTTAGATCGCGATCCAGGTGAGTTGTGCATTTCTTTCTTTCTGCCCTTCTTTAAATATTGTCACCCTAGTCGTGCGCTTTCAACACAAATACTACAGTACGAAGAATCCTCTTCTGCCTTTCGATATCTGATACTGAATCTGAACAGTACCATTGGCTCTATTCTTCGGTTTTGCTGTACCTCCGTTAATTGGAGCTTTGTGGCACGATGCTTTCGGTGCGTTTGTATGGGCAGGACTGGTTTCTAGGCTGGCAGTCTGGCATTGCACTTTCTTCGTCAACTCGTTCGTAAATTCCTCCGTCCAATGTCGCGTCTACGTTCTCATAGCATCCCTATCACAGCCTGGCTCATTGGGACGGTCTGCAGCCTTTTTCGGATGAAAATACGTCTCGAGGCAATCTCGTGCGTAACATTCATCTCTTGCAATTTTGTCCTAGACATTGAGGTCAAAGATCACCCAGCTCTTAGCGGTTCTGACGAGCGGGGAAGGAAACCATAATTTCGTACGTAAAGACGTTTCTGTACATTGATCTCACAAAACGGTGCTCAAGCTTCTTTTTCTGTCAGCACGTAAGATTTCGAATCCTCCAGCGATATCCTCCTATGTGCTGAAGTTGCATATATACAAAGCACGCTTTCCCTCATGATTTTCGTTCGGGACCTTGGATCGATACCTGGGATCCTTCTAAATGGGCAATCCTTATACTACATAAATTAGGCCTCGTATCCGGTCTTCGTCAAGCGCGAGAAGTCGACTACAAAGAAGCATTAGCTTACATGGATCACAAGTCTTTACATGGCGTTCCGCCGAGCATGGAGGACGATGAATACGACGGCGAAAACAAAACAGCGGGTGATACATGTCAACAGTGGACAATTGCGAAAACCAAGGCGTATCTCAAGGAACATCCTACCCGGTGCCTTGTATTGCTGCATGGGTGGGTCGTGGACGTCACCTCTTACCTAGGTGAACACGTAAGTCCCTTTCGTTCTATTCTTCTGAATCACAGAGTTGCAGGAGTTCCCCCGGTTTCTATGTTACCCTTCTCGCTGACGACTCTATCTTTGCAGCCCGGTGGTGCCTCTCTATTACGCAAATATGCAGTAACTCCTGAAGACGATGAGGGAGCAGACCGGAAATGGCGCGATGCCTCTTGGGCTTTCGACGGAGGTTTGAACAATCATTCGCGAGCGGCTTGCAAAAGGATGAAAGAGCTTAGGGTGGCCAAAATTGAGACTGAGGCTGTATCATAATTTTCATTTCACTTGCTGGGTGGTACAAATAATCATATAGAAGTATTCATTCATATCTTTCAAAAATACTTAGTGTAAGTGTACTTATGTAGAAATCTGGGTAATGCGATTATAGTGCAAGATAATATCTGGTAATAGATACTATAAGGATAGGAATTCAAAAGTACGAATGTGGTATCAGAATAACAAACTGGAATCACAGTAACGCTTGAACTTGGGAGTTAAAAAACGTCCATATAATCGCGACATCTCTCTCTTAATTGGATCCAACGTCCGCCATTCCACTCTCTCACTCGTGCCCATCCATCATGAGGAGCCATGTTTTCTATCCAGAGCAGAACGGAGCATAAGGCAAAATCTGCATATGAAACTGAATACCCCATCACACAAACCCCATCGCCGTCCAACGAATTCTTTTCCAGTATAGAAGAAAGGAAATCAAACTGCTCTTTCACCAGCTGCCAAGCCCGCTCCCTTTGCGGTCCAGGGGGGAGCGGATTCGCAGCATGTATGTGTGTATGTAAGTGATAAACCGGAGGCTGGCTGCGCTCTGGAAGACCCTGGGCACTAAGAGGGACCATGATGGGCAGTAGAGGCTTCGCGAAAATTTCCTGGATATAATGAACAAATAGCGATTGCAACGAGCGGGATCCTTCCGGAAATACCGGACGCGCGGGGTAGTAAGTTTCTAGATATTCTGCGATATTGCTTGGATTAGAGATGATCTCTGGACGACTTGGGTTGCGTGTTGGGTCTACGATGACGGGAAGAGTATAGACAGGCCGTCCATCACTGCGTACTGAGCTTGGAGGAGCTCCGATACTGCGTAGAGTGGTCTCGATGTTCTGGAACTCAACCCATTGCGTTCGATATCGGAGTCGCTTGTAATTCAGAACGAATCTAGAAGGAAAAGGTTTACAGTGTCAATAGCTGACCCATGGAGCAGTGATGTCAAACAACAAACCTGATTCGCCATATGTTGGGTGCCCATGGCTGAGAACTATGCCCTGGTGTATCATAGAGAATGATAACAGGAGTCGTGGTATTTGAGTTGTGGGAGGATCGAGAGGAGTAGTGAGGCGACATCTATGACTTGTTAAGAATCGTACTAGGAACTGATAGTGAACACGAGAATTCCGTTTTTACCTTTATAGTGGCATAAAGGTCGCTGGTACCAGTATCGCGGATACACCGCATAATTAAGCGCTAGCTAGTTCAAAGGACCACGCATACCTCGTTATGCGATTGCTTGACTCCAAAGTATAGAAGTAAGTATGCTATATGTGGGGATCCGAGTCCCAAGTCCTTGTATCGTCTTTCCTGGTCTTACCTGGTCATGCCGCGTCATCCTGCATTACTTTTCTCCTCAAACAGCAGACCGATGATTGTCGCGCTGAGCTGAGCGTCAATAGAAAATCAGAAAAGATGTCGCAGTAGTGTCGAGAGACCAAAGATTGCCCAAAGTGGTAAGTTTTTCAGACCCCCAACTTTGTGCCAAATCAGTATCAATACAAATCCACCAGTTGTTGCTGTTGATGGCTGTAAGCGCAGAATGCTCAAGGAGAAGGAGCTGACACCGGGGGCATTTGCCGGGGCAGTTGATATTTGACTGCCTTAAAGGCAGTGGGACGGGCAGGTGAACGGGCAGGTGAACGGGCAGGTAGTATTTAATGAATCACTTTGTTCCGACACCCTGTGTTTCGGACCGTGTTTTGCGGACCGTGCCGCCAAGAATGCAGACCTTGCATGTGACTGTTATCTGACATGATAATCATCACCGCACAACGCAAAACTTGACTGTTATCCACCATCATCTATCCCTGTAACCTGCAATTTGCTATGGGCAGAACTCTCTGTTGCTGTTCATCATGCATCAAGTATTCAACATTATGGAATGGAGAAAGAGTGCATGGCAGATTAATCAGTAATACAAGCAAATCAGCTCATACACAAGCTGATATAGCAAGGACAGAAGAAGAAAGGGAAGATATTCCTGCCAGAGTGCCTTCTAGCTCCAATCCACTCTCCGAGTCTCAATCCCAGGTTCATGTTAATCAAGAATCTGTCAGTTCTACCTCAAGATCCAATACTGCTCAAAATTCTCCTGTTATTCCGGATCTAGTTGCAGGTATGTTAAACAGATTGAATTAATTGTACAATGATTGAATAAAGTACTTTCAGTAATCTCACCTATCTATCAAATGTGCTGTCTGTTAGTTGCTTGGTTAATACTGCGCGCTGGTGTTAGCCGTAACACAGCTAACATTGTGTTGAAGGCTCTACATTTTATTACAGCTACAGCCTTGGAACTGATCTATGTTGCACTTCAGTCATCTGGTTTCAACACTGCAAGACCATCTGCCAGTGTAGATGTTCCTCTGGATATACGTACTGTATATTCAAAGCTTGAGTTGGAGCCTGATATTCAAAGATTATTTTGCTGTCCTACATGCTTCAAGGTTTATCCTGCAAATACTACTTTGAAAAAGTGCAATTACAAAAGAACACCTAGAGCTCATGCTTGTGATACAGCTCTCTGGACTTACAGACATACCAAGAAAGGCAGAATTCAGATTCCAAGATGCTTATATACAACAACTACATTCAAATCTTGGCTTCAGTATTTTCTTTCCAGGCCTTCAATTGACAAATGTCTCCACAAAACTTTCTCTACTAAGACCCAGCATCCAGTTCCCCAGGAGAGGATGTATGATATTCAAGATAGTCCATTTTGGCATACTATTAGGCCAGATCTGAACTCCCCATATGATTTGGTATTTTCAGTCTATGTAGATTGGTTCAATCCTCTTGGAAATAAACAAGCTGGTAAGTTGAGTGAGATATTGGATTGTTTTCTGTAATCTGACTCAATCATAGGAAAACAAATTTCCTGTGGTGCCATTGTTTTATATTGTCTCAACCTTCCATTGGATATCAGATTCCTTCCTGAAAACATTTTTGTAGTAGGGATGATGCCTGCACCTCATGGACCTACTGTCTGGACTATACATCATATTCTGGATCACTACTGTAATAGGATCATGGAGTTTGATTTACCTGGAAAAGTTATACCAACTTCTATCAATCCAGATGGTATAAGAGTTTCTGCAAGAGTTTATCCCAACATTGCAGACCTCTTGGCTAGTAAAAAATTTACTGGCTTTGGTTCACCTAGTGCAAAGTACTTTTGCACCTGGTGTACCCTTCCAAAAGAGGATATTGAAAGTCTGGATTTTGATTCCTGGGATTTGAGGAATGGTGATACTGTCAGAGCTCAAGCTCAAGCATGGAAAAATGCTACTACCCTCTCTGAAAAAGAGAAGTTATTTAAACAGAATGGAGTTAGATGGATCCCTCAACATGAAATCCCATATTTTAACCCAGTACTTCATGTAGTTCTTGGAATGATGCATAATGTATTGGAAGGTCATCTCGAGTTTCACCTTAGAGAACTCTGGGGTCTGGGTCGTACAGAGAAAAAAGAAAAACAACTTATTAAAGATGAAACAGAGGTTGAAGAAGATGAGGAATTCTCTGAGAGAGATACTGAAGAAGCTCTATCTGAACTTGAAGATTTAGCTGAAGAATTGAAGGAGTGGAGCCAGAGTTCTTCAGGTTTAACAGATATAATGCAGGATATCACAATGGATAGTGATGATGATAACACTACTCCAGCAGCTACTCCCAGACTCAGCAGAAGATCTCAACAGTTAGGGTCCTTTTCATCACTAGCATCCCAAGCCACTGGATGGGATATTCCAGATATTCCAGATGATGATCAAGAGAATGATTCAGATTTTGAGAATATCAATACAGAAGGATTGTTTAGCTTTACAGATCACCAGATTGCTCAGATTAGGCACTGTATCAGTGAAGTATTGCTGCCTACCTGGATAGAAAGACCACCTAAAAATTTAGGTGAAAAATCACATGGAAAGCTAAAAGCTCATCAATTGCTTATTCTCTTCACAGTTATATTCCCACTTATCATTCCTGAGCTGTGGACAAATAGCAGTGACAATTTTGAAAAGAAACTGTTGAAGAACTTTTGTGATTTAGTAGCTGCTACCAATATTATTGCATCTTATTCAACAACTTCAGAAGAAGCAGATAGTTACAGGAGTCACTTTGTGAGTTATAGGAAATCTATGGCAGAGTTATTTCCTCAGTATCACTCATTGCCAAATCACCACTATGGTATGCACAACACAGAACACTTGAAATTCTGGGGCCCATTGGCTTGTCTTTCTGAATTTCCTGGGGAAAGGTTGAATGGTGAATTTGGCAGAATATCTACCAATAATCATTTCAATGAAATGGAGTTGACTATGACAAGACAATTTGGAAGAAGAGCTAATCTCAATGTTATACTCAATGAAAATCCTTCTGGAGACAAAGTTATACAAGACCTTGTTGGAATTCTAGCACCTGTAGATGTTTATGAGTTTGCCCGTGAACCTTATGTTATGAATAGTTATGAAATTGCACAATTCTACAAAAAACATGATGAGTTCACAAGAGAAGAGTATAATACACTTCTCCATTACTTGCTTTCAACAGGAAGAAATTATTCTACTGCCTATCCAGAAAATATCCTTTATCAGAATCCTGCTGCAATATCTATATTGCAACCAGTTGTTCAGCATGTTAACAATTTTAAATATCAGAAAAAAACATATAGCAAGTTAACATCCCATGAGGCTGGTAGTCATATAAGTTACTATATTCCAGGAGGAAATGGAGCAAAGGCAACAGGATGTATTGTGGATATTTGGCAACTTCCCCTTGAAGGTAAAATGACTACTTTCTTACTAGTAAAGGAGCATTTGCCACTTCCTCCTAGTCAAAAGCAGAAAAATCCTTATTCTTCTGTTCCCTGTTCAGTTCTCTGTAGTGATCTTGTTCAGAGAAACCTTGCTAGCTTCACCTATCTGATTGAGCAAAAACATATAATTGGCCATGTAGCTGTTTACAAAAGACCAACAGGAACTTTTGGCATCCCACTAGAAACAATGGTCATTGTCTTGTCCTTGAATCGAGGACGCAATTAGTGTGGTCTAGTTGGCAGTGATCAAATATTGTTCCAAATAACATGTAGTAGTTAGTTAGTAAAGTAAGAGTGACTTGGGAATTTTTGTACAATTACTTAGTTACAGATGTTCAACCATCATCAGAGGCTTGTAATAGTAGTTGGATACTTATATCCACAGTTCTGATATTTGTACTATGATATCAATCAAGAATGCAAATCATATGTATATTTATATCTGTGCAAGTAAGGCTACAGCGCTCAGCTTTCAAGTCAAACATGAATGTGAGATCCAGCTTAGTGGAAAAACAAGACTGCCACTTATGTAGAGACACCAAGGCAGATGAGATAGTTTGCAGTGTCAATGTAGCGACAGCAAGAAGGATTGATCTTTCACAAATGTCTCCTCCGGCCCTGCCATCTCATTTTATCTCTCGTCCGTCTGACTCCGACATTGCCGCCTTGTGTTGTTTTGGAGATCCTGGCTTACAGGGGTTTTTCGAAGATTATTAGGGGCTGATTGGAGGACTTTTTGGTGGAAGTCTTAGTGATATTCCTTAGTTGTACAAGCAGTTGTTGGTTACAGAGAGAAGTCAAAGACAAAAGTAGTGGTTTCGGTGTAAGGTTCATCCATAGATACCGGGTTTCGAGGCTCTAGAAATAGGTCAGGTTTCATTGGGTGTACTAGTCATCCAGGTGAAAGGTAGAGCGTTGGGTCCAAGCAAGAGTCATAGGGTGGTGAGGGACAGAGGTTGAAACCGGAAGGTAAGTCGAGTGACGGGCTTGTGGGGTCACGAAAGATGGGTCGCCGTGTTGATGGCTGACGATCGATCTGGCAGAGGTCCGGGAGAGGTGGGGCATTTTGTGGTGGAGGGAACTGACAGGACTCTGACTTGGTCGAAATGAGTCACCGGCAACGGCTTCTCAGACCCAGAGCCTTTCCTATGGAGGGGATGGGCGTCTGGGGAGAGAACCGTTAACCGGCTTCCTGGCTTCGCGTTGGGGAGAATGATGTGTCTCTTGTAAGAGGGAGGTTGGATGTAGGTTCGTGCCGAAGGAAACCTGTCCATTACAAGGAGACGGCAACGTGTTACGACCATGCCAAGTTCAACCCCCGCGGTCCCGACGATTATTTTCCGGTATTTGATTCCACTATTTTCTTCCGTCGCGGAGCTTACCTCCGCGATCCTGTTACACTTCGTTCTTATATCCCTTACACTTTAACCGATTCTTTATATATCCCTTTATATCATTCCCTTTATACTTTCCCCTTTTATCTTCCACATGTTCGACCATACTATTCTAGGATACTATCGTTTAGCGACCCTTAGGTAGCGACTACAGTATAAAGCTACGAGAGTAGAATAGTTGGTCCTCAGTTTAAATATCGACTTTGATAGCGCACTTCAACAGTGTATTCAAATAGAGTTCATACTCAACCTCATCTTGAGTACGATCACGTGAGTTTCTCCCGCGATCGGAATTACCTTACCCTCGCTTTCGGACATCGATGTGTCGGGGACGCTATCAATAGTAGCGTCAACGTCCGACGACCTCTCCATAGGTTCACTTCACCCTCACTGGGATTTATCTCGGTGTTCGGTCTTTCACCCCGCGGACCTATAGTCCGCGATTCAACATATCGCCTACGACCGTGCATGATCATAACACAACACGTCATCCCCTTGTCCTGCACGGCTTGGTATGAGCTGCTGGTAATCCGTTCATTCAAACGGATTACGCACCTGAACCTTTGATAATTCAGATGGGTGGCAGGCCGCGTCATTGGCCTCCACCCCTCGGATCCCTCCTTCCTGTCCATCAGCCCGTCCCTCGTGTTACGTTGACATTGGTTGTTTGGTCCAGAATAAAGGGAAATCCCGAAGAGGAAAGCGGGGAGGTGAGGGTTGAGAGAAGAGAGAGCTGCGCATGGGCGCTGAGCGGAATTTGAATTGACAGGCGCCGCTAAGCGCCAACTCGGCGATGCTTTGGCCATTGCACAAACGCTCCTTGAGACCGTTCCACGGACTGAAACGGGGAGGGTTTTGACGCCAGGAGTTGGTGTATCAGGGGAGGAATGCTACGCTTCGTAACAAGGTTTTACATGAGGAGAATGATTCATGTAACCGGATACTTACGCTGACATCTTTTAAACCTTGACGAGCTTGCAGTGTGCCAAGTTGTTGTGAGAAATCAAAGCAAAGATAGTTTATATTAAGTGCCTCAATAGTGCATCGACTCGCGAGCAATGATCAAGCCGCAATACATTAGTTTTGGGTCAAAACCAAATAGCCCAGCAAAAACAAAACGAACAGCAAACACTTGCACCTTGAGTCTAACAAGCTTACTTTACTCCTCCATCCCACTACCCTCTCCACCATCATCACTGTCATCGTTTGGCACAAAATCCTCGCCACCACTCCTGTTACCACCACCAGGTTCTTCGTCTTTGGACTCTTCATTGTCTGTCTCTTCGAACGAGTCACTGTCAGTGTCAGTGCTAATACCTGCCACTTTCATTTCCTCTTCGGTTGGAAATTCATATTGGTCACGGACTTCTTTACCATACTTCTTCATGAATTTCTTGGGACCCATAGTCTTCCAGTCATCCTGCCGAGGGCCCTGCATCTTCTCCTCCAAAGGCAAAACCACTGGCGAGTCCCTATATTTTGCCCGGATGTGCATGGGGAGCTTGTTGAATTCGACTGGGTCAAACCAGTCAAGAGGAATGGAAGGTTTCGGGAGGCCTATGAAGTTGGTCTCCTTCTTCTCTGGGTGGGGAACACGGGGAACTCGTCGACGCTGGCTCCTGGTCCTAGCCTCATATTTCTTACACTCAACACGATAATCATCCGTGGCATAGTAGAGTTTGGTGACCTTTGAACTTCGCAACGGCATTGTGAGAATGTAATATGTCCCGTCTGGACCATCTTCATGATCTGAGTGGCAGCGAGTCTGATCAAAGAGAGGTTTTATACGGCTATGCCAGCCTCGCAGGGTATGATATTTGAGACGCTCTTCGCACTTCTGAAAATTAGTGATGATTGAGCTGATTTCCAACAAAAATGTCAATCTAGATCACCTTATGACGCTCCTTATACACTTTGATGTAGGTCAAGTCTTCCTGTACACTCCCTTTTTTCTTTGCCTCCTTACGCATAAGCTCTCGCATGCGGCCAAACACAAAACTGCGATAGAGTTTTTGCATTAGAAGTGTGTTGTCCACGGAGTCCTTTGTAATTCCTAAAAATCTATAGAGTTCACACAATGAGGCCTCGGAGTGTTACAGAGAATTATCGACGTACCGGTATCCCCCTAACGAAAATACCTGCGTGAAAGTAACAAGGGCGAGACCTTCGTGGACAAGATTGAAGTATGAAGTTGGAGTACCAAACACGTCGGGGCAGAACCGACTAAGACCAACTTCCTGCATACAGGCGAACATCATCTTGATCTTGTCATCGGGAATTTGAGCAATCTTTGAAGCTGTATCGCTGCCCGCCGCTTTACATTCATGACGCAGGGTTCGCAGTCTATTGAGGACGTCCGCAGAGAATGTATTGATTGTCGTGAGGGAATGTTTGAGTGTGGCATGTGGATCATCACCGAGGGCACGGCTATGTATGATTTAGCTGCAGTACCAGCAGGAACAAAGGACGATGATTACTTTTGTTCAAATGCAGCAATTTCAGCTGGAGTTGGAGGATCCGGAACCATGGCTGCCTTCAGAGCACCCATGAATGCTCTGATATGAATTACAATCCCATCCTAAAAGAGATCCCAGACCGATATTAGACAAGCAAATTGAGATAGAGTGGCACTTCGACGCACCCTTAGACGTTCCGCGCCTCCATTCGGATCCTCTTTCAAATCCTTTCGACCAACGCGGTAGATTGCATTTCCTCGCTTGCCTCTTTTCCTGGGTGTCGACTGGTTCTGCGAGTCATCTTGATCCGCCTGCTGTTGCTGAGTTGACTCAGGTGCTGGCTGCGACGGACCTGGGCCTGAGGTAGGATGTTTCTTCTTCTTCTTCTTCCTCTTCTTCTGCTGGCTGGTGTCTTGATTACCAACAGTGGGCTCTTCCTCGTCTTCCTCCCTTTCACGACGTTTTCCTTTGTTTGAGTTTGATGAAGACGGACCTGGTTGAGGTGATGAAGACGGAGAGGGCATCTAACATACATGTCAGAAGCAGAAAGTAGCGTCAGACTCTATGGTTGAATACTCACTGGTGACCACGTCAAAGTTTGAGATGATAAAAGAAACAACTAAAGAAGGAGAAAGGAGAAACACAAACCCACAAGGGAAGCCACATGTTAATTGCCAGGTGGCTCGACAAAGAAATCCACGATCGTGTCGCGTCGCGTTGTAGCATGAACTCAGGTGACGGTGACAAGATAAGTTGATATAAGTGTGAATCATATTGTCTTTCGAAACATGTGGCAGTAAAACTCCGCCTGCCTGTTCACCTGCCCGTCCCACTGCCTGTCCCACTGCCTTTAAGGCAGTTGAATATCAACTGCCCTGGCAAATGCCCCCGGTGTGATGAGTATGTTTTAATCATGACAAGCTATACAGTGATATCTCGGCGCTTACACTACTGATTGTGAGTGAAACGCACTGCGGTTGAGTACACTATTAAATCAGGATGTACTCAGGTGCGGTGTAATACTAGGGTGTAGGAACTCCTAGAGGTTATTTGTACCACGTATTAAGGGCGCGATACGATGCTGAGGTTCTCATCCTCTTATTGCTTGGCCCAAAAGCAACTTCGGGGTGCCAGACTTGGCAAATCCGAAAAATGATCAACACCCGCCCTGCCGTCAATGAGATTTAGCCGCTCGTTCGGTATCCGCCTCCGCCGCGCATCCGAGTCTCGACGACGACAAATGTACTTCATTCAACCGGGAAGCAATCGAATATTTACTCAGATCGACGCTTGTTTCTATGAAAGGTCCTAGCTTCATCTGCGCGCAAGTTGCCTGCTCATCTTGAGTATTTCTGAATCATATTGACGCTGCTTGATTACACTTGAGTGCCGGATGGAGAAAGTACACATAGGAGTAACCCCGCCACAGTGTGTCATACAAGTTATTTATGTATCCTGATACTACAGCTTCAACATTCCGAAATTACAGTAATTAGACGACAAAACACATTCTAAAACCAAGAAAAGCAGACTTCCGAGCAACACAACGTGCTCTAAAAATGATTATAGATAAGTATTGCTTGGAGTTCTGAACCTGTAACGCTCATCAAATCTTAATGCTCCTGCATATAGGGCTTGCACCTTTCCCATAGCCTCTCCCAGCGTCCTCCGTTCCAATTCCGTACTCGGGCCCAGTCTTGAGGTGCAATATGCACTACACAACACCACAGGTTCAGCAATTGTTCTAATCGGGGAAGCAACAACTGACCTATCCATAAGAGAATCGAGCACAGGACGAAATCAGCGTAGGACACCTCTCGACCCAT
Organism: Lentinula detonsa; assembly: GCA_027921405.1. Classification (NCBI taxonomy): domain Eukaryota; kingdom Fungi; phylum Basidiomycota; class Agaricomycetes; order Agaricales; family Omphalotaceae; genus Lentinula; species Lentinula detonsa. The sequence goes on from JANVFU010000011.1 coordinate 376,381, forward strand.
AATAACTATCCCATCTCCGTCACCGACGTTCTTCGCCATAATGGTATCGATAAAGTCAAACTGCTCTTTGACGGCGAGCCAAGCCTGTTCTCGCTGTGGTCCCAGGGGTAGTGGATTACTCGAAGAGTAGCCTTGAGGGTTGTATGCGGCGGAAAGCGAGCTGGGGTTGTTTCGAAGATGACGTTGGCTCCGGTCAGAAAGTTGCTGGTGGCTTATGGGGACCATGATAGGAAGTAAAGGTTTGGCAAATACTTCCTGTATGTAATGAGCAAATAGCGATTGTAAAGCGCGAGATCCCGCGGGAAATACAGCAGGCGATGGGTATCTCGATTCGAGGTATTCCGAGATGTTGTTCGTGTTAGACAATATCACGGGTGTATATGGCGTGTTGGTAGGATCTATCAGAACCGGGAGACTATACACTGACCGACCGTCACTTCTAATGACACTCGGAGGAGCACCTATACTGCGAAGAGTAGTTTCCACATCTGCAAATTCAACCCAAACAGTCTTGTATGGAAGTTGTTTGTAGTTAAGAATGAATCTGATGCATCCTGACCTTTAGCAAGCCGGTCAATGATATCACAGAACTTGAATGCTCACCGGATCCGCCATATGTTGGGCGCCCATGATTGAGCACTATAGCCATGCTGAACGTGAGTATCATAAAGCGTTATGATCGAAGCCTGTGAGTGACTTGTATGTCGTGAACGGAGAGCCATTAATACTTGAGTTTGATACACGACGACTATTCTGCTTTTGAAGGAATGAGTAGGTCCAAATTCCTGAAAAGGATACACAATTTGCGCGTTATAATCCCGTAAAGCAGTGGATTTTTAAAGGCGTGTAGTACTGACCCTACGACCAGCAACCCAGGAATTTTTCCGCATCTTGATTACGGTCAATTATTAACCGTCGGACTGAGCTATTGTCAATGTATGCATTACTAAAAAGCCTAAAATGTGCGAAGAAACAAAACCAAAACCTCGTATGTGAGCCTGTGGGTCACGATGACTGGATCATTCATCCGCGGAGATCTGCTTCGATCTTCAAACGCCAGGTTTTTCAGGGTAGAAGCACAGAGAAGCTTGCGGTCTCTATGCTTTCGCTGTAGCATAGCTAATCAGCGCCGACTTCAAGTTGGCGGGGACGCATAGCTTTCGGAGTCTTTTACGGATCAGCTTATCGTGATTTTGAATATGATGTCATGACACCATAGCTCTGCGCCTCCAATACTCGGAGTTATGGTTAATATATGCTGAAAGCTGAACTTTGAACACTGCTGCTGGGTCAGAGTACTCTGCTCCTAAAAACGTCTAATAGGTGAGTAACAGTTTAACAGTTTAAACGAGCAAACATAGTGCTTCTCTCTCACCGACCTTACAGTTTGTCACCTACAGGCTACCTGTCGAGTCAAAGCTGTACAACGGCTACACTACCACCTCAAAAACATTGAATTAGTCATTTACCTCGAATAATCAGTCATTTGCCTCACAATTAGCAATCCTGGTCAACCATATTGAATGGGAAACCCGAATCCTCAAAACTAAGACGAACCTAGGTGTTTGTAGATCACTATCAACGTGTCTGTGGGTTAGTACAGGATAAGTGAAGGCAGGCGCTTCAGAATGACTCGCAACGATAGGAATGGATCCGGAAGTTTTGAGTGCGTGTCCTGGTGCGATGGATCAAACTTGTCAGGATGTTCTTGTTCTCGAAAATATACCTGGAGAAGGAAGAGAATGTGTGAACCGAGCTGAGAAAGGAGAGATTAGATGTGACACTCTCACAGTAACGGTCCAATAAAGACATGAGAATCACCTTAGTGTAGATTGACACCATAAGCCTTCATAATATACAAAATCTTTTAATCGTTCAATCGCTGAGTACGCCTGTATTTCCTGTGGTTTACCAACGTTGCCATGATTTACGCTAGCGATGCGAGAAATGCCTCTAAACACCATTAGGATAGGTTAGATATAACCGTGGCGTTCGGTAAATAAGCGAACGCAACGAGGATCTGTATACATACGCTAGGACTGATAGTGGGACGTTGTTTTATTCGACATTGTGCTATCGTGACAATCAAACTGGGCACAGCCTGTGTGACGGAGCAATGAAGGACACACTGTACTGTAAAGTTATGGGATGAACACTGTCGGAGACGGAGCTCGTGGATGAAAACTGTGATGAATCTGAAATGATTGACCACTGCCATTGCTTGATCACCAATTCTTCCAGCGTATCTTGAATATCTGGGAGCCCAAGATAAGAGATAATGTGCGCTTCGAAGAATGGCAAATCGGTTAAGGAAGAGATGACAGTCTACACCGAAACGATAGAGACACCATGTATCCAATGCGCAAGGTCGGCTCTCGACGTGCTCCATATCAAAGGAAACCGCTTGCAAATTGAAACAGACCGCTAGTGGGCACAGCAAGGCATCAAAATTGAAGAAGGATGCATGTGAGATGAGTTTACTAGCGGTTCTAATCATGAGCGCGCCAGCAAGAATTTGCTTTTCCTCATCGTCTTCGTCGGTATCAGTTACGCGAAGGTTGATGTACAACGGGCGGTACACGCGAACGCAGCGTTAAAATATCTGTGATCATACCTGTGCTCAACGAAGAGTATATTGAGAAATTACGGACCAAAGCACAGGTGGATAACGCGACGTTCGGCCATTTTCGACAGACATGGGAAAGAGAGTACAAGAGGCTGGGATCGGGATCGGCCGGAAAATCGTCGATCCTTGTATCCGTTGTTGGGACGGGCTTAACAAAGGTACCAAGTTTTCCGACAAAAACTCAGGAGGTAGCTTGCGTATGCCCTCAAGCGCATACAAAGGCTGACAGTAAGTATTTTCATCGTCCCTGGCAATGAACATGTCAATGATTGATATCTGATGAGATGGAGGCCCATTGTTGTTCGAGAGAAAATTCGACATTTGAACTCCGAATTTTCTCTCATATTCTTTGCCGTCGATGATAGTCTGGGATAAGACCTATACAAGTGAGAGGAAGTCAATGATCCTTAATGTAAGCAGGTACTTCGGGGACACACCAAAATTTTGACTCCGAATGAGCCGAAGGATCTTCGTGCTACCATGTGACCGAGAGAACGCCTTCTTCCACCCACCGTCGCACCTCTCGCAACTCTATCGTTCGTCTCTAACGCAGTACCATCAGTTGACGTTCAATGTGCTTTGACAATCAATACTGTGACGGAAACGCGTGACTCTGCTTGTCGCTCAGTCAGCCCATATCAACATACATGAGCACAGCAAACGCCTTCTTCCTTTGACACCAGCAATCCTTCCTTCGCAAAATGCAAATTTTCGTTAAAACTCTGGTAGGCAAGACGATCATACTAAATGTTGAGTCGGTGGACACGGTCGATAGTGTGAATCAAAAGATTCAGGATAAAGAAGGGTGAGTTGTGATAATGTTCAAAATCATCGAAACTTTTTGACGTCCGTTCAGTGTACCATCTTCCCAGTTGCGTCTCATCTACAATAACAAACAACTTGAGAATGGACACATTTTGTCTGATTACGGCATTGAGAAGGAGTCTACGCTTCATCTGGTTCTGAGGCGCGTACCAAGTGGATTAGATTTTCTTTGGAACTTACCTTTGACTAGATTACCTTGCTGCACTCCTGTCGGAAATAGTGGTAGCTGCCCTTAGCCATACCAAATTGTGTGTCACTTGCAAATATGCATAATACATTATCGCAATCTATCGTTCACCAAGTAAAAAACGCCCACACTGAAAAGTCAGAAAGTCAGTATAAATCGCACTCAAGCCCTCATGCCTCATGGGCGCACATTGCATAACGCGTTCGCATCCCTACATAGGTCTACTATTAGGTGCGTCACCTCATGATCAAGCACTTTGTTTGCATGCCATTTAGAAGGCTTGTGCCACGCGAAGTCCAAGCTTTCCGCGGGCTGTTAATAGTATGAAGTCGCAAATCACAAGGAATTGAACTGCTCTGTTAGCGCAGAACATTGTGACGTGTCTACATAGCTCCGCCATCGAAGCTTCGCAGTTGCTTTCTCACCCGGATCTGCCTGAAAGTCCTAGCCTCTCACGTTACAAGGCTAAATTTGAACATCTTCTATATCAACACCAGTAAGCTATAATCGTTATGTTATCCTTGCCAGTTTCTCATTGCCGAGACACAGGTTGGGTTCCGAAGTTGGCCATGGACAGAGAGGGGAGGTCAGCACATAAGGCCTTAAACTCAATATCGCTACTTGGGCACATCTTCGGACAAACTGCATCCCCTGTACATTTTATCACGCATGCATTCATAATGCATATGTCTATGAACATTCAAACCTCTAAATAGACCCCCATCCAAATCATCAAACATCGTGCTCCTGCAGCCACTTCATGTGCAAAATGCTTCAAGCGCTGGATCGAATGTGATTTCGGGCACGATGGAAAGGTGGTGAAAATCTCTAGAATATTGTCGTGTGAATGTTGAATATGCGACTTTGAACATCGTGTACCAGTCTTGATGAAGGCGCGCAACGAAGTCCATCGGGTTTCCGGTACGATACTGCTTGATCCGCAGCTTCGTCAAGGCTGAAGCGGTGGCCTTTGACGAGGCGTGACTCCACCCATAACCTAGGGCCAACCGTCTCTGCACATCCTGATGTCGATCTGATAAACCGAAGAGGGCATTTGCGCTCAGGTTTTACTTCTTGATGTCAATTTTGGAACAACCTCGCCTTTTCATCTGGTCAATGTTGTTAATGACCTCTACTCATCAAGCCTAGTGTGTGGTTTGACGGATGAAAGTCTGTTCCGGCCTACTACATCTCAGCGAGATCTGGATGCTCAGGTGCTACAAATGCTACGGAACCACCTATCTACTACTTTGGCGACGTTGGAATGTGTTCTGCAGAACGTGAATGACGCTTACTGTTCCTCCAGGTGGGGTTCGCAAAGAGATCATCTGGATCCCTGATTGAATGCACTGTTTCTTTGGTAGGATTCCACATTGCTCTACCTGGATTGGATTGCATGTTCAAAGCCATATTCAGATTATTTTTGCAGTACGTAGTCCGAGATTTTGCCCTTATATGCTACACCAGAGCTCACTGTTGTGTTCAACTTCAACCTGAGTTCGAAAGGCTTGCCCATCGATTATGTTGTTTCCCACGGTAACGTTTATGGGAGCCTCTTTCAAATTAGACGTTGCATAACCTTCTTTCAAACTGGTTCCGACCTGTACAAATCCTGTCCGCCTGATTCTCGAGTCAGAAGCATCCCGATACTGCATCAATAGAGATATCAATGGCATATGATTCTCTCACCAGCCCAACCATCCCAATAATGTTCCCTCAGTTCACAGTCCTCAATTTTACCAAGCTGAGAACGAATCACGCGGCATGCTGCATACGACTCACTCTGGTCTTGGCTTTTTCGTCCAAACCATCCACGCTCATGCCTCGGATTCATTATAAAAGCCTGCAGTCCCTCGAAGGTCTTGTCCAAGCGAATCAGTGACTCCCAGCTTACTCTTCGCGACTTTCATCATGCCTTCCATCCTGCTCACGGTGCTCGGTGTGCTTCTGAGCTTTACTACCCTGGTCTCATCTTTGGGAACGTCGTGTTCTGCGCCTCTTGGTGCTGGCACCGCCGCGCCGTCTGGTTTGTTCTCTCCATCGATCTCGCGTTAGAATTTGCTTTACACCTACCGCATAGATCCATTTTGGATGCAGAATATTAAGCATCAGGGTACAGCCGCCTTCAACTCCAACCCGAGTGGTTACCAGGTATTTCGCAACGTGAAGGATTTCGGCGCCAAAGGAGATGGTGTGACTGACGACACCGCTGCTATCAAGTTTGTGGTTGGGTCATAATCCCCAGGCTTGATCTCTGATATTGATTTCTTCAGCAATGCTATCTCATCGGGAGGTCGATGTGGGGGAGGTTCTTGTGCATCATCAACGTTCGATGTTTTTCCTGATTCTTCAAGCATCATCGTTAACTGAAAGAATCACAGCGTGTCCCCAGCTGTGGTTTTCTTCCCTCAAGGAACTTATCTCGTCTCTTCACCCCTCATTGCATACTATTACACCCAACTGATCGGCGACGCTCGAAAGCCGCCTACCCTCCTTGCGTCACCCTCTTTCGTTGGTATGGCCGTCATCGGTGGGTAACATATTGTGAAGCTTCTAGCTCGTCTATCGTCCTCAGATGATTCGCAGATGCTGATCCATACATTCCGAACGGAGGTGGTGAGTGACTGTAATTTTCAAAAAATAATATCTGCTTATGCTTTCGAAGGCGCGCAGTGGTACACGAATCAGAGTACGTTCCTCCGCCTATATTGAATCTTCTACAACGATGACGAGCGTCATCTCCCACAGACAACTTGTAAGCTATGATTCCAAATGTAGAACGAATGGAAATGCTCACCTATTTCAGCTTCCGCTCTGTACGAAACTTTGTGATTGACGTCAGACAGTGAGTCTTTCCATCCTCGAACTCTTTTGTATCTTACTTTGGAATATTCAACAGAGTCCCTGCTACGGACTCCCAAGGAACTGGTATTCACTGGCAGGTAATCTCATCGATCTTTCTCGGCAGGATGAAGATGGTATTGATTAAACCATTCAGGTGGCGCAAGCGACCAGTCTCATGAATATCGTCTTTGAAATGTCCACAGCAGCTAACACCGCACATCAGGGTGTGTCCATATGCGATTTTACATGACGCCGTCCAAAATCAACGTCTTTAGGTATCTGGATGGAGAATGGATCTGGAGGCTTCATGGGTGATTTGGTGAGCCTCAGAAGAGCCTGAATAAAAAATATGATGAACTGACCGATACATTCAGATCTTTAATGTGAGGGCTAATTTCTTCCCTTATTACTCCCGGATCTGATTTTCCAGATAGGGAGGTAAATTTGGGATGTGGGTCGGCAACCAACAGTAAGCTAAGCGCTTCCCCTCCCCGGGACCTATATTGATCCAATATACTAAGATTCACTGTTCGAAATATCACTGTCAACAATGCCAATACTGCCGTCTTTGGGGTCTGGAATTGGGGTGTGTTGAGTCATTGGACCGCGTCAAAAAGCTAAATATACTCTCAAAGGATGGACCTTCCAAGGAGTCAATATCAACAACTGTCAAGTTCGTGCTGATTATCCAAAGTAACGTGTACATTGACGAGTTCTCGATTTATTCCAGGTGGGTTTCGATCTGACGACTGGCGGGTTGACCCAATCGGACCAGGTATGCAGTGCACGTTCTCACATACCTCATAGAAGTGATTCATTTGCATGTAGACCGTCGGCGCGGAAGCTATCATCGACGCCGTTGTATCTAACACACCGATTTTTGTTCGCTCCTCGCAAGCGAGCAACGGCAGACTTGCCGGCTCTATTGTTATCAATAACGCCAAGCTAACGAACGTCCCGACCGCAGTTGGTGTGGTTGGAGGTGCTACCGTGCTCGCTGGTGGCACGACTACCATAGCCTCATGGGGTCAAGGAAATGTTTACAAAGGAACCAATGGCGCACCAACGTTCACCCAAGGAACTATCCCTACGCCGAACAAGGCTTCCTCATTGCTAGATAGTGCAGGCCATATTTTCGGAAAAATGCATCCCCAGTATGCTGATTACGCTGTCAGTCAATTTGTCAGTGTCAAGGACAATGGTGCAAAGGGAGATGGTCACACAGATGATACAGCCGCGCTCAATGCGATATTTGCCCAGGTTTGTCATTCAATGGCACCCAATGTTTATTTCTGACTGTTTTCCGCAGTTTTCGGGCTGCAAGATCATCTTCTTTGATGCTGGAACGTATATCGTTACCAAGACCCTCACGATACCTGCAGGCACCCAACTAGTCGGAGAAGGCTGGTCTGTTATTGCGGGATCAGGGGCCGCTTTCCAAAATGTAAACAGCCCGGAGCCTGTCGTGCAAGTGGGAGCTGCAAACTCGCAAGGTATTATGGAAATCAGCGATATAATATTTAGCACCGTAGGACCTAGTATGCATTTTCTTAACCTAATATTCGAATTTCAATTCTGAAGATACAACATTGCAGCTCCGGGTGCGATAGTGGTGGAATGGAATGTCAAACAGCCTGCTGGGCAAAACGGTGGAGCTGGAATGTGGGATTCACATATTAGACTGGGAGGCGGTATGATGCCTCGATTTCTTGCTGTATTCCATGAATTGATTGCCTTCATAGCTGCGGGAACCAACCTCGAATCTGCACAGTGCCCCTCCAGTGGTAGCGGAGGAACAACTGCGTGCTTTGCTGCTTTCCTTGCTTTATATCTGACGACTGGGTCTACTGCTTATCTTGAGGTATATAATGCATTCACAAATTGGCGAGTACATTTTACTAACTCTTCTTTCCTATAGGGTAATCTAGCTTTATCACTTGTGCGTTGACTGTGCTGATTCTATTTTTAGGTACATGGGTGCGATTCGAATATCTTTCCCAATTTATGTACATTGTACTGAAATTATTGCTATCTTTTACAAGGTTTGGTTGGCTGGTATGTGTGATTGACTTCAGTCAGATAACATATTGATCTTCTTTACAGATCATGACCTCGACGGGAATGGCGTGTCGCAGCTAGAACTGTTTTCTGGAAGAGGTATCCTCTCAGAGTCTGCGGGTCCCGTTTGGATGATTGGCACAGGTATGATCAACAGAATGCTCATGTCTGGTACTATCTAATTGTTTCTATATATACTAGCTTGTAAGGATCTGTGTCAACATTATCGATTGAACAAACATAGCTGATCACAGATCTTCTTAAGCCGAACATCATGCGCTATACCAATATTCTTTGGTGAATGCTCAAAATCATTACATGGGTCTGATTCAAACCGAGACGGTGAGAGTCCTGAAATTCGCGTAGAACACTATCTCATTTACCATTTCATGTAGCCCTATTATCAGCCGAGCCCTGCTGTGCCTTCGCCTTTCTCGGTGAATTCTGCATTCAATGATCCAACAACCTTTGCTGGAAGTAGCGCTTGGGCACTTCATGTCTCTACCTCTTCCAACATTCTAGTATTTGGTAAGAAATTGATGCAATCCATCGTCTTAAACTCGTGAACTGATCCTCTGTGCGTAGGAGCTGGGCTTTACAGCTTTTTCCAGGTTTGTCCTTCATTCACTGAGATTTTAGATTTACCCATTGAACAAACCTTTGCGTTCAGAGCTTTGGGCAAAACTGTTTAGACACCAGCAATTGCCAATCGCAGATCATAAATGTTGATTCCACTTCATCAATCAACTTGTATAGTGTCTCCACGGTCGGGACAACGTTCCAGATCAGCGTCAACAACAATGGTATCGTGAACGAGTCGGGGAATGTGGACGGGTTCGCGTCGACTATAACTAGCTGGAGCCAGAGTTAAAGAGATAAATGACGACGTGATGTACTAATGCCCTTGTCATGACTCACACAGTTTCGACATACGTCCGGGTATATATATATACGGAGTATCTGACTCGTGAATTCAGTCATTCCCGTCATTGCTCAACGTTGGCAATATCCTCTTACAACTTATTCTTATTTCCCAATCTTTTCTTACCAACGGTTCATCAACTGACACGAGCTTTAGCCATCAATTGAATTTTGCATCTGATTCATCTATACCGCAAGATCGTCCACGCGCGTTCTCAATCACGCTTCAGTGACTACTGCGCCAAAGATACATATAGTATCACTGACTCTTGTGGATGTAAACCCACGAGTAAGCGCTTTTGCCATTCTTCATCGTGACGAAGCATGTGTGTTTGTAAATGTGTGTGACTGCCACAAGTATGCTTCTTGAAAACCCCAGCGAGTTCGGGATTTAAAGGCACAACTCTTCATATCTTTTGCCATTTTCATTATGGCGCCTGCTCTCCTTCTCTGGCTTGGTTTAACTCTCAGCTCTTCAACACTTGTTCTCTCCCTAGGAACATCATGCTCCACTCCTTTGGCGTCTGGGACAGCAGCAGCTTCCGATCCTTATTGGCTTGAAAGCATCACGCATCAAGGGACTGCAGCCTACAATGCTGACCCCAGCTCCTATCAGGTTTTCAGAAATGTGATGGACTTTGGTGCTAAAGGTGTGTTTTTCTGCGTACGCCGAATTCATTGAATTCGATACTGAATAAAGGCCTGAACACAGGTGATGGTGTGACTGACGATACTGCTGCTATAAAGTAGGCTTCAGGCGGATCAGTGTGAATAGACATCTCATCGTTGCCTGTCTTGTTGTCCTGTAGCTCTGCTATCTCAAGTGGAGACCGGTGTGGACTCGGGTCCTGCAATTCCAGCACGTACGTTGTCTCATGAGTGCAACAGACTCTTCATCTGAGTATTTTGTCGTGGTTGCAGCGTCACCCCTGCAGTTGTCTTCTTCCCTTCTGGGTGAGTTGACTCGGGTGTGGTGAATCTTTGTATTGCTCATTATTCGGGAAACAGAACCTATCTCGTGTCTACCCCGCTTGACTTGTATTACTATACACAACTAATTGGAGACGCTAAAAACCCTCCTACCTTGCTTGCTTCTGCTGCTTTCGCTGGAATGGCTGTCATTGGTGGGATATTTTTTGCCTAGACTCGCTCCCTCACAATCGCCTAAATATGTTCCAGACGCAGACATATACCTTGCTGGAGGGTCGGAATGGTACGCCCCGACGAACAACTTGTACGCTCTCCGTCAACCTATGTGAAGTTTATCACGCTGACACCTTTCTTCTTCCAGTTTTCGGTCCGTCAGGAACTTCATCATCGACTTGACACAGTGAGTTATCATGAAGACTTAAGACTACATGTTCTAAGCTTCCGTGTTTAGAGTTCCTGCCACCAACTCGGAAGGCACAGGAATACACTGGCAGGTAAAACTGAGTCTATAGATCGAAATAGGCCGACTTGAGCGAGTTGCATACAGGTTTCTCAAGGTACTTCTTTAATGAATATCGTGTTTGAAATGTCTACAGAGGCGGATACCGCCCACCAAGGTGTGTTTCTCATTATAAATGTTCACATCTGGCTTCTCACCTCGGATCAGGAATATGGATGGAGAATGGCAGGTGAGTTCTCCGGTTCCAAACCATCATAGATTCAACTGAACGGCAGTTCTCAGCGGGGGCTTTATGGGCGATATGGTATTCAACGTACGCTTGAGTTTCCGATATATTCATCGGATATAACTAAAAATTTGCCAACGGAGTAGGGAGGTAAATTTGGTATATGGGGTGGTAATCAACAGTCTGTCCATTATTTGTTTCGCTTGTGTGCTCTGTTTACACTGCTTCAGGTTCACAGTGCGGAATGTCTCAATGAACAACGTCCAGACAGCGATATATGGTCTTTGGAATTGGGGTAAGTGACCGTCTTACATTATATATGCAAGTGCTTATCTTCTCTCTGGTAGCGTACACGTTTCAAGGAGTGACAATTAACAACTGTCAAGTTAGCTTCCCTTCGAAACCTGCTGATGAGTATAATATTTAATTCATGCGCGCATAGGTTGGCTTTGATCTTGCGACTGGTGGTATCACAGAGGCTACCCAAGTACGTCAAGTGTTTTTCGTTGGCTCTCCGATTATAATAATCGGTTCTCACTCAGAGTGTTGGCGGAGAAGCCATCATTGACGCGATTGTGATCAATACACCAATATTTGTACGTACTTCAGAAGCCAGCACTTCCCTCGCAGGCTCCATTGTTATCAACAACGCCCAATTGACCAATGTGAGCATCGCAGTGGGTGTTCTCAATGGAGAAACGGTGCTGCAGGGAAGCACGGGCTCCTTGACTATCGATTCCTGGGGACAAGGAAATGTCTACTCTGGGACATCGACCACAGGAACGTTTACGCAGGGTGATATTGTTTCTGCATCCAAACCATCGTCTTTACTAGACAGTGCCGGGCGTCTTGTAGGGAAGATGCACCCTCAATATGCAGACTACGCTGTCGATCAGTTTATCAGCGTCAAGAGTAATGGAGCCAAGGGTGATGGAACGACTGACGACACCGCCGCCCTTCAAGCTGTCTTCGATGCAGTAAGGGACCTTGCTTCTTGTTACCAAGCTATACTCAGCCAATCATGTAGTACAGCGGATGCGCTATCATTTTCTTCGATGCAGGAACGTACATTGTAACTTCGACGCTCCAAATCCCTGCTGGAACCCAGATGGTTGGGGAAGCATGGTCGGTTATTGCTGGATCTGGCTCTGCTTTCGAGGATCAGACCAATCCTCAGGTAGTGGTGCAGGTAGGAGCCGAAAATTCCCAAGGAATCATGGAAATATCAGACATAATTTTTACTACGGTGGGACCAAGTAAGGCGTGTTCTCCTTTCTTAGTTGCATCCTAAGTATTTTCCTATCTCAGCTGCCGGTGCCATTGTAGTCGAGTGGAATGTGCAGGAGCCCTCGGGTAACAGCGCTGGCGCTGGTATGTGGGACTCGCACATTAGACTTGGCGGTGGTGAGTCGTAGCTTCCTTTGCACCATTGTCAGCCGGACATTAAGATTTTCAGCCATTGGTACCAACCTTGAGACAAATTGCCCTGCAGACGGTAGTGGGGGAACGACTGACTGCTTCGCAGCTTACATGGCACTGCATCTGACTGCATCATCATCTGCATATCTCGAAGGTAGGTAAGCCACTGGCTTTTGTCCTGGATATATATCAGACACTCACTCTTTTCAACAGGGTTCGTGAATCGTTCTTGTATACTGTGACTGAAGATTGACCAATTCTTCAGTACATGGGTGTGGCTCGCCGGTGCATTTCACTTACTACTTGATAGCTATAGCATTGGTCTGAGCATGTTCTTTACCTACAGATCATGACCTCGATGGCGATGGATATACTCAGATCACTTTGTATTCTGGACGTGGGATCTATTCAGAGTCTGCAGGGCCAGTCTGGATGATCGGCGCTGGTACGTTCTCTTTCTGTTCTTGACCATGGAGACTTCTCACTGTTATCATGATTGCTGAACAGCTTGTGAGTGAACTTCGACTGACTCAATTCGAATCCAATCAACAAATGAAATCGCATTTTAGCTGAACATCATTCATTATATCAACTACAGCTTCACAATGCGCAGAATCATTATCTTGGTTTGTTCCAGACAGAAATAGTGCGTCTCTGCCAATCACCCGTAGTATGACCCATCTCTAACTAAGATTTATAGCCATACTGTGAGTATAGTCAGTATCGTGCTCAAGATACACTCTGATGTCCTGCGAAGACCAACCCAGTCCAGAGTCACCATCACCGTTTACTTCAAGTACCACCTATAACGACCCGACTACGTTTGACTCCGGCTTTGCATGGGCAGTCAATGTGGTTAGCTCGACTGATATTATCTTCTTTGGTGCTGGTCTATATAGCTTCTATGATGTAAGGGATATTTCAATGACCCATATGTACAAACTTTTGGCTGATCATTGCCTCTTGATAGGACTACACACAAGTTTGTTTAGACACTATGTCCTGCCAGCCTCAACTCCTGAATATAGATTCTGGGTCTTCGGTCACTGTCTACAGCCTCTCAACCATCGGCGCAGTGTACCAACTCAGCGTCGAGAACACTGGGATCATCAATCAAAGCGACAATGTTAATGGGTACCAGTCAACAGTCACCGTCTGGAGCTCCTCATGACCTGAAGATTTTAAAAATATGGATAGATATAAATGCAAACATTTTGCTCCTCGGTCGTTGCAACCTCTTGCAACAGTAGTATACCAATCTATAGAAATATATTTGCTGTTGGATTTCGCTGTCAGAAGAAATCTAAGATGGAGCGCTCGAGCCAAGCGCCTAAATGTTTATTGATGTTCTTGTCCTCGCTTGTCTCTACAACCACGATGCATCCACGATGACACCATCCGGTATAACTTTCGAACAAGGATCGAACTGACGAGACTCAGCACAGATGCAACAGCCAGAACATCGTCTAGCCTGGTACTGCGTTCCAATTCGACTCCTTGAGACTGCTTCAGTTTTTCAAGCAGTTATTCCCCTTCACAAACGCCAAGTTTTCCCCTCGAACTAATTTTTTGCCGCTGGGTATCAACCCTCCTTGCTCGTATAAAAAGCTCCTCTACACGCACTTTCTTTTGTTTGAAGGGGGCTCCCTTGCACACGACCAAACCAGAGAACCAGAACGGCATGTCTGTTCATTCTCTTGTCGACAACGACTCTTCGAAATCTTCTTCCGCATCTTCATCATACTCCTCCATCTCTTCATCCTCATATACCACTTCTGTCAGCAGTCTGCCTTCAGATGCCACAGACACAACACTCACGACAGAATCTTCGATGATGCTTCACTGGAGGGAGGAAGTGGAAATACATACAATAACTCCACCTGAACTACCTTCAGATCAATTAGCTCGTCATCAGCGTAGGAGTTCGCGGGAAGTTGAGCGCGGACGCCACAGAGCACATCATCGTAATCGGCTTCATTCATGTAAAAGGGCCCGAAGTCACGAAGTCTATCGCGAGCGAGAGTTCAGTGAGTGTTTCTTGGGCTATCACTTGTTTACATTTGCTAAGAGAATTTTCTGTCAGCACGAGATTTCCTCTTGATCGTTACTTTTTGCTTCGCGTTAGCATGTTGTCTGATTTGCATGGGACGCCCTTTCGCTCTTGCAACTGCTTTGGACAGGTTCATTGGCTGAGCTGCGGTCGAATTACTGGACACACCACCATCTATGCTACCCTATCACTCTATGAAGCACAATCTTACTTCTTTCTTTGAACACCCCAGTGGACTAGTCAATATCATCACATCTTGTTGTATCTATAACCAACGCCATAGCGTTGACAAAGCGAGCAAATTTCTTGTTCTATGATACATGTAGAATTGCAGCTAGGTGAGTATACATTCAATTCTGAGAAAATCACACCCGAGGAGGCGATTCTTCGTTAAGTAAATTACACTACCTCTGTATACTCAATTTCTTCCTTTTCTGTCACAGACGTTCTCGAGGAAGACTTGAGACCCTGCCCTTTGCCCTTATAGGCATGTTGTTCTTGTTCAACAGAGCGCATCACCGTTCTGTGTGCACGCCTTGAAGGAAGTCCAGGAGCGAAGATGTAGTCCATACGTTCGAGAGGCACCTGCTTCGTTTCTGGCACATAGAAAAACACAAAAGGAATCGACACGATCATCAAGCTTGCGAAAAATAGATAAACGCCGTATCCCATTGCAGTGAACATTTGGGGAGTGAATCGCGCGATAAGGAACCTAGGGCGGCAACCATTATATATGTGTAGTTTTCGGACTATAGGAATGCTTACGCGTAGAGCCAGTTACTAGCCGCCATGCAAGCTTGAGAGAAGACTCTGACGTGCTGAGGGAATATTTCGGCAGTGTATACCCAAGGCGTGCCGTTCCACGTCGGACTATAAAAGACAGTCCACAAGTAAAAGAATGCGACTAAGAATTTTCCTTCGTCAATGTCATGATTTCCTTGGAATATATTGTATACTTGCTAGCGCTTTTCCCTCCAGAGGTTAGAGATGAGGTTGGATGTTCTGCAGGCTTGGCAACTGCAATATACGCGGCGATATAGTACATACAGACGGCACCTCCAGCAGAACCACCAATGAGAACAGCCCTTCTTCCGAATTGGTCCACCAGATAGAGAAGCCAAATCAAGGCACCGACTAGTTTAATGATGCCATATACTCCTGTAGTCAGTAAACCGCTGTTTTGACCAGTGACCCCAATTGACTTGAAGATAGTGGGGCTAAACAAACCATGAGGACGACCCCAGTCAAAAACACAACGACGTACGAGTAGTAATTAATAGCATTGATCCCTGTAGCATTCTGCCACACGAACATCGACGAACCGAGAAGCAACCGTAGCACGAGAGCTTTCGAAACAAACACAGCCCGAGCAGGACCTAAAAATCCAGCGCCAGCCAAACTCCTTTCATGTTGAATCGTTGCATCGATAGAAGCTATCTCCTCCACAATGTAAGGGTGCGCGGGTGAAAGGTGTCGGATGTACGATAAGGATTCCACAGCATCATCGTTCCGGTCGCGAGAGACCAGCCATCTAGGAGACTCGCGTAGAAAGAGCGAACCAATGAGGAGGAGACCACCAGGCTTGATGAGGATACGTGAGATTAAAGACGCGTGAGGATACGTGAGGACTTACGATGAGCTGAACCGCGAACGCAATAAGCCATTGTTTATGACCGGCAGGAATGTGTAAAGAAACACCATAGTTGATCCAGAAGCCAACCACACCGCCAATCTGCCACATGAGCTCATACAACCCAATTAGACGACCCCGTATAGCAGGGGGAGCAATTTCAGCAACATAAATGGGCTATCAAATGGTTCAGTCAAAAAATCCATAATGTATTGAAATCTTCTAACAGCAAGGTTTGAGGCAACACCGATGGCCATACCCGCAATGACGCGACCAGCATATATAGTTCCTAGGCCGATGGACGAACTTCCCCACATATGAGCGAGGAGGAACAGGTTACAGACAATAACTTACTTGGCAACCGTCTGAAGAATAGCGCCAATGACGAAAATCGCAGCAGATACAAACAAGCCCCATTTCCTGCCCAAGAAATACCCGATAGGATAACCGAAGATAGCACCAAAAAAGGAACTGGGAATTCAATTTCATGAGATATTTTCCATCAGTGAGAGCGAACCAAGCAGATCCACCCAGCTTGATACATAGAGACAATATTCGCAGAAATTATATCTAGTTCCGCAGTGGATTTCGTCGCAAGAGAGAACTCTGTCTTGAAGCTTGCAAGCGTAATCGACGTGCCAATGAAGGCAGAGTCATAGCGAATCATAGTTGCAGCAAAAGTTGCAATGATGGCATTCATGTATACCCGCCAGTTATACACTTCTGGGGGGGTTGGACGATCCTCGATTTTGGAGAGCTTACCCATGTCGATCTGTGGCAGGTATTCGTGGCAATCATGACTGTCTGTTATTTAAAGTGAAATCCAATGTATATCATAAATACGGGGAAGAAGTTGATGGCAAAAATGAAAACATGGCATTGGACAATCTTAGGATTCTAGTCATGGGGGCTTTGATATATGGAGAGATAATGAGATCCATCCGAAGGTGGGGCGCCGCAGCGGAAGAGTAGTGGATATACGAGCTACAAAGCTCAACCACGTAGTGTAGATTGCAACGTCAGTCGGGGTCGGACAACCTGAAAGCACAGTCGCAAAAGTAATTAAAGTAGACCAGCATTTATGAAGGCTATTTTTGAGAAAACGATAGATAGTAGGGGAAAGGGCAACAGATAAGGAAGTATACTTACTAAGTACTCCCTCTCCCGAAATAATAATGGTGGGAGCTAACAGGAAGTGACAAGTTAAATCTTCACAGGTAACTCATCTTTGACTTGGGATCTGAGTCCGTACCGTCCAAGACTTCCTCCTCATCCTCATTAACGGCCTCTTCCTTGCCTTCAAATCCCTTGCTCTCCTTCTCATCATCATCGTATCCCTGACCTTCACGCATCTTCCTGATGATCCCGGCCCAACGATGAATGTGGTACGGATGAGGCATCGTCATCATCGTTTTATCTCTCATAGTACCCCTGCCTGTGTTGATTTCATCGACCCATTCTCGTATCCATCGACAGAATTTCGCATATTCCCCCAGTTCAACGAATTCACTTTGAGGAGGCTCCTTACTTGCCTCCCACATCTCATATTCCTTCGCATACGCGTCTTCTACCTCTCTTGAACTGGAAGAAGGATTATCTTCTTCTTTCCCATCTTTCAGTTTCATACGGCTCATTTTATACTCCTTCACACCCAACTCAATCAATGATTCACCACCCACAGCCTCTCTCCAAAACACCACTGCGGCACAGAGTGTATCTTTCGTAGGCACGATCCGCAAAGCGCGCATGTAGAAAAGGCTGATTGGGATTTCCAATACTCCAGGGATGAGTGTTGAACTTGAAGTAAGACCTTGAGCTGTCTTTAGGTTAGAAGCGGTACCCCCGGTGAACGGGCCTGGCGATGAAGACAGGGGAAACGCAGAACGATTGACATAAGTGCTAGTGTGGGTCGACGCCGTAGGCTGCGGATACCCTTCGAACGGATACCGCTGATCCCATCCTGCTTTGATAAACTCCCGTGGTTCGGGCGCGCTCAGCCCAAGCAAAAGAATGTAATGATGAAATGCAATAGAAGTAAGCTTCGGGAGTGTTGGTGAGCGTGGATTCTTGGGATATCCAAACACTTCATCAACCAACTTCATCCGCAAGTTCGTTGACATCACCTCGGAATCGCCGGTGTTCGAAGATGAAGGGGTCGTCGTAGACGGGATCTTGAGCAATTCTAACCCAAAGCCAAGCTTTCGTTTTAATCTCTCTTCAAGAACACCGAACCATTTCGGTAATCCACCCAGATGACCCAGACCATCTCCGTCTGGATCGAATAAACGAGCGAGAGAGGGCCTTGGTAAGATTGCCGGGGAAGATATGGCATGGAGGTTGATGTCTAGGTTTTCTCTTCGATTAAGAGTTTCAGCGTGTTCCCAGATGAGTCTTAGAAAAATTTCGCGCGCGAGAAGGAATGGATGAGTCGGGGTAGTGAATCGAGAATATGTACTGAGTTCAGGACCTGGTAGGATAGATTGAAGCATAGAGGCCACCGCCGGAAGACCCGACGAAGAAGCATCAGATGAGGGTGAGAATGAGACAGGTACAGGCCAAGGCCTGAACGGGATATATTCCAACGGACTGAGAGAAGACTGTAGGGAAGTATGCGCAGGAGACGCGTTCTTTTTAATCTTGTTGTCTGTTTTATTCCTGGAGGGTTTTGACAGAGAAGACGACGTAGTATCTAAAACAAAGGGAAGTTTTGATGAATATCTCCACATCAGAACAAGGAAAAAATACAAGCAACTCACTTTCAGCATCAACGGTTTCCCAGAGTACTTCCATGATGTTCTCTACAAGCAAATCATGCCTATTCACTGAATTCAACTTGCTAGTCTCTTTCGTCATCGATCCCATTTTCGAGGATCCTTCCAATGACATTGGCTTTCTTTTGCTTTTCATATTCCGACCAAAGAGATCACTGATAACCTTCCGCAACCCAAACGCACTAACGCTATCCATTTTTGCACCCATTCTCACGGCCTGCAGCATAAGGCACACTGTTCGTGCATCCCAAGCGACACCATATCGCGAATAGAGCGCAGGCAGGAGTCGGAGTAGGAGGTCTGGGCGGGCGGAACGAGTTGCGGCTGTCGCTTGTGACGGCAAAGAGGAATCTTCAATCAAGGTCTTTCTTATCTTCTTCGTTGGTTTGTGGAGAGTGGCTGATCTAGAATTTGATCGAGTTGGTTTTAGAGGCAAAGGAACATCTACACTGGGAACCGGTAACGCGTGTTTCTTGCTTGGCCAACGAAGCAGGGTGAGAAGAAAGTCGTTCATCTGAATAGAATTCAATTGGACGTGTCTAGCGTCTGCATGACGGGCTGACCTAGCTAGACTAGAAAGGAAACTCGGAGAAGCATATGCTTCGAGTACTGCGATAGCTTCGTGAACCCTGCCCAGACGAGCTAGAACGACAAGGCAAGCAGAAAGCGCTGGCCCATCGAGATACAAATGTACGGAGTTCCGTGAGTATTTCAGATGGTTGAATGTACGAGAAAGATCTTTGAAACGTGACGATGTATATGTTGGAGGATTGGGGAATGGATAGACCAAATTTCGAGCCCACGACAAAGCGACAGGATAGTGCCGGCGAAGAAGAAGCCCATGAATGAGTGTAGTGTAGTGAGAGAGGGTTAATCGGATTGGGTGGTCTAGAATTGGATGATCAGAGTCCGGAGAACCGGGAGCAGCAGCACTAGAGTCCGGACTAACAGCGGAGTGATTGGGCTTCGACATAGTAGGAGACCATGGTCGATAGCTTGCTTTCCCTCTTTGGAAAAAATGTACAAGCATCTTGCTTGTGATACTTTTGACATCTTTGGAAGCAAGAGTGAGCGCACGAGTCCAAAGGTCTTGCGGAGACGGCGGGGAAGACTCTTGCAAGCGATCAAATTTTCGACATCTGTGAGCGGTCCTTACACGTGCCCGGTCCTGGCGCGACGAAGGGTAAACTGACGCAAATGGAGGAATACCGCCTGCTTCTGGGCCAGCAAGGACGCCTATGACGGTAGGAAGCAAGGACCGTGGAACAGATGTATAGGCAGCCGTACGAGAAGATACCGGGGAGTTGAGTGGGTCTTTGGAAGTAAGTGAGAGTGCTTTTTCGTTTGAGCCACCATTATCGAAAGTGGAGCGGAACCTGGTAAAAATTCTGGTCGCGGATTGGAGGTCGTACTTTCGCATACCATCTGTGAGATACGCATTTGAGTAATGAATTATTCAAGGAGATTTTTTAAAAAAACATACCCTTTCAGCCAACACCAACAATTTGCTCCGTGAGTAGTAGTAGGCAACTGTGAGAAACCCGGTTCATACAAAAGTAAGCGCCCATTAAGCGCCTCTCGGTGAGAAATTCTCTACTTGTGTTACAACTTTCTGGTAATCTATCATGACAACCCGAATACAAGAATTTGACAACGATCTCAGCACTCACAACGCCCACAGACTCGTAATCAATATATCAATCTGATTCAACAGCGATTCTTGACTTTGAGCTCGATAAAAGGACGTGGGAAGTTTCCATTTTTTCAACTTGAACTGAACATCCACCGCGCGCCACTATTCCGTAGATAACCGTCTTGGTATTGCCTTTACTCAGTCCAGGATCTGCGCTCTGACCTACAGTAATCAGCTCGATATGGAAAATCGTCAACCGCAGGCACTAGCTCCAACGCCTCAGCCACCTAACGCACTACCACCCATTAATGGTCCTTACCATGACTGTCCGATTCTCGTGTGGATGTTATCACTGAACCGGGAAGCAACGAAAGAGGTTCGGAGCAGTTTTTGCTCGAGATGAAGTCGGGCTGATTTCTGAGTCCTGTTTCGAAGGAATACGAAGCGTGTTATAGTGTTGTCAAAGAATGTGTTTCAGCCGACATCCCATACGATCCTACGAGCGCCGAATCCTTTCGTGCGTTGCAGAGTATTCAGACAGTGCTCGAATGCTCATTCATTGGTTCAAACAGGTCGATGTATAACTCAAATGTTACCGCTATTAATGATGAGGCATCGGCGCATACCTCGTGCGAAATGGACTGACTACAGCACTCCCTCCGGAAAACACTGGATCGAACAGGTATGCTAGATACAGATTTTTGGTGCGCGCTGTATACTAAGGGAGGTATCTCGTTAGTCTCCAGAAGACATGTCACCTGAAAAGTTTTTGCACTCGATGATCGGTTATCATTTGACCTACTGCGATTCTTTATGTGGCATGGCTATGACTCAAGGCACCCAACGAAAGGTTGTCAATATCGGTATTGGTGTTAGGAGAATAGAAGTGGAACCGCGAGGAACAGCAGCTCGTGCGTACGTAGAAAGCATGGCGCATAAGGTCCGTGACTTCCGCAAAACAAATTTTGGGCGCCCCCCTCCACAAAATTGTGCCCTTCTCATCCCTTTCTGTAGCTCACACCAAAAGAAATAGCACTCATCACGAAAGAAGGACTCTCTGACGACATAGTTTTGCGTCGAGTGAGTATCGTACTCACCTTGAAAGAGGCATACAATCATGCTGTGGGCCAACCTGTTGGGTTTGATTACTCTCGATTGGAATTTATCGTTGAGGGCTCCCATCCTTCGCATCAAACAGAAGAAACACCCTATGCGCTAGGAGACAATATTCCTTTGCAAGGATGGGAGTTCCGTCTGTTCAAAGCCCAGTTGGGAGTAGCGCGGCAAGATCAGATTTCCCAGGAGACTTATCAGTGTGTCTGTGCGTTCTTCCGAGGGTCCAGAGGAGAGAGTAGATTTGTATGGTACAACTCTGAAAAGGAGTTGGAGAATTGGGTGCAATTCATTAATATCGACCAAATGATTAAGGTCATTCCAAAGCTAATGGCATAGGTGTTGAGGATGGGAGAAATGTGTCTCATGAAGTTGAGGTAATATGTATGTCATCTCGTCGGTACGAATGTTATTGGAAATCTAAGTTTCATGTACGAGGCCCTGGCTGGCTGTGGGCGTACTGGATATATTTATGGCCTTGCCTTAGCCCACCATTACTATTTGTTCTAAGTAGATGTTACAACTGAAAAATGCGAGGAAATGCAGCAGTCTGAAACCATAACTGGATTCAACAATGGTCCTCGTCGTATATCCGAACCCCTCCTTGTCCCCAATTTCTCATCAAAGCTAAACCATCTCCAGTAGTTTGCGAAAAAGCAATCTGCCCGTCTTTCGGGTCTAGAACGCATCCATGAACAAACGTCCGGGCGGCAGCAGACAGCAAGCAGCTAGCTATACCCTTTCTGCGTTGTGCTGAAGTGACAAATATTCGAGAGATACCGAGTGCGGTTGGAAGGAGTTCGGGATAGCAGAACAGACCGCTGCTATCGTCTACGGTTACAAGTGGTCGAGAGGAAGGCGTCGCGTCATTCTCGGACCCATAAGAGCTTGGAGAAGCTATCATCATGGCATTTTCTATTCTTTGCGCGAGGATGCAGCCCACGATCTTCTCTTTATTGGGTGTGATAGCCGGAAGAAGGAAAAGATACGCTTTAGAAGCGCGTAGAGCTTCCGGTGACAGAGCAGAGGCTGATAGCGCGACGTTGATTGTCTCCAACAGTGTAGATAGCTAAATGTAACAAGTGATTGAGCGTTAAAAGCTAATACTGTCACTGCGAACTCACTTTAGAACCAATCTTGCCTCCTACGGTCGCATCTACACAAATAACCCTTCCTTTTTTCCCATCTTTCAGTTTGACTCTGTTCGGAATCTCTTTTACGCCTGCACTGGCCTTGTCTCGTTCCTCCTCCTTTCCCCATTCCATGCCTCGCTGAACTCTGGCACAATGAGCTCGATGCAGAGCTTCGTCATCTTCAGCTCCTTTCGTATAAGTCAATTTGCAAGCAGTACACGTTCGTACAGTTGACTGATCGATACAAAAGTGAAGCTGTTTTAGCGTCTTTTGTTTCGACTTTGGCTTTGAATTTGAACCCTTGACGCGTTTCGCAGACGCAACTTGAGAGTGGAGTTCGTCAAAAGGCCATTTCCTCTTGCCCGAAGAAGCTGAAGAGAAGGGAGATGATAGAGAGGTAGGAGTATCAGTTTTGAATTGATCTGAGCGAGATGCATAAGTCCGCTTCACTTTCGAAGACATAGTGGTGTTGAGATCAACGACGCGTCGACGCGTCTAAACAAATCATGATATGTCACGTGTAACTCCACTCTCTTAAGGGGAGCTTCTCGATTCAACGGCTGCAGACATTCGATATTCTTGGAGGACCCGCGTGCACTTTTTGGACTCCTAAGCAAGTCCGCTCAAGAAACTTGCCAGCTTATCCTAATTGCGCTACATACCTTCACTGGCATGTAGCTGACACTGGCATGTAGTGACACTGGCACTACTTGATACCATCTATGTACGCCTTCACCTAACTACACCAACAGATTAATACCTCCATCTGTCTTAGAAGCTGTATCAAAAAACGTCATGGTCGGAAGCGCCACTACTCAGTTCCAATGATTTTCTCAAGGTCAGAATAAAATTATACTGATTACTTTTCCCTATGTAGTATCCAAAGAAATATGTTGCCAGCTGTTGTACTGTTTGCTGTTCGATGTCTGCTGTCTGCTGTATCGTCCACCGCTTTACTCCAATAGCTTTACCAGATCTTACCGCTTTTTTTCCTAAGCTGACTTGGGGCATGGAAGCGCTGTTACGATATGCGAACCGAGACTGCTCCGGTTCCTCTGAATACACAACGGGACTAAAGGCAAGGCAAGTTCATTTTAACCATGACGAGAGAGACCACAAGGTACAGAGCAGTAGTTTACACCGTCAAGGGCGCATCGCCGGCTGCAGCGAGTCCAGCCAGTGTCCATGAATAGCGAAGGCGTCATAATACGCACACATATGGGAACGAATATCCGCACCAGGATTGGAGCTCTTGCTACATGCCATACTTCTACTTGATTAAGTTACGCCAACCGGGACCGGGCCACTGGCGTTAGATATCAGAACAATGAAGGATTTCAGGTTTCAAGTTAGCGCTGTCTCTTTCAAATTGTATATTATAGCTGGTCATATCACTCCCGAAAACCCTCTCCGGACGACGGCACACTTTCAGGACACTGCTCTCTCGTCCTGCGCTGCCTACACTCGAAGCCTTGGATTCTGAGCAGGAAAATCTTACTCACGGTCCAGGAAGATGTGATTCAATGCCCACGCACCAAAGTTGGATAGTCAATACTTCGTTCTATCAAAAAGGATTCGACGATGGGGTCAAGAATCAATACCACACGAAGGATAGACCCTTAGCCCAAACATTTCTACTGCTTTTACGCCCAGAATGACATGCGGGGAAACATCTTTTATGCCCTTTGCAGTAAGATCTCAACACCTACAAATCTTTCACTACTAAAACGAATGCAGATGTGTATTGTCATACTGTCTATTTCTCACAGGGTTGATCAAACCTACAGCCCAATGGTCAACTCAATTTGTGGGGATAGCCGAATTAGGATTTGGGTTATGAGGAAGGGTTCGTCGTAGCCATGATATCCAATAAACTATCCAATAAACAGCGCATATAATGCACATGTGTGGAACATGATATCACGTCTACTCATCGGATCCGAAGGGAAATCGAAGAATCCACAAAAAGTGCGTGTCCTATGAACTTATGAACCCTATGGAATTACTGAATCCTATGAACCTATGAACCATATAGTAGGCTGTTAGGGCTTTGACAGGAAGGTTTATGGACTGTATATCTCAAATCGGAGCCATACAGCTACCAATTCTGGCTTATAAACCCGCTACAATGATTTCTTCGCAAATCAGAGAACCAACTCTCTTTGTACTCCACTAGCACTAGTTTTCATACCCCCCCCCCGGCCCCAACACGCACACACGATGTCGCAAAGCAACGATTACTATTACTAGTACGCACTGTCTCTCTGTTGCACTAGTACCCCCCCCCCTCTAATAATTTTGCCTTTGCTTTCCATCAACATTTACAGTGGCGACGGACACGACTATGATAACTCTCGCGAGTGTCACAATGAAGACATCCCCTCCTTCAACCAGTGAGCATAAGTAATGCAATCCATGTTTAGTTGTCCTGATAAATCCCACAGCGACTATTCGAGTGATCAGCCGCATTTCACAAACGCTGGAAGCTATACAGCAAGGTTAAAGTCCACCCAGATGTCGCCGATACTACGATCTCATCATAATTTCTTACAGTTACCCACTGGCACACACACACAGCGCGCCAGATCATACCACTAATACAATGCGTCCTCAGCCCCATATGGTGTTAACAAATTTTCCATATGTTCCGACAACGCAGCCTGAGACGGATTGGACAAACTCTGCAGATACATCATTTTCCAATTCGTCATATACCCTTTTCCATACGGCGGGATCAACGACCTATGAGCCCAACCAAGTCGGTCAAACTTCATATGAGAATTCCCCTTCTCAGTATTCGCTAATACAAGGGGAAGTACGTCCCGACCTCATGGCTGTCGACCCTTCCCAGCTTGCCTACCAAGACCACTCTACGCCTCGCATCAATGAAGAGTATACTGCGATTAGCCCTTCTTTGTTGACAAGCTCTCAACCTGTACTCAAGAAGAATAAAGTGGCATCTCAAAAGGTCAAGGAGCGGGCGGACAGCAAGCGTAAATCTTCGGCCAGATTCTATTGCAAATATTGTACTTCCGATTTCACTGCGAAACATAATCTGCAGTGTAAGTTATTCGGCTTATTAGTGTTATTGTTCCTAATCTTAATTCGTCTTCCTAGATCACGAGAACTCCCATGAAGGCAAGAAGCTGTATCCCTGTCCCCACTGTAAATCTCCCTTCTCAGTTCCGCGATCGAGGGACCGCCATGGTAAAAGTTGCAAGGGTAGGAGGATTTCTGATTCCCCCGATACATAACAATGATAGACAGGAGCTTACACATGTAAAATTGCTACAATGATATTCAAAAGACATCGTATAGGGTAGATATATACAAGATAGGCAGTAGTGTAAAGAACCGGATTCGTGAAGGCCCATGGACAGTACATTATAAAGATACAAGATACTCCGCAGTAGGAGGTACAGAGAATATACATGTTACCATCAAGCTGCTACGTCGGCCGATTGGGAATAGAGCTTACTTGGCGGTGGTACATACACCTATGAAAATTTCAGCATCGGCTGATAGAATTCGAATATAAACCATTGCCTCACCCGTGCTTTTATACCGCCAGCACTAGGCAATCGAGTCTTACCCGCACTGAGCCAAGCATCAATTTCTGCTGCTGCACTGCGACCCTCACTAGCAAAGACGTAAGGCCAACTGTGAGCGACACAATGTCCAAGTCCAATCAAGGAACTTACTTGATGCCCCATACAATCAAAGACTGACCACGACGACAGTCACCCGCAGCGAAAACGCCATCCACATTGGTAGAATATTTCTGAAAGAAGGTCAGGATTGCGCTCTAAACGCTGTCAGTTTTTCCTTACTTTGGGAGGCGTTTGGATGTTAGAACGAGCATCTTGCTTCACACCGAGCGCTTTGATGACGTCGTTCTGGGGTCCTAGGAAACCAAGGGCCAAGAAGACGAGTTGTGCAGGGAAGAATTTCTCAGATCCGGGGACGTCTTCCATCTTCCATTTGCCTCCGCTGTCTTTGGTCCACTCGACACGGACTAGAGGAGAAATATTAAATTCCATCAGTTTGATTTATAGGGATGCGACATACCCGTGTTCAAGCCAGATAGTTTTCCGTTCTCATCAATAACAAAATCTTTTGTAGAGATACAATACTCCCTAGGATCTAGGTCCAAATAAATTAGGCACGGCAAGGGTAATGAACGCAAATTCCAATACCATTTCCAAAGTGAGCGGCAACCTCGGTATGGCCATAATCAGTTCGGAATATTCTGGAATATAATCGTAAGCTGTCGTACACAAGTGGATCAAGAAAGATAGTCGTACCGTGGCCATTGAGGCCATGGATTATCCCTTCCACGGGCAACGGGTGGCCTGGGAAGTAATTCGAAGTTGGTGACCGACCTCGCTCCATGACGCATAGAGGTACCGATACAATCGTTTCCAGTGTCACCTCCTCCAATGACGATAACATCCTTGCCTTTGGCATTGATATAGTTACCATCTTGCAGCTCAGAGTCGAGGAGGGATTTAGTATTTAACTGTGATTGAAATGTTCAGAAACATATTTTGTTTGATATTCCTCTATAACATACCTGCAAGAATTCCATCGCAAAATGAATTCCATCTACATCACGGTTGGGAATCTTCAGGTCACGAGGCCAGGTAGCGCCAGTACAAATGACAAGTGCATCATTTTCAGCACGAATGTCTTCAACATCAATATTGACTCCAACGTGGGCGCTAGGAATGAAAGTCTGTTTTGTGATGAGCATCCACGTGGGGGCAGGTAGAGATTTCGACTCACGATGCCTTCAGCCGCCATCAGATCAAGCCGACGTTGAACGACAGCCTTGTCCAGCTTCATGCTGTTACAGTGTCAGATCAAGATCAACTTTGGAGATATGTTTCAACGCACTTGGGGATACCGTACATCAACAAACCACCCATACGGTCATTGCGATCGTACACAGTAACAAGATGCCCAGCTTTGTTCAATTGATCCGCGCACGCGAGACCGGCTGGGCCAGAACCGATGATTGCGACTCTCTTGCCAGTTCGGAAAGAAGGAGGATTGGGTGACATCCAACCCATTTCGAAGCCCTTTTAAGAGTCAGTAGTCTTGAAGAAACCAGGTAAAGGACTTTTTACCTTATCAATGATTGCACACTCGATGCTCTTGATCCCAACCGGTTGTTCATTAATTCCCAGTACACAAGCACCTTCACAAGGGGCCGGGCAAACACGACCAGTAAATTCGGGGAAGTTATTAGTGAGGAGAAGTCGATTCAGAGCATCCTGCCACTGTCCCTTGAATACAAGATCATTCCATTTGGGTATGATGTTCGAGATGGGACAACCAGAGTCAGATTGGCAAAATGGAACACCGCAGTCCATACAACGAGCAGATTGATAGCTAAGCTCGCTCTGTGTAAGACGCGCAGAAATTTCTTTCCAGTCCTTAACACGCTTTCGGGGGGGTCTATAGGCTTCGGCAAGTCGTTTATACTTCATAAACCCGCGCGTTTTATCAAGTTTGTTGAGTCTTTGTTTTTGAGAGAGTTCATCAACAAGAGAGTCTTCAAGATCGACTACAGATGGCTCATGACGTTTTGGAGTAGCAGAGGGGAAGGGAGTTTTTGGAAGCAATATGTCTTCGAGGCCTTCGGAAGCTAGATCAACTTGGCTGGCAGTTCGTGACGGAACCATGTCAATGATACTCGAACGAAGTTTCTCCTCTTTTTCTCGAGCCGCCTGTTCTTCTAGAACTCGTTTGTAGTCCATGGGCATCACACGAACGAAGAGTGGAAGGAGATGGTGGAAGTCATGTAGGACGCGGTCTGCTACTTCTGAGCCAGTGAAATGACGGTGATCTTCGATGAGACTGCGGAGGGCGGCAATCTCGCGGGGGTCTGTCACCTTCCCTAACTCGACCATCTCCATATTCACTTTGGAAGCGAATGTATGTGCGGTGTCCAGGACATAGGCGATACCTCCACTCATCCCCGCAGCAAAATTACGACCAGTGTTACCCAGAACGACGACACGACCTCCCGTCATATACTCGCAACCATGATCACCTGTTCCTTCAACGACAGCATTGGCACCGGAATTCCTGACAGCGAATCGCTCTGCAGCAATACCTCGGATAAATGCTTCTCCAGACGTTGCTCCATACAGACATACGTTGCCGATTATAATATTTTCTTCCGCTTTGTAAACAGAGGCTTTCGGCGGGTACACGATAAGTCGACCACCAGAAAGACCTTTTCCAACGTAATCGTTCGCATCGCCTTCCAACTCAATGGTGATACCCGGTGCAAGAAAAGCACCACAAGACTGGCCCGCAGAGCCCTTCATACTGATATGAATTGTATCTCGCGGAAGACCTTCTTCACCATACAATTTCGAAACTCGGTACGATAGCGAAGTACCGAGGGCGCGATCGGTATTAACAACATCACATTCAATATGGACCGGAAGCCCTTTAGTAAGGGCAGGCTCCGATTCATCGATGAATTTGTTGTCAAGACGAATGTAAAGCTTGTGGTCTTGTTGACGAACACGGTACGTGGCAGCACCAGGTCGCATTTGCCAAGCAGGTTTCAGGATGGCTGAAAGATCAAGGTGGGCAGTTTTTGGAGTTCGCAATTTCTCATTGACCTTAAGCACGTCTGCTCTACCCACCATTTCATTGATAGTCCTAAACCCAAGTTTTGCCATATAACCGCGCAAATCTTCAGCAAGGTAATAGAAAAAGTTAATAACCTGCTCCGGTTGTCCAGCGAATTTAGCACGGAGCTGGGGATCTTGAGTGGCAATACCAACAGGGCAAGTGTTCACTATTGTAGAGGATTTCATGAGACGACGACATGAAATATGAAAGATTAAACATACGGTGACACTTCCGCATCATGATACATCCCATAGCAATTAGAGGGGTGGTGGCAAAGCCCCATTCTTCTGCACCGAGTAAACAAGCGATGGCGATATCACGACCAGTGCGAATCTGCCCATCGGTCTGAACAGTAACTCGACCACGAAGGTCATTGAGCACTAAAGTTTGATGAGTCTCCGCGAGACCAAGCTCCCAAGGTAAACCAGCATACTTAATCCCAGTCCATCGAGAAGCGCCAGTGCCACCGTCATGACCAGAAATGAGTATGTGATCAGC
Source organism: Lentinula detonsa (assembly GCA_027921405.1). Taxonomy (NCBI): domain Eukaryota; kingdom Fungi; phylum Basidiomycota; class Agaricomycetes; order Agaricales; family Omphalotaceae; genus Lentinula; species Lentinula detonsa. The sequence goes on from JANVFU010000011.1 coordinate 406,359, forward strand.
TTTAGCCTTAGAAACACCACTCGCCACGATCCCGACACCAACCTCTGATACGAGCTTAACAGAAACGCGAGCACGAGGATTGGCACATTTCAAATCATAGATGAGTTGCTTCAAATCCTCGATGGAATAGATGTCGTGGTGGGGAGGGGGTGATATCAAACCGACACCGGCAGTGGAGTGACGGGTACGAGCAATAGAACCGGAAACTTTGTGGCCAGGGAGCTCACCACCCTCACCAGGCTTCGCACCTTGAGCCATTTTTATTTGCAGTTCGTCAGCATCGGCAAGGTAGTTGGATGTCACACCAAAACGTCCCGAAGCAACCTGCTTAATGGCAGATCGCATTGTGTCTCCGTTATTGAGTACATGGGATCTCTCGGCATCTTCTCCTCCTTCACCTGTGTTAGACTTGCCACCTAGCCGATTCATTGCCACCGCCAAAGTAGAATGGGCCTCCATCGAGATAGAGCCGTACGACATTGCGCCAGTGACAAACCGATGGACAATCTGATTCCAAGGTTCGACTTGCTCGATGGGAATGGGAGCGGCGTTTTCGTAACGAAAGTCGAGAAGACCTCGGAGATGTATCTGGCTAGTTTGTGCATCGGCGTTTCGAGCGTAAGCATCGTAGGCCGTCTGATTCTTCTCTCGAACAGCGTCCTGTAGGTGGGCAATACCCGTAGGATCGTTAATGTGGGCTTCACCGCCATCTCGCCAGTGATACTCTCCCGATTCCGGCATTCCAGGGGGTAAAATAGTCTCGCGACTGGGCCACCCACGCTCATGAAGCTCAAAAGCATCCATGGCAAGTAAATCAAACGTGGCACCCTGAACACGACTGGCGGATCCAATGAAGCAGCGATCAACAACTTCGCTATGTAGACCGAGGATTTCGAATATCTGCGCCCCTTTGTATGATTGGAGGGTAGAAATACCCATTTTAGACATGACTTTGAGGATACCATTGTCAACGGAGTGACGATAATTGTCCATCAGTTCGGCGACTGTCTTATCATCCTTAATCCTAATGTGATTGTCAGAAGCCTGACGCAAAAAACAGTGCCAGATCACTCACAATTTTTCGCGTCCTACTTTGTGGATCGTCTCCAACAGAAGCCAAGGGCAGACCGCATCTGCACCGTAACCAACAAGCACACATAGATGATGAACTTCGCGGGCCTCGGCAGTCTCAATCATAAGGGCAACCTTAGCCCGTTTTTTTTGCGCGACGAGGAAATGATGTACTCCACCGCAAGCAACCAATGCTGACAATGATACACGAGACATACTAACAGCACGGTCAGATAGAATGATTACTTTTACCCCATCGTCAATAGCCTGAGTCGCTTCGCTACAAACACGCTCTAGCGCGAACTTGTACCCAGGCAGGCCTTCTTCCTTGGGGAAGGTGATATCGATAGTTCTGGATGGCCAGGTCATATAGGCCGATTTCAGGTTCTTCATCGCATTCATCTCTTCTATCGAAAGAACAGGCGACGGGAGAAGAATTCGATGGCACTGTTCAGGCTTCATTTCCAGTAAATTGCCTTCTGGTCCGACATAGGCCTCGAGGGACATGACGATGCTCTCTCGGATAGGATCAATAGGGGGATTCGTGACTTGAGCAAAGAGCTGCCGGAAATAATCGTAAATGACACGCGGAGCTGTGGCCATTGCAGCTAGAGGCGCATCGTTACCCATGGATCCAAGGGCTTCTTTTCCATCGTACAACATGGGAAGGATAAGCAGGTTAAGTTGTTCCACCGTGTAGCCAAACGCTAGGAGTTTCGGGTCGGTACTCAATGGGTAGTCATCGAGCTTAGGTTCCAATATAGCCCCACTACGCCTGGCACGTTTCATGATTTTAGGAACGTGAAGAACGTGGCTTTCAACCCAGGATGCGAAATTTTGCTTGGCCGCAGTGGACCTCTTCAGCTCCTTATCATCAACAATGCGTCCTTCCAGTGTGTCCACCAGCAACATGCGACCAGGCTTGAGTCGACCCTTTTGGACTACCTTTTCGGGGGGGATGTATAATACTCCAACCTCCGAAGCACAGATCATGATGTCTTCATTGGTGACGATGAATCGACAAGGCCTGAGACCGTTTCTATCCAAGTTCGCACCACAATAACGGCCGTCACTGAATGCGAATAGAGCAGGACCGTCCCAGGGTTCCTGAAGACAGGCGGCCCAATTGTAGAAAGCTCTCTTTTCGGGTTCCATGTTTTCATTACCCTGCCATGCCTCAGGTATGAGCATCATTATCGCTTCTGGCAAGGTAACGACTCCATTGACGACGAGTAGTTCAAGGACGTTGTCGAAAGCAGCAGAATCGGAGCCACCAGTTTCAATGATAGGATATAGGAGGTCAAGCTCATCGCCGAAATTCTGCGAAGAAAGGACGCCTTCACGAGCATGCATCCAATTCTTGTTTCCGCGCACGGTGTTGATTTCACCTATAGGACTACGTTAGGCAGAAATCTTGGAGAAAAGGAGGGAAATCATGAGCACCAACCATTGTGAGCAGCCCATCTCATTGGTTGAGCCCGATCCCAGCTAGGAAACGTATTCGTAGAGAATCGCGAATGTACGAGGGCGAGATGGGAACAATACAACACATGGTTCAAATCATGATAATAATTGTATACTTGAGGCGGGGAAAGTTGCCCTTTGTAGACAATATTTTTGGTTGACAGAGAGCAAATGTAAAATCCTTTTGCCAGAGTTCTTAGAAAAGTAAGACAAACATTAAGCTTCGTTCTTTGTATATCTATGGCAAGAGAAATCCACAAACATGCTATGTGTTGCGTGCTTTCGAAGAACATAAAGTTGTCGTTCAAAATGCGTTGCATCGAAGGTACCACCTTGGCTGATCGCACCACTTCCGTAATGAGCACGAAGGACAATAAAAGGCTGAAGGATGGCGGGTTCTTTACTGCTCGCAGCAGGTCCAAGAATGGATCCATCAGTCGGAACTTCTCTCCAACCAAGAACGCGAAGACCGAGATCACTCGCAATCTTGGAAAACACAGCCTGTTGAGACTGAAGTCCTACCGGATCATTGGCTTTAAAGAAGACGTTGCCGACTGCATACTCTCCAGGCTCAGGAAGGGTACATCCGAGATCTCGTTCCGCTTCTCTTTTGAAAAATCCATGAGGTATACCTGTCATTACACCGGCACCGTCTCCATCTCTACTATCGGCACCAGTAGCACCTCTGTGAGTCATGGCGCAGAGCAATTGACGTGCATCGGAAACGATTTTATGGCTAGTTTGACCCTTCACATGACAAATGAAGCCCACACCGCAAGAATCCCTTTCGTTTTCGTTCATGTACAAGCCCTGATTAGCGGGGAGCGAGGCCGCAAACGATAAAGGGTCACGGTCGACCGCATTGAAGCTACTGATATTTTCTGCAGTGGCAGATTCAGATACAAAGGGTAAAGATTCTGAGGAAGGATAATCGACCAGGACGCTGGCCATGGAATGAAGTGGAGCAAATATTTATGCAAGCTAGAGGATAAGAATACTGCGATACGGATCCTGTTGGTGGTGGTACAGGTGTAAGGAGTAGAAAAAATTAGTCGCCGTTCGGTCGCGGGTCGCCGGTTATCAACTCCGTTCAAGACGGGAACCAATCAGAGGATTCGGATTTACTGCTCCCGTATGGCTTCCGTTACTTCCCGAACTTTAGTCCTTCAATGCAGTCAGCTGCTGCCCGTGCATATACAAAACCTGTCAACTTGGTCATTACACAGTCAGGAAAGGGAAAAATGCTCAGCTTTCAGTAATCAGAAATCTTGTGCGAAGGGGTACAACGTGACAATGCGTGACCAGGGCGTACTTACTTCGGGTATCCGTCGGATTCATCCGCCCTCATCCGACGAGAATTTTGATGTGAGATCAAAAAGAAAAAAAAAGAGAGAGAACGTTCAAGGGTATAATATTATACATAGTACATGCTTCCCTCTCCATCTGAAATCAAACTTTTATTTGAACAAGCTCATATCTAGGATTCCGTTTCAAGAATTTCATCCCTAAATTTGAGCCTAAAATGTTTTTTTGGTCTTATACAGCTTGATAACTGCAAGTATAGGTAGAAGGGAAACTTATTGGCTGAGCTGCTTGAGGATAAGAATATGATTTTTTCCAAGATGATACATAAAAGGAAATTATGATAGCGGACACATCTGTTCTAGCGCCCAATGTACGAATTGGATTTGAGTTATTGTGTTCAATTTCAATAATCAGAAAGCACAATGGTGCTTCTTGCAGTATGAGTATGCTGGCAGTACAGTTTGTATCCATAAATGGCAGCCTGAAAAGTTGTCGGAAACTTGAGACTTCAGAGTACGGTTTACTTAATAACTTCAAGTAGTAAATTGGTGCATGAAGCACTTCAAGCTCCCTTGCATTGCATTTCGAACGTTTTACCAGGATGAGCCGCACTACATCACTGAGAATCCGAAGGGACGTGGCTATAAGGTTACGCCAGACATGGATCCCACCCCAAGTCTTCTCTACCCTCTGGCTCCAGGTTGGAATTATTCCTCACGGCATTCACCAGCTCACACCAGCAGACGTCCCTCCATGACTTTACGATTCTCTTTCAAGCTTCCTATGGAAGCCTCGAACCTTAAGCTGGCATTTGTTTCATGATCTGCCTCTGGAAGTTTGACGTACTTCCCCCAATACATGTTCACTGACTCATTACTGACCTCCCTCAAGCCCCCCATTACCATATTACAGGTCAGTTTCACACAGAACCCTATCTTTGCGCTGCCAAGGGTTCAAGTTTCTCACATCTTCACCCTCAGGCTGACGCCGTTTGTACAGCATTCTCTCGCACTGTGCATGGCCTTGGAAAAATAGCTCAAATACGGATTAGACTGCAGGAGAATTTCTAACCACACTGGAGGTTTTGACTTTACATCCAGCTCCTCGGAAATCTTTCTGCAATCTCTACCTCAAGCTCAAGCCTCTCTACCCTTGTTTACCTCTTCCGCACTCCATCTCCCTTTCAAGGCCTAGACGGCGTCTCTTCCATGGTGCACCTCTATTTTTAACTCTGTACGAAGTACCTCTGGCATCCATTAGATATGGTTGTGGATCGTCCTTTGTCGGTTGTAACTGAAATTTTGTCGCGTACTGTGAAGGATATTACAACTTTCTGACTGCGAACAAGAGTAAATCCGGACCGGAGAGATTAAATGATTCATGAAACAGAAATGAAGTGTTCAAGTTCAGGTGCCTTCGAGCCATTGAACAGCAAGCGAATTCATATTAGTATCACTGTAGTGTAACAGTTGAATACTTTGACACCGTCATTTGTCAAGTTTCCCTTAGAGGAAAAGGTTCCGAGAGAACTTGTTACATCTGTTTTTCATCTCAGGCGAAATCGTCGTTATATTGGGACCACCATTTCACCTTGATTGAAAATAGCAATTTCTTTTGAGAAGAAACTGAAGTGGCTTACCGTCAAGTAGGGGCAGTTGTGTACATATCCGATTCGCAGCATGACGGGCTTTCACTGTGTTCAGAATTGACTTTTGAGAATGGAAGAGGCTGAAGAACCACCAATCACCACTGTTTAGTATTCGAAGTGTCAACCTGAGCTCGATGTTTTCGAAGGAGAGATAATGGGGTCTGTTTTTTTCGGTCAAGAGCTCGAATGGATGTACATGGTTATATGAACGACGAGGCCCTGAGCCATGACCACGGAGTTGGAAAAAGTCGCAATGAGGTTCGCGGGAAAAGCTTTGCACTTTCTTCCATGAATTTTCACAAAAACAACTACTCGAAAAGGTAGATTCTGTTGGGAACTTGCGATTTCGAGAACGGACCGAGTCCATATACTCATTAAACCATCTCCTTGCACTCTTCCGTGGAGAAATAAGCGACGTTCGACATCTCCGACGAGCTGGTGGCACTGGAATAGCTTACATGAGGAGTACAGAAGGCGCCGAAGTTCAAGATCGAAAACGAGTCATGAAAACTCACGGTGATCTCGGTATGGTCCAGTATCATTGCTTGGATCACGAACAGGATAACAATGGAACATGACAAATGTGACATAGAGAGCAGGAATTTAGCCAGCACCATCATGCAAAGCACAACAGACAGCGGCTATAAATGTTTTGAGCCCATAGTTGAGAAAAAGAAGACTTTGATAATATACCTTTGTGATGTCCATTATATTGGCGTACCGTTTCTCCAGACGCCATTTCCCATAACCTCGCAGTGTGATCAGAAGATGCTGAAGCAGAGATGTATATTTTACGCCTTGGCACAAAGACTATCAAAAACGTACCTGTCACCAGATAAGCGGAATCTGCACTAAAAGCACAATCCCATACCCAGCGTTGATGGCCGATTAACACTCTTTCTTGCTTGAACTCATAATTCGAGGATATGGACCAAATTGCAACTGTTGTATCCGCAGAACACGTAGCTAGACATCTAAGCAGGGTGAAAGTCATGAATGAATTCAAAAGATTTTGCGCTCACTTGGCATCAGGACTCAACAAGCATCGAGTCAGATACTTATTATGTGCATGAAAGGTAGTGACTGCCTGAAAGCGAGGAAGACCGGAGCTTTCATCGTTCACCTTCCACACGTAACATTGGCCCTGAGCAGATTAAGCCGCAAAGTGAGCTTACTATATTTCTATCGAATGAGGGACTATCTCGGTAAACGGACCTTGTTGTTACCAGCGACCAAGCAAGAGCCATCTAAAGCCAAGCTTATTGAACGAATGGGGGTTTTTCCGGCTGGCGTCTGCGTTGTGATTAATATACAAGTTGGAAATTGAGGTCTCTAGCGCACCAATTCATGAGAGCATATGTTTTCTGATAAATCCCATTGTTTTATACTCCCAGCCTGGTCGCAAGAGATGAGCTCCCCCTGATTTGGATGAACACAGACGTCGTTCACTGTTATAAGTTATAGCTGATTTGGAAGAATCTTGGTACAAGTAATTCGAAAGAGTTTACCAGCATTGCCATTATCGTAAGTTCGATGTAGATGTCCACTTCTTCGTAAGAGAAATTCAGAGTTTCATAGAGAATTAAAGGGTTCAATTGACAAACCGAAGATCCCAAATCTTAATCGTCCCATCCTCACTTCCTGTCACTAACCATTTGCCCTCGCTGTGGAAAGATACAGACGTCACGTTCTTGCTATGACCCTCAAAAGTGATAAGCTGAAGCATAATTAGTCAAGTACACGGCCATGAATGGCATTGGAACAGTTACACGCTCAGATGAAGCACTAGCAATGTCATAAATATCGACTTTCTTGTGAATGGCTGCTGCAAGTAAGCGTTTACTGGAAAGTATGAAAGTTGATGCTGCATTCTGGGGGATAGAGAAGTCGTGCTCACTCGGGAGAAATGGCGAGACGATTTACTTGCTGCATGTAATATTATCCGAAGGTTAGTCTACTATACAGGAGCTGAGAATTATCAAAGCTCACCCCAGATTCTCCTGTACGTGTGATGGATCGCGAACAGATTCCACTCCAAGCCTCCCAGAAACGGATTTCATGGTCATAAGAGCCTGTAACCAGTATTACCGACATGTCGTGTCGAGAGGCACTGGCCTTGGAGGATGAAGTTGGAGCTGGCATGCAATTTCAGACTGAGAGCTGAGCTCAGAAGAGCGATGTGCCGACTGCACTGCACGTGATGTAATTTAATTACTGTATTAATATTTGAATGACACTGACCCGGTTTCTTCGAGGAACATGTCCTCGGAATATCCTAGAATATCTCTAGCGTCATGAAATTCAACGTGCTCGTATCGACGAACTGCAATTTGTTCCTTTAGAATCAATTATCAAGATACTGTTCAATGGTTGGATCTTTCTAGATGCTATGCGAACGCAATGGGTGCAAAACGCGTGTCTATTGCCTTTACGTTCTAATAGATCAATACGTGCCTGCTTGGACTCAGTAAGCGTCTGATTTATAGGATGCGAAGTTCTTCTAGGCCTATTTCCGATATGATGGTGATTGATCTTCATCGACGCGACTACCTTGTGCACCTGTTTCCGAAATATACATAACACTCCTTCAAGCTTTTTCGATTACCCGATCGCATAACCTGGGAGAGCCCGTGTCATTGGCCTCGGAATTTCGATAGACTGCTGGCTATTCCTTCCGACCCTCGAATTCATAACGCGAATTCAGGACGAAGCGCGTCCCTCGACTTCATATGCATGGTTTTCGCTGTCATTAATCTAAGCTCATGAAACTAGCCTTCCTCCCTAGATTTCACTTAGATGCCCTATCCCCGATTTCTACTTCCAATTCAGACTTCGGTAGCCTACCTGGAGGTACTCGATCGTACAGGATACCTACATTTCAGTTCTGGTTCTCGCGTTTCTACCTGGTATAAAGAGAACTGTCCTCTATCCTTGAAATCACGAAACAGTACAACTATTTTGGCTATGAATCACTTTCCTGTACGCGCTCTCATCCACCGTTCGTTCGATGCTCATTGAATTGCTATTCAGCAGGGAACTCGCGTCTATTTCTTCTCAGCTCAGAACCAAACTATACGAGGTTCGGTGTGTGGCCATTTGGTCGCTGGAGATGTGAGTATCTGTTCTTCAGTTCGCTGCAGTAAGTCAGAGACTCACCACATTATTCAGGGAACTCTGCTTTTGCGCATCCAGCCCGATGGCGGCGCGACGGTGGTAACCTTACCGTGAGTCTCATCCATTTTAAGGCAAGAACTTACTGACATAAGGAATGTTCAGAGCGGCAGCTGTGAACAAACTTTAGACAACTGTCTTCTCGATAACGCTATCGATTTTTTCGATGGTTTCGAACGTATAGATGGACTTTATGTATTAGTTCCCCCTACTATTCACGACTGTATCGATCGTCTCCGTATATGTATCCATTCTGTCCCATTTATGTATTGCTATTCAATTTCTTCGTGGAGAGTGAAAAACATCACCTTCTTGCTTATCAGATTCATCCTGGGAGATCGACAACCACTGTCTTTCGACCCCAAAATGTATGCAATACTGAAGCCACATGTTTCGACCTTCTTTTTCTGCCTGGTATAAGGCAATCAAAGAGTTGATGTAACGTCTGTTAAATAACCGTAGAATTGAATGTGGCTTGCAAACCTTCATACTTCAGCTGAACTTTGATATGTATGACACTCCACTACACCTCAGGCCAACAAAGATCACCTCAAATTTTGATCACAAGGTGTTCTGCTTGTTCTGAAGACATAGAACGTCTATGAGTGGTCAGTGTGACTATGATGTTCAAGGACGTCCTTATTATTTCAATATCAGATTAGGAATGGTCCTGTCGTAGGATGGGCTCACTCGAATCATGATGCTCATGCGTTGTCCAGCCCCATTAGCGAATGCGCTGTTCCTCAAAATGGAATGCTTGTATTGATATCGCACAGTGTCACTATGTAAAGTAGAAGGTTAAGAATTGAAGCAATGCTCACACTGATATATTCTTGCCTTTGTATATATATACTTCCAGAAGGCAGAAGGATTTCGGCTACCTCATCAGGATTTGCGCAACTTTCCAGCCGAAGGATTCGATCCGACCCAAGGCTGACTCCTAAGATCCATCTTCCACTCGCGGATACATTATCCACATGGGGAAGTATTTCACCGTCCGACGCCAAGTGCAAAAGGTGAGTTTGGATGTTAGAAGAGGGGAGCACAGATTGCAATCGGCTCAAAGCTGGTACAAGTCCAGGAAATTCAGCTGTCGGCCAAGACGTCAGATGCGTTTCTCGATAGTTGTGGATGACGCCATCGTAATGACCCTCAGCGAAAGCGAATTTAGCATTAGTATGACGTCTCCATATACATAGAAGATATGGGCTTACCTGGAGGAATTCATAACAGTCGTCGGGTAAAAACAATTCAGAAAGGGGAGCTTCATAGATAGCAGCAGCAGTATTCAGTTTGGATCTGGAATTTTTTCGTCTTTTCTGAAATCTCCTACTTCCCGCGGCATCTAATCTCTCAAGAGCAGCTGAGAGGAGCGTTCTTTGTTCAGACACAGAAAAGAAGTCTGGAACGAAGTGGAAGTCCGAAGGAATAGTCCCGCGTAAATTAGCCAAAGAGAAGAGTCTCCTCGATAGCATCTTCGGAGGAGGCTGCAAGAATATGAGATTCAGAAATGAGATGAAAGGAATGAATTATGAGTTCGGATCCGAATGAACTCATCAAAGTACTGGACAAAGTTTGAGCTTGTTTAAGCGCCTCTGGCTTATACCATGTGACCTGACAATTTCCGCGTCGCATCTCTTGTAGACTGTATGTCTACAAGCCTGAAATCTCACTCACGAGATGGTTCAGAAGGCTTAGAATCTCGTATGGTGCCCTGAATTCTACACTGACCTTCACAATGATTGATCACCTCACAGGAGAATCGCAGTCGAATTTAAAAGCTGCTATTGCTCGCACGGTGACTCGAGGCATCGCGTTATATTTTTCTCGACCTGTCAGGCTATTCAGGCCCTCTAAAGGTAGAATTGGACTCTAGATCCTATGCACAAATGACCGTCTGAAAGTCTTTGATTTTATTCAGTTTCTGGATGGCATTCTCTACGGGGTTTAGCATCACAGGAGGGATCATCGTTGACGCCTGGATTCGTTAAGTCTCTAGTGAAGGACCAAGGTGTCAGTCGATTGTCACCGTGACAATTTGCCCACCGCCGCTCAACCAATCGTACAGCTAATGGTCTTACCCAAACATTTTGTACCACCCATGCTTGTGAACACATTACTAGGGACAGTGCTATGGACGACTTACACAGAAGCTTCGAAAGTAATTGAACCTCACCTTCCCCGTCATCCTACTATGACTGCTGCATTATCCGGTGCAATTGCTGGCGGATTCCAGGCAATTGTCGCTGCTCCTGCAGAAAATGTTCGATTACTTTTTGAAGGCGGTTTTGGATATCATTCTTGGTCGCATGCTTGGAAAGACGTCTTTAGAGGTACAGAACTTCGCGGTACCACCTCTCGGATGGAAAACATTGAAGATGCTCGGCAAGTACGGCGTTGGATGAAAGAAGTTGGTGATATGGCTGGCCGTGGCTGGAATGGCTGGTATTGGGGTTGTGCTAAGGACATGACTGGTTTGCCAAAATGTCCCTTCTACTCATATTCGGAGGGTCCTCACCGTGATTTGTTCAGGTTTTGCTGTATTTTTCTCGATTTTCGAAGTCACCCACCGGATAGCTCTTCATACTCGGGAACGTACAACAATATTTGTCCGAAAGACTTCTTCCTCTGATGAATTTCTCATGCGCCACATTCCGAGAACCATTTACGGTCTCACTCTGGTATCCGGGGGAGTATGTGCTGACTCGGCGTAATTGAGAAATTGATTGATGGCTCTTCTAGGTTTTAGCTGGTCTTGCTTACGAGCTGACAGGTCGCCCGTGGGATCATGCAAGGCGCATTGTTCATATGCAGAAGCTGCAAAAACCCAATGAGCGCATTCTTTGGTCAGCGATACTTCATCAATTTCGCCAAGACGGATTGCCTGTGTTTTTCCAAAACCCTGCTCTTGCGACCGCCAAAAATTCTGATTCATCCGTGTACAGAGGTTATCGCCCCAAGATGGCCGTAGCGCTTCGAACATTGGGCAGAGTGGGCCCATGGGGAATTGGTTTCCTAATTTACGCGTCTTTTGGCCCTGACATGAAATAGTAGAAGAGACACTCACCCTAATCACTAACATTATCCGTGATAGTATTTGTCTGTTCGAACTCCACCCATCTGTCAAAACGTATTTAATAGATCGTGTTCAAGGATGGAACATCTAGCATAGGTTCATGGCTCGAAGTCGTGTGTGCTCACAAAGGACCTCGGTATGAGTTTATCCTCTCACACTCAAATACGTATTGATCTTGAAGAGCGAGAGGTCAGAGAAATCGTTTCGAGGTAGCTCTGACATGCAACGAAGGCAGGGATTTCTTCAAGCCACACTCCTGGTAAGATCCCGGTCCATAGCCGCGGAGTTGAATCGATCAGTAGGCCAATCTGCCAAACGTAACTTTCTTTCCTCGCCGTGAAATTAAACTGAACACACGCATTATGCTGGTGGATGAAGTTTTTCCGTGTCAGCTTGCAATTGTCGACGGAGACCAGTGTTCTGGATGTTGTAGAATGTACATTACAACAGATGTGGCTTTCGTTTGCTCGTATGTAAAGCGGACCCTTTATTGCTGAGAAAGAAGAGATTACATGGTAACAGCTGTTAAAATTTTGAATGAATTGGCTGAGTGCAGAGGTCGTTCGAAGCACGACCGGATACAAGGTCCCGAGGCGAGTGTCTGATATTGCCTGTTGCATAATTTGTCTGCAGGTCCCAAAATTTCTCAGCTATTTACTGTATTTGTATTTTGGACGGGAGCCCAAGTCCAGGTTCAGAGAAGACGCACGTTTTTTGCCGCACGATCCATTTGTTTTCAATATTGAATTAACAAAGCAGGTGCCGAAAATGATTATTAGTAGTACCCCGTGACGATCTCTCATAGACGCTCAAATTATATAATCAGCGCTCGTCGATATTATACATTTTTCCCCAAAGCCTCCTTCTAAAATTTGTGAGAATGCCTCATTGCACTCGTAAGGGATGTGGAAAAGATTTCTCTGAAGAGAGTCTTGAAAGCTGCTTCTTTCACCCTGGAGCTCCAGTACGTAGAAAGTTCAGATCGGATAACAGAGATGTTTCTAACTCGCGTGTACAGGTCTTTCATGAAGGTTTGAAGTCATGGTCTTGTTGCTCGGATAAGAGCAAGCCAGTTTTGGACTTTGATGAATTCTTGGCAATCAAGGCGAGTCTGTAAATAGAAGATTTACTCAATGAGATCACTAAAGGTTTTGTCAAAGGGATGCGTCGAGACTGATCGTCATACGAATGATATTCCAGAGCCCGAATCGAAGGCTCCAGCTACTTCTACTGGAGAAAAGGAAGTACCCCAAAAAGAACTTCATGCCTCTGCAGCCTCCTCCGACCCCGTGCTGTCTAGTTTTAACACCATAGCTATCCCAGCGCCACCGCTGCGCTCACCACCAGTATACGAAGAAGAAGAAGACGATCTCAGCGTAAAAATCGCCATAGGAACGCCCTGTCGGCGCAATGGTTGCACCACTACGTTTATCAGCGACGAAGAGAACAGATATGGCGAGGGCGATGGCACTCATTGTAACTATCATCCCGCACCTGTAGGAGCTCTGATATCGATACCATGTTCGCCTTCTCATCTGCTTCTTAGCCTGTATTCAGAGAAGGAAGTAAAGTACGTTCCTGTCGCGATAATATCTTGACATACTCATGACTCGTTTTAGGGCTATATGTGCTGCAAACGCAGAGTTCTCGAGTTCGAAGAATTCCTCAAGATCGAGGGATGTAAAACAGGGCGTCATCTCTTCTCTCCCAAGGTAAATCCAGACAAGGTCAGCTCGTATTATGAATGAAAACCGGGATATTTAGGAGTAACCCGCGCACATGCAATTCTTTAGACAGAAGAGTTTACCACCTGCCGGCTAGACCACTATCAAACTTTGGATCAAGTTCATGTATCCATATTCGCAAAGCAAGTAGACAAAGATCGTAGCAGCGTGAAATTCCATGAACAGAGTGTGAGTTTCTGTGTACATTTTGTATGAGAGGCATTCAACGTGCCACAGATATCTATCGATCTTTATTTACCAGGATCCAAGAGATTCTTGAAAACAATCGATCTATTCGGGCCCATAGCTTCCGAACAATCTTCTGTCCAGTATTTTGGAACAAAGGTTCGCAATATGAGTATCTAATAGTCTGCATTTACTGTTCTAAAGCTGAAAGAACCTTCTCAGGTAGAAGTGCACCTCAAGAAGCAGGATACCAGGAGTTGGACCATATTGGAAAAACCCACACATGACCTTGGAAATATCGCATTAACTTTCGGCGTAACAGGTCGAACAGGTACTATTGGCGCGAAGAAGTCTGTTCTGGATGTACAGAACATTGCCAGAACCCAATTGCCTTAGAGGTTCCACACTGCTAAATAAAGCATATGTTAGTACTCATTAAATGGACTATTGCTATTGGTCCCGTATTATCATACTCTAAAATTTATAGCACTCCAGGCTTCTCTATGATCGTGAACATTTGGATAGAATCCCCTGCCTGCAAACCCGAAAAGTTGGCCAGACTTAGACCAAATTCAGATCCTTTTCGTACTTCCATAACATCCTTCTTAATCACACGCAGGGTTTCAACTGGACCTGTGAGGACGCATTCGATTACTATGAAGTACAAAATGAGATCATCAAATTTACCTTCGTGCACAGTTTCACCATTTCGAATCACTCGGGCTTGTTTCGAGCGCTCCACCATTCCGTTCGTTACCCTGCAACCGGCGACTTTGACCACCTGTTTTTTTGCTTGAATGTCGAAGGTTTGTAAGACTTGAGCTTCACCAGTAATTTTCTTCTCTACGATGACAGGAAGAAGTTTGATGACATGATCCTGCACATCGTCCATGAGTTTGTAGATAACACCAGACGACAGGATGGTGACATTCTTCTGAGCCGCGGCACTTTGCATTTGCTTAGAGGCATTGACGTTGAATGCGACGATCATGCCTACAAGTGGGACACAAGCAATCAGACCACATTGGTAACTAAAATATTAAAAAAACAAGCACACACCGCCTGCGGTTTGTGCCAAAGTCACGTCACTTTCAGTGACATCTCCCACACCGGACGAGATGACTTTGGCGATGGCCACATTGTTGCCTATGCCTTGAAGAGCACCCACAACAGCCTCTGCACTTCCACTAACATCTGCCTTGATGACCAAGCGCAGCTCTTTGGGCCCGTACTCAGGCTGTTCTTCCGAGGTAACCACATCTTTCCCTGATTGTAGCTCCAGTTCTCGCTTTTCCCTGTCTTGTCTCCGAGTTGAATTGATAGCCTCCATATCTGCAAGAGATGACTCTATTTCAGCTTTTCGTTGTCGATTCGCGATGGCCTTTTTGATATCCGCTTCGGAGCCTTGCAGAACATCACCACCAGCACTGGGCAGGGTTTTCCATCCTGAAATAGTGACAGCCATACCGGGAGTGGCTGCCTTCACAGGTTTTCCATTTGAGTCATTCATAACGCGAACCCGTGCGTAAGAGAGGCCACTGATTATATGCGAGCCGATCTTCAGGCTGCCACGAAGCACCAAAACGGTCGCCACAGGTCTATGAAGATGATCAGGGTCAAGTGCGCAAATGGTACATAGTCAACCCACCCAAGGCCTTTGTGCATATTCGATTCGAGTACATAGCCATGGGCAGGACCTTCTTGTTCTGCACGCAAATCTTGCATTTCGGCCATGGCTGACAGCGTTTCAACGAGGCTCGGTAGACCTTCACCAGTTTTTCCGGACACATTGACTGCGGGAATATCTCCACCATACTGTTCTAGCTGCAAACCTTCCGCAAGTAAGGAATTTTGTACCGCTTCCTATAAAATCCGTTCGGCTCCGTTGAGCCCATCGTGCGATATTGATGGGAGTAGTTCGTGAATCACTTACGATGCTAATTCCAGGCTTGTCGACTTTATTAATGGCCACTACAACTCCGACCTTATCTTGTTCTTTTTTGATGAGATTTATCACCTCATGAGTCTGAGGCATGATGCCGTCATCAGCGGCGACGACGAGAACGATGATGTCGGTTACACCAGCACCCCGTGCACGCATAGCAGAGAAGGCAGCATGACCTGGAGTATCCAGGAAAGTGATGGTTTTAAGGCCGTTGTCGTTGCTAGTTGAAGGGACTGGGACTGAGAAAGCACCTATATGTTGGGTAATTCCGCCAGCTTCGCCTTTGGCTACAGAGGTAGATCTGAGGGTGTCGAGCAGCGTAGTTTTTCCGTGGTCGACGTGCCCCATGATAGTCACGATAGGAGGACGCAGAGGGACAGATCCAAGCTTTGGGTGCGGGGGCCTGTTCAATAATCAGCTGTCAACCTTTCAATGTGTCCGACGCAAGGAAGACTGACGAGGGATAGATATCAAATGCCATTTCATCATTCACGATAGGATTTTTGCCAAATTCTTCCGCGAGGAGGACAGCATAATCTGACGTGAGAACTGACACAATGCGTTCAAAACCAAGTCGAAGGTGGAATGTGACGCGACCCACCATGATCATACGAAGTTTCTTCCCCCATTCCTGACTGTTCCATCTTTCGTTGCAAGCGCGCTGAAAGCAGATTTAATGAGGTGTCAAGACCTTGTATATGAGACTCACCGAGCCTCACATCTAACAGTTGAGCCAATTGACCAACGGAGACTACAGAAGGGATGTAAACGTCGACAGAGACTTTCCTCTGGACAAAAACTTTTTTCTTCCGCAATTTTTCCCTTGGTGTTCGAGCTGCACGATGATCGTTTTGATAGTCGACTATGTGTTCTGGAATAGCCCTCATTTTCGGTATTAAAGATCCACGTCTTTCGGGTTTAGGACCAAAGTGAGATTTGTTGGTTCCCCTGCGGGCATCAAGCGTATCAACATACGAACCCCATAAATCTAGATCCGAAGAGGCTGAAGTTGAAGGAGCAGTTCGTGTACTGGAATGAACGGAAGATATGAGCGAAGAATTTCTGTTTGTGAGATAATGCTTCGAGGTGCCATTTCGAGAATTCGGACTATCCTGTCCCAAAAGGTGATTTCCATCGGAAAATTTCGCATTTTGTGCATGTATGTTCGACAACGGAGGTGGCCTTGTATGAGGGGCCTCTTCCCTGTCCAACATAACCTGCTGCCGGAGAGCTGGAGCTGCTTTATATGTAGAATTAGGGGATACAGGCGCAGGGGTAGGCACAGAATTCGTCGGCGAAGAAGCAGCAGGAATTATCCTTGACCAACTGCGAGCACGAAGGGGTAGTCCTGCTGCAGAGGAGCTTCCGCCTTGCAAACTTGGTGAGCTGCTAGCATTAGAGACAGGAGATGACGAGTATGAGGCCGCTCCGGTGTCACGAGAAGTGTTCGTCTGAGGAACAGGCTTTTGAAGTCTCCATTTGTTTTCATCTGCGGAAACCTCCGATCCGGACTATAGTTGGCGACCGTGAGTGTTAGAGAGCGACTTGATACAGTAAGTTTACCTGAAGCTTTGTTGCTGTAGATGCGGGTCTATATTTCTGAGAACATTGGCGACATATGAAAGGTACAGCCTGACGGGTTCGATGCATGAAAAGTAAGGGTGACCTACCGGATGTGTGACTGCGTGACCTTGTAAATAGTTCCCGCTTCCGTGCTTAGATGCTTCCACAAATTTGTAGCAGATTATCATTGTCAACCCCTCTCAAGAGTCGTCAGGCATCCTATATCAGATACTATGCAATATCCCGCTTTCCTGGACGTGGAAAACCAGTTGGGGTCGGCAGACATCAGCAATCTTCGGTCAAACCGTCGAGCAGGCAGGAGCCTTCGGAAAAGTCTTCCGCTTCAGCAGAATCACAGGAGGACCCTTCTGTAAGCGATTCCCCGCTATGGAGATCTGGACAGTCTCTTGATGCAAGTGGCTCAGCTGAAGGCCTCGAACGCTTGCTTGCGAACGATTCGTTAGTTGTAGAAAGGTATTCATCTCTCGTTCCAACTTTGACAATGATGCACATTCATACGTGATATTATAGGCAAATTGAAATGTTGAACATCTTTATTGGCTTTGAACAAACCAACAAATACTCCATAAGTCAATATACAGTTCAGCCGCTTGAGACTTTGATGTCACTCACAGAGTCCTTTCTAGGCAATTCTGCCGGTGAACAAGTTGGCTTTATAGCTGAAGAACCTGGTGGTTTTCTTTCTTCCTTCAATCGACAGATCTTCGCAACGCACCGACCCTTCAAAGCGCTTGTTATGGATCCATCCGGTACCCCAGTTCTTTGGGTGCTTCATTAATTTCACATCTTACTAGAAAAGTCACTACTAAACTAACGCTACCATAGGTTCGACGTCCTTTTGCCTGGATCAACTCAAGAATGTACGTGCAACGCCCTCATACTGGCCAGGAAGTCGCGGAAGGATCTCCAGCTGTGCTCGATACTTTCTCCGAGGTGCAGCAAATTTGGCACCCTTTTAGACGACGATATGACCTTTTCTTGCGGTAGGTTACATATAAATATTAATCAACATCTTCCCTTCCTGAATGATTTCTCGCGTTCAGAGATAGCCCAAAGCGAATACTGTCCTTAGCTTCAGACCCCCAGCCGGAGCCTGAGCTGGATACAAATACATTCAACCAAGTAGCTCAAGTTGATGCTCCCTTCTTGGCCTGGGATTTTAGCATACTGGATGCTGCTGCGCGAGAACTGGCATTCATTAGTCGAAGTTTTAGAGGATTCGGCAGAGAAGTGGAGTGTATTGTCTAATGAAATGAGACTCGAGATGCTTAAATCTTATTGCCACAGATATTCACAGACACAGGTGCGTTATGCAGTCCCACTTGCTTCAATTATGCTTTTGGGAACTTACTGGCCCTGTTTAGGCCAATACCTTATCCATTTTGGACCCCGACCTGAGGTGGACGCCACAGGTAATTTGCAATACAGAACGGAGGCGCTTTCTCTAAACCTAGAACAACGTGCTGTGAGTGTGTCCCATTACTGAACATTGTTTATTAACTCACAACTATGACTTCCCAGTTAATCCTCGCTTTGGCAGGTGTGCCTCTTCATATAACCCTCGATTATTGCAGGCTATACTCATCCTCTTACAAGTCAACGTCGATTTTGATTATTTTTCCCGCCATTCAAGTGGCTCGTGAGTATCCCTATCGCACACTTACGTCGAAATTGTTCTGACTTGACGGGATGTTTAGCGGTTTCTTCCACTTCGGAGTTTGGGATTGAACACATCTATTCGAATACAAGTTTGAGGTTTGTAATGCAACGCTAGAACAAGGGAGAATGCAAAAGTACAATCCAACTGCTA
Source organism: Lentinula detonsa (assembly GCA_027921405.1). Lineage (NCBI taxonomy): Eukaryota > Fungi > Basidiomycota > Agaricomycetes > Agaricales > Omphalotaceae > Lentinula > Lentinula detonsa. The sequence goes on from JANVFU010000011.1 coordinate 425,343, forward strand.
AGGAGTCGGTCCGGCGACAGATACAAGTACGAAATCAGCGGACAGCAGATAGCAGAGCAATGAGAAAGCTGATACAGATGGAAGGAAAGGTGAACTGCAAGTAAAAAGGTACAAGGTCACCAGAAATTGCAAGGGAGTTAAGAAATCCAGCACATAGCTATTGGCTGACCTTAGTTGAAAAAGGAAACTCCTCAAAGTAAAGAAAATGAATGATGAATGAGAGATTCATCAAAGAGTGTATCTTAGACTTCAAGTTAGGCACGATAGGCACGATCCAAGGGACATCTATATTCCCTCTTGTGACGCCTTAGAGCTTGGGGGTATGAGAACGTCATTTCACAATCCGGGCAGGGAATTCTCCTATTATTGTGTTGAGCTTTTGTGTGCTCTGACAGTTCAAAGTTATTATTTTAGAGAAATTTGAGGGAAATTGAGTACTCGCCCTTTAGTCCCTGTCTGCTTCTCAGAGATTGGCCGCATTCACGGCAATGAAATAACGCAGGAGTTGGCGACTGTGGAGAGGAATAGGAGCTCTCTCCGCTCGAAGAGGTATAAGGCGAGCGCAGATAAGATGTAGGCGAAGTTGTGGACCCAGATATAGCAGATATCGGGGTTGCAATGCTTCCTGCTGAAGAACTCTGGGGAATGTACAGGAATTGAGGTTGGCTGTGTCAACCTCAATTAGACGCCACGAATTCGTCAAGAACTACAACGGCTCACGGGCGCCCTACGTTTCCTCCGTCATACCGTGCACTGGAGTGGGGCTCCTGGGTTGATAACGTGTGCGCCTGTATTCCTGAAATGAGTTGCTGCTCCTGATATCCTATGTTTTGATAATGATAGGATTCCTTGGAGGTCATCCTGCGGGAAAAATGGTTGTTGAATATCAACACGATGCATCAGGATGGACGATAATCACGACTGGATCGATTGCAAGAACTGGTGGTAACCGTCTGGGTCCGGGCTTATATCCAGTCAGAGAATCAGAGACAAGGTTGGAAAAGAGGGGAGGTAACTCACCTGCCAATGGATCGAGAAGACATGAGTAAGGCTCCTGCGAGCGCCTGTATTTAAGATTGGTTCATGAACATACGTTTTAGTGAAGGAAACGGAAGTTGAGCTGTTTGATCCTCTACAGCCCCTCGTAAAGCTGTCAGTGCATACTTCGCTGTTGAAGGTTTGTGTCGCTAAGAGAGAACCGACGTGTTTCCTCGCTCGTTTCACAACGAGCATCTGGACGCAGAAAAGGTTTGTGTCAAATTGGTGCATACCATCATGGTAAGCACATTCAGAAACAGTAGAGATGTCAATAAGCACGAGAAGGGCCGCGCGCAACAGCGATGAAGAACCATATCTGAGGCGGAATCAAATCCGCACGAACCCCCCATTTATAGACGTTGTAGTACCTACCACACGACATACTAGCTTGAGTGACAAGGGGAAAGCCGAGAGATGATGACATGAGGTCTAGTGAATCAGCAAGCACTAGTAGGGAATGCCCTGATATCTGGGCCGCAAATGAGTCCCTTGAATGAATGCCTTTCGTTCGCGATAGCCAGATTGGCAATCGAACTGGAAAGAGCTACCAAACATTTCGAGGTAGACGTAGTCATGTTCTGCAATTACTAGGTGAGAGATGAGTACACACCAATAGTGGCGCCCTACATGTCACTAAAGTCTTCCAGAAAAGTTGTTGAACGGTATTGGTTTACACACCCTAAAAGCGGAAACTCTCCAATTCCGGCTCATAAACCACAGCCAAAAAGAGGGTCATTTATGTTCAAGTTGTTGAACTTAACTCAGAAGCCGAAAAGCGTACCGTGGTAAGTGGAACCCTCAACACCTCTGTACATAGGAGACAAATACGCAAATGTAAGTTCCAACAAGGAAAGGTGCAGTCTGGAATGCCTAGCTAGATCATGTCTACAGCAAACATCAACTGGTTTGACCTGGACAGCGCAGAAGATACTTCAAAACCACCATGAGTCAACGAATTATCGCAAGAGAGATTACACACGCACTTCAGGCAGCTATATTGACACTATCCGATCTAATTCAGCACAAGGTCACGGAGAAGAGAGCATATCTGTCTTATGGCTCCATTGCGACTTGTAGGGAAAAGGTTAGCTCGCAGTTGGATTAATGAAGAGGGATCACTTACTGCCTACTCACTCACTGCCTACTGAAGTTCGAATGACGGTCCCCAAGATGTAAGACATAAAGTACTTATACCTAAGATTGCTATTAAATAGGCGACGTGGGCGGTGCTATTCACGCGTAGAGGTCCAGCAGCAGTTTTGAGGCTAGTACAAAGTGAATTCGTTAACAGCTTCCGCAGCGCAACCGAAGGACGATCCGTTTAGGTCGCTTCTCAGGAAATTAACAGTCATTCGAAAGACGTGTATAAATGATAGGGCAGCTCCAGGTTTTGTCGTAGGGATTCAATACCAATGGATTCTGGTGGTTACGAATCGCGAGCTCTGTGACAGGTCACAAAGAGCGATACGAGTCATGTGAGGACGCGAAACTGACCGTCACGTTCTTCGTTTATACCCTTCCTCGATTCAACAACTTAGGATTTTCCATGGTTTACCTTCCGCCTCCGGGTACCAGTCGTGATCGCCCTTCATACTCAGAAGCATATGCCAAAATTTTGAGGGCACATCGAGAATCGCCTCTCACATCCGCTTCGTCGGTAATAATGCTCGTCGCGCCCGACGTGGACGCTCTCTGTGCCGCTCGCATGCTGGCCGAGCTTTTCAGACAAGACGACGTTGTCTACCGCATCATGCCAATATCAGGCATTGCAGAGCTAGAGCGAGTCAGAGATGAGCTGATGATGTATAACGAGGTGCGTTGTGTAAGCCGCTCGAAGATGATACATCTTGAATCATTGATTACAGCTTCATACTCTTATTCTCTTAAACATGGGTGGAATCCTCGACTTACCGTCTTCTGAGTGGTTTGGTGATTTTCGCCTAGGAATGTCGGTTCATATAATTGATTCCGCACGGCCTCAAAACTTGTCCAGTCTTTTCGGAGGAGGAACAAACGGAGAGAGAATTATTGTATGGGATGACGGCGGTGCTGAGAAACTCACGGAAGAACGGAAAGCTTGGGAGGCCTTAATGGTACGAGCTGCTCATTGCAGCATTTGTTCATTGTTGTCGAGATTACCCTTCTGTGATAGTATGAACCAGAGCCTGATTCAGACGAAGATGGATCAGACTACGACTCCGAGGACGAATTCGATGAAGACTTGGACGAAAATGAAGACGATGGGGAGGAGTTTGAGGAAGGGAGCAGTGGAGGAAGGAAACGTCGGTCCTTAGGGGACGGAAATAGAAGAGGTAAACGGCGTCGAACCTTGGAAGATGTGCGGATCTGCCCTCTATCTGCTATTGGCCATACTCATTGTACGAGGTTGATAGCGTCCTCATCGAATGTCCCGTGAAGAGCGTGATGCTCATATGGCTCGCCTCGAAAAGCACTATATGGCTGGTACATGGCATGGTCAAAGCGCTTCTGGTACGATATTTGTCCTCGCCACTTTGTTAGAACGCGCCGACATAAATCTATTATGGTTTGCCATACTGGGTCTCACCTTCCAATACACGACCTCGCGTATATCTCGCGATAAATACGATGACTATCAGTCTATTTATTCTGATGAGGTCCTTCGACTAAGTCCTCCTCCCCCACTTGGCGAGCAAAACCTTACATCATCAAATCCTGACGATCATGGAATACGCACAACGGATGAGCTGCGATTCATGTTGTATCGTCATTGGACGCTGTACGACGCCATGTTTCACTCCAGTTATGTCGCGGGAAAACTGGGAATCTGGAAGGAAAGAGGAAGAAAGAAGCTGACTGGATTATTAGCGAAGATGGGGTAGGCTCTATGCATGCAGTAGATCGTATCACGCTCATTTCTTCACAGATTCTCAATACCTCAAACCCAGCAGCCATATCCGCATATGGACATGGACCTCAAACGATCACTTGTTCAGAAATTGGACGACATCGCTCCGGAGTATGGCCTCATCGAGCTCTCGTACCCTTCCTTCATGAAGTGTTACGGGTATCGATCCCAGCCCTTGTCTGCTGCAGACGCTGTGGAGGGTGTCAGTGCACTCTTGGATCTCGCCGGAGGGGTGAAGGTGGAAGTGGAGATTGAAGGCTCTCGAAACGGTGGGGAATGGTTCGGGGGAGGAAAAGTTTGGGAGATTCATGGACTTGCAGCGAAAGGAAAGTGGGCAATTGAGGAAGAGCGTGAAAACATACCCCCAGATGACCAGCCCACAACCATCGCGTCGAATGTTCAGAAGGCGAATGGAGAAGATGACAATTCCGATAGTCTCAAGAAGGAGGTGGCGTGGTGGATACGGAATTTCTGGGTAGCATTCGATGCGCTTGCAGAGTGAGCGTTCTTTCCATCCGTCATATGCCGTCCAAACTCAAAGCGGAACAGTATCGAAGCACTCAGGCATTCATTGAACCTCTCAATGACCCTCCACCGCGCTATCATTCGGCAAGGTACCTCAATTATTGATAAACAGGATATCCGTACGATGCGCAACCATCGTGTTGTTGTGCTAACACAGGGCCCCGACCTAGCCCTGTTCTCTCATCCCGGGGTGCTGTCACGACTGGCTTTATGGTTAGTGGATGCCCTACGAGATAAACTGCCTGGAAAAGTCGTCAGCACACGTACGAAACGCAAGAGTCTACCTTTCGTGGTGGCTTGTTTGAACGAGGCTTCAGACTCGTACATTGTGGTCGGTGTTATGGCTGCTACAGACTTTGGCGACGTGCGAAAAAAGTAGGTGTGGTCCGGGGTTATTCTGAGAAATCAAGTAAACTGACTTCTTCCAGTGAGTTTGGTCTTGCTTTCCTGGATGCCAAGGAACGATGCAATGCACGAACTCGTCACAGTTCGTTCGACACAAGCATACTGGAGATCAACCAGGCTGATTTACCAGTGTTTTTAGAAACACTTTGTGAAGGCTCTGGATATTAAGTGGAGAGTGCATCTGGATTCAAGTAATTTATAACATCCCTCGCATTAACATCGCTTTTCCTCTCTTTACAATTTTGTTGTATCCTATGTAGTCGCAATTGTTGTTTTTAAGCTGAAGTTTTGTTTAGTTCCAATGTCTATACTTGAATTCCTTGACTTCCTTCCGTTACACAACGGTTTGAAATTTTAATTTTATGATTGTATTCTGGACCGCTGCGAAAATCCAGATGAATATCTCCATACATTTTTCGAAATTGGGTACATTATTCCCCTCGATCCTAGCAGGTCGATTGCCTCTTCTACATGCCATTCTCCTACTTTCCTCCACCGATCGTCTCTGTGCAATCGCTGAAGGATACCCTCCTTTGTGAATTTGGCTGGTTCTGAACGTTGACGAGACTTCACCCAGACCTGGATAACTCGTTCAATTTCCTCGGCTAGAAGCTCAGCAGTCAGGGCGACATATGCTTCTTCATCAGGATTGGGGTCCGATAAGTCAAAGTATTCTTTGTTGTCTTGATAAAGGGAGGAAGAGAACACCGAGGCATCACTGGTGGCCGTTGTATTGACATTGTTGGAAGAGTTGAACTTCCATAACCTGCTATTCATGCTATAACTGAACAAATTTGAAGAGATAGGATATTTAGGGCCATCCCATAAGACGATACTACCCTCTTCGATGAGCTGAATAATGGCCCACTTCCATAACCTCTTCGTTCGGGAAGATAAAGAATCCTCACTCAAGTTCGTTGAAGAAATGGTAACTTCAGGCACTCGAGTTTTGGGACCCTGTGAGCGACTGCCGCGAGTCTGGGTTGTCACGGCTTCCTTTGCTTTCTTTCTAGCTTGTCGGTCGCGTCTTTTTACTTCAGCTTGGACAACTCTGCGAGCCAACTCGGAAAGCTCTGGAACACGCCGAAGATAGGATAGCGTGAAGCCCTTTCTAGAATGTGACGTTGAAGATATCAACGTCCGAGACGGACGAGGGGTCTCATCCACCGCATATGAAGGACGGCAAGATAACCGGGGGGGTTGATCGTTCTGAAGGAGTCGTTTCGTGGGCGTTGAAGGTTCGGCGATGCTGGCATCATCGTCATCCGAAAGGTCAGTTTCAATCTCGGAATCCCCTAAGGCGGGTGGGTTATCCATATAATGCTTGATGTAAATACGGAAGGTGTTTCCTATGAGATCAGCGGTGTGCAAGCGCGATGGATGACGGAGCTTTCTGGGCGACTGTTCAAAGTGAGCGAGCGATATTCGACAAACAGCAAAACGCTTACTTGATAGGTATCTGATTTGATGGGACTAGATGAGATAGACGCTGAAGTATCAGAGGTCGTAGTCGAGGTCACAGTCGAAGCAATACTGGAGGGTGTTGAGATCTTAGAGTGTTGTGATGGTGTAGAGACAGATAAAGGGCCAGGAATCATAAATGGCTCTGCCAAAGAATAATTACTCTTGTGTAAATCCAGCACAGTTTGCCAATGTCGAAGTTGATCATTCATCGATTGACACCGCACTTTACACTCTGTTCAGTAATCTGCTTACTTCAAGACAGATTTAGGGGCACACCTATTTCTTGCACCTGAATCTGCCTGCGTGCCTCTTTCGTTCCCTTGTCATCAACTTCTGTTGACTCTTTGACATTAAATTCGTAGATTCGGCCCATGATTTCTACTGTAGTTCCTACCCATGCGATGGGTTTCGGGAGTGCTGTATCGTTTATTAAAATGGATTTCTTTTTCCCTTCTTTACTGGGAGACGGAGGAGGTGCACCGCACTTGTGCATACATTCTATTACAGAGGTACCGTCGTCCACTATTATCTTGTCAGCGTACTGAGGCTATTACACGTGCATTGTTACGCACCTATATAGCAAATGCGCTTTTCGTACGTTTGAATCCCAACCACCAAACCGACGATTTTGACGGTTCTACACGGTTGTCGCTTAAGCCACCAGAATTCCTCTCCTAAATATATTCATGAAATGATGATTCATAGATTGTCACAGCAGCAGCTATACCTTTCTCTTTGTGGCGTTTCATGACACGTATATCACAGATGAAGCAAGGTGCAACTGCACTAGATGTGAAGACCCATTTGTAAATTTCTGCGGTTGAAGGCAAGGTCGGCTTTGATCCTAAGCTGAGCTTTCTCTTCTTCGTAGGTGTCAAAAAGATGGTGCCCGTTGTGGAGCGAGCCTCTAGCACTGAAGCAATGCTCATGGTAGTAATGGAAATTGCGCAACGCGTTCGTGACCGCGTGACTTGCAGAAATAAGTGGTGAGTCAAAGCCCACGTTCATTAAATTGTTTTAATTATTACTGAAGAGGCTACTAAAGAAACTTCTTTCCTGTATATCTCTGCTTTTACCTCGGATGGCCCAGATGCCCCAGTTCGTCTTTACCATTATCCGAGGGTCGAAATCTGCCACTTCCCACTTTTCGCTACCAAAGGGATTAGGCCCTGGAGTAACCACCCATTCGAATTCGCCGGCAACTCCTGGCGCTGTGGATAACGAACGGACATCTCGCTCGACATCAGCAGGAGAGAAGCCGGTGACGAAGATAGGGCATTTTGAGGCGAGCAACATAGGTAAGACGGGACCCCATTCTGTAGGGGATGAAATCTGTAAAACCGGTTGTCCTGCTTCATCCTTGTACGAAGGAGAAGGAAACCCAAATCCTGGCGCAAAGAAGAAGAAAACGTCGCTGTATGGATCCAGAGTCTCCTCAAATAATGGGTGAACGTCTGCATAGTTGTCCACTTGTAAGCCAGAAAGCGACATCTGATACGAATAGGGTGTGGTGTAAGAAGGGACGCCATAACGAGTCAAGGAAGACCGTGTCCACTTGAGCGGAGGTATTGCAGCAGGAGTTTGTGGTGTATACACATTGGGTGTATATAGAGGCTTCTTCGCCTCTATCTGCGTGCTTTCAGTATCTGGAATCTCCTTGGAAGACGTCGGATCTCCTGATATTTTATCCGAAGTCGAATCAGAAGCAGGAGTTTCGGGTTCAGTGGACGTGGAGTCATTGTTGACAGGGGAAGGCGTAGTATTCTGTCTCTCGCGTGGCAACGCGACCTGAGGGCCAATAAAGAAAAGATGAAAGTTTGCAGCAGGGAACAGAAACCCGAGCTGTTCCCATACATGAGGCGGCAAGGAAGACTCTCCGCGGGCACCAAGAATGAAAATTCGAACTTGAGGTTTTCCCACTGATGCTTCATGCGTCTCTGGTGCCCCGGGTTCTGTATGAAGAGTAGATCGTATCGCTGAAACAACCATAGCCTTTGAGTGGGCGATTAATTCAAGACAAATTACACACACCTGCCATTGACCGACTTCCTTCAGGTGTCAGCCGCTGATTATTGAGCATTAGTGAGCTATGCTGATGGAGCACGCTCCCAATGGTCATGGGATAAGTAAGCAATTTACTGGCGTGTCTTCTTGAACGCTCGCTATCCATGGAGTTGTAACCACGCGTGTACCAGAAGACATCCCAATTGGCAAACGATATGGCCTCTTCATAGCCTTGTGGTCCTGTTCTTACGCGTGAATAGCATGTATATTTGGGATGAAATAGTTTTATACCAGGCAGTTCAAACTCGGGCATCCGTCTACCGCTCCGTAGATCATGTTCATCTTCATTAGCTTCTCTCAGTCTTGAGCAATATTTTTCGTGCTCCTTATCCGCTTTCCAATGTTCCTCTGAACAATGTGTGGGCCACCCACAATCCGGGCATTCGAAACTCACATTTTTGACCTTGGGCTTTTCATGGTTGTGTTCATGCGTATGGCTATTACCAGAGGCGCAGACTGGGCAAGGGGCCATAGATGATATTGTTTGGCCTTTTGCGCGAACCTCTGGAAAGGGTGATCTCGAGTATGGATGGAAAAGATCATCTTCGGAAAGTAAAGGGATAGGTTCTGGAGGTTCTTTTGTGTCTTCCGTTTTTTTCTTCCTGAAGATATTGAGAAATGTTCGTCTCTGTGCTACACTAGACGCAACATGGAAACGGAGTGGTCGGCTGCGGATGCAGCCAAAATACCGAGCAGTCGTGGTCCTCTGGCAGACCAAAGCAAAGGCCATGAGCCTTCCGAGTACTAATTGGCCCGTTCGCTGACAGTGAAGTTTACCTAAGCGCTCTAGATTACCGGAGCGGCCCGGTTGAAGATACTACGCACATGGTACAGTGACACATAATTGTCTGCAGGTCCCAAGATTCCTGGGCTCTTTACTTTTATACAATTGCAGGGGGTCAGATCAATGGGGTTCAGTCCAAGCTAGGTGAAGAGAAGGATTGCAGGTTACCTCCGAGCGATCCGTTGGTTCCAATTGAATTTAACAAAGCCAAGTAGGTCCGAAAAAGATCGACGACCTGTACACTGGCATAGATGATAATTGTGCAACAGGCAATATCTCTAACGCGCTCCCTAGCAGAGCGGTAACTCACAACGGCACTTGCGCGTTTTGAATAGAATGTCACGATCTTGTTATCAAACAATATTTAACTGTTGTACTAATAAGTATACAACAATTCCAATTCAGTTATGAGTTCTACAGTAAGTATCTCACACGCACATGAGCAACTGTGCTCAGTGGTCGTCAAGGTCGTAATTTCAATCAGTGGCAGTCGAAACCGGGTATTGGCTAGAACCGAGAGACAGCAATCAGTTTGGAATCATCGTCAAAAAATGCGTATACGAACGTCCAAACAGTCGTTTGTGTAACAAAAGTCATATAAGGAGGGGTGGGCAACATGGAGGGAACAATTTTCGTTGCAGTGAGAGTCAAAGTACCTGGGGCAGTGGTTGACTCTGCTACAATCTGAGAGCCGTATGAGCTATTGTTGAAACCCAGGGAGACCTCGAATTACTCACCGCTGCACTGTTGACTGTAGTAGTTACGAGAGACGCAAGAGACACGAGAGCCAGATAAACTTTCATTTTGTGTAAAAGGTATGAGGCTAGTGGGGCACGAGCGAATGAGGTCTGATAAAAGTAGTACTCGCTTTTTATACAGCTTTTGTACCGCTGATTTGGGTATATGTATCCAAGCCTTATGCTCGCCCATGAGTTTACAAAAATCACCGAAATGACGCAGTCTTCGCTCAATTATACTTAGGTCAAAAGCTGCATCGGGAAATACCAGGATAAACATGGAGCAAAATAGAAATCAAATGGTCTAATTTTTAAATGAAAAGTACAGAAGCAAAGAATTATTCACTCACTTTCAAACCAGTCAATTTAATTTTTGCATGTTTGATTCCAAAGAAAACCAACCGCGCTGCATGCGAGTATGACACTTTCGTATGGCGGCCCGATTGCGATGGTCCTTTCTAGCTCTAGTACGAGCCAGAGCAATTTATGGCGCAGCTAGAGAAGCGCTCACTCGCCACCAATGACCGGAGATTGACCATGCGATATCAGCCTTGTAATAATAAGAATCGAGGTTCCACATCACACATCACTGCAAAGCAATTGTAGCAACTCATCAGCATGAATGATATTACTCTTACAGAACAAGGATGAAGATCGGGTTGACGTACTTCCTTGACGTTCTTAAATCCAGGTAATATATAAGCAGAGGTCCCGAGCAAAGTCATGCAGTATCCCAAAGTGTCCCAGTCGATGAAAATGACTTGTCATGGACTAGAAGGTCAGCAAGCAATGAGGAAAGCAAAATTGAGATTCATGTGATACTAGAAATAGTATCCAGGAAATGATTATGTATGTAGGTGCGAATCGTCGCCACCGATACTCGGTGATTGATCTCAGAAAAAATCGATGTTAGTAAAAAAACATTGCAATAGCCCCAAGGCCTAAGTATCGATACAGATGGCAACTTTCCACTCTACTGCAGAGTTGACTTGACCACCACAGGCAAAACACCTAGGATTAAAGTACCGTCACAGACTGACATTATTAATCAGATAAATAGGCGAACCTCCTGTTGGAAGCGCATAACGCTTTCGACCCATCGCGGTCAAAAAGCCATTAATTATCCCCCCATGAGCAGTGATAGATATAACTGGAAAGAAAGTTAATGAAACTTTGATTAAGCATTACTCGGTGTTACCATCATTGTCGTCGGTATTGAATATCATATCAAGTACACTCTGTGCGCGGATTGTAACCTGTAAATGTGTTTCCCTTTCGTTGGCAGTCCAGAGTTCATCTCCTTCAGTGAAGTCCTCCTCAAAGACAAATTCGGGAAAATGCGTGGAGACCCATGTCCGAGAGTTTCGTTTATCACAAGTATGTTCCCCGTATTCCTCGCGACAATTCTGACACAAGATTGAGAGCCTGGAAAGCAGGAAAGACACCCAGAAACTTGATCCACACCTCGATAATGACCACAGGATGATTTGCACTAATAGGTAAACCATCGAAAGTGAGGAGACAGGTTTTCGTCGCGCGCGTTAAGGGGCTACAATAACGCGAGTGAGGTACGGAAAGCCCATGATTTGACTCGTTCCTCCACTGCTGATTCACGATCCTGGCCTGCTCTTCGCCAAGGGAAGTGAGCTTGGGATCGGCTGATTAGATATTCAATATAGAGTCGATCTGAATAATCGAGAGAGACCGTGATACTGACGACCCCAGATTAATTCACCATCGCCATTGAGTTTGGACCAGTAGCTATACGACGTTCACATTCTTCAGTTTCTATTCGAGGCGATTGGCCCCTGTACTTACTCATCCCACGCTTTGGTACCGTACTTTGCTTCTCCTACATTGTCTACGTTTCGTGATATATCGAAAAAGCTCAATGCATTGAAAGACAAAATCGACGCACGAAAACCTTCGCCATGTCTACCAAGGATGAAGAGTTTGTACGACGTCTGATCGTCAGCTTCATTCATGCATTGGATTTTTTGACTCAAGTTGCTCCATCTATCGTCTGAATCATCTATTAATCCGAATCGAGGAGGAACCTGCGTGTATCATAGAAGTTTGGTGGAAGATGTGAGGCGTATAACACTTACTGCTCCGATGAGAGCTGGATCAGCATCTAGATGGTCTTGTATAAAAAATCCTGACACAATCTGCCGAAATCTTCAAAATGAATTGACGACGCGTGTTGGAGACCTACACTGTAAGATCTGAGCGACATGAGTGGCTCTAATAGTCACTACTTACGCGCCCAAATATGCTGCGGGCCGGCGAACGGAAATTTATAACTCAACCTCCATTGCTACTTATCATGTCTGCACCACGAACAGCCTCTATCTCACGGAAAACGAATGAAACCAACATCGAAGTCTCAATAAACTTGGACTGTGCGTCTGGCGCGGGAGCTGCACAAGAAATAAATGTCTCCACTGGAATAGGCTTCCTCGACCACGTAAAAATCCTGCTATAGGTTAAATATTTCCTAGGCTGACTTTTGTCTCTTCTGAAGATGTATACTGCACTAGCAAAGCATGGAGGAATGTCTCTTACGATGAAATGTGAGGGGGATCTATGGATCGACGATCACCACACTGCAGATAAGTCAGAAAAACCAGAAGAGATTTCAATGGACTAGGCCAATGATTTTGGGCGGTAAATACAGGACAGTGCAATTGCTCTAGGGACAGCATTCAAGCAGGCCTTAGGTGAAGTTAGAGGAATTAGGCGCTATGGAACAGGGTTTGCACCGCTGGATGAGGTACGCCGTGACTTTTCGTGTATAATGAAACCTGGAATCAACAATTTCTATACAGGCCTTATCCCGCGCAGTCATCGACATTTGTTCAAGACCATATTGCGTTACGGAACTGGGTCTCAAGAGAGAAAAAATTGGAGATCTCTCAACAGAAATGATTCCTCATATATTCTACTCTTTTGCAATTGCCTCTGGATGCACGTTGCATGTGGACGTACTTCGAGGGGAAAACGATCATCATCGGTGAGTTTATTGGATTGACTTCAAATCAAATCGGACTTCGATTCTAACGTTCCCTGTAGTTCCGAATCAGCCTTCAAAGCCCTCGCTCTGGCAATTCGGCAAGCAATTGAAAGGACTGGCGGGAATGATGTTCCTAGCACGAAAGGTGTACTGTGATATCACGGATATTGAAGTGTTCATCTTGTATATATTTTCACCCGTCCGACTGGTGTCAAGTCATAAATAGTAGATACAAGTGGTCTAATAACGGTTACGATCTGCCCCAGAATACACATTGTTTTTCCGGTGGGGGATTGAGCTGTACATCGAGTAAGTTCCAAGTACGGCCAAGAGCGCTAATAAAACTCACTTTGGCGTTGGAAGGACATTTGAATGCTTCTGCGAATTCTGGAATGTTAGAAACAGTCCCGTCTACGCGAAATTTGCTTGGAGAATGAGGATCTGTCCGAATTCGTTGAACCTGTTGAAAAACTGAGTCAAGACTCAAGTCAAGTCTGCGAACACTGAACATACTGCTGCAGCAGGTTTCATACTCCTGGCCCAGACACGGGCAAACGAGATGAAGAAGAGTTGTTCCCTGCAGAAATTGAGAAAGACGTTTCACCTAATTTGAAGGAACGGACCTTGTATATGGCAGCCCAGGCAATAGATACTCATTTCCGGCATCATGAGAGGAATGGTATTGCGACTTCCAAGCCCTGTAAGCTTGAATGAGGCCCGTATCACTGTAAAAAGTGATGAGGGCGTGAACCACACTTGAAAGTTGACCGACAAACCCAATATTTTCACCAGATGTACTGTAAATACGTCGATATGTTTGAATAACATATGAGAAAAGAACCTGGACTCACAGATTGCCATTGATATGCACCCTTCCCCCTTTCCCATCGTCGATGCTATATGCCGAAAATTGCTTGATGATGCAATCTTGTTTTGCCTGGAAGCCGTCACTTGTTTGGTTTGTCCACCATTGTTCAAGTCTGCCTTGTGGGTTGTACAGTCGCCCAGCAGAATCAAATGCATGCTGTAGGGGATGTGTTTAAGTAATAGAACTAGATGGAATGAGAAATTGATATTACCGTCAGTTCGTGCGACGCAACATGTCCGAAGGCACCATAGGAAATATACGCAGGCCTACCAAGCAATTTTTAGCACATCGATGAACAAAATAGCTCGAAAACCATACCAATCCTTCTTGAAGAATGGGGGTTGAAGAATTCCGGCCGGGAAGACAATCTATAACGATCTGGGTGCTTTGCAGAATGGAGATGCAACATATTGAATACCTCGTTAGCCGGGGGGTTGAAATAGGCGTTGACCATAGATGGATACATCTCCCAAGCGTCAACGTCTCGCTGTTTGCCGAGTTGCAACCAGCTTCGAATTTCGTTGTTCACACTGGCACTGAGAACGTTTTCAAAAAATGTAGTCTCATTGCCGGTAACCTTAGCATAGTAGAATGCGATAGACGCGGGATTTGTTGTGTCTGGAGATAGAGGATATCCAACTTTGACGCGAATAGCTTGAGCCTGAAAGAGTCGCTGTGTAAGCAAAGAGACATTTTCGATTCAAATACCGACCTTGTCCGATGCAGCTTTTGCAGATTGATTGTCCATCCAATCAATACTTTTGAGGGATTTCCGGAACGACTTCACGATGTCTACAAACAGAAATCAGTGGATATTGATGTTTTCTATGTTCAAAGGACTTGCTGGTTATAACCTCTGTACCCTTCTCTTTGCTCTCGCCACTGAAGGTTTCATTGACGAAGTATCTCCCAGCTGCAAATCCTAAGGCTTCTTCAACTTGACCTACGCAATACTCCGCTCGATCCCCGACAGCGCCTTTGCTAATACCGCTTAGTGTCTCCACTAAAGTCCGCTGAGCTTGCCATGCCTCTGTGCCCATACCAAGGTATGGCGACAATGATAAAGCTGCTCGAACGACCAAGTACGCTTCGACAACATCTGCGGATGTACTGTTGAGTATTTCCGATAGAGAGTGAATGTATGGAGGATAGGTGATTATGACACGATCGGGGTATGTTCTTGGAGCAAAGGTGGAGAAGTACTCGTTGAAATGTATTTGGGGAAGTGCGATGGTCAGGTTTGAAATAGGAACGGGATTATAAGTCGCGATTGGATCCTGATAGAGAATATCGCTAATTTGGGTAAGTCTTCACTTAGGAAGGAGGAAGCAACGGAACACTGACAGATCGAGACTAGCGCGCGCAATTTGTGTTTCAAAATTGACAACCTCTTTGGCCAACTCATGCGCCCTTTTCGTCGCATTCCTGGGTGGCTTTCCTCCATCATCATTATCACCATCATCGTCCCCGCCCCACGGAGGCCAAGGCCAAGGCGGCCAGATGCTACCTTGCTGAACCAGGGCTGGGGAAGCCTTGAATGGCCGCTGCACTTTCTGCTCATCTTCTTCGCTCACAGCCAGAAGAAGTTGCTCGAGGACGTTCTGATAAACTGCACGTATATCGTCCTCCTCATAGTATTCCTGCCTTTGATTGAGCTAACAATTGGATGTAAGACTAAACACCTCCTCACCTTAGACGGAAGGCCCAGTGATGGTTGAGAGAACCAGAGCACTAAAAGATTAGGATCGACACCAACGTCACCCTCAATATCGAACGAGAACAATGCCCCAAGACCGCGAGAATGCATATACGCCAAGGCATTAGTCATTCCCTCAAATTTATTCTTTTCATTCCCTTCTCGAATCACGACCTGCTTCCCTCTGAACATTTGTCTGATATTGTTGACAATTACCATCAGAGGTTCATGACCTCTTTCGTCCAAGTAAGATTCGTTCATACAGGAATTGTAGAATCCACGGAGTTTGGCCAGTATTTGATCATCGTATGAAGTAATGAAGGAGGTAGTGGAAGATTTATCTTCTAGGATGCGTTGAATAACGTGCTCGTTATCTTGTGCCAACGCTTCAAAGTTTCCAAAACTGCCTTTGTCCGCTGGAAGAGGGTGCGCTCGAAGCCAGCCACCATCTTAGCTTTGATGAGCGGAGGGAATGATACGATGAATTGAAGAACGCACTGGCAAACTCGTAGAAATTCTCACATGGATCCTGCTTGGTATCCAAAGATGATAGAATAGAAGCCGCGAGCATGATACAGTCTCCAGTGAGACAAACAGGCTGAGGAAAGAGTTAGCTTATTGAAACAAAATGATAGTAGGGAGGATTCGCCTCTTCAGGTTTTCGGGTGGGGAAGGAGAAGAAGTGGTTGTTGTAGCAATGCTTGTAGAAGTCGCGGTAGCAGTAGCTGTTAACGTCACACTAATAGTAGACGGTGGTTCTTCATTATGTCTTCCACGTTCTACGTTGAGCTTGTGTTGCACGCCTGCGAATAGCCCGATGAATACCTACATCTATCAGTTCGTCTGCATCTTTTTGACAGCGTAACTAGCTTACTGAGCTCAGCAGGAGAAGTATCAGCGCAATGACTAGAAGAACCTTGGTTAGAGGCGTTAGAGGCTCTTGCGCTACCGAGTTGATTCGGTCCATCATAGTTGGTTCTTCGTTTTCAGCATTATCTTCGTCCGCATCGGGATCTCGGAGAAGAGGCGCTGTTTCTGTAAAGTTCATGAGAGAAGACTCAGTTCGGAAAGCTTGAGGATATTGACCTTGGTCGGTAGATGGTCGAGGAGACCAGTCCGTCATTGTGACGGCGGCAGCAATACAAGAGACGATGTGCCTTGTGTTTGTTGCGTGCAATGAGTTGTTAGTGACGAAAATCGCCACTTACTGACACGTGATGCTACTCCTTCCTATTTCAGATATATTGTGACAGCTTTGACCGAGAATCAAAATTTCTGATTCCGAAATTCGAATTGAACCGAGGAACCTAAATCTTTTCTACAACTAAGAAATCTGATAGATGGACAATCGAACCTAAGTGGGTCGTTGATCCTCTGGAAAAAGCAGAAAGATGCTTTTTGACCTCAGGCGTTACCGAAAATTGTGAATAAATTCGCGACGCTTCAAAAAGCTTCAGGTTTCTAATAGTGCAATGAGACTCTGGATCGGCTCGTGCTGATGTTATTATGACTACAGTCTAGCAATGCAACAACACTATCAGCTCAACGTGTGTAATCGTTTGCTTTCCGCCAGTATACATCCAGAGAAGTGTGTGCTTCCCAAGGAGATCACAGAAAGTAGAATGGCCCAGCCATATCCCATGAATAGATTGTTCTCGGCAGAGACGACAAAAACCGAGCTGTGTTATGATGAGGCAGTAAAAAGTTAGAATGGGTCAACGAGGACGTACCTAGACACGAAAGGACTAAACGAACGAGACAAGCAAATGAAGAACTGAAGCAATCCATTGCTAGCACCTAAAGAAGATGCCGAAGGACCATACCTCTTGACCAACAAAGTGTTGATACTTTTATGAGGATAATCAGCCACCAATATTATAGCAGAGAGACGGCTAGAACGTACGTATATGGTAGGAAACCGATTTTGGCGAAAACAAGAACAACGCCAATCCCAATCCAGAGCATGGCAGTTGCATCGTCATCTAAATTTTCATTGTTTCCGGTTAACGAGTTGCGCGCAAATATATTCAAGCCAGGGAGTATCAGAAACACGACAGGCCATACAGCGATCGTGAAATGATAACATTTCGCATGATCTACTCTTCGCAGTAGGGTAGGCATCAGTACTAATTGGAAGAATGCAGCCGAAAGTCCAGAGATCGCGAGCGCATAGCCAATTTGACTCGTCTATTGTAAAAGCTGTCAACATCTCTGGAATTGTACAGAGCTCACAGGTATAACTAACCTCCAGCCCAAGCCCTCCCTTCAGAATCGGAGTGTAGCAGAACAGCACGAAGATAACATCGAAAGCAGTGCTCACGAAGCTAAGAAAACATGCGGATGTACAGAGACAATGTATCATCCGGTTCGAAAGTAGTTCCTTCATCGACAATGTTTTTGCATCTGCAAAATTTACAAGCTGGTGTCTCGTTTGGTACCATGATCATAACACAAATAGATAAAGGCATTTCACCTTCGCAGGCGTACGCGTCTGGATGCCCACAACATCAGCAAACGTGAACCGGACATTGGACATCATGAAAGAGGACAAACGAACCTCCCGCAGGAAAAAATACGCAAAACACACTCCCGCAAAGTTAATTGCGGCAATGACCAAACAAGGTAGGAAGTATGGATATGTTTTCAAGAAGAGGTAATCGAAGAACATTGGATATTTATGTGCGATGTTCGAAAGGGAGCCACCAATGAGAGGTCTATCATAGAGAAGCGAAGGGTCAGAAGTGCTTTTTCATACAAGAGACAGATGTATGTTACCCCAAAATCATACCCAACGGCCAAAAGATACCAAAGAACGGAAACACGACAGATTCGCTTTCAGGGTCCTGCAAGTGTCAGCGCTCGTGAGGCTTCGAGGCAATCAAGATGGAAATTGCTGACAGTGATTTCGCAGAGCACCGTTGGAATAATGGGGACATTTCCAGAAAATAGGCCAGCTACATGGTAATGTGGCCGCGTTGAAGTTCAAGGCAAATTCTGAAGGGAAGAGGAATGTACCTAACGCTCGAGCGATCATCGCTGCGGGGAAAGACTGGGATACTCCAAAGAGGATTGTGCTGAAGGTCAAACCCAGCGTCCCGGCTATAATGACTGGGCGGCGACCTGTCCTGTCTAGAATGAACTGCATTGAGACACGGCGCTGATCATAAAGTTTAACGCTAACCTGACAGTGAAGACCACGGATATATTGCTATGAGCTGACATAGAGCAAAGATACTCTCCTGTGCAAAGAATGCAGCTCCCATGTATTCTCAACTTCAACACACTTACAATTGCACCTAACGAGTCATAAGAATAGTTCGCCCCCCTTATACGGCCTCTGCTTACCACTGTAAAAGCCAATTTGCGATGAGTCCTCAGTGAGGTGCATTTTCGAGACAAATTCGTTGATGTAGGGAAAAATCTGAGTAAAGTTTAGAGGGTCGAGCATTCTCAAAAAGCATAAAACGGCAAGCTGTGACAAATATAAAGAGTATTGATGTAGACGAGTCGAGCCAGGAGAATTTTCTGCATCGTGTCGTAACAGTGGTTGCGTCTCGTCGTCAGAGGTCGTGGGGGGGCAAGACATTGTGGAACGTCGAAAAGGAAAACGGGCCAAAAAATTGAGTTTCTGAACGAGTATTTATGAGCTTTAGCGTCGGATAATGGACACACATAAGTATGTAGTGTTCGATTGATCCCACGTTTTGAGCCATAAATCTTGTACGACACAGAAGTATCGGCGTTAGGTCACAGATAACCCATTATTCTACCTGAATACCGACATGAGTCTCGTGCTGTTTTCGACCAGACTCGTTTACTTGCCTTCTAAACATTGGTAATTGTTCGTACTAGTCAGTACTCGACGTTGCGCTCTTGGTGACACTCTCGACGGTAGGGCCTCTACCTTCTGCTTCTACATCTAGCAATTTCCACATACTACAACTTTTGCCATCGTTCTGTGCTCCTGCGAAGCATGTCCACCAATACTTGTCTTTCTTTCCATCGCTGCGGTTCTTCATGTCTGGACGTAATACAGTGGGAATGCCACATTTACATAGCGGTATGGTAGGCGGTTTGAAATCGGGCCTATAGAAGCGGAATGTAATGTTAATGCGGCAATTTGAAGGCTCGATGGGGCCACCAGGAAAGCGCGGATGTGCTGGACGATACACATCCATGGCGGACTGAGGTGGGATGGAGTGTTTGAATCGCTCTTGGCATGATGCATGCATTATCACTAGCTATATGTACAGCTCTGAGGTTCACAAAAGAAAAATTGGGGTTCAAGCTGTACGAACAGAGTTATGCGGAAGAGGTATATTGAAAGTCTGGGCACTTCGGATCTCCGCCTCATGCGAAGGAATTGTTTCTCTTAAACTAAACAACCTTCGTGTTCCTGAAACGGAGTTTTTAACGGAAGCACGGATAAGTGAGAGGCATATATACGTACCGAGGCTCAGGGATGCTACACATAACGACGGGGTGAAGGTGGGTGGCTAATTACTGGAAAATTTGTAAGACCTACCAATTGTGCAATAAGGTCCCAAGTAAGTCAAATGATCAGAGTGCCATCCAACGCTTTCGTTTCTGCCTTCATATCTGTTTGAAGCAGCTACGTTTGCTCTCCAGAGTAAATCAGTGGCAGAGCCTGTGTCTCCGCCAGCCCATTCCAACGGATATCGAGATGGTCGTTGACGTATCTCCTGCGTGACTAGACGCTCTATTATTTGACAAGCCTCTTCCATTTCTGAGGAGAAAACGGGGGGCGGATCAGTTTTCCGCCCATTGTACCTAAACATCAATGCAGATGCCTCGTTTTGTGGCATAAGTACGAATTCACTCACCAGTATTGAGCTGATTCATGCCAAGTTTCATCATCACTCACTCCATCCGTTTTCCTCACAAAGAATGCGGTCCGGTGAGGACTTTCAACAAGCCTATCGAATAGATACCATTTATTCCTCTGCCAATCTCGAGAAGACTCCTCCAGGGAATAGAATAACTTTGAAGCCAGTCCCGGAGGAAGCACGGACAAATGCATCGTACACGGGGTGTGCTCCGCAACCATTCTAGGATTAGAGAGGGTGAGTGGCGGCCTGCGTGGAGCTGCTTTCTTGGACGAAGGAGGTTGTTTGAGTACAGTCATGAGATTGATATCTTGATTGACATTTTTGGTAGATGATCCAGAGGAGCTGGCCACGCCGTAAGATGTAGAAGGCGCGTGACCGGAGTCAGTTTTCGCGTTCTTTGGACCTTTGAGCCAGCTATGCAAGTTCGAAGCTCTCTTCCGCTTTTTCGCTGCATGAAGTCCAAATCCAGTGTGGCCACCATTGAGAATTTGTGACGCGAGCTCCGGATTGCCTTCAGACTGTACAAGAGCATCCAGGATCGATTCCACTGAGTGCTGTCCGTGAGTCAGACTCGATACCAAAGCCAGGAGAGTATCGGTATCCTGTTCATCTGCCATTGAAAGTGGGAAGAGACGAAAGAGTACATACCCAAGTTCCAAGAAATGAGTCAGCTTTGAAGTAGTCACATGCATGAGCGCGCCGGATTTCGGAAGCAAGTCTCCGTTGAACGTTACGGTTCAGCTTGCTAAGCCTCCTGATGGGTAAACATCGCGTTGTAGAGGAGCTCGCAAATCCCAGAGGGACCCGACTTACGGGAACAGTTGAGGACAATTGTTGATGTGGTTCTCTTGCGCTGGAGCTTATTATTTGCAGAGAATCGCGTTCCTGTTCCTGGTATGTATGGCTTGCCAGATACCCTTGATTCTTGGAACGGGCTTTCTCCCAGTGAAAGTCTTGCTGGAACGTGTATTTGCCCCGCCGAAGATGTTCCCGGACCTAGCTAATCATTGCCAATCTGCCAAACCGATCATGGCTTCAGAATTCCATGAACGTCAGCGAAGGCTAGCCAGTGCTTTGCTGCATCTGAACGCATCCGCATATATTGCTGAACCCGGCGCTAGCGCACAATACTTCGGAAACATCTCCACGGCATCTTGGAAATTATCCGAACGACCCTTGTTACTTATCATCACTCCGCGTCTTGTTAATGAATCTCAAGTAGAGGCCAAGGTATCCATTCTGACCCCACGATTTGAAGCAACGCGAGCCAAGACCCTTCCAATTCCTTTTGAAGGCGTGGAATACATCGAATGGCGGGAGGAAGAGAGTCCTTATGAGATCGCAGCTTCGGCATTGTCAATAGCGGGAACGGTTTATTTAGATGACGCCGCTCGTTTGTTCGTCTTCAATGGCTTCCAAAAATCTCTTCCCCATGCCGAGGTAGCTCCTTCACCTGCCAAAATCAAAGAAATCCGGCAACGGAAGTCGGTTGCTGAAATCGAGCTGTTGAAATGTGCGAACGAGGTATGTCCTTCCAAGCTGAGACTACAAAGTTTTTGAAAGATGGGAATATAGGCCACCCTTCTTGCGATAAGAGCCGTCCACAAGAAAATGAACCTAGGTATGAAGGAGTCGGAAGTTAGTAAGATGCTATCTATTGCCCTTCAAGCCGCAGGATTAGACAACGGAGGTTGTTTAACCCTCTTCGGAGGTACTCCATCCTCACTGAGCACTCAAATTCCTTCGACTAATCGTGTCCTTGACTAGAGAACGCTGCACTTCCTCACGGAAGTGGTTCAGATCGAGCATTGGGAAAATCTGATTTTGCTCTCTTTGATTGTGTAGGACACCTTCATGGCTATTTCAGCGACGTCACCCGTGTGAGCATTCGTCCTCTTGATTTCACCATATTCTCACCATATTCTCACCTGCCATTCAGACTGTGGCTCTCCCAGAAACGAGAATACCTGCCGAAAATCGAGCGATATGGGGTGATGTTCTCTTTGCTCAAACTGTAGCATCTCGCGTAGCCGTAGCAGGCGCCATTACTCAAGACGTCGATGCATCGGCGAGGACATTCCTTGCGTGGTGCTTACTTTACTCATAGACTAGGTCATGGTTAGATCAGAATTCGCACTCTAATTGCTTGCATACTTAAGCTTATGATTATCTAGGAATTGGATTGGAAGGACATGAGGAACCCTACCTCCGTGGAGGTAGCCTAGATGTCATTCAGACCGGTCACACATGCTCGAACGAGCCAGGTATTTACATTGAGGGCGAAGTAAGTTGTCTGTATTCTACTGCTGTAATGTCCGGTCTGAATGGGCGCTTCGTTCAAAAAGGTGGGCGTCCGATTGGAGGATTGCTTTTATATTGACGGCAATGGACAATCGATCTTCTTGACCGAGGGCGTTGGGGGTCAAGCGTTATCACCGTGGGATCCTTAAGTTCGATGTAAAATGAATAAAATTACTGTCCTACTTACAGGAAGGCTATACATAGTGATGCGAAGCACCAGGCAAATGACAATCCAAAAAATCCAAAGACAACGGTTAACCAGGGTAAGTAAGAAGAGAATGTTCGTCAATGCAGCGTAGTAAGATAAAAATGAGCTGAGGACTAGATGATAGATATATAGACGGAAACACATTGATACAGGTTAAGTATTGCAGACAAGGATATACAAGGATGGTGCGGAGAGTGATGCTCTCGATCAAGCAAGTTCGTCAGGAGAAGGCAGAGGAAGAGGAATAGCAGCCGGAGAAAGAGACGAGGCCAGGAGTGGAGTGAAAGAGCGAGGGGATGACACAATCGGATGGGTGACATGACGATGAAAGGGGTTTCGAGTGTTGGTGCGGGATATCGGTGACGCTATTGCGTTATAGGTCAAGTCAGTCCAACAAACAACCAAAACACGCGACTTACAAAGGACATTGGAAGCGAACCAGCGGAATGAGGTGTTTTCCAAATCCACTATCTGAAACTCCGTCATTCCATCCAACACTTCAGCCGGTGAGCCAGTGTTCCGACTGGATTGCGCAGACCGCGTGTTTTCTAGCTCTTCGGCAGTCGTTTCAATCCGGGTGCGGCCCTTGTAAGAAAAGGGATTTTCTTGGTGCAATCCAGGAAGGGATGCCTGACGACGACTCCGAACTGGAGAACGAGGAGGGAAGATAGATGGCTTGAGGATGGACAAGAACTCCTCCAGAGCTTCACTTGGTAAAGCACTCCTGCCATATAAAAATTGTTAAAAACATGACGCCACTCTTGAAAAGGCCCGATGAAATAGAACAAACCTGGAGGAAGCTCGCGGAGAAGCGTCTAACGAAGATTCAAAAAGCCCAATCTTCAGGTCCCCAGCAGATTGTGAGCGCTCAGCGATATCCTTGATAGGTTCTGAGACGACTCGTACTGGGGGAGCACGATTGAGAATGGTGTACGTAGCAGAATTCAACCGCACAGGTCGAGGAGCGACAAGGATGGGGGTATCATTGTTGGAAGCAAAATTCATTTTGACGTGTATAACAGCGATAGAAGATAGATTAACGGGAAAATGACTTAGAGATGAAAGCGAGCGTAGAAATGAGGCCGGTAGGGATGAGAAAAGAAGCTCTGCAATCGGAAATTTGTGATGACATAATAATCACATGGCTTATTGGTCCTTTCGGCCCGATACCGGAAATATTTTTGACGCCGCCCACACTTTGAGGTTCTCAATTGAACTTCTCATCGTCCGCTAGCCAGTTGAACCGAATTCAACAAATCCAGAGTTTTCATTTCGCCTTGCCGAAACGTAAATATCAACAGAAAAACGCCATTTCCATCTATCAGAAAATTCCGCCGTCAGAAATGAAATCTGCAAATTCAATCTGTTCTCCTTCCTTGCCACCTTCGGTAGTCCTTTGCGAATGTTTATAAGGATCAACATGAATGCAAGCAATAGCTCGCTCTTTTGCCAACCCCTTCCTCTAAATGGCTTCCTACAGCTCATGTCCTGCCAGTAATGACCACGATGAAACGACACCTCTGCTCACCGTCTCTAATACTGAAGCACAACAGCTTGTCAAGCGGGCTACACCGCTACCAAAAGCTCAAATCGCAGCTCTGTGTCTCGTTCGACTTACAGACCCAATCGCGTTCACGCAAATCTTTCCATATATCAATGAGTTCATTGCCTTTCTGCATGTAACAGACGATCCATCGCAAATCGGATATTTCAGTGGTTTAGTCGTGAGTTGAATGCGCTCTCATTGTTTGACGCTGCTCATGTATAACTTAGGAGTCGACCTTCGCAATCACACAACTGTTCTTCATATATTATTGGGCTAGACTTTCAGGTCCGTATACGTTCCAGAATTCTCTGTGTCTATCTATCGAAATCATTCTCATAGCTGTCCAGATAGACTCGGACGTCGCCCAGTCATTATGACTGGAACACTTGGTGTTGCCCTCTCCACGATGTACTTTGGCGTATCGAGTTCTATTCTCGACCTTTTGATATGTCGCTGTATCGGTGCGTCTTCACCTCCTCATCTTGATGGACAATGAACTTAAAATTGTATCAGCTGGGGTTTTCGCTGGAACTGCTTCTGTGGTGCATACCGTACTGGGTGAGATCACAGGTGAGAAGCCTAGAGCATCTTCGTCTCCTCCGCTTTCTAGCCATTTTTATAGACTCCACAAACCAAGCTGCGGCTTTTCCGCTTTACGGGTAAGACCTTTCCCCAATTGAAGACCCATCGTTATTCAGTTGCTATAGTCTGGTCTGGCCTATCGGCTCAATTATTGGGTATGAGCATTGTTTTATCTACTGAATCTTGTCCTTGAATCTGTCCCATTTATAGGCCTCTGATTGGTGGCTCATTCTCAAGTCCAGCAAGCCAGTTCAAAACCTTCAAGGAAACTATCTTTGAACGACACCCTTACTTCTTACCGTGCTTTGTCGCAGGTCTCTTGTCAATAGCAGGATTCACGATGGCATACTTCTGTTTGGAAGAAGTTTGAATCTTTTTTTTTTGCCTTTTCGCTTTGCTAATCTCCAAATAGACTTTGGCCACCAAACAACGGCCCGGAGAAGAGAAGAATTATATGTCTTCCACTCCTGAACATAACACCCACGAGCCTGCACCGGTTACTCCTAGCGCAAGAGAGTTGCTTTCTTTTCCGATAATTCGTGCTTTGAGCTTGAGCGGTTTTGCGCTTGAAGCGAATGGGACGTCATTTGCGGTCCTTTACGTCTTGTTCTGTTATTCTCCTATCCAAAATGGCGGTCTGGCATTTCCAGTGAGAATATTGCTCTGAATATTAGCCCTCACGCTAATGGTGTCCCGCGTAGCCTTCGACGATAGGATACTCCCTCGCTTTCGCGGGGGTCATTGCTGGTTCCGCTCAAGTCTTCCTGATGCCTTTTCTTCTCAGACGTTTTGAGGCAGCAAAGATCTACAATATGTCCATCACTGCTTGGCCGGTTACATTTCTAATCCTTCCTACTCTCAATATGATTGCAAGATATGGCTTGGATGAAAGCACTGGTCAGCTCGGGAGTCGTTCGCATTCAGCACTTTGGATCGGGATCGTAATAGTGTTGGCTTTGAGTCGCGTAGGCGGGATTGCATATTCGTCAGTGCTCATTCTTTCGTTCCTGCTCTGAGCTTGACGATTTCACAGCGCGAGCATGATTTTGATTAGAAATAACGTTCCCAAGCCGTCATATCTTGGCTCCGCCAACGGCCTGGTTCAAGCATTTATGTGTTTTTCTCGTTGTATCAGTGCGGTTTTCGCTAGGTTAGTGGTTCTTTATCCTTCTTATGTCTACCTACTCTGACACTGATACCGCGATCGCTTTGCTCTAGCTCTGTTTTCGCATTCTCTGACAAATACAACATCTTTGGAGGCTACTTTTGGGCTCTATTGTACGCATCTATTGCATTAGTCGGGTGTTCTTTGGCTCGAGATATCACACGGAACAGTAAAAATATGCTAAGTGTATCTTAGCGTGGGAGTCCTATTCTTTGAATGGCAGCAATTTTCACTGGATGAGAGTCACCCTCCGAGCTGTTTCTAAATTCTTAGTGAACTAGAACGGCAACGCCCGAAGTCAAAGCTGTATATATTATCCGATTTTGTACAAGTTTAGTCTCTGATTAAAAGAACAACATCAGACTTAAAATAAGTTACCCAGAGCCTGGACTGCGTCCTTCATATATCATAAATAACACGAAAATCGTGGTGCTGAGCGTTTCCAGCCCACTACGAATTTTCAGCTCAATTTTCATCTTTGGGGGATGATATTCAAGAGATGACTTACCACAGTGCCAGCAGTCTAAGAGATGTTGTGGGTCGCTATTCACGAAGGGTTTCGGGTGAGAAGAAGCCATAACGTTACCCAGAGTAATTCTTACTATTTGTTCTTGATCTCCAAAAGGCGTTGATAATTTGAGCCCCAAAACGAAACTACAGCCACCATCAGTCATACACCATGGTTATCGACATGGTTTGTCACTGACCTTCATGATTTGGCTCATAGACGTCGGCTTCGTTCTAGATCAAGAAGCCCATCAGCCAACCACGATATTTTTGAAATTATTTTGACTACCTGATATGCAGCATCCGGTGTAATTCGTCGAAGGTTATCTATAGATGCGCTAGCCTGTGCATATGCATTCTTCTTATCTTCTTTTGTTGCATTCCAGTTCCACGTCGAGACCGCAGTAACGTGGTAAAGGCTAGATCTCCATGCCTCGGTGACGCTCGTGGTATTGTCACCTGGATATGAAGAGGGTGCGGTGATGAGTATGATAAGCCGTGGGGTGACAACAGTGGTATTAAGAAGCCCTTCGACCAATTCCGCCTGAGACTCTGCCGTGGCGAAGTTGTCTTTGGGGATGAGACGAGAGACAAGAGCAAGGCTGACACCAGTAATCTGTAAATGAGATAACACTGAGTATTTTGACGTAGAAGCGGATCAGGACAAGAAAAGAAGATTTGGGTCACTTACCGCAACGTTATCTGCCGCGAACCATTCGAAGAAGGTTCCCCAGCTTTCGAAACTCGTTGATATGACTTGGGCCCCTTCAATTTGATCAGATTGCAGCTTCTGACCAAATTCAACTAAGGGGCTCATGGACTTCGCAGCTTCAGCAGGACCTAGCTTCGGGTTGATGTATATAGCGACATTGGATGTAGCGACTCCACCCCAGCCATCTTCTGCCCATTGCAGGCCATTCGCTGTCATTGTGTTCCACAGCTCGCGGGTTAGTGCAGTGTCGTTGGTGGAGGCGAAGGTGACCATTACAACTTGCAGAGTGACTTGTGGGGATGCTAGCACTGTGCTTTCCATAACGACGCCAAAGGTACCTCCTCCTCCTGTGAATTCAAGATTAAATGGGAAAGGTCAAGAGAAAGTAGAATGAGATGATATACCTCCCCTGAGAGCGAAAAACAGATCCTGGTTCTGACAAGCATTGGCGACTCTGTACTGGCCATCAGGAGTCACCACCTTGAATTGCAGCTATGGAAAGGCGCTTAAAGTAGGTCAACGATCAGATTCGTATTCAGCTTACCGATCGGTCGACACCTATTTTTATTATAACAGTCAAACTCAAGCCATCGTTTGGGCGTTTGGGCGACCACTCACCTAGACCCATTGTATTTGACAACATGCCATGGCCGCCTCCCTGTTAGATGAGAATAAGTAGCCGAACATACACATAGGCAGATGGGAACTTGTTCAATCCCGTTCTGTTTACCTGAAGCCAGCCACCAACGGCGCCTACAGTTTTATCGCTACCTGTATATCATATCAAGATTCAGATTTTGTCCGATGTCTTCTACAGTCACCTGAAACCTTACCTCCTACCAGAGTGATATTATGGGTTTCAGCAAAATCATAAGCGTCTTGCCACTGGACTCCGGCCTGAATACAACGCAGAGATAAAGTGAGATGACGAGAGCCCAAGTAGATAACGTCTGAGCTACTAACCCCGAGAGTAACACCGGGACTGGGTGTTGAACATCCTTCAGGAACGAAGGCTGGATCATATGAAATCTGGGCCCCTTTCAGAATCACCGCACGCTGTTGAGATTTTTTTAAAAGAGGCGTACATTTTTAAGGTTGTGCGTCTGTCAGATTAGTCGAGGTCCGTCCGTAAATATGGCATGAATATGTGTGATGCACTGCAGACTTACCCAAAGCGCTAGAGAGTGTGGGGCACTACTACGGCCCTTGTAGTCGTGCTATATACGGGTTAGTTGTGTGTAACGATGAGGTCCGGCGAAGATACTGACTCCTGTGTTTTTAATTACTAGGGGTACCTGGAGACGTTTGGAGAACTCGAACGCCGCTCTCACGTCTTCTTCTGACTGTACATCGATCTATGGCGGGTATCAGGGCAAACGGTCGAGTGGCGGGACATGGAAAGATGACGAACAAAGTAAGGCGGGATGCTGCCCATCAGACACTGTCTTGGTGGGGTGACAGGAGCAAGATCTAGTGTGTCGGTGTAATCCAGAAGACATTGTGCTCCCGTCGTTTGACATGTCTCCCATTGTGGGACTACGTAGGCACCGGGATGGCTGGTACGAAAGTCTGCTCTATGTTCAGGTTATGAACTCGGTATTTGTAATGGATAGCTCATCACCTTCGTCAAGGTACTCGGACTGAACCTGAGAACAATTTCCTGGATGGATTTTGTTCGACGGAACACAAGGCAGGCTTAAAGGTGTGCCCTTGAATAGACGACCACCGACTGAAGAGTTGAGCGCTGCATATTCCGAACTAGTGAAGCGAGCCTGAGTGAATGCTGAGATCAAGGGTGCCAAAAGGCAAAGGAGGAAAGCATGTTGATAAGGCATACGGTGGTAAGGATGTGTGCGCTATGAGGGGAAGAATCATTGACCCATCTTTCTAGAGATGCTTTAAATACTTATTGAGTATCGCCCCTCCCGAAATCGCTAACATTCGGAGATGGAATGTGGGTCCTTGGCTGGGGCGGTCACACACATGGCACGTCAGTTGCGATTTTTGCCGCTGGGCGCGGAGGAAGATACATACATTCTGGATTTGCCGCGGATTGATTCGCAGCATCGTGGAATTGGGCAGGTCAGAGCTAATACTCTGAGAGTGGACCTACTTTTCAGGTTGAAAGAATGGGTAGAAAGAGCACTGAGAAAGTCATCTGGGTATATCTGTCACATAGGACCTTCAAACGCGTTTAGTAGCAGCCCAGCGAGCGTGTGTGTTTGATGTGGTAGTAGGACTAAATACTTGGGTGTAAGCGGAGAGTCGAATTCGCCAGGTTTCCATTCCCATATATTTTTGTTGCGGAAGAAAGTAGGAAAACAAGCACGAGGCTAAGAATATCTGGCTCATGTCTTGATTGATGACCGGCCTGCTGGGTTCACACTAATTACTAGCTGGGAGGAACTCGACAAGTTCAGAGCGCCAAATGGGGCGTCTATATATTCTAACAATGACTCGCACTGAGCGTCCATTGGCAAAAACGTTGAATTATTCCCAAACATATTTATTATATTTAATCAGAAGTTGAGAACCAAGGGGGAGTTGTTCGACGATCCTCTGGTCAATATTACCGGTATAAGATGCTCCGGTATCAACTCAGTAAGCTATAACCAACTTTATCGTACATATCTGTCCCAAGCCCTTTCATGAATCCGTGATCGGACACGCCTTGTTGTGAAGCTCAAAGCTCCAAACAGCATTAGAAGGGACAGTTGTTCGATTTTACGACGGTTGGCGTCTGTGAATCTCTTGAACAGTTGAACTAACAGAACCCGCACCGCCCGCGATTTCAATTATCTTTCGGACCCGGACTGCTTTAAAAAGCCCCAAAAAAATTGCACAATACTTGGGTAATCATTCCATAGAGAATCTTCCAATATTTAGCGGATGAGAAATCGCGAAGAGAACCGAGCTAGGCGCAGATCATTTTTTTTTTTTTGATACCACCTTCCCATTTGTGCATGAAAAGCTATATATCATTTGTTCATGCTTCAGTCAAATAGTGCTTTAAAACGCCCCGGTGGCTACGCATTCGTTTGAAGCAAGTACTCTCAGTCTTTGCTTACCGCTTGTCTAGACCTCCTCGTACCCTTGAAACACCGGACGTCCAATATCCCGTTGCGTTGCGGTGGTATAACACCCGCCGTTGTTTCAACTCACACCGGGCGGCTCAAGGAAAGGTGTATTCCGTCGTCGTCGATCCATAATCTAACATCTACTAGATATACAACAGGGGTTCTCAGAGTTTTGAACCGGCGCCAGGTTCTCCTAATGAATACAGTGCATCCAACTCAGCCTTGAATTTCTTATACGCGTCCTTTCTTTTGATTTTGAACGTAGGAGTGAGTGTTCCATCTTCGACCGAGAATGGATCGAGACTTAGATGAATTCGTTTCAGAGTTTCGAATCTATATGATCAAAGATTAAAAAAACAGTGTTGAATGTTCAAAGCTCGCCAATCTTACCCTTTAAGCCCTCCCTTCTTGGCTTCCTTAGCAAGTATACTCATAAACTCTTGGACAATTGCCGGATTCTTGCAAGCTTCAGCCAAGGACTTGACATCCTCCGGTGTTACCTTGTCACCAGAAATACGAGAAGCAATGGCAGAGAGGTGCACCGGATCCGGAACAACGACGCCCAGCAGGTAAGATTGTAATGAGTCGCCATGCACAAACAGCTGAGCCACCGCCGCCGACGAACTGTACGTATTCTCAATCTTCTCCACGGCGACATACTCTCCTTGGGCGAGTTTCATGATGTTCTGATGAATGTCCCAATCAATGAGCACCTTCGATTAATTTTCTCGGGCTAGAAAAAGAACGCACTTTGACTCGGTCAATGATTCTGATGCGGCCGTATTCATCAATCTCTCCAACGTCTCCTGTATGCAACCAGCCTTCATCGTCGACGGCCTCCTGTGTGTTTTTCTCGTCTGAAAATCAAAGTCAAACGACACAGCACCACCTGGATTCTCCGCCATACCTTTGTAATACGTCCTCATGATGTTGTCACCTCGCGCACAAAGTTCGCCACGGGGTCGAGGCTTGTCTTCCGAGGTATAGTTCATACCGGGTACATCGACCAATTTGATCTCATTTACTGATTGCGGAGGACCAACGGTACCACTAGCAGAAGGATCGAATGGCCAACACTTGGTGCAAGTACCACAATTTTCCGTCATTCCATATCCTTCAAACACGCGTGAACATCAGGCAATACAGTCGGACGAGGATCCTCACCTTCCAGAACATCGCACGAAAGGGCAATCTTGAGGAAATCAAGGACCTCAGCATGGATGGGGGCAGAACCACAAGTGACCATGACCAGTTTACCACCTAACACAGCCTGGATCTTACGAAAGACCAATTTGTCCCAGAAGAGGTGAGTATTGTCCCCTGTTGCATGTAGTTTGTCCATCTTAGCCTGAATCGCCTTTCGGAACAGCGTTCCTTTTAATCCTGGTACGTCACCAGCGAGCATGGCTGCTTGATACACGCGATTTAACACTCGAGGGACGGAAGGGAACAAACTAGGCTTGAGGATTTGACAGTCTTCGATTAGTCTCAGAGGATCACCGCTGAAATATCCAATCTTTGCACCAGTAGATATCGTCGCTAGCTCAGTGATACGCTACGAGAACGACAGATCAGCGACCGGCTGAAAATATGATGAATGAACGGATTCACTTCGTAAATGTGAGCTAGTGGAAGGTAGGACATCGTTGAACCTTCGTCAGGAAGGTTTAACCCGTATAGATTGGCTTGGACAGACAATGCCAGCATGCCATGCGTCAACATTGCACCTAAGAATATAAAAGGTTAGAGCAATCCTGGGTAAAGAAATGCGAGGCGCACCTTTCGGATGACTAGTCGTTCCCTGATGTAGACCAAAAGGATTGTCAGGTCTAATACGAAGCTTGGAAGGACACAGAACCCACCGAAGTATAACAGATAGACACTAGCTGGTCCGGAGTGGCCGGGATAGGTTCTATTAGGTGAGCTTCCCCTATGGCTTCGACTATCGGAGATTGAGTTTCGAGAAGATGATCAAGAGCGCGTTGTGTACGAACATTCCTTCATGTCCATTACATGTATACCAACAGACCAACCCCATTGTGTGAGGATACCTCTCGTCTCTTCTGTGAAGTCGTCCATGGACACAATTGCTTTGAGCATTGGGATCTTCGATTGAAGTTTGAGAAGTGTAGGAACATGGTCTATGCTGGTGAACACGGACGTGACATGAGAGTGGTTGATTCTAGCACAAGAATAGATGGATAATAGGTCGATGTCGAAAGATTAAGGTGATCTTACATATACTCTGAGATTGGACATTCAAATATGATAGCAAAGGGTAGAACACAGACGCACCTACAGCGTCCTTACCAAGGGTATCATATATAGTTACATCCACCTTTCCATAGGTTGCTATAGCAAGGTCTACGATCTGCCATTCTGGAAACGCTATTTGGAAACCGGATACCATCATAGCATCATGTAGGACACGCACCAGGTCTGTTCATAGCCCAAATTCCAACCGTTTCAATTTCTCCGCCGCCAAGTTTGCCTTTCTTGAAGAGCAAACAGAGCGCGCTTCCTACGCACCGACGACGATGGTCTACCTGTCCCCATGTTTGCCATTCATAGTAAGGAGCATACTTCACAGGGTCCTTTGAAATGAGCGGTCTACGGCCAAGGAAATCCGCGTCTTTGCCAGCACGCATACCACAATCATATATATCCGTGATAGTGGTCAGTGCATTTGGCGTGTCTCGAGTCAACAGGCCCCATACCCCTGGTTGAAGTATTCTGTATAGTCATTGTGGGCTAGCGGGAAAACAAAATTTGGCGTACCGTTGCGGTAATGACCTAGATAGAAATCGTTAATTCATGAGGATCCGCGGTACTATCTCCAAGCGAGGCTTTTCGTACCAGTCTGGCCGGGTTTCTTCGTTCCAGGAACTTCAACACCTTGCTTGGTGAACGGAATCGTTGGTGGATAGGACTCAATATGATCTCTAACAAGAGGCATGGTGGTAGTATAGAGAAGAAAGAAGGGGCCGGGTAGAATTAACCAAACTTGTAGAGCGCGCCCTTTGAGAATCTTGACATGTGAATCCGTGATTCTCAATTAGACGTCTACCCGACTCCGGTGAACAACATCTTAGTAGCCCGAGCTCGAATATGTTATTCATCTGTTTCACGTATTGTAACATTTATCCAAAAGTTCTTCTACACCACCACTGATATTACAGACTTTACATTCACTGCTTGGGAAAGAAATCTCGCAATTGAGCGGAGCGTCCATTCTTCCGACAGACTAAGCCAACGCAACGCCGCAGTATTTCCTTGCTCAACATCAGCAGACCAAAAACCAGGGACTTATGACGATGGGTGCAGATCGAAGATGTTATACGAAGACCGTGGCAGCTGTGAATCAGGGCGTAGCAATCGCAAATCAAACGTACGGATACAAGCAAACTAGGGCAATATACACTCCAGAGTCCAATAATGGTATTACAAATGCACAGATGAGTCCGTAACGTAGTCAGTAGGAACTCGGAGGCACACTATTTCTGATTGGGATGAGAATTGTACGAAGGTTGATTATAGGAAGGTTGATGACCTGGCTGATATCCACCAGAAGATGTATAACCTTGGCCGGAGCTTTGTGGATGATTCTGGTAGGCAATAGGGGGTTCCCATTGACTGTGGTCCTGGACGTCAACGACGGTATTGGAAGAGAACTTTTGAACGCACCCAGGACCCAAAGGTGCCGTCCAACGACATATACCGCACATCCAAATATGTTTCGTCTTCATTGGAATAAGGGGGACGAAGAAAAACTCGAACCACGTTCTGCTTTTGGCAGAGTATACGGAAGCTGAAAAATTATGAGTTGCATAGTATATCGTCGAAGCCATAGGAGAGCATACCATTATTACACCTTGGACAAAAGTGAGCTGTTTGTTCGTTGCCATCAGGTTTGACCTTGGTAGGGCAACCAACTGCATAAAATATAGTCAAAATGATCAGGAGCATGTACGTTGAATGGTAACTTACAAATTAGAGGAAGAAAGACTACCTTTAACGATCAGCATCGGCTACTGGCAGGATGAGGCAGGAGAGAACTCACAGAACATAGATTAAGATGAGAGTTTGCAGCAAGAATGTGAGCTGCGGAGCAAAGATTCCAGTACCACTGAATTGATCGACAAGTTATTTATCTAATCTTCTGATTGCGTCACCAGTAATAATATGTTCGAACAAAAAACTCTTTACATAAATGGATCATATTTTATGGTGACAAGGCTTGTGCAGTACTGTAAAGCCTCATGTAAGTAACAGAAATCAAAGCTCAAGAATTTGGACTGTGAAAGCGGCCTAATAGTGCGGCCCCGCATGCGGCGGCACTGCCGCGAACAACGGTTTGCCGGTAAGGTTTGTTCCGTAAATTCGTTCTTCAACAGCTTCCACCATGTACTCTCAACACCCACCGGCCTACGGAAACTCACATCATCATCATGGATCTATCCACAGCACACATAGCTCTCGGTACGCTCGTCAAGCAGAGTATGGTTATCAAGCAGCGCCGCCCCCTGGTACTGACCCCACTCTATGGGCGTATTTTACTGGTGTAGACACAGATCGTTCCGGATCTATCACTGCGAATGAGCTACAACAGGCTCTTGTCAATGGTGAGCTCATCAACAGCTTCTCAAATGTGTCAAATCTCACCGTTTTCCAGGAAATTGGACGAGTACGTTGAATCCATTAACGATGTACTTTACCAAACTTAAGATGCCACTAAGAATTCGATCTTGACACCGTGAAGATGTTAATGTCAATCTTCGTATGTCTTCATTTCGGACTCCTCAATTCTCTTGAATCATGTTTCTTTCCAGGATGTCGATCGAAGTGGAACAATTAATTACAACGGTGCAAGATATTTTTTGCCGGTAATTATTCGCGCTCATCATCCTCTTATCATCCTCAGAGTTCGCTGGCCTTTGGAAATATATACAAGACTGGCAAAATGTCTTTCGACATTTTGACCGAGACCATTCGGGAACTATAGAGGGACATGAACTTTCAGAGGCTTTGCGAAGTTTCGGATATAATTTATCGCCAGACCTCCTCCGCTTGATCGAACAGAAATATGGTGCATTCTTCCTGTCTCTACATATCTCTTCCTATCGTCTCGTACTGACCGTATGACCAGCTTCTGCCCCAGTCTCTGGCTATGGTCCGCCTCCGGGAATCACGTTTGATCGATTTGTGCGCGCTTGTGTAGTCGTAAAGACCCTTACAGAATCATTCCAGAGGCATTTATCCTAAGCAATTTCGCTACTCCTTATGTTCACCTCTCGTCTTTTTCTCTAGGGCCGATGTAAACCGGACTGGATATGTCCAATTCAGTTATGAACAATTCATGTCGGTGAGTTGGTCCACTTTTTCGTTTGCCCTTCTCAGCTGACTCTATCAACTGCTAGATCGTTCTAAGCGCTCCTTGAAATGATTGAATTGACGCCAATAACCATGTATGATAACTTAACTTATCAGGATCCTGTAATCAGTGCAGAACTTCACGCTAATTCGTGCTCTCGTCCATGATATGTAAAGTAAAGTCCGCTGATGATGTTCCAATCTCAACTCAAGACATACACTAATGAAAATGTCCTATTCATTGTAAGCTGGGAGTCTTTCGAAAGATCCTCCGGTAGAATCCCTCCTCGTCAGCTCAGCATTCTCTTGTTTGAGAAGCTCCACTCGCCGTCTCAAATCCAACACTTCCTCTCTGGCTGCTAAAGCCAAATCATTCGCCTCCGGTTCTGAAAAACGACGACTGGATGTTGTCTGGTCTTCAGCTTTCTCCGCAGAGCCATCTAATGAATGTTTCCTTCCTTCTCTCTGCTTCCACGCGGATGGACCTGATGTGTCGCACAAGGTCGAGTTTTTGGTAAACGCAGAGGTGCTGGCGGTGTCTTTCTCACTCGTGGTGTCGACAGAGGAGTATGAGCTTTTCAGTCTATCCTTCGAGCTGCTGGCCGAACCGTACCCGTGTAAACCTCGGAAGTCCTTCTCTGGAACCGGTATCAAGTTTACTGACGAGATAGAGTCTCTGGAATTTTCTCGAGGATGTTTTTTTGAAATGTCGGAAACGATCTTTTTCTCCACATTGGGGGGTACATTTCGAGGAATCGGTACGTCATGCATGTTGTCGCTTTCACTTACATTGTGCACTTGCCAAAACTGCGGCTGTGACGGACGTGGGTTTAAATCAGCTTTGACAGTAGAGGTGCGCTCGTAGATGAGGCTCTGCTCTTCGTCTTTCCGTGCAGCTCTCTTCCGAGTGTACGCCTCGCCATCTAAGAAGAGTTCGTTGCCTCTTGTTAGACTCCAAACCCAAAGAAGTTAACCAACACATACTCAATGCTGACATCGGATCTATCTCTATCTTCACCTTGGGTCTGTTTCGAAACGACCGTTTTTTCCACCAGTAGAATGCGAGGACAGCTAGGATTATGATTCCTGCAATAACACCACCTGCAATCGCACCAGCATTGCTTTTGTTGGAGGTAATTTGACCCGAATCGTGCTGGCTATTATCCCCGCCATGCTGCGACGACTGCGAGTGGGTTGATTGGGGCTGTTTGGAG
Source organism: Lentinula detonsa (assembly GCA_027921405.1). Lineage (NCBI taxonomy): Eukaryota > Fungi > Basidiomycota > Agaricomycetes > Agaricales > Omphalotaceae > Lentinula > Lentinula detonsa. The sequence continues at coordinate 462,356 of JANVFU010000011.1, forward strand.
TGAGATGTGGAAGTGGAGGAGTCATCGTCATCGTCGTCGCTGTCTGAGCCGTCATCGCGTTCCCATTGCAAGCTTCCAAGCTCGTACGACGGTCGGCCAAACGGAGGAGGAACTGTGCGTGATGCTGAAGGATACATGAGGGTCGGACATAAAAGGTAATAAAAGGTGTGTGTCCCATGAGAAACTTGTAATCAATTTCGGTCTGATTTTCACATAGACCTCGAAGCAACGTATCTGAGCGGAGGCACTGAAGACGGAGGCCGTAGATTTCAGATTACTTTCTGTAGTAGAGTAGTGCAGCTATTCTCAAAACAAAGTTAGCAGTAGCCTGGGTATCGCGTTAAACGTTCTTCTGAGCTTTACTACACTCTCCACCAAGTTCTTTGGTCGCACACCCAAGCAGAAGGGCGGAGGGCGTTAATGCGGTGTTAAACGGAATATCCGTGGAAACAAAATCCGATCAAATTGAAAGATACCAAAAGGGCGCAGAGTATAATCCTCTCTTTCAGAAGAAATCTGGCTCAGCATATCACAAAATAGGGGTATAGCACATGAATTTTGTCGGCTAAGAAGTGCATGTCATTGTCCGATATGTTCTTCGGGCGATTTGATTGTCAGCCGTGTTTCCCTAGACGAATCATAAGCTTGCGGAAAGACGGAACGAAACCATGGATCCGTATGCATTGTCTTCGTGAGAGCAGCGTTGTAAACACGATGGAACCGGATGCCGAGTAAATATGAACCTCTGAGAGACAGAGAATTGGGTTGTCCAAAGTCAAAACATGTCTGTGGATTGAGTCATAAGCTGAGACTAGCGGAATGTAGGGATGTAATTAGTTGCAACCCGGCAAGTCAAGCTCGTAGCTAGTAAAACGGTCATTGGGGTAGCTTCTGTGAATAGGAGATACTTGCAGATACGTTTACTATTCAATGGTAGATATCGCCGAATGCAGGTTAAGTGTCTGGCAGTTAGAATTTTAGAGAGCCTCGGGCGGCTTCGGGCAGCTGGACAGTGCGGTATCTCATTGATTTGGAAAATTTTCGGTTGCTTCGTAAAAAATGAGATCTATCTAGATGCAGCGGTTTTCGATGGAAAAGGCGGGATAAGACTCAGGAAACTGTCAACTTTCCCTGAACCACATATCGCACTTGATGCGTTAAATTGCAAGTTGAAAGTCAACGATGCCCTTGACATAACCAGATGCTGAGTGGCGCGACGAAGTTGATGAAGTTTTTCAAAATCAAGATAGAGCATAACGGGAGGATTCAACCACAATAGCTATCCTATCATAGTGCGCACTATATCTAGAACAGAAGTCGATATTAGGGGGTAGCACGACGTCGCCTCACAAAAATAGTGCATCGGAGTTTTGAGGCTATGCATTTTACCGGCGGCAAGGCTATTGGATCGGTTATGCCATTGCCTTCAGCGGGCGCTAATTTGGATTTGCTGCTTTCAACATTTACCTTCTACATATCTGTGGAATGGCAGATACTCCGTTCAAAGCTGTGATATTTGATGTAAGCCTGGCTTTGGACGCTGGTGCTCAAGGCTCCGGACTCAATATGATTTTTCTTGATTCAACAAGATTGGAGGAGTGGTGGTACGGAGCCCCTTCATTGCTATTGCAAGGTATGAGCGGGAGCATCGGATACCAGATAATTATCTTAATTGCTTAATGCGTGTATCTCTCGATCTGTGTTCATACAGTCTTCTAACATGATATATATTTAGCGTCGCTCGAGGATCACAAGGTGCATGGCAAAAGTTCGAACGCGGAGAACTCCAACTGTTCCCTTTTTACAAGGAATTCAGCAAGGATCTTTCTGACACGATGAATGGAAACATATGGTACCGAGAATATTGCCAACGCAAGAATATCAGTGCGTTCAGAACTTGAGCCTTGTATCAAAAATGAACACAGCTTTATCAAGCATGTCCAGAATTACCAGATTCCTTGAACGTAGACGGCCGTCAAGTAAGCTTCATTCAGAGTACTTGACAATCATCTGATGAGGGAAAACACGAAGTTGTTCGGAATGATGATGCGCGAGTCGACGCAATATGATCCCCATATTTTGGAGGCAATCCGCCGAATTCGATGTCAGTGGTCATATACCGACATAAACCTTACAGCCGAGTAAACCATTAATGATTTGCAATTCAACAGCGGCGGGCCAGCACAAAATCATAGCTCTGACCAATAACTTTTCACGAGCTTCTGATACTCCGATTCCTCCATCAGAGTTGGACTTTCTAGGTTGGAAAGATGGTGCCACTCCAGATAGACTGAAGGCATTGTTCGACGATTTTTGCGACAGTAGTACTCTAGGCGCACGGTCAGTACCAGTGCTGGACTCAGAGCTCAAAGGATTCATCGAAATGAGTAGAAAACCAGAACCTCGCTTTTACCTGCTCGCATGTGAGCGAAACGGTTTTCAGCCGAGAGAAGCAATATTCTTGGATGACATAGGGCTGTAAGATCTTTGTGGTGTCCTCTTGTAACGCATACGACTGAGACCTCGTTTGACAGAAACCTCAAAGCAGCTAGAGGTTTAGGGATGGAAACAATTCGTGAGGTTCAGCTGGCTTCCAAAATGACGGATAACTGATAGAGGTGTATAGATGTTCCTATTGGGGGCACACTGAATGCGGTGAAGATACTTGAGAAAAAGCTTGGTCTTGATCTCACAGGGTCACCCAAATTGTAGATAGCCTGTCACTCTTAGAGTCCTTAGCATCAAGAGCAGCAAAAATTGAAATTTTTGCGCAGTCCTGTTACGATCTAGAATACAGGATTTGTGTGGTATGAAGAACCTAATGGATGCTGCACTGGGAGGTTTCAGAAGGGTTTGTCGGAAGCGGGGGTATTGTCTATAAAGTAGCCCTTAATCTAACAAAGGAGATCGGAACTCTTGTATGATAAGGAATATAGAATTGTTGACGCACTCCAGGGACCTTGGAAAGCACTTCACGTCGAACTAGAGGCGTCACCGACAAGAACTAATACACCGCTCATTGATGAGGACACAGTGAGCATGACAAAGAATCTTAGCGCACCAAAAGAGCGCCAGCACCAACACCAACACCCCAAGTAGCCAAACTTGGGGTCCAATTTCTGAAAATCTATCCAAGAATGAATATTCAACTGAGATGATTGAAATATAGAAAAATGCGCACGAAAGAGTAATATTGTAGTGGACTTCTCTGTTTGTACATCACGCGAGACATTTTGATTATCTATAAAGCGAAAGTTGAAGAGAAATCTTGAACAAGCTCGAGGAGTAGATTTGGAAGCGACGCCGAAAGCGAGCGAGCAAAATCCGGAACCGCGCACGTGTCAACAACTTGTGATTTTTATATTCATATCCTACGTTCCCTCTAACAAGAATTCAGTCGAAGGGAAAGCTACGCTCAGTCAAACGGAAATCAACGCGAAATCCTAACACAGAAGGTCTAGCAAGATGGCTAATCCTCGACAACGGCGAAAAGCTCGTTCTTCTTCTCATAGAGCGATTTCCCACTCAAAACATGCCAAACGGAACCTCAAGAAGATGCCCTGTGTGTAACTTTCAAAATTCGGCTGCCTCTCAGATACTTTTTTTCGCTGACTGTGCTTACTGTAGCTATACGCGCTCCGAAAGTACTCCAGCAAGCTTGGGATAACCAGAAAACTGTACGGCAAAAGTAAGCGAGGTTCAGGACCCGGTCTCAATCCATTTGCATTACTGGCTTGCCTGCTGTTCACTTAAGTTCAACTAGATCATCAGCAGTGTCAATGTCTTGCATTCGCTTGTACCATCATGCGCTGCCCTTATCTTTTCCTTTCGAAATTTTACGAAACAATCATCCTAGACTTTTCTCTTTCTGATCCTCTATACATCGGACGGTTGACACTGACGGCTTTTACTCTCTTCTAGCTACGCTGCTCTTGGGCTTGTTCATGATTTGAATCCTTCCGAATCAGGTGGCGCTGAAGTTATCGAAATGGACAAACGCACTACTTCTGGCAGCGCTCCCGAATCCTTTATTGATTCGACGGGCCCATCGACGTCTGCGAGTTCTTTCTCAGCGGATCCGGAAATGCCATTATCTCATACTCGCGCTACCAATAGTGCAGCTTCAAAATCCTCTATACCGAAGGGCCATGGAAGAATTATTCGGGACGCCGTAGGAAATGTTATGCGCATAGTACTCCCCGAAGAGGACGAAATAGAAGCTCTTCCTGCTGACGGGGACATAGATATGGAGCAATTAGAGCCTCAGCTGGACGAAACCGTACGCAAGACGTGGATTTCTGATCTGGGCGGTCTCAAAACACGTTTATTGACCGAGAAAAACACAACTGTCGTGAAAGGTATGTGGCATCTATTTGCTTGGGATCCTTTTTTGTGGGTCGCTTTCACTGTCCAATTTCAATTCTTCAAAGGTGAAAAATTTCTTTTCACTGGTGGTTACGTTGAGCCTTGACCTTCTCGGAAGTTATCGCTTGCGATCTTCAGGGGTTGTTACTTTCTGCGAGTCGATTTTGATTTGTTCTTGGGATGATAATTTACATGGGCTTTCTCCATCCGTCGATTCGATCCCCCCATTGCTTGTGGCTATCGCTCCTAAGCGTAAAAATCGGCATGTAAGAGGCTACTATATGCTTAGGGAGTGGAGTTAGTCTTCATGATGGATCTGCCGTGTATGCAATTTGGGATGGAGCTACTAGTTCGATGTGCTCATAGCACTTTTTGGAATGAAGAAAGGCAAGAGCACTCTCCGTTCAGCTCGCTCTCTCGGTCCGTGCTACTTATCTGCAAGGTTTTTGTATTGCGCTATGGCTAGAGGGACACCCTATTTCTCTACGAGACAACTCCCGCTCAATGCAACAGGATCAGATCTTTAACTGGGGGTACCCGTTCCGGTTAAGCACTCTGATATGCTCGCTAGTGCGGATGGAAATTGCTTGTATGACGGGAGTCCCGATGCTCAAAAAACGTTTTCTGATGATATCCTTCGTTCGCCTTATCCGCGCGCGCACGTATAACGACCTTCTTTTTTGTACCTCTGAAGCATATCGGCCACGTATCCGACGAGCTCCATGCTGTCCCGCTCATCTACCTTTCTTCCTCGTTCCTTGACCTAACTTCATCTGTCTTGGTGTCTTTTTTGCACAACCGTCATGGGATTTTACTATTTGGTCTCCTGACTGGTAGGGTGAACCTTCAGTCAAGAAGAATCTACGGGGCTGACGTGCGTGGGCGCAATGAGCTGAATCTAGATGGCCGTGGCCCCATGGAAAAGCTGGCTCGCTGACCGTATTCTCTTGCTTTGGCGCATCTCAAAGTCCTTCTTTTGTGCGCTGTAGTCTCTTTGGACGTCCTTAATGGCTCTGAAAATGCATGATGTCCTATCTATTCCCTTTTTTGAGTGTTCCTCATGACCTCTTATCCTTCTCTTTTGATCCAAATTACCTCTCTTGAGACGTATTTTCTGGCAGGAATTATCTCTTTCTGGGAACGTTCTGGACAGGGAAGTTGGAAGACTGGGATGTCTGGTGTACTTCTTTCATTATAATCCTCCGGATTCGCCACGGAGAACGTTACCGTTTGGATTTTGTCTGCCTTTGTATACATGTGTTTACACTTCGATGGGCTGTTAATCATGTTGATCAGTTCCTGTCCTTCTCTTTTCCTTTTCTGTCTATTCCCCTCGGGACTTCACAGCCCTTCTTCGGACAAAGTTTTCGCGCGGTTCATACGGGGTTCTTGGTGCTTCCTCCTCCATCGACGTGATTTTTACGCTTTTGTTCCTCATCGGCTAATCACTTCGTTGTGCCGGACTCCTACCCTCTGGCCGTCGCTGAAGCTGGCGACCGTGAATCCTAGGATCCATCCACGGAAGCTAACTATCACCGTTTTTTATGACTCCTCTTGTTCCCGGCTTCATATTTGCTTCTCTTTCCGATTTCACTTCCCCGTTCTTTTCTTTTTTTATCTCATAACATTTCATGCTAACAAGTATTTACCCACAGAGCTGGAAATTCTATCGACTTTAGCACCAATTAATGAGCTGGGTCGATCTACAACGCTCTCTGCCTCTCTAACGGGTGTAGGCTCCCGCTATACCTCTGAGCGGGAGCGCTCGTACCTTCAGCGGTTGATAGACAAACACAAAGGAGACGTGGAGGCAATGGCAAGAGACAGAAAGCTCAATACTGCACAGAGGAGCGTCGGACAGCTAACGCACGCTCTTAAGAGAGCAGGGATGCTAGCGCCGCCGTAGATATGCGCTGTGCAAAATAATACTTTTTTATTTGGGATTTGACTGATACTTCCCAATTCTCTTCAATCCCAATTTTTCGCACTACAAGAACAGTTCTTGCGCATTACCTTGGTTAAAGACTGAAATTCAAATTCAAAAGGTACTCTGGAGTGTTTCTCTTGAATGCGGACAAGAATACTTGCCCTCCTACAGTTTTTGTATGCTTGATTGAGGAGAGTACATAACCTAGCATACGTGAGTTCCGCTGTACCGGTGCAATTTACCTATTTTGATTTGCATGACGGTGGCCAGAGGACGCGTCCTGTTAGCGAATCCTAATTTCTGATGATGTTTCCCTGGAAGCCTGCTATTGGACGTGGAAAAGAGACGATGACTTATGCATATGCACTTGTATACTTACTAGTGTCGTATGTACATCCTGGATGAAAGGTCTGATCGGATTGTACGAGCTTGTTCTGCACGTACTGCAGCTAAAGAACATCCTTTTTAACATGAATCCGTCCTGAAGACTCAGACTCGCACGGACAGGTCGGAGGCACTTACTGCCAGGAAAGGCGGCTATAATGAATTCTTGTTATCCAATGGTTGGTTGAACAGAAGCTTTTTCTTCATTAGCTTTGTAAAAAGTGCGATGGCCTGCTCAAGCTCAAGACAAGAGGGGGTAGGGTACATTTCTCATGCACGGAGCATCAGTCCTTGAGTCTTGGTTACTGATTACCGTGGTTGCGACCAGTATTTGGATTTTATCATGCATGCAATGATGCACATGTGCAGACGGAAGCACACGATGTATAAAGAGCTAACCCCCTGCTCCGTCGCGTTCGCAAATTGGGAGAAGTCTCTTAGAAAACTTGGAAAACTAATAACAGATGTCGGAATTATTCAATACTGAGAGGGGCATGTACATTTCGTGACTTGGTTCTGCGCATGTCTGCTTACAATTGGCCCGGTTGTCGGTCTTGAGATTCTAGCGTGAAGAATGAATGCTGTGTGTGTTGTACTCAGTGTGGTAGTACTGGAGTATTTCAAGCAATACTCAAGGGATTTTTGCTCTTCCGGACATTGGATGGCAAGTACCGACTTGTTAAGTCTTGCCGGTCAGCGAAGCTTTGACATCGAGGCGGCGTGTACACTTGCAAGATCGGGAGATGTTTGTATGCATTATGCATGCATCATTTTGTATGATGATGGGATAATTAAAATGGAGTTGAATTGAACTGAGAATTTTTAAATTAGGTTCAAGATCTTTCAGTATCATCTGTGCGGGATTGATGAAGCGTCACCATCTTGTTGGGAAACGCATGCCCCAAATGGATAGTGTCATAGTGGAGAAAAGCCAGGAATAATCGACATACTTAGTCCCAACAAGCAGTCTATTATAAAAAGTCCTGTCCGGCGGCGTAACAACGATGAAAGAAGGCAAAATGTTTGATCATTGTACTGTAATCAGCCTAGGAGGACTTGATTTGGAAAAGGGACTTGGCATTATTAGTGTTAGTAGGTATTGAGGGAGAGTTGATATAGAGAGACGCGAGAAACGAAATAAATGGAATTTGAAAGCTGGCAGGAATGTACTGGGGACAGTGGGTGACAGTGGGTGACTGAAGGATTTTTTTTTTTTTTTTTGAAAGAAATTTCTAAAAGCCGTGAGAGAATTGTCCGAGAAGCAAATCGAGATTGGATCTTTTCGAAATTTCAACTTCCTCTTACTTCACTAAATCTCCGCTTTATTCGTATCTGTCGATATAAGATGCTTCAAACAATAGTTCTTTGCGCACTCTACTTCATCTACTGCCATGTCGCCCAGAGCGCACTCAAATCCAGCAACGACCAGAAGTACTTCCCAGCCTTATTCTCGCCGTCCTTCTGGCCAACCTAAATCTTCACGCCAGCAATTTTCTGCTTGCGGGGCATGTAGAATGAGGAGGTAAATACTAGCTCGACTTTCATTGAACTTCCTTGAATTTACTTTCCACCAGAGTGCGATGCGATCTCAAGGACATCTCTATACCAGTCACCGGCCCTCATCCTGCTTGTTCAAATTGCAAGGAGCGTGGTCTAAAATGCGTGTATGTCGCGAAAGCTCATAAACTTGCACACTTCTCTCACTCTCACTCTCTCCAGTGATGAATTTGCAGACGTCAAGGCCGTCAAGCTTCTTCGCCGGGGCAGGCGCCTACAGCAAGTAGAGTATGTATGATGTTTTTACTTGCATCTACCAGTGTAAACGTAAACACGCCGTATAGAGCAATCTACGGGAAAGAAGGGAACCAGAACTCAAACAATCTTGGCCTTCCCACTCGCATGCCCAGTACTATTCCTTCTTTGCAGCAGGAATTCTTCGAGTCTTCGTTCTGGCAATGGTTCTGCTTACAACGTATGTTTCTGCATATCCTTAACTGGTATCAACGTTGAATCATTTGACCAGGTCCAATCCTTGATGCCGCCGAGTTCTCGGCGCGTTTCAGTGCGCATGAAAAGGGAACGCATTCTCTGGGCTACGAAGGTAGTCTGCTAGCAATGGTACTAGTCGTCTGGGCCGCTTCGTTTGGCCTTGACGAACGTGGCATTCCTTTTGATGGATCAAAGAACTTTTCTTCTGGTCAAAGCAGCTCACACCCTTCGAGATTAAACTCCCGAAGGGAAAGTATGGACATGAGCACCGTTAGAACGAAGGTCGACGAACGTGACTCATCTGTGGCAGACGAAATAAGTACTCGTCGAGGAAGGAAGGAAAGATCCGAGGCTATGCTAAGAGAGGTCCTCGAGCTAGTTGATATCCACGCAGTCATGCGACGGCCCACCTGGGATGGCGTCAGACTTTTACTGCTTATCTTGCCTCTTCTCGAGGGTGAGGATCTTTCATAATTTCATTACCTCTGTATTCCGTCCTTCTTCATCACAAGAGTCTTCCTATCCTCTTTGCGCACTTTCCCCGGATTTGGTTGTATTCGACTGCTCCATTTGTTTTTTTTCAAGTCCCCTCTCTTCTAGTAATCTAGCTGACCGCTGATTGCGCTTTATATCCCAGATGCACATCGTTTGGACAGATTGACAATGCATGAGGCAAGTCTCTCACAAGCTCATTCACTTTGCTCTCTCCTTTCTGGGTCGCCTTCATCGATACCTTCCTTTTCTTCGGGTTCTTCGGGTTCTTCCGACGAAGCTCTTGCGCGCACACGGATATTCTGGTACGCCCATATGCAAGAAGGCTTAACTACTGGATTGAGGGGTGGCCGCTTCGTATTGTAAGTTTCCCTCTTGGTTTTTACGTCCAAATATTATTTATCATGCGTATACTCGTGTTGTCATTGACTGATTCATGGAATCTTCTTCCTTAGAAACGAGGACGATATGGACGTGTTCCAGAGCACCTTACCCCCGTTTCGCACAACCCCTCTTCATGGCCTAAGTGAAGCCGGTTATGCATCAAATATCAGTCTACCTTCCCCAACTTCTCCCACTTTTCCACCTGGAGCATCACTGCATTCTCTCCGAGATGGCTCACCATACTCAGGTGCACATCCCTACCTCCAAGTTACGCATCTGTTCTCGATTCCTCTGCACTTAAGCTCCGTTTGCCGTAAGATTCATGCAATACTTACGGGAGCAAAAGCAGCCCATAAGGCAGAGGTAAGTGGTCGAATTGACGCTGAAGGAATGCGCGAGATCTGGGATGGTCTCGACAGGTGTTGGGAGGAATTTGAAGCTATACGGCGAGGTACTAGTGCCAGTGCAGGTGGTTCTATGGATGTGGACATCCAAACTGAGAGGTTTGTCAGCTGTTGGCAGGTTAGCTCACCGTTAATTCGATCTTCTTCCGTATGATGACCTCTGATTAATGCTCTGTTGCTTGTCACAGATATTCATCTTCGAGTGTCGTAAGTGTTGCGCCGCCCATCTAGTCCATACGAGACTCATCTGGTTTGGAATCTAATAGACAACGTCATTCGTGAATCCCTCAAGCAATATGGATCACCTCCCAGTACACCGGCTACACGTTCCCCCGCTCGCTCTCCCCCACCGTTCGTGTCACCGCATCAACTTTACGATATCGCCTCCAGAAAATGTTTCCGTCTCCTTCCTTGCGTACTGAGTATCATAAAGCATCACCTTACCCTCAGTTACGATATTCCCGATCCTACAGGCTTGTTTAAATGGGATACAGGGCTTGTCCGAGACGGGTGCTTTTTTGCGGCGTTCTTGTCTGCCAGCGTGGACAGTGAACAGCTCATTGACTATGCAACACATGAGCCTCCGGCATCCTACTTTAGGCGGATGCAATTCAAGCAGGAGACTTCTGAACGTTCCGATAGTGGCTTCGGAAGCGGTGGCGGAGTGGACATTGTCCGTCCGGGACTCTTACCGATTCTCGATGCGGATGAGGGAACACGGATATGTCTCGCGGCAATTGCAGAAATGCGGTGGGCGTTTTCCAAATCCGAGGAGCGCCAAGAGGCGATTCGTATCATCTGGGAAGAAAACAAGCTAAAGAAACAGCGGCAGGACCAACAACATTTTGATGCAGTGGTCGGTCATCACAGCATTCCATCGCTTCCTGGGCTGGAGGTCAGGTATCAGTCCCATCATCAAGGAATACCATCATCTTACATGATGCATGGTCAGCAGAACGGCTTGTCTCCTTTGTCATTGACGTCGCCAACGCATAGCGCTCCCAACTCTGCACCTGTCACTGCTTGTACCACTGACGGTAGCGGAACCAACGGGTGGCCATCGTATACACCCCCTGGAACCTCTTCTTCGAGTACCGGGACGCCGCTTAGTATACAAGGATCTCCAGTCTTTGCTACAAATATCACGAGTATCCCTAACTTCAAGAACGACGTGGATGAGAGCTTCTATCATGTCGTCGGTGACATGGATCAATTTAGCTTCAATGCTCCTTCTGTCGATCCCACCTCAATGGTGACTGCATATCAGCGGAACCCTGCTCCGATTCATGTGTCAAACAATAACAGCAGTGTACATGGATCAGGTTATTTGGGTTTTGCTGCTACTGGGGGCACACCGGCATGCTCCATTCTTGGACATACTGAATCTGATGGATGCCCCCCTCAGTTTGTAGAGGGCGTTCATGGATTTTACCACTGATATCCATCCTGATTTTTTTGAACGCTCGCGATTTGAGTCACTCAATCGCTTGTTGTCGCGGTCCCCCTTGGCATTCATTCTTTTTTTTTTCTTGTGCTTGTTTTTCAATTCGGACTTATCATCCCTTGTAAATCATCTAGATCGATATGTTACCTGTATAGCTTGTCCATCTCTCAAGCAAATATGTGTAGATCGTACGATTAATTTTAGGCATGTACGTTGTACGCTGGGGCATCAAATATGCTGTTCCCTTTGTTATAATTATCCATATCATTAGCACCCTTCGTATGAACCTGACACATATGGGTCATAAGATTTCGCAGCCGGGAAATCGTTCTTGCTGTATCCTTTCTGGGTCAGTACTATGTAAGACTAAGAAATTCACTATTCATCAAAATGGCATGTTTTCCATATAGAAGAGGACTAGGGGTGGCGCATCTGGCTATCTGTTGGCTTACGACTTTGCGTGGAAGTTGCTCTACTCAGAACTGTGGTACCGTTTTAACCGTGTCAGCGAGTTCAATGAGGACTTAAGAGGCCAATTGAGCCACTGGGCGTACATTCTCTCGCCAAATCAGACTTCCGTCTAAGGCATATCAGTAAGCACAGCGCGGAGTTGAAGGAATTCACAGTAGAGATAATAAACCACAAAGAAAAAGGATGTGACTGTCGAATCATCAAACTCTATATTATGTATAGCAACGATGCAACTCATATTGTTTATCGCTTGTAAAAAAAACGCTCTCTAGGTTTCGTTGCTTGAGCATGACGATGGCATATTCTGATTCTGTTGTTGAATTTGGCAAGTGACAAGGGAGCAGCTGATGGAAGATTTGAGAACGAATAAATGTCTACTTCACATTTTCTTAATTGAGGACAAGCAAAGTCCGCGAACCCCGCGCGGCAATTGCACACGGCCTTTCAAGGATGGTGCCCAACGTGTTCAGCATGGTAGATATTTATAATCTTCCGGAATTTGACTAGAAGATCTCTAGGTGCATCTCAGGGGTTTGCCTGAATTATGGTATGATTCTAAAACTTCATCTGCTTGTGTTATTCACTTGAATAGTATTTTTCAGCAAGTACTACCATGGAAACTTTGGGATTATTCTCCCTCCTAAGTTTCAATATCTTACTTGGTCTTCATATATCCCTTCCTTCTTCATTTGCAAATATTTCTTTGTTATCATCATCTGATGAGCTTTTGTTCCTTCTATATGTTCCCTTTGTTCTTTCTTCTACAAACTAAACTATTTTGAGATAAACATTGCTTCATGATTATTTCATAGTTCAAGGTATGAATCTATGGATACCAAGTAGTTAGTTTCCTAGTTTAAATATCAACTTTGATAGCACTTTGATAGTGATACTGTTGTGACATAGTGTTATGATCATGCAGCTGGGATTGTATAAATAAAAGTGAATTGCAACATAACCGCAGGAACAGGGTTGAAGCCCTTGCAAAGGTAGTACAATCCTTTAGGGAGTTAGTTGGACATTGGCACAACTATCAGTAACATCCTCAACATGTTGCAGTCCAATGGGAAAGTGATAGAAGTATGCCAGCAACTCACTAACTCAAAAATGAGACCAGGCATCACATGATTAGTGTAACAGCCCTTATTTATTATCTTATCTAGACTGTTATCTTGATTTGATTAGATATATACTATGTATCATTTATTCTCATGATGAACCATACAGTTCCAATTATATATCATTGGACTTAGGTAATCTAGGTGCCGTGACAACCAAGTACTTACATTATTTTCTCTCTTTCATTTCACATGCTCTAGTGACCACATGACCGTTTTTATTACTCATTGTTCATCTGACCACTTACTCTGTTGTGACAACTAAGTACTTACATCATTTTATTTCTTTTATTTCACATGCTCTAGTAACCTGTTACGACCATGCCAAGTTCAACTCCCGCGGCCCCGACGATCATTTCCCGGTATTTGACTTCCCTACCTTCTTCCGTCGCGGAGTTTATCACGGGAGTTGAACTTGGCATGGTCGTAACAAACTCCCGTTGCCATGACCAGGTCCCGCACCCCTTTCACACCTTCCCTTCCGAACCACACACCACCTATCCGAACTCTGGACCTTCACCGTAGCACAACCCCTATCTAGTACGAACCCTGATCCCGGACGCCGTTTGCTTTGGTACCTTTCTTTACACTATATAAACTTAGCTACAAGAACATATACGAGGAAGAGGTCCTCTTAGACTATCTGAAATCACTCTTTGACACTTGTTACGAACAGACTCTTTTTCTATTTTTCTTAATACTTTAGACGCTCATTCACTCTTTAGGAATATTAGCGCTGTAGGCGCTTACATGAGCGTTTGTATTATTCTTTTATCTTTTCCTTTTCTTTTATTTATAAAGCGTGTTTCCACGCTGTCATCAATTGTCGACGCGACTCTCTCATGTCTGTCAAAGTATTGACAGATCTAGGCCGTCTATATACATTCTTTTATATTACCTCATTGTTTCATCGTTGTATACGGACAGCCTTACTTATGGATACGAGCGACTCTTATTGAATAGCCTCAAGGCAGCGACTCATGATGACTCCCATGGATTCATCTTAGAATATGTATATAAGACAGTATATTCCATCGAGTAGTCTTTATCTCTGTTCTCGTCTATTCTCCTCTGTAGCTAGACAAGAATCAAAGACCATTCAACTCTCATTCACTTTGTTTATCTTGACTCTGTGACGCCTGGCTTAGCAGTGAGCTACTGAGTCGCTGACAGAAGAACAGAGATCCTAAACGAACCACCCGTCACATCCTACTGGTTCTCGACATTTGGTTGGGCACTGGACACCGCTGCGTTATAAATTTACTCTTTTCATTTCATCACTAACGAAGTCTATACCTCCTTCGTCTCCCCCATTGTCCACCTCCTTTTCCATAGCTCATCTGTGTTAAGGCCAGCATTGACCTAGACACTTTATTTGTACATACCTACATCGAGACACTGTAGTACGGCTCAACCCGTGCTGAGAGGAAAATACTCTCTCTAGTGTGCCTGACTCCTACCAAGGAGTGTAAATCAGGGCTAGTAACAGAATATCGAGTTTCTTCTTAGGAAGATTCGATAGTAGGCATTGGAACGTAAAGTGTTTTTGTCTCTGACCCGAAAGGCAACGTTGCGCGAGGAGCGAACGTAGACAGCCTTCTGGATTAACACATAACTCAACACGGGCCTCTACCCCTAAGCACCTCTCCCTCCTATCCTGGCGTTCTCGTCAAGACCTCAGGATTTTTCACTCCCATACCCACCTCGCTCTCCCTCTCCCGCATCCTCAGATTCAACTGTCCATTTAGGATCCCCTACTCCTACTCCTTCATTCGCTACCGAACTTGGCTCAGAAATGTCTGACCCTACCAACACATCCATGCATGCCAACACCTCCGCTACTACCGCCGCCACCAATACTTCCACCTCCAACACCTCTACCTCCCGAAAAACCATCGTTAAAGAACCCGATGTGTTTACAGGAGATGTTTCCAAGTTCCGAGCATGGCTTCGAACTCTCCTCGCTTATATTCATGACTTACGAAGGACACGGCAGGTCGATAACGACAATGAAGCCATCAACGTGGCAATGTCATATATTCGTGGAGGAAGAGCTGACGACTGGGCGGAAGTATATACCAGCGATCATCAAGACGAGGTCGCTGGCGACTGGAATGTAGATTTTGCCAGGTTCTTAGAGGAACTGAAGAGCAGTTTCTCTAATATCTCCCAGAAGAAGGAGGCGATGGACAGGCTGAACCGTATTCAGCAAGGTCGTATGAAAGCCGACGACTTCTTCAAGGAGTTCGAACTCCTGCTGAAGGAAGCGGGTTACGACAAGAGGAGTGAATACCTCCTCCAGTTGGCTGAAAGAGCAGTCAACCCCAATATCATGAGCGACCTAGTCCGAACTAGGACAGAGGAGTTTGACAGCTACGACGAGTTAAAGAAACTCGTCACAGGTAACGACTTGATCCGCCGCCGCTACGATGAGCAAAGGCGCGGATACAACAATATGAGCTGGGGTAACAGCTCACAAGGACAAAGCCGTGGACAGGGATCCACGCAACAAGCCTATGGTAGGCAAGGGCCAAAGAAATGGGAAGGCGCGCGAACGGCGGGACCTCCTCCTATGATTACAAGACGTGATGGATCCGGAACGACCTTTGGAGGTTCGGGACGACCCATGGACTTGGATCGAGCAAGGGTAAACGGCCTTTGCTTCAACTGTGGCGAGAAAGGCCACATTAGTAGGAACTGCCCAAAAAAGGGTAAAGCCGCAGTCCGTAGCGTAGAGCTTATGAACTATAGTAGCAAAAGAACGGACAACGTTAGTGAAGAAACTAACGTAAATAGTGTAGACGTAGCACCAGGACTACCAGCTGGCATGGACATGAATTCGTTCACTGCATGGGTGAACAGTATGGGTTTTATAAGAGCTCCCCAGTAAGCATAGGTCTGGCGGAGCATTCTAATTTAAATACTTCGGACATAGTAGATAGTGGACTGGATTTCACTATTAAATATGATAATGTAGAAAAACACGCGTCTACATTTAATAAACCAACCGAAGTACAAAAACCTATACGATACATACCCAACACGGCAGAATGGACTGCCCAAAGGCTGAAAGAAGAAGATCTCACAAAAGCTGTCATACTTTTAAGGATATGGATGCCCTCCTCGCGAATAAGAGAAGCTTCGGAGGAAACCGTCATGGAAATACGTGCATTAAACTGGAAAACCGCAGTTGAAGCCGTTAAGAGTCTTGCGACAAAGAAAAGCTATGTCCGTGGAACACATGGAAAAAGCTTGAAACTCCCAGTCATTGTCGAAACGTTAGAGGACAACCGGCAAATAGTTACACAAGGACTAGTTGACAGCGGAGCTACAGGTTCATGCATTGATGCAAACTTTGTTGAACGACATAGGATTCCGACCAAAGACCTACCTATTTGAGTACCTGTCTACAATGCTGATGGAACACTCAATGAGAACGGTTCCATAACCAAATATGCTGAAGTCCGTGTAACCATTGGAGATCATTCAGAACGGATTCAATTTGGCGTTGTTAACCTTGGCGAGCAACATATCTTTTTAGGACTAGACTGGTTGCGACATCATAATCCAAGTATCGACTGGATTAAATCAGAAGTTACTTTTGACCGATGTCCAACTCGGTGTGGCTACGATCCTCATTTCTGGACACCAGAAGATATACAAACGCGAGCAGCACTCGAAGACGGCGCGAGGCTTTTCATATTCGATTGGGATCGATATGTACAAGAACAAGTAGATTCCAGGAAATGGACGAAGAAGAAAGCCGATGAAGAAACACAGAAACACTTTGACACTTCTACTCCGTATGTAGAAAAATACCCCGATGTCTTCAGTCAAAAAGAATTCGATCAGTTACCACAACGACGCCCTTGGGATCATGCAATTGAACTAACACCTGGTTCTAAACCACTCGATTGCAAGATCTATCCCTTAAATCCGAAAGAACAAGAAGCATTAGATGCATTCCTTGAAGAAAACATTCGAACTGGACGAATCCGACCTTCGACATCCCCAATGGCCTCACCATTCTTCTTCATTAAGAAGAAAGACGGTACTCTTAGACCAATACAAGATTATCGCAAACTGAATGAGATGACGATTAAGAATCGATATCCACTTCCTCTCATTCAGGAACTTATTGATAAGTTGAAAGGCACCAAAATATTCACAAAGATGGACATTCGATGGGGATTCAACAACATACGGATTAAAGAAGGAGACGAATGGAAAGCTGCGTTCAGAACTAATCGAGGATTATTTGAACCAACCGTTATGTTCTTTGGATTAACCAATTCACCGGCGACGTTTCAAGGATTCATGAATCATATCCTTCGAGATTTGATAAATGAAGGACACGTCATAGTCTACATGGATGATATACTCGTATTTACAAATGACTTGAAAAGTCATCGTATAATTGTAAACCGAGTCCTCGACATTCTACGAGAACACAAACTTTTCCACAAACCTGAGAAGTGTTCTTTCGAGAAAAGATCCATCGAATACCTTGGAATAATCATCGAGAACGGAACAATTCGAATGGATCCAAAGAAAGTCAAGGCTGTGCGAGAATGGTTGACCCCGTTGAAGAAACATGATCTCCAGCAGTTCCTTGGCTTCTGTAACTTCTTTCGACGGTTCATTCGAGGATTTAGCAAGGTCGCCAAAGCCTTAACAAAACTAACCGGAAACACAGCCTGGGAATGGACAGCAATCCAACAATTCACATTCGATGAACTCAAACGTCGAATCTGTGAAGAAGTAGTCCTTCTTATTCCCCGAAATCACGGAAAGTTTAGGCTTGAAGCTGATTCATCCGACTTCGCAAATGGTGGCTGTCTCTCTCAATTTGTCGATGGAAAATGGTGGCCTGTAGCATTCCGATCTCGTTCACTCAATGAAGTTGAGAGAAATTATGAGATCTATGACAAGGAATTAATGGCAATTATGGACTCGCTCGATGATTGGCGTCAATATCTTCTTGGAGCCGAAGAACAGATTGAAATCTTTACCGACCATGCAAATCTACAGTATTTCAAGAAACCCCAGAAATTAAATCGACGGCAAGCTCGATGGGTTCTTGAACTTGCGGAGTATAATTTCATTCTAGTTCACCGACCGGGAAAAACAATGACTAAAGTCGATATACTGTCAAGGATGACAGGTCTTGAAACGGGAGAAAAAGACAATGAGAACATCGTCCTTCTAAAACCAGAACTTTTCATTCAAGCCCTTAATATTTCCTCGCCAGAAGATGTGTTCCTGTCGGAAATCCAAAAGAACCGAAACCATGTTGATCGACTTGTAAAGAACAACCTCGATGCCAAAAACCCTGAATGGAAAGAAACTGAAGGGATCGTTGAATGGAAAGGACGGATCTATGTACCGAAAAACAGAGTATTAAGATCCAAAATCCTTACTAAGTATCACGATTCACCGCTCGCAGGACATCCCAGACAGTATAAAACAGCAGAACTTGTCACTCGTGACTATTGGTGGCCAGGAATCACTCGAGATGCTGGGAAGTACGTAGAAGGTTGCGAGAAGTGTCAAGCAACAAAGTCTCATCGAACTCGACCTGTCGGACATCTTCATCCTCACACTGTTCCGACTGAACCTTGGCAAGTAATCGGTACTGATATGATTGGAGAACTCCCAGAATCTGGCGGTTATAATGCGATTGCAATCTTCATCGACCACTTCACAAAGAGACTGAGACTTGTACCAACCCATACCACAGTCACTTCGGAAGGGATGGCGAAGATTTATCAAGATTCCATCTTCTCCACCCATGGACTTCCACGTAAAATAGTTCATGATCGAGGCCCACAGTATCACTCGAGGTTTATGAAGGAACTTTATCGACTATTAGGCATTGAAGCGAACTTTACTACAGCGTACCATCCACAGACGAACGGTCAATCGGAACGAACAAACCAGGAGATCGAACAATATCTCCGTTTGTTTATTAATTATCAACAGAATAATTGGCACGAATGGTTACCCCTAGCGGAGTTCAACTACAATGACAAGGTCCACTCAGCGACGAAAGTCTCTCCCTTCTACGCAGATACAGGAAGACACCCATATAAAGGCATGGCAACTCAAATGACTTCGGACAACCCCTCAGTACAAGCTTTCGTAGATGGGATGAAGAAGATACGAAAGGAAGTAGGATCAGCTTTGGAAAAAGCGAAGGTAGAGATGAAGAGGCAGTATGACGGAAAGAGGAAGAAAGGGATAGAGTACAAGGTTGGCGACAAGGTTTGGTTAGAAGGAACCAACCTTTCAGTAGATCGCCCGATGAAGAAATTAGACGACAAGAGGTACGGACCGTTTACCGTCCAACAGAAGATAGGCGCCAGTTCCTATAAACTGGAAATCCCACGTACATGGAAACATGTACACAATGTTTTCAACGAAGTTCTTCTTACTCCGTATAAAGAACCTAGTTTTCCTACACAACCCCAAAACACACGCCCGCCCCCTGTTGTTGTAGGAGGAGAAGAAGAATTTGAAGCGGAAGAAATACTTGATTCGAAGAAAGTAGGATGAGGAATCAAGTATAAAGTCCAATGGAAAGGGTACGGATCACACGAACAAACCTGGGAACCACGGTCAAATCTCACAAATGTAGACCAATTACTCAAGGAATTCCATGAAAAGAATCCGACGAAACCAAAACCCGCAATATTCCGTCGAATTGAAATTCCAATCTCTTTATTCCCTACAGAATTGTTTCGACCTCTTCCTCCAATCGACACAGAACCCAATCCCGCTTCACTACCCTCCGAAAATTTTCTTTTACGACAAGCACATCGTGGAACTCGTGCCCTAAGGAGAGGGTGATGTTGTCATGAAGTGAGCCGCCCCTATTATTTTCCTTTTCTTTACAATACATCATTCCATCACTGTTACCTATCATAATCGATCCGGAACCTTCCAGTCTATTCCGTTCCATTCCTCGTTCCTGAACTATACAGTATGACATCATGGTTCCCGTACCTTACCTTTGTATATATAAGCCAGCCCCCACAACCTGATCCCTTATCTTGACCTCTTTGTCGTTGGGATCAGGTATGTCTTTACTTACTTCTCAGTATTTATTATGAATATAACTTTGTCGTTGGGATCAGTATCCGTCCGCTTCCGCTCAGTCTTGCCGCCATCGTCACCTCTTTGTGACATTAGGTCAAGATCCTTTACTGCACTGATAACCTACCGATTGGGTTATCCTTGCAGGATCTGCTTCCACCACGTCTACCAGCACAGCCATACCAAGCCCAACCGCTCAACCCGTTGACTGCTCTGCCTACCCGCACGCCTTTGACACCAAAGACCGAACTCACATCCACCACCCCCCGGACCAGAATTGGGCCGATTGTAGTTCCCAACCTTGCCCCCACGCCGTTGCTAATTCCATTATCACTGAAGACTTCTTCAGTGACGGGACACGAATCACACCTATTATTGCCCCTACCCCTAGTCCAGTCAATTCCCCACCAGCCATGTCCAACCCTACCACAGTCGACGCCAATCAACTCATGGCTCAGCTCATTGAACAGGTGGCTCAGCTCACAGCTAACCTACAGAAGGCCACAGCCAAATCAAGCCTGAACAAACCGGAGCTCTTCAAGGGCACCAGTAGTGCGGAAGCACGTCGGTTCATCGCCCAGATCCAGAGCTGGGCGATGGAACAAACGGACCTGAGTGGCAAGGAAGATAAGCTGATAAAGGCAGCCCTAGGATTCTTCTCAGGAAACGCGGCGGACTGGGCCACCCCATACCTCTTGGAATTCAGCCATGGAAGGACACCATTCAACGGACGCTGGGAAGACTTTGTGCGAGCCTTCTCACTTCGATTTGAATCAATCGATGCAGGTATGGAGGCCCGGAATGCGATCCAACATCTCAAACAGGGAAAAGGCCAGACGGTAGCGGAATTCGCACAAAAGTTCAAGGACATCGGTGATCGAACTGGACTCTCGGACATCGACCTACGCGAGCGATTCCATAGTGGCCTTAACCCCGAGATCCGACAAAATCTCATCGTGGTCAACATTGCCCAGGGGATAGCCCCCACTCTAGAGGAGGCAATCCGACGGGCAGTCTCGGTGGATGTGTTCATGCATGATCCTACCATGACAGGCCGTAATCTGGGCACCTCTCACACTCCCTCTCCTCCTTCCAACTCTTACGCCATGGACATTGATGCCACGCACACCAGCGGGAATAGTAGGGAGAGTTTTGTGGCACAGATGAGAGGCAGATGCTACGGCTGTGGTGCACAAAACCACGAAAAGAAGAACTGCTCGTACAAGGACACAGTATGCCGCTACTGTGGCCGACGAGGTCACCTAGAATCGGTCTGCCAAGACAAGTTCATGGGGTTGGAGCGAGGCCGGGGTAAGCGTCAACAACCCCGTCGACAACAAGTCTCCGCCTCGTCTTCGATGCCCTTTACCCTGTTCCCAAATGAATCAGTCCAAATTGCAGCCTCTGCTCCCGCTCCCGTTTCCGCTCCCGCCCCACCATCTCCGCTCGCCCCCGATCTCTCTGTCCAGATCGCTCAGCTGCAGGAACTCCTGAACAGAGCTAATGCCATGGCCCCAGCATCTGGATCTCAGGAGGGTTTTTGAAGCGGGTGCCCGTCTCGGCCGCACCGAGAGCACCCGTTAACCAATTTGCTATACATTCTACTTCCGCATATGATTCTGTCCCCTCGTGTAAAATATCTACCGTTTTGGAATTGAATTCCAGTTCGTCCCACTTCCGAATCAATGCGAAATTAAGAGGGAGGAATCATAGTATAGCAACTGCGGCCATGGTTGATTCCGGAGCCACTGCTCTGTTTTTGAACCAAGAGTTCGTCACCCGTCACCATGTAAAGACCTTTCCACTCAAGAGGCCAATCGGGGTCTTCAACATCGATGGTTCCGCCAACCGGGCAGGGCAGATTACGCACTTCGCACGTTTAGCCCTAACTGTCGATGGTCAGGAACGATGGACAGACCTACTTGTCACTAACCTGGGAGGCGAGGATCTCATCCTAGGACTCCCTTGGTTACGAAAGGCTAACCCAGACATTGACTGGGAGAAAGGACGACTCTCGGTCAAACCGCAACAGTCAATGACGGATGAGGAGGAAGAGGAAGAAAACATTCGGATGATGGAAACCCCGGAACCCGTGTCAAGTACAATCGACCAAGAGGAGGAGGAGTCACCTATTCACCGAATTCGAGCCAACCGGCGGACCCGACGTGCATGGGTGAGATCAGGCATTCTACAGGAACAGACAGAGGAGGTCTGGTGCGCCGCTGGGTTCACCTACTCCCAACAGTTAGCGGAACAGACCCACAAAGCCAAACCCCTGAAAACCTTTGAAGAGATGGTCCCAGAGCCCTATCGGGACTTCCAGAAGGTATTCTCCGAAGCCGCTTCCGAACGACTGCCAGGACACCAACCCTGGGACCACGCAATCGAGCTAATCCCTGGAGCACCCGAAACCATGCGTACCAAGGTCTATCCCATGTCGCTGAATGAGCAAGCTGAACTCGATCGGTTCCTAGATGACAACCTGCAAAAGGGCTATATCCGCCCCTCCAAGTCCCCATTGTCTTCGCCAGTCTTCTTCGTGAAAAAGAAGGATGGAAAGCTCCGCTTTGTACAAGACTACCGGAAACTGAACCAGGTTACCATAAAGAATCGCTACCCGCTACCACTTGTGGCCGACATCATCAGTCGCCTACAGGGAGCACGGTATTTCACCAAGTTCGACGTCCGATGGGGTTACAACAATGTTCGAATAAAGGAGGGCGATGAGTGGAAGGCGGCTTTTGCAACCAACAGAGGGTTATTTGAACCTCGTGTAATGTTCTTTGGTCTCACTAACTCCCCTGCCACCTTTCAAGCTCTCATGAACTCCATCTTCTCCGATCTCGTGGCAGCAGGGAAAGTAGCCGTCTACCTAGACGACATCCTCATTTTCAGCAACGAATTACAAGAACACCGACAGATAGTGCGGGAGGTACTAACACGGCTACAGAAACACGACCTTTACCTACGACCAGAAAAGTGTGAGTTTGAACAACTTCAGATCGAATACCTGGGCTTGGTGATATCGGAAGGGGAGGTGCGCATGGATCCGGTAAAGGTAGCTGCAGTCCGTGATTGGGCAACCCCAAAGAACCTGCGAGAGCTGCGGGGATTCTTGGGTTTTGCTAACTTTTATCGACGATTCATACGGAACTTTGCCCGCATAGCGCGACCCCTGAACGACCTGACCAAGAAGGACAGCAGCTTTGATTGGGGAACACATCAGCAACAGGCATTCGACACCCTTAGGGAAGCGTTCATCTCGGCACCGGTACTGGCTCTTTGGGATCCTGATAGGCTCACACGACTCGAGGTGGACGCATCGGGCTTTGCGACGGGAGGAGCACTAATGCAACTGCAAGACGATGGCCAGTGGCACCCAGTGGCATTCCGATCAGCCTCCATGCAACCAGCGGAATGGAACTACGAAATCTACGACCGAGAAATGTTGGCCATCATCGAAGCGCTGAAGGACTGGAGGAGTTTCCTGGAAGGATCGCCACAACCATTCGAAATCCTCACCGACCACGCAAACCTCGAATTCTGGCGAACGGCTCAGGACCTCAGTCGTCGGCAGGCACGATGGGCATTATGGCTATCACGGTTTGATTTCCAGTTAACTCACCGCCCAGGAAAGGCGAATACACAAGCGGATGCTCTTTCGCGCATGGCAGTGCATCAGGTCCTGGACAGTGACGACAACCGGCAACAGACAGTTCTGAAGCCAACCCATTTCCTGGAAATCGCAGCAGCTACACTACAGAATCCACTGGAAGACCGAATCCGGAAGGCGTCGCAGAAGGAGGCGGAGGTACTTGAAGGATTGGAGGAACTGAAGAGGAAGGGGCTTCGACGGCTGACCAACGGAGTGGCAGAATGGGAGGAGGACAATGGACTAGTGTACCACCGGGGTAGAGTATATGTCCCACCGGACAACAGCCTGCGGACTGAAGTACTACGACAATGCCACGACAATCCAACGGCCGGTCACCCAGGACTTCATGGCACCCTCGACCTGGTCAGCACTCACTTTTGGTGGCCCACCTTACGGTCCTTTGTCGAAAAGTACGTGGAAGGGTGCGAGACTTGTGCAAGGAAGAAGATACAGAGGCACCCGCGAGCAGTAACACAACCCCTAGAGGTTCCGACGGGCCTGTGGGAGGAAGTGGGAGTGGACTTGATCACACAGCTGCCTTCTTCGCAAGGCCACGACGCCATCCTAGTTTGTACCGACCTCTACGGCAAGCAGATCCACGCAATTCCCTGTACTACCTCCATCACTGCAGAAGGTGTGGCAGACATCTATTACCGGGAAATTTTTCGCCTTCATGGCCTCCCGCTTCGCCTTGTATCGGATCGTGGACCCCAGTTTGCAGCAAAGCTGATGCGATCCCTACTCTCCCGCCTCGGAATCAAGTCGAACCTCACATCAGGTTACCACCCCCAAGCCAACGGCCAAACCAAACGGGCCAACCAGGAAGTCGAAAAATACCTCAGGCTGTATGTGGGGCGCCGCCAGGATGACTGGGCAGAGCACTTACCGATGGCGGAATTCGTGATCAACTCCCGCACTCACTCGGCGATTGGAATGTCCCCGTTTGAACTTACCTACGGCTACCTACCCCTGTTCAACATCCCAGTGGGACAGCGCAGTGGGATCCCGGCGGTGGATGACCGGATTCAGATACTTCGGGACGCACGACAGGATGCAGGCGCAGCACTACACCTGGGGAAAAGACAGCAGAAGGAAAGCTACGAGAGGGGAAAACGGAAAGCGCATCAATTCCGAGTGGGAGATCAGGTTTGGCTAAGTGCAGAGGATATCAAGCTCCAGCTTTCTAGCGAAAAGCTTGGGGATCGACAACTTGGACCATATACAATCTTGGACAAAGTTGGACCTCTCGACTATCGCCTGGACCTACCGTTGTCCCTCGACCGGGTCCACCCTGTCTTCCATGTCGACAAGCTATACCCATGGCGAGGAAATGCTGTCAACGGCCAGATTGCGACACCACCAGAACCAGTACACCTAGAGGATGAAGACGAACCGGAGTATGAAGTAGAGGAGATCTTGGATAGTCGGGTTAGATGGAAGAAGTTAGAGTATTTGGTGAAGTGGAAGGGTTACGATGCAGGGCATAATTCATGGGAGCCGGCTCAAAATTTGGAACATGCGCCAGCTACGGTCCGAAAATTCCACAAGAAACATCCCCGGGCGGCGAAGGCTTGACCATCGAGGGCAATGGTCATAAGGAGGGGGGTAATGTCATGAAGTGAGCCGCCCCTATTATTTTCCTTTTCTTTACAATACATCATTCCATCACTGTTACCTATCATAATCGATCCGGAACCTTCCAGTCTATTCCGTTCCATTCCTCGTTCCTGAACTATACAGTATGACATCATGGTTCCCGTACCTTACCTTTGTATATATAAGCCAGCCCCCACAACCTGATCCCTTATCTTGACCTCTTTGTCGTTGGGATCAGGTATGTCTTTACTTACTTCTCAGTATTTATTATGAATATAACTTTGTCGTTGGGATCAGTATCCGTCCGCTTCCGCTCAGTCTTGCCGCCATCGTCACCTCTTTGTGACAGATGTTACGAACAGACTCTTTTTCTATTTTTCTTAATACTTTAGACGCTCATTCACTCTTTAGGAATATTAGCGCTGTAGGCGCTTACATGAGCGTTTGTATTATTCTTTTATCTTTTCCTTTTCTTTTATTTATAAAGCGTGTTTCCACGCTGTCATCAATTGTCGACGCGACTCTCTCGTGTCTGTCAAAGTATTGACAGATCTAGGCCGTCTACATACATTCTTTTATATTACCTCATTGTTTCATCGTTGTATACGGACAGCCTTACTTATGGATACAAGCGACTCTTATTGAATAGCCTTGTCGCGACGTAGTCGGAAGCGACGATGGGAAGCGATCAAAGCATGGCACAAGCACAAACCTGAGTGTGAGTAACGCTCAACACACAAAGGTAAAAGGAGAAAGTGATCTCAGCGACTGTGATAGCACAAAGGGCCAGTCACAAGGGTCAAATAAGGCAAGCTAGTTCCCAAAGACCAAGTCAATATTGAGTGTAAACAAAGATACAAACACGAACCTAGTTCCCAAAGACCAAGAGGTCGAGATAGGGAACTAGTAGCTGTCTACTGTACTATATATACGAGTCTGAAACAATAGGAACCAGGGTAAGGGACAAGGGTAAAAGAACAAGGAACAAAGAACAAGAGCGTGAGAGTGGAATAGTGAAGAACGAATGAGAAGCAAGAAAAGAACAATAAACTAATGACAGCGCGAGAGTGAGTGGTAAGATGAACGATGAGTAATGAACACGGTCATGTGATTACTGGAGCATGTGAAAAGGAAAGAAAGAAAATGATGTAAGTACTTTAGTTGTCACGACATTACCCCCCTTCTACAGTCGATGTCCCAGCGACCAGCTCCATAAGGTTTTCATAGGCTTGCCAGGGCAGCGAATTAAAAATGGCAGCTGAGATCTTCCGTGGCGCATTGGGGTGTGTCCGGTAAAAGTCTGCAATTTCTTCGTCACTTGATCCCTTCACATTCTCTTCGTTTTCCCAACTGTCCTGTCCTTCATCATAACCCTTCCATCGTACCAAAAATTGTAGCTTCTTCCATCGCCCATAAAACCTACTGTCCAAAATTTTGTCCACCTCATAGAACTCTTCCCCCTCCACAATCTCCGGATCCAGTGGTGGTGGCCTAACTCCATTAACCTCGTTCCCTTTCCATGGTGATAGCCGATTAACATGGATGTTGTCGTGGATCTTCATCCAGGTTGGTAGGTTAAGGCGATATGTCAGAGGCCCGGTCTTTTCTGCTACTTCGAATGGCCCGAGCCTCCGACTCCCAAGTTTTTGATTTTTCTGACGGATTTTTAGGTTCTGTAGCGATAACCATACCGGTTGTCCGACTGTGAATGTCTGCACCTCCCTTGTGTCGTCTCCCTTAATACGCTCCTTACTCATCCTAAGGGCTGCCTCCGCATCCTCCCGAGCATGTTGTAGCAACGTCAACCGTTGATCGATTGTTGGGTATTTGTTCCAAACTTGGATTGGAATTGTGAATTCGGGGGTGTATCCATAGAGGGTTTCGAATGGAGAATGATCGTGAGCAGAGTGAATCCGAGAGTTGATAACGAACTCAGCAGTAGGTAGTAGTTGATCCCAATCATCCTGCCGTCGGCTAATATACATGCGAATGTATCGTTCGATCTCCTGATTTGCTCGTTCCGTTTGACCGTTTGTTTCGGGATGATATGCTGTTGTGAGTGCTGATTCAACCCCGAGTCGTTTCAAGAGTTGCCTCATTACATCTGCCGCAAATTGTGGCCCCCTGTCAGAAATGAATCGTCGGGGAAGACCATGAAGTCGGAATATTTCGCGGTAGAAGAAGTCAGCTACACCGTCAGCAGTGATTTCTGTTGTCGTTGGGAAGCAGTGGATCATTTTTGTATAATGATCGACGAAGGTTATCACCGCATTATGTCCATCCTGGGTCATGGGGAGCTCTCCAATGAGGTCTACGCCAATATCCTGCCACGGACCGTCTGGAACCGGGAGAGGCTGGAGTGGAGAAGAGTGGTGTGGATTGAGTCGCTTCCGTTGACAGAGGTCGCATCCTTCTACATATTTGTCCACAAATGATCGCATCCCCGGCCACCAGTATTGTCTGCTAACGAGTTCTAACGTACCATGCATCCCTGGGTGTCCGGCTGTAGGTGAATCGTGACATTGTGCCAGTACTGCCTTCCGAAGCTCCTGGTTGGGTGGTACGTATACCTTGTTTCGATAATACACCAAACCGTTGTCCTCCTTCCACTCGTCCAATCCTCCCGTCAGCACTTGTGGTCCCTTCAGGCTCCTTAATCCATCCAATACCTCTGCCTCCCGTTCGCTAACCTCCCGAATCCGTTCGAGTAAGGGGTTGTGGAATAATACCATGTGAGATGCGTTGATAAAATGCTGCGGTTGGAGTACTGTCTGTTCCTTGTTGTCTTCTGCGTCAATTACCTGATGATGGGGCATCCGTGAGAGAGCGTCAGCTTGTGTGTTTGATTTTCCTGGGCGATGTTTGAGACGGAAATCGAATTGGGAAAGCCAGAGGGCCCATCGTGCTTGTCGTCGGCTAAGATCCTGAGCTGTCCTCCAAAATTCAAGGTTCTGATGATTGGTGATGATTTCAAATGGTTCTGGTGATCCTTCCAGGTAGTGTCTCCAATCTTTGAGTGCTTCGATGATAGCCAACATTTCCCTGTCATAGATTTCGTAATTTCGTTCCGCTGGATTCAGGGAGGCTGACCGGAATGCGACTGGGTGCCAGAGTCCATCTTCCTGTAGCTGTAGTAGTGTCCCCCCTGAAGCGAATCCCGAGGCATCTACTTCAATCCGGGTTGGCCTTCCTGGGTCCCATAGCACCAGGATTGGGGCTGAGGTGAAGGCATCCCTTAGGGTCTCGAATGCTTCCTGCTGTGCCGATCCCCATTGCCATTTAATGTCCTTTTGCGTAAGATCATTAAGTGGTCGGGCTGTTATATACATGCCACGCTTCACCATTCGTTCCGGATCGACTTCCGGGCTAATCGGTCACTATCCGAACATCCGGACATTCCGATCGAACATCCGAACGATCGGACAACCGATCGATTCATTTCCGGGTTTGCTACCAAGTCCAACTCGAATCTCGATTGATTTCGTACTCTGTCCCATGGCTCGATAGCTTTGGAACCACTTCGGATACATCACATGACACTCGGTCATCATGACCGATGCATTCCCACGCTTGTCCGCTCTTGGAAATCATTGTTATTGTATTATTTCGGATCTTTCTCACTTATTGTCTTTATTTTAACAATTAGGATTACTTGTATATAAGATTAGATATCTTGTACACTATTCCTCAGTTTCAATATCGACTTGGGTTGCCTTGGGTTCCATCCCAGTCATTCCTCTCTCTCATTATGTCTCCTTACTGTTCATATTCGTCCGAACCCTTTCCAGAACCACTCGGCGTAGTGAGGATCCGTTCTAATAAACGGATCGAGGTTCACTTCACTCCTACGTGACTTCCGTACCATCCGGTCCATTCGGATTTCGATCGTTCCCACGGAACTTCGATCGTTCCCACGGAGCTCCGGTCGGAGCTTCGGCTGCTTCGATTGTATTTCAAAGCCTTCGGACCATTCATGGGCAACATCAGCCATTTCATTCCCTCCTCGGAAGCACGGCCCTAACACGGGCCTTCTTTGCAAATCCTTCGATGAATCGTCGGTAGAAGTTGGCGAACCCTAAGAAGCCTCGGAGATCACGAAGTGAGGTAGGGGTAGGCCAGTTCTTTACCGCCTCTATTTTTACTGGATCCATACGTACTTCGCCTGCGCTGATGACAAGTCCCAGGTATTCGATGGATGATTGCTCGAATTCGCACTTCTCTGGTCGTAAATAGAGGTCGTGTTGGGCCAACCGGGTGAGGACCTTGTGGACTATGGTTCTGTGCTCTTCCAGTGTCTCGGTGAAGATGAGGATGTCGTCCAGGTATACAGCCACCTTCCCCGAGGCAATTAAGTCAGCAAAAATCGAATTCATCAAGGCTTGGAACGTAGCGGGTGAGTTTGTTAAACCAAAGAACATGACCAAAGGTTCAAAGAGCCCTCGGTTAGTTGCAAATGCTCCCTTCCACTCATGTCCTTCCTTCACCCGTACATTGTTGTATCCCCAGCGAACATCGAACTTGGTAAATATCTTCGATTTTCGTAAGCGGCTGATGATGTCGGTAACCAGAGGAAGCGGGTATCGGTTTTTGACAGTGTATTCATTCAATCGTCGGTAGTCCTGTACGAAACGAAGTTTCCCATCCTTCTTTTTGACAAAGAAGACTGGAGATGCTAGTGGGGATTTAGAGGGACGGATATACCCTTTTCGTAGGTTTTCCTCTAAGAATCGGTCTAGTTCCTCTTGTTCGTTGGGTGACATTGGATAAATTTTAGTGCGCAAGGTTTCCGGTGCATCGGGCTTCAGATCAATAGCATGGTCCCAGGGCTTGTGTTCTGGTAGGCGTTCAGATTCCTTTTCTGAAAAGACTTTAGCGTGTTTCTGATAAGTAGTAGGTACCATTTCCTCAAAAGTCTTTTGTGGTTTATCCTTATGCGCTGCCTCGGCCAACTGTTGGGAATAAGTATAACCGGCGGCACACCAAAGTTCTTCTGATGTGTGACCAATAATTCCTGCACGTAACAATGCTCTTCTCCTCTTTCGATTACCAACCAGCCGATACACAGGTGTACCTTCTCCATATTCGTGAATTTCCTCTGGATCCTCAAGCTCGTTTATAAGCGATGGTGGCAGAGGGACATGTTGTGGGTTGATCTCCAGGATTTCCTCTGTCATTCCTCCAACATTACCTTCCTTCAATTCGGGGACCTCCTCAATAGTCATCGTCGGTGGTTTGGCAGGTAGTTGCGTTAGTCGTCCTTCCTTCCAGTCTATAGCGGGGTTGACCTTCCGGAGCCAAGGAAGTCCGAGGATGATATCTTCGGAGCCTAGGTTGGTGACAAGATATTCGAGAAGCTGCGGTGGGTTTTTGTCTACCGTGGATAGGAGTCGTGCGGAGTGTGTGATTTTACCGGCGTTATTGAGGGTCCCGTCAATGTTGTAAAGAGTGATTGGGTGATGAAGGGGGCGGGTGTGGATTTGGTGTTTATCCACAAAGCGTTGGTGAAGGAATAGACCTGTTGCCCCAGAGTCTATCATTGCTGCGTTGCTTGTACTCTTGAATCTGCCTTGTAGCTTAATCGGTACGCGAAAATGAGAAAGATCGCTAAATTGAGTGGAACCGATTGTACAGGAGGAGGTAGATGCATAAATAGATGTCAATTTAGAGTACAGCTGAGGGAACCAGGCAGCAGCCGAGTCAGGTTCCCACTTTAAAAATTCTGACGCAGCTCTGAGATCTGGTCTCCCAACGCTTTCTGATTGTCCGTCAGTTGCTTCAGGATAGAGGAAAAGTCGGGGAGGGGAGCAGGTGTTGCGGCGATGGTGGAGGTGGAGGGTTCCGCGAAGTTGGAGGCTGCCACCGTTCGGTCTGTAGTGGGCCTGGGAAGACCCATAAATTTCCTTCGGCAAACGGCCGCTATGTGCCCCGTGAGCCCGCAGTGGTTGCAAATGTCCCGTTCATGGTGTCCATCAGCTTTTCGGTGGTTCTTGGACCCGCATCCATAACACTTTCCAGTCATGAACCTCCGGTAATCCTCCGCCGACCGACCTGGGCTAGTGGCATCGATGTCCATGGCAAATGGATCTCGGGCCGGAGTGAATGGGGTAGGATGGAAGGTGCTCGTGTTTGGGGTGTGGGAATGGCTTACCAGACTCTGTCCCTTCTCTCGAGCTCGTTCAATTTGTCTGATGTCAATCCGGACGGACTCCTTGATAAGGTTATCCAGGGTGTCCGTGTTTGCTGATGAGTTAACGAGGCCATCTTTGATACGTGATGCCAGATGGTGGTAGAAGCGGTCTCGGAGATCGGGGTCCGAGTATCCAGTACGGCTTGAGTACTGTTTGAAGGCGGCTGCATAGGCAGCAACAGTTGTCTTCCCCTGAAATAGGGTCTTCAGGGCATCCTTTGTGTCCACCACTGGGTTGACTGTTTCAAAACGAGCTTTGAAGGCGTCTCTGAAGGACTGCCAGGTGGGGTAGATGAGGGTGATGTTGGGCGTGGCATTAGTCACCTGGCTAATGTTCTCCGATACTGGAGTGGCCCAGATTGCAGCATCACCTTCAAGAAATGATATGGCCGATTTGATACGCTCTTCCCCATTAGAACGTAGGGTCCGTACTCCATTAGCCCATAGTTCAAATGCCGCTATAAAACGACGAGCATCATCGTGTTACGAACTGACTCTTTTTCAATTTCTTTTTGTCTATCTTATTTACTTTTATCTTTTCCTTTTCTTTTATTTACATACATGTGACAACCTTGACATTCTCGCAATGTCAACGCATTTCTCACAGACTGTCATTCCCGCGCTGTCAACACAACTCTCTCATGTCTGTCAGACTATTGACAGATTGACAGTGTGAGAATTCTCTCATGTCTGTCAACCTTTGACAGATCGTTGTATAGCCTCATAGTTATGACGTGAGATAGTTCCCATGGGTTCATTTCAGAATATGTATATAAGATAGGGCATTTCTTAGAGTAGTCTCTATCTCTGATCTCGTCTATTCTCCTTGGTAGCTAGACAAGAATCAAAGACCTTTTCCTCCCTCATTCACTTCGTTTGACTTGACCATCTCGGCTTGCGTGACGCCTGGCTACATCGTATAAAAGCTATCGAGTCGCTGACACATCGCTTCTCTTTCCATCATAGGGTTGAGGTTTGCTAACCCCTTTGTTCGTGCTAATGTTGCCTGCCATCGTGGATACTACTGCCTGGAGCTCTGACTGCTGACGAGCAAGCTGTCCAATCAGATTTCCAAGATCTTGGAGGGATAGGTTTTGCGACATATCGGGAGTGGGGTCAAGTTCAATCTCTGATTCTGATTCAAATGTTGGTTCGGGTTCTGATTCTGATTCGGATGAAAGTGCCGCGATAGTGGTGGGTACTAATGCGGGAGAAGCACGGGAGCTAGGATTCGACGATCGTCCTACTCTAAGAAAGGCTGCAGTAGGTTCAGGTACTACTGGAGTAACGGGTCGTGAGATACGGATGTGACGACCAGTTGAGTCGTAGTCTCGTTCAATTGGTAGTGAGTATCGATTGGGACAGGGGTTTTCGTCACAAGGTTCCCAATGTAAGTTGTCTTCGTCTTCAGTTGCCCAGTGAACGTCAAAATGTTCTACAGTGTCGAATGCGTGATAGTTTTCTGAACAGTCAGAGTTAACTCCGAAAGTCGGCGTGGTGGCAGTATCAGGTGGAGAATCGGTGGACTCCGATTTCCACTCCTCGTAAGATCAGTGGTAGAGCTGATGGTACGAGTAGAAGATCTCGACCTAATGTCGCGACGTAGTCGGAAGCGACGATGGGAAGCGATCAAAGCACGGCACAAGCACAAACCTGAGTGTGAGTAACGCTCAACACACAAAGGTAAAAGGAGAAAGTGATCTCAGCGACTGTGATAGCACAAAGGGCCAGTCACAAGGGTCAAATAAGGCAAGCTAGTTCCCAAAGACCAAGTCAATATTGAGTGTAAACAAAGATACAAACACGAACCTAGTTCCCAAAGACCAAGAGGTCGAGATAGGGAACTAGTAGCTGTCTACTGTACTATATATACGAGTCTGAAACAATAGGAACCAGGGTAAGGGACAAGGGTAAAAGAACAAGGAACAAAGAACAAGAGCGCGAGAGTGGAATAGTGAAGAACGAATGAGAAGCAAGAAAAGAACAATAAACTAATGACAGCGCGAGAGTGAGTGGTAAGATGAATGATGAGTAATGAACACGGTCATGTGATTACTGGAGCATGTGAAAAGGAAAGAAAGAAAATGATGTAAGTACTTTAGTTGTCACGACAAGCCTCAAGGCAGCGACTCATGATGACTCCCATGGATTCATCTTAGAATATGTATATAAGACAGTATATTCCATCGAGTAGTCTTTATCTCTGTTCTCGTCTATTCTCCTCTGTAGCTAGACAAGAATCAAAGACCATTCAACTCTCATTCACTTCGTTTATCTTGACTCTGTGACGCCTGGCTTAGCAGTGAGCTACTGAGTCGCTGACAACACTGTTACTCCGTGTGTTATTGAGAATACTACGCTAAGTTACTTCTGTCCTCTACTATTCCGTGTCGCATTACTCTTAGCATGCTAAGCTACCGCGACATATTTTTTAACATCTAAAGTAGTGTTTTCTAGCTGGACGGCACCCCAATCAGTCTGATCAACTGTTGAAATCCTCCAGCTCTCTTTTGTAAAAATGTCCCATCATTATCTACATTCTCGACGTCGTTCTCGGAGCGACCCGGCTGTCCCTAGCGCTCCAAACACGTCCCGTAGAATGAGCGAGTCAGAAAACCGTTCTGACTTGCCGCTTACCCCGATTGAGTCCGAAGGACTGTCGAGGGCACCTTCGCCAAAGGGGCAAGGTTACAAGTCCGCGCTGTCTGAGCCGGAAGGAGCTGAGTCCGTGGGACTAGTTGAAGAAACTTCTGAACTCTCACAGACTAGCGGAACGACCGGAGGGTGGGTAACCCCCTCAGGAGATCAGCTATCCAGAACAATGCGGACTGACGAGCCCGCAGTAAATACAAAAAATGTAATAGTGTAACCGTCCGTTAGGATGGTTATGGTGTTGGAGCTTAAGGCTTCAGTTAGCTTGTAGCTTAAGTGACTTACTTCACGCAGTGTGAACACGACGAGTCTATATATTAACTCGGTATGTACGTTTATGCGTGAAAGATAGTCTAACCTCTATCTAGGGTGTATATACATATATATACACGATGAACTATACAGTTCATCGTGGGACTATGTGCCCTATCTAATCTAATAGATAAGATACTAATTAGGGGTTATATCGGGCCGTTACACCCTCCCCCACTAGACTGAGTCCAGCAGTCTAAAGCTCTAACCTGGCGTGAGTCGTTGACTCACTCCTGGGGCTGGGTGTACCCAGCCATATCCATACCGTCGTCCTCACCATAATCGATGACGGGATCCCCGGTAGCGTTGAATTGTGTATCATCCCAATCAATGATACGTGGAGCCATATCCATGGCATGATCTTCAGTCGAAGATGATGCTACTGACTGCGTAGCAGGGGGCACAGTGCCTTGAGCGGCTAGCTGTTGTGCAAAAGGCCTCACGTAAGTGAGTACCGCGCTATAGTCAGCGTAACGTCCGGCATTGTCAATATTACTGGACTGTGAACCGTCTGGAAACACGTAGTTTTCCACGTCCACGGTGGTACGTGGCACTCCCTGAAACACTTGATGTGCCAAAACGTCGAGAACAACGTGTACGAACTGCCGTTGGATGACTATCCAACAGCTCGCTATTGTTGGGGCTACGCCGTGTAGCCACCATAATAGATATAACGCGATATCTTGTAATTGGGACTGTGTATATCCCCGTATCGCCAGTTCGTGCGCGACTTGCCTCACAGTAGGAGGGGAGGCATGACTATAGTCTGGAAGTGGACCAGGCTGGAAGTTGGGATGGGGCAGTAGTCCCATTGATTGAAGTATCCCATCGTATCGAGTGGGATTCAGTGCTAGTTCACACAATATTAGGTGAACTATGAGGTTGGACTCATTGTCCGACAGTACATTATCGCCCTCGTTATTGGGTAACAGGCGGTATACGGCCACCATTCCGCGAATACTACGGGTATTGGTGACCGGTGTATCTTGGTTGGATTCAACCAGCATACCGTTCAGACGTTCCGAGGCGGGACTACCAAGTATGGACTCCGCCCATTTCGCGATGGGATTGTTTTCACGACACCCATGCCATACTCGACTAGCGAGTACAGTGGAAGATCGCGCTATGCGTGTTCCCCTAGCCACCGTCGGAGCTGCCGAGTTATTCCCGGTAGCTATAGTCGCACTGTTGTGGGCGACGTTGGATGGTCCTGCCTCGGTTGGCATGATATCACCCATGGTGAATCCTTTGGCCTCCTTCTGGGAGGCCCTAGGTTCGAACAAATGGGGCAGTGGGCGTCCCTGCCTGTTCATTTCGGTGGCGAACCACCTAGGTACCGCGATGAATTTTTCTATCACAGTGTTCTGCATCGCTGTGCGAGCAGCGCGAGGCACTTGACGTGCTTGCTTGTGCATGGCAATCATACCGTGCACTGTCTTCCACATGGGGCGCAACGGCCTAGTATTGTCAGACTCGTTAAGAGCCTTGATTATCGTCTCTACTTCTTCAGCAGAGACTGGGGCTTGGAAGGGTAACCTAGTGGCCGTTCCACGGAGGGCATCGTACTCTTTGTTCTTACTGCCCTTAGTTCGTTTAGGGGGAGGAGAGCGACCCTCCTCCCGAGCGCGTTGAGCGGATAACGCGTCCATTCTACGCCTACTCTCCCGATTGATCTTATTCTGCATTTCTCGTTGCTTTCCCTTCAATCGGTTGGGATGTGCTTCTGGTTCAGACTCATCATCCTCCATATCAGTGAGGTAGTGCTCCATCTGATATGCTTTGTAGGAATACGTGGGCTCCTCTGAATTATCGTGCAAATCGTCGTAAGACACCAATGCACGTGAGTCAGAGGGTTGTCCAGTAGCCTCCCGCTTCCTCTTTTCCCCCATGTTGGGAGCAATACGTGTCGTGGAAGACACTAGTGGCTCCGCGGGGGTGTCCTCAAAGCGCCCTCGAGCCTGTTCTGTTCTCACAGATCTTTTCTCCTCGACGTTACGTGGAGCGTTTATTTCTCCTTCTTCCGTGGACGCCAGTCGTTGAGATAACGGGACGGAAGACCCACTTGCCACTCTCTGCTCGACAGAGGCAATTCGACTTTGTAGGGGTACCATCGGTACCTCCCTACCTTTACCCTTGTCCAGTGACTTGGGCTGGGGTGCTTCAGCTCGTGCTTCAGCATTGTGCCGATCTCCGTGATCACGGAGATCGTAATACTGGTCTTTCCAGTATAGGCGTCGTTCGTTTGCCTCCTGACAATCACGAATGATTTCGTCAAGTTGTGCCGCGTCTGATTCGTGGCGGGTGCGAAGTTCGTTGCGCTCGAGCTCGAGCGCAGTGATCCTATCGTTTAATGTCTGCCTCTCGGTCTCGTGAGACCTTAAGGTTGACGCTATCTGCTCCTGTAAGGAGTTTACTACCAGCTCATGGCCCTGAGTATTGGTAGAGGAAGTCGTTGCTCCCTTAATGAGGTCATCTCGTTCTGAAATGACCTCGTTGAAGTCGCTCGCCGTGATTAGGTGAGCGACATACCCCATGCACATGGGGCAGTTGTCGGAGTGGGTGATCAAATTCCCGACGGTAATCCTCAATGGGGTAGTTGGGACTGACGATGACATTCCTGGTGCTGTCATTATAGGCGTTGGGTACCCAAAATTCGCAAACGGAGTCGCCGTTTGCATTTGTTGCTGAAATGGGTAGCTTGTACCCGGAGCCATGTAGTTGTTCGGCCCATGGAATGGTGGGCCAAAATTCGGTGCAAGTCCGAATTGGGGGTTATTGTTGGGGAAGAACCCTGGCTGAGCTCCTCCCCCAGTTGGTCCCGCAAATCCAGGACCAGCAATCACTGGGAACGCCGAGGCTCCCGTGTTTGGTGACGCTCCCATTGGAGCGTTTTGGTTGTTGGCTGGGGACGGATGGGATCCATCCCCAAATGGTCCTGAGAACCCAGGACCGGATACGTTGTGGAAAGCTGGCGTCCCAGCTGTGACGATTGCTCCGGGTAGAGCATTTTGGGGGTTCGACGAATCGTTGAATTCGCCAAACTGGAGGTGACGCGATCCCGCAAGATCGTTCGCGTTGTTGGAATCGTGTTGCGACATGTTGTTGAACTCGGGTGAAGAAATACAGATAAAGAAAACTTAGTTTCGAACGCGTTCAACTTTGGCGTTCCCACGAAAATTTTCATTGTACAATTCCGGTCGGCCCGATGACACGATCACGGGACTCATCCACAGCCATCCCACAGGTTATTTACGCGGTAATAACCTCCAATTGGCGACAGCTTTCAGCGCCAAATACCGATCAAGCACCTGTAGTGAGCTACAGGTGCTATAGGGCTCGACCGTGATGACCCCCAAGTTCCACAATACGTGAAAAAATAGTTTCTGCCCCTGCCATTGGTGGCCAATGATGTCGTCGACCAGCCACTCGACCTCTACTGGTTCCCCGAAATCGTATGGTTCCGCCTTTGCACGATCAGGGAATATTACATCGTCGTTGGCAACGTGGGGGCGCAGCAAAGATACATGGAACCGATTGTGGATTCCCCGTTTGGTAAGTTCAGTGGGTAGTCCCAACTGATATACCGACTTTCCTTCGATCACCTCGGTGACGGGGTAAGGCCCAACAAACTTGGGCATTAATTTCCTTGCTCGACCTTTGGGTAGGTTGAGATTAGACGTGGATAGATATACTAAGTCATTGACTTTAATAATCGGCTCACTACGTCGACGTTGGTTCGACCAATGGGTCTGAAAGACCCGAGACCCTATAATGGAGTCATGTGCCTCAGCCAAATGTAGCAGCGCTTGCTCTGCAAAGTGCCGCACGCCAGGTGCTACTGACACTTCAGCCGGTAGCTCTCGAATCATGGATGGCATATACCCTCCGTCCAACTCAAACGGGGCGAATCCAGATGATTCGTTGATGCTCGCATTGAGTGCGAACTCCGTCATAGGGATCCGCTGAAGCCAATCCCTCTGATCGGGTTGTACCCAAGATCGTAATATCTGGGTTACTGAACGGTTAGCCCGTTCAGTCACCCCATCCGTCTGCGGATGGTATGATGTAGACATCAACAGTTTCGCCCCTAATAGGCGATGTACTTCTCGCCACCAACGCGAGATGAATTTCGAATCCCTGTCAGAGACTATGGACTTGGGTAGTCCATGTAGTCGGACCACTTCCTTGAGGAAGAGTTCAGCTAGTTTTACCGATGTAGTCGTTGTATTGATGGCGATGAGGTGGGTTCGTGACGTCAGCCGACATATTACTACCCAGAGGTAATTGCACCCATTGACTTCTGGGAATGGTCCTACGAAATCCATTCCAATGGATTCCCAAGGGCGTGTGGGTATCGGTAGACTGTGCAGTTTACCGGCTGGTCATAAGTTTGACCTCTTGGATACTTGACACGTATCGCAGGCTCTACAAAAGGCTTCAGTGTCGCCCAGTATGCAGGGCCACCAATACCATCTTCTGACATAGTCAGAAGTACGTTGCTCTCCGAAGTGGCCTACCACTTCGTGAGCCTGTTCGAGTATTAAACCTCGAAGCGTTTTCCCCGACGTTCCTTTCCCAGCGGGAATGCATACCACCTCTTCTCCAATCCTATTGGACGCGTATACTATCCCGTCGATCACTTTAAACCCTTCATGATCTTCGGGGTGTTCTATGATCTTTTGGAGCATCACATCCCGTTTAGACAATTCGCGAATTTCAGAGTCAAATTGCGATTGTACTAGCTGATGAGGTCTAGGTGCCTCACCCCTCAGTCGAGATTCGAGTACCGTAGGGTTGGGCTCTCTTCCAACATTCCTGGGTTCCTCACGAGGAGTCTCCGCATTATTGTTGAGTTGTAATGCCTCAACATCCCGAGATTCCTCAGTTTCTCGTAATGCAGCCAACCGGTTGCTTTTGATCTCATCCACTCTCTGGGTCGGGAGATCATCCATTTCTCGATCCAGTTGTACGTCTGCATTGACGTACTCATGGGTCTGGTGAACCTCGCCAGGGAGATCTGACTCATAGTATCGCGACAGTGCGTCTGCGATTTTGTTGGTAGAACCTTTGATGTAGCGTATATCAAAGTTATACCGCGACAAATACTCCATCCATCGCGTCTGTCTGCTACTCAAATGGCGTTGCGTCTTAAAGAAAGTCAACGCCTCGTGGTCAGTCACTATGTGGATGCAATATCCCATTAGTTTGTCCGACCATTTTAGCAGTGCTTCTAGTATAGCTAGTGTTTCCTGCTCGAATACCCTGTAGTTCATCTGTGCAGCAGTGAACTTCTTGGACATAAATCCTGCTGGCCGGCATTCCTGCCAGGTAGGCCCTTGTCCGTAATAGGCACCTATGCCGCATATTGAAGCGTCACAAATGACCCAAATGGGTACTCCAGTGCGAGGGTCTATTGGCTTCAAGACGGGTATTTTGTCCGATGTAGCCATTCGTTTTATGTGCTGAAAGCACGTTTCATGAAACGGTAACCAGATGAAAGGAACATTGTTCCTGCACATCAACGATAATGGGCTGGTGTATATAGCGACCATTGGCATGAAGCTGGCTAGGTATTGCACCAAGCCCAAGAACTTCTGGATGTCATTGAAGTTCCGTGGCGTTCTCCATTCTCGGATCTTCGCCATTTTGTCCATATCTGCATGAACTCCACGGTCATCGATTAGATGTCCTAAGCAGTCCATTAGTGCGGCATACAATTCGCACTTGTTGGCTTTTAGGTAGAACTTCTGCTGGCGCAGTCGTTCGAACACTTGACCTAAGTGTTTTTCGTGATCCTCGATGGTATCACTGAATATGAATATGTCGTCTAGATAGACGTGTACGCACCGACCTATTAGATCTTGGAAGGTGCGAGTCATGATGCGTTGGAAAGTAGCGGGAGCATTACAATCCCCCTGCATCATTACTTGGCTCACATAGGTGCCAAAGATAGTGGCAAACGCTGTCTTAGGTACATCTAGTACCTCATTGCGTATTTGTTCATACGCATCCGACATATCGATTTTAGATCGGTATTTATGTCTAGCCACATCTGTTCGAATGTGATCTTGGTCTGGGAATGGGGTGACATCCTTGACCGTGTTATCATTCCTCTGTCGATAGTCGACGATGGTACGGAGTTTCCCATTCTTCTTGGGGATACAAAGCATCGGTGCTGCTTGTGGTGTGGTGGCGTGTATCCACCACTGAGCTCGAGTATATCTCTCGAGTTTCTCGGATAAGTCGATCTTCAGACTATCTGGGCATCGTGGCATATAATAGCTGTACCTCTTATTTTCATCTATAATCGGTATTCTATGGTTGATTTCCCTGAGGGGAGGCAATGTCTCAGGCACTCCCTGTAGCATATCTCTATTACGCTCTATCCATCCAGCTCGCAGTTGCGGGATGTTCTCCTCCGTGTATACTGGAGGTAGATCAGTTAGGGTTTTCATGACCTTCTGATTGAGTTCCAATTCGATATCCTCGAATGGAATATATGTCAATTCAGCTTCTCGAGCCCGAAATTGGCGTCGTCGTCTGGATAGTCTTCCAGATTGACTTTTCCTTCGTAGTCCTTTACGATTTGTTGAGGTCGATATTTGACCTCGGTTATGGTGACTATGTATGATACATAGTCTATCCGTTGATTTCAATTTCTGGATTCGCTCCGTTACTTCATATTCCTCTTCTGAGGAATAAATATCGTCATTTTCTGGGGAGGAGGTATCGTCATTGGGTGCTCTTGTTGTATTTGAAACATCCTTTGGTGCATCCTCCCCCGCTTGATACGACTCAAGAGAAGTATCAAAACGTCGTGAAAATTCCTGGACATACTCCACGCAGTCGTCTAGGAATTCAGGGCGGATGTCGACCCCGTCGTCTGGCTCGGCCAGTCGAATTACCACAGGAGAGTTGTGTGGTAGTGCCCGCTTAATACGCGCTAATTCCTCTCTGATATCAGAGGGGTCCACTATATTCTCAATCGTAGTGGATGATGGAGAGTGTCGTACTCTCTCGGCCCTCTCATTTTGGTCTCTGAGGGCTCGGAGTCACATAGTTGGCTCCCCAGGTGATGGGTTGTCTTTCCTCCTCACGATTTCATTGCGCTCCGAGTGTCTCATAGCCACTCTGCGTTGAAATTCAGCTGCGTCTTCAGCAGATGTCATGGCACTGATCTTGTGCCCGTCGACATTAATTATGTCATTCCTGAAATCGAGGACGACCCGGTGTTTCCTCATCCAGTACGTTCCGATTACCGCGTCGTACCTATCAAGGTTCACTATGTCCCAGTACGTGGGATATGTGTTAGTGCCAACCATGACTTCTGCGTACGTGCCATAGTTGAATTTGGCACGGCTACCTACAGTCCCTAACTGTAGGCTATGTTGGTGTTTTAGCTCGTACACCTTATGTTCAGCCACTTGCGCGAACATTGGAGTGAGAGCCTCCAGTGAGCTCCCGGAGTCGAACATCACCAACGCTGTGTTACCACCTATATTCAATAGGCAAGACATCATTCGACGTTCGTCAGGACCACCCCTGATTGGGTGGTCTATCTTAGTGGACGAACGTCGTAGGTTAACCCCAGTCGTTGTAACCGGGCGTTCCAGGTGATTACCCATGGCCTGCAGGCGATTTGTAGCATCGTCACCGTGGACTATAGCAGGAGTACTTGTACCCCACGTACCATTCTCCAATTGATCCGAGTCCTCTTGGATTACTTTGTGTCCATCTACGGATACAACTTGGGCATCATCCTGTCGCCTATCCAAATGATGCCCCTGTACTCGATCAGTAGTATAGCACATGCCGGCCATACGTTGGTCGAGTTCCAACTGTGTATCATCGTCCTCTGGTTGATACATGGCACCCATATAATCTTCGTACTGTTCGAGTACATACTCCCCATCTGAATCAGGAACTAGTTCAGTACTGCTGTCGATCGGCGTATCGTCAGCCGTGACCTCTAATACCTGAGTATGTTCGGCGTTGTTAACTTCAACAGCATCTTCATCAGATGCTTCATTGCCTATGGCGAACAAACGTTCTTTACCGTATCGTTCGCATGTAGGGTCATTATGGAAATGACCCACTTGTCCACAGCCCCAACATAATTTGGGAGTGCTTTTGCGTTCTTTACCTCGAACGTTATCGCCCTTAGTCCCTACTTTAGGAACCTCGTTGGGCGTTGACATGGCAGCATGTCGCGACGGGTAACCTACGTTTTTCGTCCACGTCGTCGTCGGACGATTGGACTGTGGTGACACTTTCACCAGTCGAAACCTTTGAGGGTTCTGCTTGGCCACATCCGCCAATTTATCAACAGTAGTGGTTCGACT
Organism: Lentinula detonsa; assembly: GCA_027921405.1. NCBI lineage: Eukaryota > Fungi > Basidiomycota > Agaricomycetes > Agaricales > Omphalotaceae > Lentinula > Lentinula detonsa. Next base: position 505,173 of record JANVFU010000011.1, read on the forward strand.
GTTGTTGTTCTGTCCATGTAGCAATTTAGTATTTGCTGCCATGGTGTCAGACTCCTCCTTTCGGCGAATGCAATTGACTATTGCCTTCACTGATGCCACCTCCGGTATAACATGCTCCTCTCGGAGATAGTTGATGAGGTGTAGTGGTAACCCCTCAATTAATCGAGTGCGAAATGCATCCCGACTAGGCGAATGTAATAGTCGCAAAGCAAAACGGTTGAGTTTTGCAAAGTACTCTCGTACTCCCTGTTTGGCGTCGTATTTTGTGTTTCGCCAACACGTTTCTGAGTATGAGTAAACTTCACTCTGTGTGAAGCGTTTGAAGAGTCCTATCAATACCTCTTCAGTGCGCCAATAGTCGCGTGCGCGATGGGGACCAGTGACGTGGTCATGATACCACTGTTTGGCGCTTCCATCTAACATGCCCTCGAGGCACAGTACCTGCATATCGTTTCCTTTCGGTCCAGTGACTCGATTCACTACCATCCAATTAAGGACAGAATTGACCCATGTTTCAAATGCGTCAATATTCCCTTCTCCGGACCAAGTGTCTGGTTGTTTTATCTTCACATTCTTAATTCCTTCCAGTGCAGGAAGTACGACATCGAGTTGTCGCCTTATCCCAACAATAAGATGGGATTGTAGTCGACGATTATATTCATCGTGACCTTTATCTGCCAGTGCATCTAATAACGCGCGGGCCTGTTGCGCTTTTTGTCCTTGCGTTTACGCAACCGGGACGGATAACTAGCTCCCTTGTCTTCCGTGTATTGGCTGTCGGAGTCGCTAGACTCTGAATCGAGCCACGGTGTACGACTCCTTCGCCCTTCGTTGGGAGGACGGTATCCATCGAATGAGTCATTCGAGGAATCACTGCTACTACTATCACTAGGATAGTGATCCCCAGTGGCTACTAGTGTCCCCTGGGGTATACGGGGATTGGGAACGATATTGTTCCCGTATTCCTGTTGTGTGGGATGTTGTCGTACTTCTTCCAGCCCCGCTGGTGTCCCTCGATGATGAGGATTCCCTTCGGAATCAAATTCGATTCCTTGTTCGTGCCATACGCTCGAACTTTGTCCATCTCTCATGGAGTGGGCTCTCATCATTTGGCCGACTACTCTGTCGGCCCATTCCAGTTTTTCCCCTATGTGGCGGGTACTACCTGGAATATTGACGAATCTGGGATCGTTCAACATTTCGTCGAACGTCTTCCCATTTGGGTAGACATGTCGAGTGCTTGGTTTGGCACTCGTGTTGATGTTAAATCCTTCAGTATCGACAGTGGGTACTCCGAGGTCATCCTCCTCAGTGACCGCTATGTTGGTTTCTCCGTTCTCCTCTATGGCGGCCTCTTTTCGTTCACCCTGCTCGCCAGGGGTGGTTTGCACCTCTACTGGCTCATCTGTGTTAGGGTTGTCTTCGACCCATACGCGGATAGCCTGAAATCTCTTATTGAGATATTCGATCTGTTGAGATCGTACTTCTTTAAGAGACCGGTCCAAGGTCTCTTGGGCCTCATTTTCTTGAGATTCAAGCAAGCAAATTAACGCTTGGGTACGCCGATCAGGCGTTTGGACCGTTTTTTTAATGGTCAATTGGAGAGGGAGTGAAATCCCTCCTTCGCGAGGAGGGTTACCTTCTTCGTCGTGATTGTTGCGCACGACGGTTGGTCCGGTACCCACTGCTGTAGATTTTTCTAGTTTACGGGTGGCATAATTAGCCAACGGGGAACTACGAACAGTGATTCCATTCGAGCTCGGAGAGGACTCATTCTCTACGAATGGGTTCTCTCGAATTTGACCTGGTTCCGTAGGGGAACGAGGTCTTAATGGTGGTTGGGGTGCAACCACTTTTTCGTAGTCCGCTGGTCTACTGACTTCATTATCCCGGGTGGATTGTTCCGATATGCTCATCGTGCTCGGTGATCGTTGATCGCCCGAGTCGATGTTACTGGTTGTACCCAGTATTGGGTCCTGATCAACCTTTTGGGGTTCGATCACGGATCCCATTTTCTTTTTAATGTTCTTTGGCGGCATTGCTGAATAGAACAATTGAATGTTGAGTTTTAGATTGCTCGATGTTCAAAAAACTGTAACCGTCCGTTAGGATGGTTATGGTGTTGGAGCTTAAGGCTTCAGTTAGCTTGTAGCTTAAGTGACTTACTTCACGCAGTGTGAACACGACGAGTCTATATATTAACTCGGTATGTACGTTTATGCGTGAAAGATAGTCTAACCTCTATCTAGGGTGTATATACATATATATACACGATGAACTATACAGTTCATCGTGGGACTATGTGCCCTATCTAATCTAATAGATAAGATACTAATTAGGGGTTATATCGGGCCGTTACAAATAGATGAACATAAGCGAAGAAATTCTTTGAGTTCGGAACAGGAACTCACAATACAAATGGCGGAAGCCAATTTGGAACCTGGACAGCGTGAAAACATTGAACGACGGCAGAATGCTGTCCGAATCCTGGATGCGGATGAGGAGTCCCGTGGAGAGGATTCCTCATCGGCAAAGGGTAAAGGGATTGATCCTCGAAATTGGGGGAATATTGCCCTTGACAGTGATGAGTCCAGCCCGGAGGTCCAGGCTCAAATCCTAGCAAGCATAGGTGAATCGAGCAAGAAGCACAACGCCCCTCAAGAGCGCTGGACAGAAATGCAAAACATGTTTGAGGAGTTCCAGATGTGGCAACGTCAGGAAACACGGCGACTCGAGGAAAAGTATCAGGCCAAACTTGACGCATTACGAAGGGCCTACATACCTCGGGCGACAATGGAATCAGAATATCTGGAGCAGTCAGATGGCGCCGATGCCGAAGAGGCTGACTCAAAAGAGGAGAAAGGGCGAAACCACGAGAATAATGCCCGTAGGCTTCCCAGCCGACCCTCAGAGTTAATTGTGACAACCAGCCACGTAGGAAAGCTGTTCAGTCAATTAACGGGCATCAAAAAAGAGGGCGACGAGCCGAAAGGAGATCTGGAAGAGGATTCCTTAAAAGACATTGGATCTACGCAAAAGGCAAAGGGAATGAGGATCAAACCTCTAAAACCGACGGAGATCTATGATGGAACAGCAAGTCTCCATTCGTTTCAGAGGAACATGAGAGAAATTATAGCATACCTTGAGGATGGTCAAGTCCCGGAGTACCGACAAATAGAAGTGGCGTCCCGGTTCTTGAAAGGGAAAGCATATACTTTTTTTGAACGGACGTGCGGAGAGAGCTCGGTTGATTGGACTCTTAAGAAGTTCTATGAAAAACTCTACGATTTTGCATTCCCAATTGACTTTCGAACGGAGCAGCGCCGAAAGCTGGTGAACCTGCAGCAGCGGAATTGACGCGTTCGTGACCACGTTGGAATCTTCAACGATCTATGTAACACTGCAGGGACACTTGATGAGCGTCACAAAGTTATATTCCTTTGGGATAGTTTCGAACCTGTGATCACGAAAGGTTTGCTACGCATGGGCCATACGCCTGAGACAAGCAAACTGGAGGATCTGATTGAAGATGCTGAAAAAGTAGAGTTGATTGAGGGAGTGGGAAAGCATCCTTTAACCAAATATCGCAGACTAGATTCAGGGAGTGGGAAGTCATATAACGCTCACCCGAATAAGACCCTCATTGAAGGGCGGTTTGTCCTGAAAGCTGATAAGGGGGCAAATGGAAGGACCGCCGGTAACAGTACGCCTGGAGGTCTGGACATTTCGAAGGAAAGGAGGCAGGCTATAAGCCAACCTCGCTCAAGTCAACAAGATGTTACGATTATGCCTCCGGACTTCCGTGTCTAGCTTCCGTCTTCGGACATGGACTTGGTAACATTTATATTTACTTCCAAGATCGATTGCATCAATCGAGTCGACGAGGCATTCGGTTATCGAATGCTAAGTACTCCGACTTTATTGTCTTTTTATTTTATATTGATGACGTCGGATTTATATTAGTTATTGTCTTTTACTTACAGCTCTTATTGTTATGGATTTAACAATTAGGAATACAGGTATATAAGCTGTAGTATCTTGTACATAGTTCTTCAGTTTAAATATCAACTTAGATTGCTGCTGAACTCCGTCCGGAACTCTCTCTTCTAATCGTCTAACGTTTGCACTATAACCGATCGTTATCCGGACGTCTTTACACTCTTACTCGTCACTCTGAACATTCACCGAACCGTACGACGAAGCGGGGGCACTACCGATAGTAGTGTCAAGGTTCTAGTTCATCTTTATCATCTTCCGTTGCAATCGAGCTGACCGATCATCCTCGATTACTTCCCTTGAGACTTCGGTTATAAACCATTGTCTCGATTCATTCCGATTACTATCGGATCACTTCGATTCATACTATACCTTCTAAGACCCGACGGAACCTCACCGGCACAGTCTTAACAGTATATTTAAACTAATACTCGCATTCGTCGCTATCCATTCAATACTCATTTACCCATGGCGCCTCCAATGACTCGTCAAGCCCGTAGGAACAGGCCAAGAACGTTGACCGGTACTACCGACAACTCGGACATTCCAACGCAGGCTGAAGAGCCAAATCCTTTTGTCGCCAATGCGCAATCTTTCGCGCCTTATTCAGAATCCATTTCGGCCTTAGGAGGTCGAAGAAGAAACAACGTTTTCGGACCTACTACTGCAGCATCACTACCAACAACTGAAGTAGTACCTGAAGTTGCAATCGGTGGAACGACCGAAACGATGGATTATGAATTTCAAACTCTCTACACTGCCTCTGGAATACCTGTCCAAGTTAAGACACCTCGAAGAAACACTCACATCGCTACGACATCATCGAACACCATCATACCTCCGTCTCCAACGGCAGCAACGATTATGGGACAGATTTTAGCCCGTAACACGCCAACAGGACCTCAAATCCCGGAAGGACCGGAAGATGAGGAAGGAGAGGATCTCGAAGGTAATCGAGATAACCAAGATGGTGAGGAAGTAGTTGATGAAGAGCCGGCTGATCCGGATCTACCTGGCGATGGTGGACCGGATGGACCGGGAGGACCAGGCGAACCAGGCGGTGGTGGTCCCGGAGGACCGGGAGGACCAGGGGGACCAGGTGGGGGATCCGAAGGCTCGAATAGTCCCCGGAGACCATTTTTCCCACCAAACAACAATTCTTCCGAAAGGGAGTTTCTCCAAACGTTCCAGGCTTTCCGAGGAACACTCGACGGTTTAGGTAATGCTATCGCTAACCTACGAACAGAACCTTCCGAGTCGAGCAAAGCAAAAGTAAAGGAACCGGACGTATTCGATGGTTCCGATCCTCGGAAGCTCAAAACATTCCTTGTTTCCCTATCTCTCGTCTTTCTTGATCGCCCTAACTACTTCACTGATCAACGAAAGATAGCTTACGCTCTGTCTTATCTGAGTGGATCCGCTCGCGAATGGTTCGAGCCGGATATCCTTGATCCGAACGCGATCGCCCTTCCGATGTGGACGAGCTCTTTCACAGCACTAGTGAAAGAGTTACAAGACAATTTCGGTCTTTACGATGCGCAGGGAGAGGCTGAGGATAAGCTGGGGAACTTGAGAATGAAGGAGGATGAATCGGTTCGTAAATTCAACATTCGATTCAACTCACTCGCTGCTCTCACCGATTGGAACGCAAGCTCCTTGAAGTGGGCTTATCAGCACGCACTTGCGTCCAGAATCAAGGACGAAATGGCTCGAGTTCCGGAGCCTCGGAGCCTCGCCGAATATCGCGCGGAGGTTCTTCGAATCGACAACCGGTACTGGCGGAGGGAAGGAGAAAAGAAACGGGAGTCTTCGAGACAGACCGGGTCGAGTTCGGGCGGTAAGACTTCGAATTTCGGCAAGAAGGGTTCTCAGAACAACTCTTCTAATCAATCTTCTACCACGTCGGATACTCAGTCGAAAGGCAAGAATAACCCGCAGACTACCGGACAGAATCAAGGGAAGAAGAAGCCTTGGTTCAACAAGAACAAGTCGACCGGAACGAATTTTAACGGTCAATCTTCGACTGCTTCGACTAGTCAACAGCCGAAACCGCACCAAAAACATCTCGGACCGGATGGCCACGTCAAACCGGAAGAGAAGGAGAGACGCAGGAAATTCAACCTGTGCATGTTTTGTGGCGGTAAGCACAAATTGGAAGATTGTCCCAATCGCAGATCCAATCAGCCTCGCGGTCGAGCAGCCGAGGTTGAGGATGTAGTTACGGACATCCAATTGTCCTCGGACGATTCGGAAAAATGATCCGCAACTCTCGTACCCCAGTACGAAGCGAGAGTTGCGTTGATCCGGTTCGTACTACCCAAGGGGAAGTAATTTTAAACGCATCCGCTCTTTCTGAATATGAACAATCTCTCCGTTTCTCTTTATCTACCGAATTCCAATCGCCAGATGAACCGGCTGGTACATTATCTATTATTCAATTTCCTTGTTTACTTGATTCCGGTTCCACAGACTCTTTCATCGATTCTTCTTACGTACAGAATCATTCCATTCCGACCACACCCATACCTCCGATTAATCTTCGATTGTTCGATGGTTCTCTAACCGCAAATTCTATCTCGGAAACAGCCGAACTATCGGTTCGTTTTCCGACCGGCGAGTCTTTCTTGATTAACTTTTATGTTACTTCATTGGATTCATCTTGCAAAGCTGTCTTAGGATATAGTTTCTTGTCCCGCTACAATCCGTTGATTGATTGGGTTACAAAAACGATTTCTTTCCGAAACACTAATCGAGATGATTTCCACCAGACGTCTTCACTTCCGGACCCTCCGGTTACGGAAACGGAAGTGCCGATTCCACCTCAGGAATCTTTTATAGCGAAACCCGGAACAACTCAATCCAAACCTCGCTCTCGCCTCACACCTTGTCCACTCTCGGACAAATTTCCTTACGAACCCATTTACTCCTATCCGAGTCTTGCACAAATGGGATCACGTACCGAATCTGCGATTAAACCGGATGTCGACATCGCACTTTTAGGGGCAGTCGCGTTCAATCGGGTCTGTAAAGACGCCGGATTTGAACCAATTCTTTTTCGTTATCTTCCTATCGAACTTACTGCTAAAGGTTCTAGCACTGAAGAGTTTGAAGCTCAGAAGTCAGAATCAACCCTTCCGCAACAGTACGCGGACTACGCCGATGTTTTCGACAAATCGTCTTCGGAAGAACTTCCGGAGCATCGATCATACGACCTCAAGATTGATTTAGAGGAAGGCGCTGAACCACCACTTGGACGAATCTATCCGCTCTCTCCGAAAGAGCTGGAAGCCCTTCGAGATTTCCTGGACAAGCAACTCGCTGCCGGAATTATTCAGACTTCTTCGTCACCATACGGAGCACCCGTTCTATTCGCTCCGAAGAAGGATGGTTCACTACGCCTGTGCGTCGACTTCCGAGGCATCAATCGAATCACCAAAAAGGATCGATACCCTCTACCACTCATTTCCGACCTACTCGATGCGCCTCGAAAGGCTGCAATCTACACGAAACTTGATCTAGCCCATGCCTACCATCTTGTACGAATCGCCGAAGGTGACGAATGGAAGACCACCTTCCGGACACGCTACGGCTCATACGAATGGAAGGTCATACCGGAAGGACTTACGAACGCTCCGGCTGCTTTTCAACGGTTTGTCAACACCATCTTTGCAGATTTACTTGATGTCTACGTTATTGTCTACATTGACGACATTCTTGTATATTCAGACAACCCCGCAGATCACGAAAAGCACGTCCGGGAGGTACTTCGACGACTCCGAGAAGCAAAACTCTACTGCAACCTCGCGAAATGCTTCTTCGGTGTCGATACCGTCGAATACCTCGGCTACATCCTTTCACCTGCAGGCCTCACCATGGCTGCTGACAAGATTCAAGTTATCGTCGAATGGCCGATACCTCGGAAAGTCAAGGATATTCAATCCTTCTTAGGATTTTCAAACTTCTATCGACGATTTATTTACAATTACAGCGACATTGTTATACCACTTACCCGGCTCACTCGGAAAACTGTCGACTGGATATGGACAGCCGAATGTCAATCGGCTTTCGAAAACCTCAAATACGCTTTTACTCACGCACCAATCCTTGCTCACTGGGAACCGAACCGGCCACTCATCGTCGAGACCGACGCTTCGGACTATGCAATCGCAGCTATCCTTTCGATTATGCTCAATGACGGTGAAATTCATCCCGTCGCATTTCTTTCCCGCACTCTTAATTCTGCTGAGCTTAACTACGATACTCACGACAAGGAACTACTAGCTATTTTCGAGGCTTTCAAAGCGTGGAGACACTATCTCGAGGGTTCCGGAGACCCGATCGATGTGGTCACCGACCACAAGAACCTTGAGTACTTCTCTACCACTAAAATTCTGACCCGGAGACAGGTCCGATGGTCCGAATACCTACATCAATTCAACATGGTTATTCGATTCAGACCCGGCAAACTTGGCGAGAAACCAGACTCTATTACTAGACGATGGGACGTCTACCCAAAAGAGGGGGATATCGGCTACGCCCAAGTCAATCCACAGAACTTTAGACCCATATTCACTAACGAACAGTTCACCACTTCTCTTCGAGCTACTTTCCTCGAGGGACCGATCCTCCGAGCTTCGATTGTTATGGACATCAATGCTTTACATGAAGCTATCCGCAATTCACTATCGATCGATCCGGAATCGGCACTTGGACTCACCTTTGTTCAAGACTCCACTAAACCTCGATGGACTATGGGTGAAGATGGTTTGTTACGACTCGACAATCGAATCTACGTTCCGAATCATTCGGATCTACGGTTACAAGTATTACGCTACTTCCACGATCATCCACTCTCAGGTCATTTCGGTCAAAACCGAACTCTCGAAACTATTCGACGTCAGTACACCTGGCCGAAGATTCGAGACTTCGTACGAGATTACGTTGCTTCTTGCACCACTTGCGGAAGAAACAAATCACGTCGACATCGACCTTATGGACTACTCAAACCACTTCCGGTTCCCTTACGACCTTGGGACTCAATCTCGATGGACTTTATCGAGGAGCTTCCGATGTCGGACGGTTACAATTCCATCCTAGTCATCGTGGATCGAGCTTCGAAACAATCCATATTCATTAAGTGTCATACTACGATTACATCCGAACAGTTAGCTGAATTATTCGTCATTCACGTTTTTTCTAAACATGGAGTTCCGAACCACGTAACCTCCGATCGAGGTTCCGAGTTCGTCTCTGCTTTCTTTCGAGCACTCGGGCAATCGCTCAATATGGAACTTCATTACACTTCCGGATATCACCCCGAAGCTGACGGACAGACCGAACGTGTCAACCAGACCTTGGAACAGTACATTCGCATCTACTGTAACTACCAACAGGATAACTGGTCCAGCCTACTTCCAATGGCTGAGTTCGCCTACAATAACGCACCGAACGCTTCTACTGGAATCACACCATTCTTCGCCAACAAAGGCTACCATCCGAATATCTCGATTAGACCGGAGGTCGATATTCGATCTGATCGAGCTCACGACTTTGTTGCCAACCTAGACGAAGTTCACTCCTTCCTTCGGGACGAGATTTCGAACGCTCAGAAAAAGTACAAAGATCAAGCCGGTCGAAAACGAATCTCAGCTCCAGAATTCCAAATAGGCGCTGAAGTCTTTGTCTTAGCGAAACACATTCGAACCACTCGACCGACTCCGAAGTTCTCGGAGAAGTATCTTGGACCTTTCAAGGTTATTGAACGCATCGGTACTCTCGCCTACAAGATACAACTACCTGACTACCTTTCTCGAATTCATCCAGTATTCCACGTCTCGCAATTGGAACCTTATACTCCAAACCCCATTCCGAATCGTTCGCAACCTCCGCCACCTCCGATTGAAGTCGATGGTGAGCAGGAGTTTGAAGTTGCTGAAATTCTAGATTCGAAGATGGACCGACGCTTTCGACGTTGTCCGTTGCGATACTTCATTCGATGGAAAGGATACGAAGGTACCGATGAGGAGTTTTCATGGATTGGAGCTGATGAAATGCACGCCGAAGAATTACTTGAAGAATTCCATAAACGATACCCACTCAAGCCCGGACCTCTACCGGACATCACCGATTAACTTTCGTATGCTTTTACTTATTCTTTTATTCTATTCTTTTCTTCTTTCTTTCCGAACGGTTGAAATCGACCGGGGGGATAAACGCCATGATAGCTTATTGAGCGTTTATCCCTTCCCGGAAGGTCGACACCAATCGAAATCTCCGGACATCTCAGTCCTATTTAAACTCAAATTTCTTCTAAGTCCATTTCAGACGTCTTCTCGATTACTTTCGAACGATATTTCATAATGATTTACGAAAATTTATTTAAAGTCCCTGACCGGACTGCAATCGATTTACAAAAAGATATATACAAGTCCAAGATAAAGCAATCGAAACCGGCTGCTTATTCCTTCCGCCCCTTTCCCTTCCTATCTCCAGTCCTTTTCACCCGATCCTCCTCGGACTCTTCTTCTTCTTCTTCATCTTCCATATTCGCCTCTTCGAGCTTCCGGACACGAAGGATCAGGTATTGAAGCATCTCCTCCTGGAGATTGATTCTTGTGTTAAGATCTCGGACGTTAGTCCGGAGATCGTCGATTACTCGGCTGCTTGTTGAAGCAACCGGACTTTCCACTTTCACTCTCTTACTCCTGCGGGGATAATCGTCCGGCACTAGCGAGCACCGGACCTTTGCCTTTCTGCAACCTTTACAGGAGGCAGACCCGGGTCCTACCAATTCGCACTTGAAAGCTTTCAAGATGCATCGACTGCACCTCGATTGCTTTGGAGGTGAGGTTGGGGGTACCTCAGGATCTTCGTCATCATCCGTATCCGATTCGACGTAGTCGTCGTCACCCGGGTTCGGGTCGCCGCCTTCGGGGTCTCCGGATGGAACGACCTAGATGAAAGAAGTTAGATGGCAGAAGATGAAAAAGCAAAATCACTCACCACCATTGTAACCCTCTTCCTTTTCTTTCCGGCCACTACCGTCGAACCTTCGCTGACCGGCTGTGAGGAAAGAATTACAAGTCAGTAAAGGGTAGGATAAGGCCGAGTTCGGTTACTTACCGACTGGACCTGGATTTCCTTCTTTCTCTTCTCGAGCTGGGCTCGAACGAGCGCCGCCGTGTTCAACCTCCTCTCCATTTCGGCCGTCATACTCGCTGCCTCGGCAGCCTTCGAAGCTTCTTCAGCCTTACGCCGTTCTTCATTTCGTTTGGCCTCCTCAGCCATTTTCTTCGCTGCCTCGGCAGCTTTCGCCTCTTCCGCTCTTCGTTTCTCCAACTCTTCTTTCTTCTTTTTCTCCTCGGCTTCTCTCTTCTTCTTCTCCTCTTTCTTTCGACGGATCTCCGCCAATCGAGCCTCAGCCGCAGCCTCGGCTTCTTCCTCTGCCTTTCGTTGTTCGGCTTCCTTTCTAGCCCTCTCCTCCCTCTCCTCCTTCTTCTTCTGAATGAGCAGAAGCTCGGCTCGTTCTTTGTCGTCAGACGGGCTGTTGGCACGAGAGTTGGCAGAGGACATGGTAGAGAGAAGAAGAGAAAAGTGGGGACTTAAAATTTTTTCGTTTGGTTCATATACTGCGCCATCATTTACGTGATTGATCGATCAATCTCGATTCTTCACATTTCACCAAGTCACAGACTTGATCGGATCAAAGGACCTTCGTACGAGGCTTTCGAGGGCAAAAGCCTAACAGGGGGATACTGTTACGATTATGCCTCCGGACTTCCGTGTCTAGCTTCCGTCTTCGGACATGGACTTGGTAACATTTATATTTACTTCCGAGATCGATTGCATCAATCGAGTCGACGAGGCATTCGGTTATCGAATGCTAAGTACTCCGACTTTATTGTCTTTTTATTTTATATTGATGACGTCGGATTTATATTAGTTATTGTCTTTTACTTACAGCTCTTATTGTTATGGATTTAACAATTAGGAATACAGGTATATAAGCTGTAGTATCTTGTACATAGTTCTTCAGTTTAAATATCAACTTAGATTGCTGCTGAACTCCGTCCGGAACTCTCTCTTCTAATCGTCTAACGTTTGCACTATAACCGATCGTTATCTGGATGTCTTTACACTCTTACTCGTCACTCTGAACATTCACCGAACCGTACGACGAAGCGGGGGCACTACCGATAGTAGTGTCAAGGTTCTAGTTCATCTTTATCATCTTCCATTGCAATCGAGCTGACCGATCATCCTCGATTACTTCCCTTGAGACTTCGGTTATAAACCATTGTCTCGATTCATTCCGATTACTATCGGATCACTTCGATTCATACTATACCTTCTAAGACCCGACGGAACCTCACCGGCACAGTCTTAACACAAGACCATCAGGCGCGGCACCAGCTCTCAGAAGAGCAAAAGAATGAATACCATGCAGCGGGAAAGTGTTTCGATTGCGGGGAAACTGGCCACCGCTCGCGGGATTGCCCAAAGAAGAACTCTCTCAAGGCGGATTCCAGGAGGGGGAGTGGTCCCCCAGGGTTGTCCACCCATAATATGGAGTTCGAGCTGCCGGAAGTGACTGCGCAAACTTCGGATGTCTGGGAGCTCTCGCTGAATGCAACACAGCTTGACTGGTTTGAAGACGTCAAAATGACATACTATTCCGATACAGAGAGCATCGTTAGTTGCGAAAATTCTATATATGATGACTCCGATAGATCATATGATTGTTTATGTGACCGCTCAACAGGTAATCATTGGAATTCATGCGGGGAAATAAGTGACGAGGATGATCAGTGTCCCAACCGAGATGAGGGGAATGAAGATTGTGCATGTCATGACGATCACGGTCTTGAAAACTGTATGGGGCCTGCGAGCTCCAAATGGGACGATTTCAAGGAGGAGTTACTGGACATGAGGAATACGTATGCCAGGATGGTGCTGAAGATTTTGCGTAATTCTGATGGTGCCGTGTCGGTGTTCGCATGGGCCGAGGACTCCAAGAATCTGAGAGAGGAAGAGATCGTAGGCAGAGGTCTCCATAAACATCTGAACAACGCTCACTTTGGGCGGGAAACCGATCCAGTTCAACGCCGGTTTGGGGACCCCTTGGCTGAACAATTAGAATATATCTTGACCCAAAACGCTCCGTTCCCTGGGGAATCAATCAACAACAGAGAGATGTGCAGCATCGAACGATTTGTCGCTTACCGTATCTCAGACAATACCCATCTACTCATTGATTCAGCAAACGAGGGAAGGGAACATAGGGTCCCGATGCATTTGCTAACCAATCCTGACTTTGAGCCATACCCTTGGTTTACAAGGCACTTGCTTGGAGTTGTGAGCTCTGGAGAAGCTAAAACCAAAACTTCACAACCGATGGGGGATGCTCGTGCTAAAAGGGCTTCTCAAATTCTGAATCACGCGGTGTGTTATCCGGGAGATACCTTACCTGATTTCCACCCAAGACGTAACGAGTACCGGAATAAGGGTATCCGATTTCGAGTATTCTTATTGGGTGCCTGCGCCGCCCTTTATATTGTGGAGGATGTCATGTATGATCTACGTTGGCCATTAAGCACCGCATTGCTGAATGAACCGTGGTTTGATGTCTACAGGTGGTGCTGTAAAAAATTGCGGAACTTCCTGCGACGCTGTCTATGCTGGGACATGTGGGAAGCAAGAACAATGTTGGGGAATTTATTTGACTCACCCAACGAATGGAGGGCGGGTTTACAATGATCGTTCGAAACATGGGGAGTCCAGGAGCATACATCCCGCCCATGTAGCGTTTTCGAGCTGAATGGCGCGCAAATTGCCTCAGATAAGTATCCCGGGTTGCAAAGGAATGCAGCACAGATAAAAGACTCCGGCCGCAAAGTGGCACGTCCTATTGTTATCGTCGTCAGAATAGACGGTCACCCAGTCACTGCACTGCTCGACTCAGGATCATTGGGGACCTTCATGTGCACAACACTGATAGATCAGCTGAAGTTCGAGGAGGAAATATTAAATCCCCCACTCACTTTGCAGCTGGCAGTTCAAGGTTCTCGTTCAAAGATAAACCACTGCGTTCTGGCACGTTTACAGTACCAGGGGATTGATGAGAAACGTTCATTTGACGTTGCAAACATCAACTATCCAATAATACTGGGAACCAACTGGATGTATGAACACTCTGTGACTGTAGGATTCAATGCCGCGCGAGTTGTCATTGGAAGCAATGAACGGTTACCGTTGGAGGGACCGACGATATCGCAAATCACGTCTCAAAATGTTGAGGTTGAGCGGGATCAGTTGCAACAAATACGAGAACAATTGCAGGCGTATGCGAAACCTCTGTGTCGAACCATGGCGGAGACTGATCTCCCTCCTCTCAGGGAAATCAACCACAAAATCCCGCTCATCGACGAGACACTAATAATCCCTTGGAGGCCTTCTCGCCTACCGGAGAAATTTAGGGATGACTGGGCAGAGAAACGAGATGCCTACATCAAAAGCGGCAGGTGGAGAATAACTACCTCGAACAACACAGTACCGCTGTTACTGATCCCAAAGCATGGCGCGCAGAAGAACCGCCTTCGTGTAGTTGCGGACCTCCATCGTAGGAACGCAAACACAAGGAAACTTGCCTCACCATTACCAGATATCAATGGAATCTTGAGACGAGCGGCACGGTCGAAATTTTGTTCAACGATGGACGGGAAGGACGCGTATGAGCAGATTAGAATAACCCCAGAGGATGTATATAAGACAGCAGTTTCAACCCCTGACGGGAATATGGTCAGCTTGGTTGTGCAACAGGGGGACTGCAACGCTCCGCCTACTTACCAAACCCTGATGAACTTCTTGTTCTCAGCGTTCATCAGCCGTTTTATGGATGTGTACCTCGACAACATTATCGTTTACTCGGATTCGCTTGACGACCATGTACAGCATGTCAAACTGATCATCGACATCTTGATACGGGAGAAGTTATACTTGAGTGAATTGAAGTTAAACTTCTTGGCACTGGAATTGCGGATACTAGGCCGAATAGTTGACGCAGAGGGTATTAGGATGGACCCGGAGAAGGTGGACACCATTTCCAAATGGAAAACGCCCACGAATCGTGATCTATTGCGAGGGTTTATAGGATCCGTAGGGTACCTGGCGGATGACATTGCCAGCGTATGGATACCCATGGGTCACTTGAGCAATCTGACAGGGGATACTGTTCCCTTTCGTTGGTGCTTCAATGAGCAACGGGCATTTCAGCAAGTAAAGGGTTTCACTTCGACATCGAAGACGCACCACCGAGTCCCGCTTAACTATGCAGAGGGGGCTCCACCTGTATGGATGGTAATGGACGGTTGTGCAACTGGCGTGTCAGGGTGCGTCCTGCAGGGAATATCCTGGAGAGAGGGTGCTACTGTAGCTGCGTTCTACTCAGCGAAATTGAACCCAACGCAACAGAATTATCCAGTCCACGAAATAGAAATGCTAGCTAGGGTGGAAACCATGCTACGGCATAGGGACATTCTACAGGGCGTTAGTTTCACTTGGATAACAGACCACAAAGGTCTGACACATCTTGTGGAACAGAAGGAGCTTTCTGGTCAACAAGCACATCACTTCAGGCAACCACCTAACCAGGCCTTCTTAGGATAAAAAACAGTGTACAAAAAATAGGCCTAAGAGGGGGGGGTCTTGGGCAGAATGCCCTGGGCCTTTTAGGCATGGTAGCTGCCTGATTTGCTCAGTCAGATGGGCAGCTACCCACTTATATTTTCAATGCTCCCTTTTTGGCAATTTTCAGTGCCCATAATTCATAAATAATATTCAGGGACCATACTGTTGACAGTGGGTAGCTACCTTACATGAATAGTTCAAGTGGGTAGCTGCCTCATGTAAATGAATCAAGTGGGTAGCTGCCTCATGTAAATGAATCAAGTGGGTAGCTGCCCTCAGACATAAATAAATCAAGGGGGTAGCTGCCCTACATAAACAATTCAAGTGGGTAGCTGCCCTATATCAATATCTCTTACTAGTATAAAGTTCATCCAGGGGCAGCTACCCAAGCCCTACATCCTCACACAAATACTTTAGTTTCAGAGATTGAGAAAATTATGGTATTGCATTCCAAACTAAAGCTCTATACTCCTTTGCAACTCCTTGTAGTTTTCAGTAACTCTAAGACTATCTAAGTGCTCTGTTAATAACTTGTCCACATCCACTTCAAACTCTATGTCAAAAACATCTTAGAGGTTTTCTGTGATTATTATGTATGATAAATCCTATAAGCCAACCCAGTTAATTTCCAGTGAAGCAGAAAGCAAAAATTTCGAAATTGGTAAAGATGATAATGATGCAGATGGCAGATTGACAAGCTGGTTGACAGATAAGAGTCAGCCAATTCTGATTAGAAAAGTGTCATGATCTAACAGTTGTTATGACACATTCTAGAAATGTGGAGCTGGAAGCTTCTGGAATGATTAGTAAAATATAGAACAGCAGATCTGGATCTCTGGGTCAGGATATAAAAAGGGCTCAAATTCAAGAAGAGAACCAAGCTTTCTTCCCCCCCAATTTTCTTGTGATTGCTAGTCATACAAAAGGGAAGTTAATTTCAGCATGAGAATAAGAAAAGCAGAGAGAACAGAAGTCAGACAGCTTTTATAACACGGAAAGATTGTATTTATACAGTGGCTCAAAAAATTGTCCACATGTTTGCTATTTTTGCAGAGAATCATAAATTCCGGGTGGAATACTGGGCGTATCATAAAACTGTTAGTGAGCGTCACAAAGCCCTCGATATTCCCTTCCTGGAACGCCTTATTTTGACTTGTTTGGCCAAAAGTGTCAAGAATAGAGGCCCGACGGTTGTTCCGGTCGTGGCGCCCTTTTTCCTGTTCATACGCGTTTTGGATTGATCTATTGGAAATTCTATATATTTTATATACTCTGTATGTAGACCCGAAATGAGAAGGGATTCTGCCCTTTCTTCCCCCCCTGCTCTCGTGTTGAGCACAGTGAAGACATCCCACCGACTCGATGTTCTCTTGTTCGGTCGTTGCCGAACCGTTCCGGCCCCCAGTATTTCAACAAAAAGCCCATTGAGTTATGATTGATTAAATTTGCTAACTCATGTGGACAATTTATTGACTTGTTACTTGAAATAAAAAAACCATGATTTAATACTTTGTATGGCCTCCCTTTGCCTTGATGACTGCTCTAAGTCTTCGAGGCATACTCCTAATCAGCCTCTGACAATCTTCCTCTGTGATCTCCTGCCATTTTTCCGCTGCTCTGTCCCACAATTCCCAAACACCAGAGGGTGGTATATGTAACCGGCGGCGTTGCCAGTTCTAGGCAGTTAGGGTTAGGTTTGGGGCAGTCAAGTGGATTCTTAGATATTATGTAATCTTTGGCCTTATTCTTGTTCACCTTCGTTGTATATACTCCAATAGATTGGATCTTGTGTACATCTGGTGATCTGAGGCTCTCAATAGCTGGTAACCAGCTCATATCCCCCCTGGGGGTCGCTGGGCCAGCCCAATTCTTAACCACCCTGGGGTCTCTGACCCCTCGGGCGGTTACAGTATATCATACTCATTGAGTTTGTTTTTGAGAGTTGTCCAGAGATGTTCAATGGGGTTAAGATCAGGAGATTGTGCAGGCCAAGGTAGGCAGTCAATTTCATGATCATTGAACCATTTTGTGGCAACTTTGGACTTGTATTTGGGATCATTATCTTGTTGAAATATGGCTATCTCTGGATCAACACACAAATTTTGCATGCTTTCCAGGAGATTACCATCCAGAATGTCCACATACTGTGCCCCCTTCATCCTCCCTTCAACCTCCACCATGTTCCCTGCTCCTTCCCATCCCATACACCCCCACACCATGATATTTCCTCCTGCAAATTTCACAGTTTCTTCTATATCTCTGCCTCCTAGTGATTCACCCTTTCTTCCCCACACATATTCCTGTCCATCTGACCCAAATCTGTTGATTTTGGTCTCATCTGACCATATAACCCTTTTCCAGTCCTCCACAGTCCATTCTAGGTACTTTTGGGCCAAAGCCAAACGAGCCTTTCTATGTTTGGCAGTGAGTTTGGGTCGCTTCTTCTTTTTTCTGATGATTACATCTGCTTTATGAAGGGTGTTTTGAATGGTCTGGGTGGAGACAGGTTGGGGGAGAAGGGGATTGATGTTTTTGGCCACCTGAACTGCATTCTTAGCTCTGCCAGTTGATATCTGTTTGATAACTGCATGTTCATCAGTAACAGACAAAAGTTTAGGGCGGCCTGCTGGTCTGTTTTCCTTATCTGGGAATGCCTCCTTTGCTAAAGAGGCCACCTTAGACTTGGATACTTCTGTCTGAGCAGAAATCTCCCTGGTAGAAGCAGAGGTTTGGAACAGAGAAAGGACAGTGTCCTTTTGAGTAGAGGTGACAGGTTTCATGGATTTGATATGAGTGCAGAGAAGCTGGGGGTGCTTATATATACTTGAAATTACTGTGATGACATCATTATGATGCCAAGATGACATCACAACTTAGCTCCATGCATGATGTCATCTATGACAGCATATATTGTTGGAGCAATAATCTCAGAGCATGAAGTCAACAAATTGTCCACATGAGTTAGCAAATTTAATCAATCATAACTCAATGGGCTTTTGGCCAAACAAGTCAAAATAAGGCATTCCAGGAAGGGAATATCGAGGGCTTTGTGACGCTCACTAACAGTTTTATGATACGCCCAGTATTCCACCCGGAATTTATGATTCTCTGCAAAAATAGCAAACATGTGGACAATTTTTTGAGCCACTGTAACTCAGGAGAAAAAGAAAGTAAAGTTAGATCAAAGAACCCAGCTGCAGGCACAAGCCCAAGCTTGATAGAACTTGTGTCAGAGAAACTATTGAAACCATTGAATACAGAGTTGAGAAGTTTGTACTTAGAAGTTTATATCCTCTTTGCACCCTTAAGGAACTTGTGTTTGTGTGTGTGTGTGTGTATTGGTGTTAGAGTCTAGCATCTTCATTTTGCACTCAGCCCTCAGTCTGTTACATCTATGCCAAAACCACCCTTGCAATGGTCCGATCGAATCGATGATTGAACCACATTGCTTTCACTTCATTGTTGGCTATGTATCTCTGGTTAGAGGATCCGATGGATCCGACGGATCTGTGTACTTCCAGATGAGCTACTGTTATATTCATGCAAGGGAGTTCACTATCATTCACACTCTACTTTGTTTTTTGTTAACTAATCGCACGATCTGATTGGACCGTCTGATCCGGAGCGGATGTGGTTGGTCCTTTACTTGTAGTTAACATCTATACATTCCTTCATCTAACACTTTCACATGTGTTATCTTTATTACTCTGGTTAGCTACAAGAATTAGTACTTAAGTAGACTTGTTTCGAATTGTTCCCCAGCTTGAAATAAAAAAGTTACTACACCCCTTTTAACCATTACTCCTTCTTGATTACGCATAAATCTCGGATCCACTGGACGCGCGGACAGTGCGATCCTCCGGAACCATCCTAATTATTGAACTTTACTGGGACACCCAGATAGCGTATAGGGAGCGTTGCTAATAGCTTCGCTGAAGTCCCATCACACTTCCGAAGGACCATGCAGCTAACCACAGTTCACACGCCTCGGAGCCTCCCACGGAGCCTCAGAGCCTCGCACCCATCCTCTTCAGTTGCATGACTATAACACAGTCAGCATATCATCAGATAGTTAATCTTAAAACCTACAAGGAAGAGGCTTCATTGTCACCTGCACCCTGGGCAGTTCATTGAGTGTGCAAAATGTCCTCCATTTCTCCCAAGTTGAAGTTGAGCTGACTGTTGAGATTGTAGATCACACATAGTACTGAAGGAAAAATACTTCAGCAAACACAGAAATGGCCACAAGTAAGATTACCTACACCTGCTACTCACCCATATGCAATAATTCAACTGAGCATGTGCCAGAGCTGCTCAGCACCCTCACCAGATGAACATTATAGCTGGGTAAGAAATATTGATATAGGGCAGCTGCCCACTTGAATTATTTATGTAGGGCAGCTACCCCCTTGAATTATTTATGTAAGGCAGCTACCCACTTGAAATATTTATGATAGATGCAAGCTTAGAAAATTGTAAATAGTCCAGTATCTGCACATTCTGAGTATACACTGCTAACAATATGTCCCTGGATATTATTCATGAATTATGGGCACCAAAAATGGCCAAAAATTCAGCATTGTGAATACGAGTACGGCAGGCAGCTGCCCGTCTGACTGAGCAAATCAGGCAGCTACCATACCTAAAAGTTCCAGGGCATTCTGCCCAAGACCCCCCCTCTTAGGCCAATTTTTTGTACACTGTTTTTTATCCTAAGAAGGCCTGGTTAGGTGGTTGCCTGAAGTGATGGCATGCAGGAGAAGAGAAAATGTTCAGCTTTGACCGGTAAGGACTTGTGTTCCAAAACCATATCTGAATGACATTTATTTTTACAGTTGGGCATCGAGGCCAGACTTCCATGATCCAATGATCCGTGGCGCCACGTCAGAGCTGTAAAGAATGATGGTGAGTACCTCAGACACAACCTATGAAGAGGCGTTCATGTCTCCATTTCTCTCCATCATTGAGATAGTTCAAAATTTGGGGCCTGTTTATATGTGGTCCATATGGCACTTATTTAAACATTCTAAATTCCTTGTTTAATGATGAGGCCCACACAACATTTAAACACCATTAATTCCCTGTTTAATAGTAGACACTATGATTTAAATATCACTACTTATGATTTAAATATTGTTATCATTTAAATGTCACCGGACCTGTTTAACTGCCTTCCTCAATAATTAAATATCTCTTCACCATTTTTGTTGTATTTAATTAATATGATATTTGTTTAAATAGTGAGGCCAGGACCTTGGTTGTTTAATACAAACTCTTACTGTAGCAGCCTTCCCATCGTCGCTTCCGCCTACGTCGTGACAATTGTGTGTCAGAAAAAACCATCCAGACCAAGTAGCGGCTAATGCTCAAGCTCAAAAGTGGGTACTCAGTTGTGAATTTTAAGTCACTGGAGCTGATCATATTATGGTAAGGGACAGAAGAAAATGTTGAAGGCTTGAAGATGCGCCGGTTTCATCTTCCAGACAGACTTCATCTTCCAAACAGGCTTCATCTTCCGGACAGGCTTTGTCTTCAGGATCTCAAGGAGATACCTCATCTTCCGGAGCAGTCTCCCATCCATCGCCTACTGTTCAGCCTCAAACGCGACCTTATCTTATCCAAGCCCCCACATTTCCTCCGGTTGACTTGCTGAGCGATGTAGTGGGTACCCAGGTTGACCAGAGTGCGGAGACCATTACTTGGCCAAATGGCTGGGAAAGTGTTCTACCAACAGGAATGAAAAATGGTGTGAATGTATTGAAGGCTGTCAGTCTTTTCTTTCCACTTCTGGGTCTTTCTAAACTCATCTTGATTAGGATGCGGAACGCGTGCGATGGTTAGCCGACCAAAAGAATGTGGTCCCGACTGATTGGTCGTCAGTCAAATATCTAGCTTGTGAAGCATACCAAGACAATAAATCTCTCATTGAGGATATCTGATACTTGAATGCGCACAATTACACAGGTGTAGTAGCTGGAGGCGTGGCCTCCAATTGGAAAAAATTTGAAAACTTTGATGATTTAGATTCAGAATTTGGGCTAGGAATCAGCAAAAATTTAACTTTGCAGATGCACGGTTGGAGTTTGTTTTTCTCTTCGCGCTCTAATCTAACATGATCTTTCTTCGTAGACCTTAAACAACGTGCTCAATCTACTTCAGACTTTCACAGGCTCACAACCGTGTCTGACTTTATCAAGGATGCTAACAACCCCGACGTTGTTGGAATGATACTAGATGTCCCTACATCCAGACAGTCACTTCCGGAACCTTACCAGTAAGTTTTAGACTGCTTGTACAGGGACCATGCTCATTTTTTTCATTTGCTCAATGTATTTTAGATGAGAGTGCCGCTGCTTTCCGTCAGATGAAATTGGATCAAAGCTACAACTCTGTCAGATCAAGCACCTCGTTTCATATAGACACTCTGTTTGCTCCTATGTGGGCATTGTTGCACCATGCAGGAACATACACAAATGTTCATCAGGATGCAGGGGGATACAGTGTTGCAGGTCAAGTCCTTGGTGACCGTAACAATCCACAGCCTAAAATGTGGGCAATTATGACACTCAAAAATCCTGTAGCTGCATCTCAAATGCCAGAAAAAGTTGCTAAGCAAATGGCTTCTATTTGTGGGTTTGAGAATGAGAACAATGAGTCAAACATGCATTGGGACAGCACAATATAGCAGGATTGTGAGATAGAGCTTATGTATCTTCGTCCAGGAGACTTCTTGTGAGTGTTTTATTGATTTATGGTGTCTGGACAAGTTGGTTAGTGTTTTCATAGTTTCCAGCCACCTGGAGCAGTGCACCTTGTTTTCACTCCACGAGCATGTGTGGCTTCCAGAGGCCACTTCTACAACTATGATTCGCTTCACCTCACTGAATGGACGAGAAGGATACAGCACTTACAGTCCAATGCTGTAACTAATCAGGATCCAGCTCGTGTCAAGGAGGTTTTGAACATGATGATGCTCATCTTCCCCAATAAGCTGGGAAGATGTATGTTCTTGATCTTGATTGGCTGGTAGCAAGACTTCTGATACTTCACAGGTTTTTATCGACGCGCCTTGGCAGCACTGTGCTGAATGGTCTTGGCCAAAAACGAATACATCCATCAACAGCAGGCGGAGCTGAAAGTTGGCAACAAGCTTGATCAGAAGGTGGAGGCCATGGCTGAAATAGTCGCCCATGTTTGCTTCGAAATCTCCCCGGCTCCTAGAGATGAACGGAAAGTAACAGTTGGCGCCTTGGTGAAGATCTTGGAAGGTGATTACCAAGAACCAGGCGTGGCTTTTAGGCTGGAACCTGAGACTGTCCAGACCATTGAGGAGTTCGCAGTGAAATATTGGGAGGCCTTTGGTGCAAAGAAGAAGAAGACAATGAAGAAGGGATAGCTTCCATTGTTCGGGTAAATCTAAACTATCCCACGTAGTTTTCCCATCTTTTTACTATCTAGTTGATTGTGTTTTAGAAATAGTATCTCCAAAATCAAACAATTTGTCTCACATGTTTGACAAGCTGAAGAGCAAAGTTTACAACCAACGCCAAGATGGATAAGATGACAGAATGTGTTTTTCTTGCACCAATGGCTGGAGGACAGTAACTTGAATACTTTTCCACAAACTAAATGACCTCCCGCCCTAGTACTAATCAACACTGATCAGCCACTAATCATCCACTAATCGCACTAATCATCACTAATCAGCCACTAATCACACTAATCATTAGTAATCCTCCACTAATCATCACTAATCCTCCACTAATTGCACTAATCAACACTAATCACAAATTAACAACTAATCAAAACTAATCAAGCACTAAATCAAACTAATCAATCAGCATAACACTGAAAAAGGAAGGTCCAGTACTCTGTCTCCAGGGACTGGACCTTCCTTTTTCAGTTTGGAATCTGAGCTGCGGGACAGATATCAGGCCACATCAGACACGTGAACACCTTCTTGCATTTTCTTTCTTCAACCACCATCTAAGTGCCTGGGTGCCAGTCATCCTAAGTTTTAGTAGTTTTAATATATAGTTCAAATAGATTATTCGTAAGAAACTGTTTAAGGACTCTTACAGAAGTGAATAATGGTCTAACACTACTGTCTGCATCAGGACCCCAAAATGATGAAGAATCAGGTATTCCACCACAAGATACCTACCACCAGAAAGGTTGGAGAAGCTCACGAAGACAACAGTTCATCAATTTAGAAGCTCAGGATAGCAAAGAAGATTATTTCACTGAGCCTGAGGACGGAAGTTCAGACAATGAAGATGCAAGTCGTTTATGATCAATTTATCTATCCATGTACTTTTTGATAAGACTCACATTCCGATTTCTTTCGATACTCTCCTCGACTCTGGCTCTACAGACAATTTTATCGATACAAAATTCATATATTTAAATTCTATTCTGACCGTTCCGACTTCTACTCCGATCAACCTCCGACTCTTCGATGGTTCATTAACAACAAAGCCCATCTCCGAAACTTGTACCCTACCGATTTTATTTCCGTCCGGCAAGCTTATACCTTTGGACTTTTATGTCACACCTTTGGATTCTTCATGCAAGGCTGTTTTAGGTTACGGTTTTCTTTCCCGCTACAATCCATCGATTGACTGGGTATTGAAAACACTTACTTTCCAGAATACCGACCATCCCGGATCACTGACGTCCGCTCCTTTGCCAGGCCCCTTTGCGACCTCCGAAGAAGCACCTTTCGAACCGTCGCATCGCATCAATCCGACACCCGCTGAACAGTATTCACAACCCACCATACCACTCGTATAAGGCTCGACCACTCTCCGACAAGTTTCCTTTCAAACCCATCTATTCCTACCCATCAGTTATGCAAATGGTGTCGCGCAAGTAGACATCGCCTTGGTCAGCGCGGTACCTTTCCACCACGCTTGTAAGCGATCAGGTATGGAACCACTTGTTCTCTATGCCGTTCACTCTGAAGTTGCTGCACGATTGTCAAAAACTGATACTGATGACCCACTGCCCAAAAACGAGATTCCGGAAGACTACCATGACTTCGCCGATGTATTCGACGAGGTCGACTCGGAAGTCCTCCCGGACCATCGCTCCTATGACCTCAAGATCGACTTAGAAGAAGGTGCTGAGCCACCTATCGGATGAATTTATCCACTTTCTCCAAAAGAGCTCAAGGCTCTTCGCAAATTTCTTGATCAATCCCTTGCCACTGGTACTATCCGACCTTCAACATCTCCACACGGCGCTCCCGTACTCTTCGTTCCGAAGAAGGACGGTTCGCTCCGACTATGTGTGTCAGCGACTTGATAGCTTTTATACTAAGGCCAGGCGTCACACAGAGAGAATAGACCAAAAGATAATGGATAATGTGGGAGGAGTATGCCCTCAGATACTTGTCTAGCTACAGAGGAGAATAGACGAGATCAGAGATAGAGACTACTCTAAGAAATGCCCTATCTTATATACATATTCTGAAATGAATCCATGGGAACTATCTCACGTCATATCTGTGAAGCTATACAACGATCTGTCAAAGGTTGACAGACATGAGAGAATTCTCACACTGTCAATCTGTCAATAGTCTGACAGACATGAGAGAGTTGTGTTGACAGCACGGGAATGACAGTCTGTCAACAGTCTGACAGACATGAGAGAAATGTGTTGACATTGCGAGAATGCCAAGGCTGTCACATGTATGTAAATGAAAGAAAAGGAAAAGATAAAAGAAAAAGTATAATAAGATAGACAAAAAGAAATTGAAAAAGAGTCAGTTCGTAACAATGTGTAGACTTCCGTGGCTTGAACAAGATCACGAAGAAAGATCGCTACCCCCTACCCTTGATCTCAGACCTACTCGACGCTCCAAAACGAGCGAAGATCTATACCAAACTCGACCTGGCACACGCGTACCACCTAGTACGTATCGCGGAAGGTGATGAATGGAAGACTACGTTCTGAACACGTTACGGCTCTTTCGAATGGCGTGTGATGCCTTTTGGCCTTACTAACGCTCCGGCCGCTTTTCAACGTTTTGTCAACGATATCTTCAAAGACTTACTCGACGTCTGCGTGATCGTCTACCTCGACGACATACTCATCTACTCCGACGATCCTTCAAAACACTCCGAGCATGTCCGCGAAGTCCTCCGCCGACTCCGCGCGCACAAGTTGTTTTGCAAACCATCTAAATGCGAATTCGGAGTTGATACAGTCGAATATCTTGGTTACATCTTATCCCCGGAAGGACTCACGATGGCTGCTGACAAAGTTAAAGCAATCGTGGACTGGCCTACTCTGAGGAAGGTCAAGGATATACAATCCTTCTTAGGTTTTGCAAACTTTTATCGCCGTTTTATTTATAATTATTCTGACATCGTCTACGCTATGAATCAACTTACCCGGAAGGGCATCGATTGGTTATGGACTACAGAGTGTCAGGAAGCTTTCGACAATCTAAAGCTCGCTTTCACGATGGCACCGATTCTCGTGCACTGGGAACCGAACCTCGCCATGATTGTAGAAACCGATGCTTCCGACTACGCTCTCGCAGCTATCCTATCGATCGTGTACAACAATGGAGAAATTCACCCGGTCGCTTTCCTCTCTCGAACCTTCCAAGGTGCTGAACTGAACTACGATACTCACGACAAGGAATTGTTGGCAATTTTCGAAGCATTCAGAGCTTGGCGACACTATCTCGAAGGTTCCGGAACACCGATCGACGTGGTCACTGACCACAAGAACTTGGAATATTTCTCTACAACAAAAATCCTCACACAATGACAGGTACGCTGGTCCGAATTCCTTCACACCTTCAATATGACCATTTGCTTCCGCCTTGGAAAACTCGGAGCAAACCCGGACTCGATCACTCGATGCTGGGACGTCTACCCAAAAGAGGGGGATATCGGCTACGCGCAAGTAAACCCACAGAACTTCCGTCCAATATTTACTAATGAGCAACTCACTACTTCGTTATGAGCGACTTTCCTAGAAGGGCCGATACTTTGCGCTTCAGTTATACTGGACTTCGACACCCTTCACTCCGATATTCGAAACACTCTAACACTTGATGCCGACTCCGTCCTAGGATTGGAGTTTGCTAAAGATGATACGAAACCTCGTTGGACTCTAGACCCCGAAGGATTACTCCGCCTCGATGACCGAATCTACGTTCCAAACCATTCCGACCTTTGACTACAAGTCCTACGATACTTCCACGACCATCCACTATCCGGTCACTTTGGTCAAAATCGGACTCTCTTCGCTATTCATAAACACTATACCTGGCCGAAGGTCCGAGAATTTGTTCGCGACTACGTCTCATCATGTACCACCTGTGGACACAACAAACCTCGACGACACCGACCCTATGGCCTGTTGAAACCTTTACCAGTTCCGATCCGACCTTGGGACTCTATCTCTATGGACTAACCATGTTACTTCTGACCGTGGATCAGAATTCGTTTCCGCATTCTTCAGAGCACTTGGTCAAGCATTATTGATGAACCTACATTACACCTCGGGCTACCACCCCGAAGCAGACGGACAGACAGAACGAGTCAACCAGACCCTGGAGCAGTACATCCGGATCTATTGTACCTATCAACAAGACAACTGGTCCGCACTCCTACCAATGACTGAATTCGCCTACAACAACGCTCCGAACGCTTCCACTGGCTTAACTCCCTTCTACGCCAACAAGGGATATCATCCAAACATCTCCGTACGCTCGGAAGTTGATGTCCGTTCCAATACCGCAAGAGACCTGGTCGTAAATCTCGATGAGCTTCATTCATTCCTCCGCGACGAGATCGTTAACGCACAGAAAAAATACAAGGACCAAGCAGACCAAAAACATATTCCAGCCCCGGAGTTTCCGATCGGTTCGCACGTATTCGTTCTGGCAAAACACATCAAGTCATCTCGTCCTATGGAGAAGTTCTCAGAGAAATACTTAGGACCTTTTGAAGTTATCGATCGTGCAGGCACCCTATCCTACAAACTCTGACTTCCCGACTACCTTCGACGCATCCATCCTGTCTTCCACGTTTCTCAACTCGAGCCGGCAATTCCGAACTCCATTCCACACCGAGTTCAAACGCCTCCGCCACCCATTGAAGTAGATGGCGAGGAAGAGTACTATGTCGCTGAGATCTTGGACTCGAAGATGGACCAAAGATTCAAACGATGCCCCCTTCGATACTTCGTTCGATGGGCGGGCTACGAAGGTACCGACGAAGAATTCTCCTGGGTAGCCGCCGATGAAATCCATGCCGACAAACTAATTCCCGCTTTTCATCTTCGCTATCCGACTAAACCCGGACCTTTGATTCCTTAATCCCCTTATTCCGATAGCACCTCTATGCTTCGTCGATGCTCTTCAACATCAATGGGAACAATCACCGTGATAGCAATTTGAGTGATTGTTCTCACCTTAGGTTTCGCACCGATGTTCGCACCGAGCGCACCACTACGTCACTTTTACTTTCATTTCTTAATCCTACTAAGCTAGCCTTGCTAATTCTTATTGACTACAGATATTATTGATTTCGATTCTTTCACACCTTATTTTCACTCTTATAGAAGGCAGCAAACAAGATATAATATGATACGATCGATGGTACAAGATGTGAATGTTATATACGAAGGGCGCGAGGCGAGAAGAACGAAGGACACGACCACTACTCCGAACTGTAGCGGTCGGTTTCGGGAGTGGTGTCCCGCCGTTTTCCTTTCCCCTTGCGATCTACCCGACGCTCTCCGTGACCCTCACAATCCCGCCGACCCTGACGCACAAGGGCGCGAACCTGCTCCGTGAGCTCCTCAATCGCGAAACGAAGTTCCTTCATCTCCCCCTTCATCCCTACAGATTCAGACTTGCTTGGGGGAGTCTTCACCCGCAACCTCTTTGATTTCCTGAGGAAGGAACAACTTTGCCGTGCGACATGGCAACAATCGCAAGCCACCGCGTTAGGCGCATGAGGCTGCAGTCGGCAAACCTGGTCGCTACGCACGCATCGCTCGCAAGGGTGAGGGAAGGGAGTAGGAATGGAGTCCGAGTCAGAGTCCACCAGGATCGAAGACTAAGGCGATGGATTAGACATACTAATGGAGATGACAATACCACTTACCGGCACTACTCTTCACCTCTTCCGACTCGATTCTGCGACCTCTGGGTCCGCAACGTTACGACACTTCTGAGGAATCAAGATAATCTGTATTGGTCAGTGAACTTCAGGAATACTGGGTAGGAGACTCACCGGAATCACCTTGCGATTACGAGGCAACCCCGCTACCATTCTCGTGACGACCTTCCGAGGCCTTGCCTCAATCTTCGGAACAATCTCCTCCTCAACTTCAACGACTTCCTCCTCAGCATTACCCTTCGCTTCGACAGTGTCACCCCCATCCTCCCCAGCTTTCTCCTCCACTCCCAACATTTTCGCCGCTTGCAACTTCTCCCATTTCTCTTGCGCTTCGTGCTTTGCGGCCGCAAGAAACGCTTGTAGTTCTGTATCCTCGTCATTGAGGACCGGAGTGGAGGAAGGGTCTGGATGAATTGGTGACGACGTAGTAGACATGAGAGATGATGGAAATGTTGAAGTTCAACTTTCCCAGGGCCTCTTATATGCGCTAGCTGATGTAATCGTATGCGACGATTCGAAAACCAACCTCACATGACTTTGTCATCACGACGCGACATCCATTCGATACTCTCGGACTATTTCGACTTTAGATTGGAATACTTAGGTATGGCTTTCGAGGGCGAAAGCCTAATTGGGGGATACTGTTACGATCATGCGCATCGGTCGTACGCATCGCGCGTAGCGCTTCGCACCGACGCAGTCAACCATACATGATCAAGTCCGTCATCGATGCGACGCACCGATGATATGGATCAGGTAATCTACTTCCGTGATACTCATCCACCTATCCTTCTTATCCCGTCGCCCCTCCTTTGAACAGGCTATACACCATACCGCCTTCCTCTCCCCATTAGTCCACTGTCTTCCTATCCGCACTTGTTATCTCTACCTCCGATTTGTTGTAACTACTTTAGGATATTTTGTAGCGATACCGGAGATAGCGAACTTAGCATATAAGACTTGCGATCATAGGTAGAAGCCTTAGTTTTAAGATCGAATTGGTATGACTCCCCAGAATCACATAACACTTGCTCTCTTCACACCTATACCTCGTTCGACCCCGTCGACCTTCAGTCGATACTATCTCGATCTCGAACAAACTTAACACGGACCGCGCAGCGTAGCGAGGATACTGTCAATAACGGTATCGAAGCTCCACTTGATCCGCACGCTCCTAACAGCCATTTGTTTGTCGCTGTTATCATCCATAGTCTGTTCGCTCTCATATTCTCTTGCACCTGCTGCCTCACACTTTGACCATGACAATGGCTTTTTCACCCATCCTCGGCACCGTCCAGAATACCTCCATCTATGTCAACCCAATTATTACTCATTCAATACTCTTGATTTCACTTGTACTTTCTTACAGCTTGTTAGGAGCATGCGAATCAAGTGGACCTTTGATACCATTATTGACAGTATCCTCGCTACGCCGTGTGGTCCGTGTTGAGTTCGTTCGAGATCGAGATAGTGTTGACTAAAGATCGACAGGGTTGAACGGGGTTGGAGAAGGAGATAGAGTAAGTCGAGTATGATATTAGGGTCATATTGATTCAATAGGATTATATCCGAGTCGAATCAAGTCATACAGCGATATTAATGTAGAGGAGAACAAAGTCGAACCAAGTCGATATTGAAACTAAGGGAGGATCAAACCAGGTCAGGGTCGTACCAGGTCAATATTAAAGCTAAGGGCTTCTACCTACGTCTGCAGGTCCTTTATACTATGTACGCTATCTCCGATGTTGCTACGAGATATCCTAAAGTAGTTATGACGGATCAAGAGTAAAGATAGCGAGTGCGGATAGGAGGAAGACTAACTAATAAGGTAACGGCAGTGGTCTAGGTGCATAGTCCATCCGAAGGGATAGCAATGGGATATAGGATAGGGGAAGATAAGAGTTGCGGAACCAATTCACCTTGATCAATATCATCGGTGCATCGCATCGATGATGGACTTGTTGCAAGTCGGGTTGGTGAGTCGGATCGATAGTTCGATTGATGTGCACAATTGCGGCAGTATGCGGAGTTGGATCAATAGTGGGGTCGGTCCAATGCGGTCGATGCACATGATCGTAACAAAGACAGTGGACTAATGGGGAGAGGAAGGCGGTATGGTGTATAGCCCGTCCGAAGGAGGGGCGACAGGGTAGGGAGGATAAATGGATAAGTATCACGGAAGTAGATTACCTGATCCATATCATCAGTGCATCACATCAATGATGGACTTGATCATGTACGGATGACTGTGTCGGTGTGAAGCGCTACGCGCTGATACACCCTGAAATAGTCTGTGCCTAAAACCCTGGAATTTCCGAAATTCTACAAGCATTGACAGGTGACATTTCTAGCAAGTCTACAGTACATTGTACACTACATGAATTGTACAGAAGGCCACTACAGATGAACTGTGAAAGTTCTCAGTAGTCATACTCAGTTATAATTAGCTTGAAGTAGTACTAAAACCCATTCTTTGTGCACAACTACACTTGTAGAAAGAGGTCTTCTGTGATGATTATGCATGTTAAATCCTATAAGCCAACCCAGGAAGTTTACAATGATGCAGAAAAGCAAAACTCCGAAATTTGTACAGATGGTAATGATTCAGATGGCAGATTGACAAGCTATTTGACAGCTAAGGGTCAGCCAACAGAATTCTGATTAGAAAAAGGGTCATGATAGACATATGACAGCTGTAAAGTGTCATAATAGAAGTCTGACAGTTGCAATGTGTCATGACAGGAGTCTGACAGTTGTCATGACATGTTCTAGAACTGTGGAGCTGAGAAGCTTCTGGAATGATTAGTAATATGTAGAACAGCAGATCTGGATCTATGGGTCAGGATATAAAAAGGGCTCAAATCCAAGAAGAGAGACAAGCTTGCTTCCCCCCCCCACTTTTGTTGTGAGTGCTAGTCCAACAAAAAGGGAAGTTTAGTTTCAGCACCAGAATAGGAAAAGCACAGAGATCAGAAGTCAGACAGCTTGTATAACAAAGAAAGATTGTACTCATAACTCAGAAAGAAAAGAAAAGAAAGTAAAGTTATTCAGAGTCCAGTTTAGTAAAGTTATTCAAAGCAAGTCAGACCAAAGAAACCAGTTGCAAGCCCAAGTTTGATAGAACTTGTGTCAGAAAAACTATCAAAGCCATTGAATACAGAGTTGTGAAGATTGTACTTAGAAATATAAATCCTCTTTGCACCCTTAAAGAACTTGTGTTTGAGTGTTGGTGTGTGTGTGTGTTGGTGTTAGAGTTCTAGCATCTTCATTTTGCATTCAGCCCTCAGTCAGCATATCAGCGCGATGTATATGACTGATGCGCATGATCATAACTGTTACGACCATGCCAAGTTCAACTCCCGCAGTCCCGATGATCATTTTCCGGTATTTTTGACTTCATCATTTTCTTCCATCACGGAGCTTACCTCCGCGATCCTTTTACACTTTGCTTTTATATCCCTCACACTTAGCCAACTTCTTATATATCCTTTTATATCATTTCCTTTATACTTTCCCCTTTTATCTTCCACATGTTCGACCATAATATTCTAGGATACTATCGCTTAGCGACCCTTAGGTAGCAACTACAGTATAAAGCTACGAGAGTAGAATAGTTGGTCCTTAGTTTAAATATCGACTTCAATAGCGCACTTCGATAGTGTATCAAATAGAGTTCAATCTCAACCTCACCCTAAGTGCAATCACGTGAGTTTCTCCAGCGATCGGAATTACCCTCA
Source organism: Lentinula detonsa (assembly GCA_027921405.1). NCBI lineage: Eukaryota > Fungi > Basidiomycota > Agaricomycetes > Agaricales > Omphalotaceae > Lentinula > Lentinula detonsa. The sequence goes on from JANVFU010000011.1 coordinate 537,739, forward strand.
ACTTCGCTTTCTGTTATAGGTGTGCTTCCGAGCCTTCGATCGTCGATCGGTTCTTCGATCTTCGATGTTTTGACTTAGTACATTTTGTTACTCTTTGATCTGCAATCGAACCTCACGAAGTATTCGAATTATCGGATACGAGTGATTCTCACATTATTGTTCTTTAATTGTCTTTTATTTCTATTACTGGGAGCTATCCGGATTCTTATCAGTCTAATTAGTACTCTTATTGTTATAGTTTTGACAATTAGATTACAGGGTATAAATACTGTAGAATCTCGTAGATAGTTCTCCAGTTTAAATATCAACTTAGATCGTTGCTGAACTCCGTCCGGATCATTATCCTTCTTCATCGTCGTTCGCACTATAAACGAACGATCTCCGGACGTCTTCTTCACTCTTATACCTTCTTCATCATCTTGAACATTCACGGAACCACGCGACAAGGCGAGGGCACTACCGATAGTGGTGCTAAGGTTCTTAGTTCACTCTTCCGTACATTGACTAACGATTGTAGATCGTTGTTCGTTATCTCGATCGAGACCAAACCCGTCGAACTCAACTCTATTCAACTCCTTCACCTAAGACCCTACGGAACCTCACCGGCACGGTCTTAACAGTATATTTAAACTACTTCTCGTCATTGTCGCTTATTATCATTTACATATCCTACGGCGCCTCCAGTAACTCGACAAGCACGAAGGAACCGGACGAGAACTCTCACCGGAACCACTGACAATTCGGATGTACCGAATCCTGCTGAAGAGCCAAACCCATTCCTTGCCAGTGCACAATTATTCGCGCCATACTCAGAATCCATCTCGGCCTTAGGAGGTCGAAGACGAACCAATGTATTCGGGCCAACGACCTCGACAGCACTTCCCACTACGGAAGTCAATCCTGAATTCGCTATCGGTGGCAACGCTGAAACATTGGATTACGAAATTCAAACCCTTTACACCGCAACTGGAATGCCGGTTCAAGTCCGAACACCTCGAACGGTAACTCGAATCGCCACAACATCTGTCAGCGACTCGATAGCTTTTATACGATGTAGCCAGGCGTCACGCAAGCCGAGATGGTCAAGTCAAACAAAGTGAATGAGGGAGGAAAGGTCTTTGATTCTTGTCTAGCTACCAAGGAGAATAGACGAGATCAGAGATAGAGACTACTCTAAGAAATGCCCTATCTTATATACATATTCTGAAATGAACCCATGGGAACTATCTCACGTCATAACTATGAGGCTATACAACGATCTGTCAAAGGTTGACAGACATGAGAGAATTCTCACACTGTCAATCTGTCAATAGTCTGACAGACATGAGAGAGTTGTGTTGACAGCGCGGGAATGACAGTCTGTCAACAGTCTGACAGGCATGAGAGGAATGCGTTGACATTGCGAGAATGTCAAGGTTGTCACATGTAAATAAAAGAAAAGGAAAAGATAAAAGTAAATAAGATAGACAAAAAGAAATTGAAAAAGAGTCAGTTCGTAACATCACCCTCTCCTTAGGGCACGAGTTCCACGATGTGCTTGTTGTAAAAGAAAGTTTTCGGAGGGTAGTGAAGCGAGATTGGGTTCTGTGTCGGCAAGAGGAAGGGGTCGAAACAATTCTGTAGGGAATAAAGAAATAGGGATTTCAATTTGACGAAATATTGCGGGTTTTGGTTTAGTCGGATTCTTTTCATGGAATTCCTTGAGCAATTGATCAACATTTGTAAGATTTGACCGTGGTTCCCATGTCTGCTCATGTGAACCATATCCCTTCCATTGGACTTTATATTTGATTCCTCTTCCTACTTTCTTCGAGTCAAGGATTTCTTCTGCTTCAAATTCTTCTTCTCCTCCTACAACAACAGGAGGCGGGCGTTTGTTTCGGGGTTGTGTAGGAAAGCTAGGTTCTTTATACGGAGTGAGAAGAACTTTGTTGAAAACATTGTGTACATGTTTCCATGTACGTGGGATTTCCAGTTTATAGGAACTGGCACCTATCTTCTGCTGGATCATAAACGGTCCATACCTCTTGTCACCTAATTTCTTCATTGGGCGATCTACCGACAGGTTGGTTCCTTCTAGCCACACCTTGTCACCAACCTTGTATTCTATACCCTTCTTCCTCTTTCCGTCATACTGCCTCTTCATCTCTACCTTTGCTTTCTCTAAAGCTGATCCTACTTCCTTTCGTATCTTCTTCATTCCATCTACGAAAGCTTGTACTGAGGGGTTGTCCGAAGTCATTTGAGTTGCCGTGCCTTTATACGGGTGTCTTCCTGTATCTGCATAGAAGGGAGAAACTTTTGTCGCTGAATGAACTTTGTCATTGTAGTTGAACTCTGCTAAGGGTAACCATTCATGCCAATTATTTTGTTGGTAATTAATGAACAAACGGAGATATTGTTCAATCTCTTGGTTTGTTCGTTCCGATTGACCATTTGTCTGTGGATGGTATGCTGTGGTGAAGTTCGCTTCAATGCCTAGAAGTCGATAGAGTTCTTTCATGAACCTCGAGTGATACTGTGGTCCTCGATCATGAACTATCTTGCGTGGAAGTCCATGGGTGGAGAAGATGGAATCTCGATAAATCTTCGCCATTCCTTCTGAAGTGACTGTGGTATGGGTTGGTACAAGTCTCAGTCTCTTTGTGAAGTGGTCGATGAAGATTGCAATCGCATTGTAACCTCCAGATTCAGGAAGTTCTCCGATCATGTCAGTACCAATTACTTGCCAAGGTTCAGTTGGAACGGTGTGAGGATGAAGATGTCCAATGGGTCGAGTGCGATGAGACTTTGTCGCTTGACACTTCTCGCAACCTTCCACATACTTTCCAGCATCTCGAGTAATTCCTGGCCACCAGTAATCACGAGTGACGAGTTCTGCTGTTTTGTACTGTCCAGGATGTCCTGCAAGTGGTGAATCGTGGTACTTAGTAAGGATTTTGGACCTAAGTACTCTGTTCTTTGGTACATAGATTCGTCCTTTCCACTCAATAATCCCTTCAGTTTCTTTCCAGTCAGGGTTTTTGGCATCGAGGTTATCCTTCACAAGTCGATCAACATGGTTTCGATTCTTTTGGATTTCCGACAGGAATACATCTTCTGGTGAGGAGATGTTGAGGGCGCGAATGAAAAATTCTGGCTTTAGAAGGACGATGTTCTCGTTGTCCTTTTCCCCCGTCTGAAGACCTGTCATCCTTGACAGGATGTCAACTTTTGTCATTGTCTTTCCTGGTCAATGGACTAGATTAAAATTATATTCCGCAAGTTCAAGAACCCATCGAGCTTGTCGTCGATTTAGCTTTTGGGGTTTCTTGAAATACTGTAGGTTTGCGTGGTCTGTGAAGATTTCAATCTGTTCTTCGGCTCCAAGAAGATATTGACGCCAATCATCAAGTGAGTCCATAATCGCCATTAATTCCTTGTCATAAATCTCGTAGTTTCTTTCAACTTCATTGAGTGAACGAGATCGGAATGCTACAGGCCACCATTTTCCATCGACAAATTGAGAGAGACAACCACCATTTGCAAAGTCAGATGAATCAGCTTCAAGTCTAAACTTTCCATGATTTCGGGGAATGAGGAGGACTACTTCTTCACAGATTCGACGCTTGAGTTCGTCGAATGCATACTGTTGGGTTGTTGTCCATTCCCAGACTGCATTTCCAGTAAGTTTTGTCAATGGCTTGGCAACTTTGCTAAATCCTCGAATGAATCGCCTGAAGAAGTTACAGAAGCCAAGGAACTGTTGGACATCGTGTTTCTTCAATGGGGTTAACCATTCTCGTACAGCTTTGACTTTCTTTGGATCCATTCGAATCGTTCCGTTCTCAATGATTATTCCAAGGTATTCGATGGATTTTTTCTCGAAAGAACACTTCTCAGGCTTGAGGAAAAGTTTGTGTTCTCGCAGAATGTCGAGGACTCGATTTACAATTCTGCAATGACTTTTCAAGTCATTTGTAAATACGAGTATATCATCCATGTAGACTATGACGTGTCCTTCATTTATCAAATCTCGAAGGATATGATTCATGAATCCTTGGAATGTCGCCGGGGAATTGGTTAGTCCAAAGAACATAACGGTTGGTTCAAATAATCCTCGATTGGTCCTGAATGCAGCTTTCCACTCATCACCTTCTTTAATCCGTATATTGTTGAATCCCCATCTAATGTCCATCTTTGTGAATATCTTAGCACCCTTCAATTGATCAATAAGCTCCTGAATGAGAGGGAGTGGATATCGATTTTTAACCGTCATTTCATTCAGTTTGCGATAGTCTTGTATTGGTCTAAGGGTACCATCTTTCTTTTTGATGAAGAAGAATGGTGAGGCCATCGGGGATGTCGAGGGTCGAATTCGTCCGGTTCGAATGTTTTCTTCAAGGAATGCATCCAATGCTTCTTGTTCCTTCGGGTTCAAAGGATATATCTTACAATCAAGTGGTTTAGAACCAGGTGTTAACTCGATTGCATGATCCCAAGGGCGTCGTTGTGGTAATTGATCAAATTCCTTTTGACTGAAAACATCCGGGTATTTGTTTATATACGGAGTGGAAGTGTCGAAGTGTTTTCGTGTTTCTTCTTCCGCCTTCTTCTCTGTCCATTTCCTGGAATCTACCTGTTCTTGCACATATCGATCCCAATCAAACACGAAAAGTCTCTCGCCGTCTTCAAGTACTGCTCTTGTTTGAATATCTTCAGGCGTCCAAAAGTGAGGATTATATCCACACCGAGTTGGACATCGGTCAAAAGTAACTTCTGATTTAATCCAGTCGATACTTGGATTATGATGTCGTAACCAATCCAATCCTAAGAAGATATGTTGTTCGCCAAGGTTAACAACGCCAAATTGAATCCGTTCCGAATGATCTCCGATGGTTACGCGGACTTCAGCATATTTGGTTATGGAGCCGTTCTCATTGAGTGTTCCATCAGCATTGTAGACAGGTACTCGAATAGGTAGGTCTTTGGTCGGAATCCTATGTCGTTCAACAAAGTTTGCATCAATGCATGAACCTGTAGCTCCACTGTCGACTAGTCCTTGTGTAACTATTTGTCGGTTGTCCTCTAATGTTTCGACAATGACTGGGAGTTTTAAGCTTTTTCCATGTGTTCCACGGACGTAGCTTTTCTTTGTCGCAAGACTTTTAACGGCTTCGACTGCGGTTTTCCAGTTTAATGCGCGTATTTCCATGACGGTTTCCTCCGAAGCTTCTCTTACTCGCGAGGAAGGCATCCATATCCTTAAAAGTATGACGGCTTTTGTGAGATCTTCTTCTTTCAGCCTTTGAGCAGTCCATTCTGCTGTGTTGGGTATGTATCGTATAGGTTTTTGTACTTCGGTTGGTTTATTAAATGTAGATGCGTGTTTTTCTACATTATCATACTTAATAGTGAAATCTAGTCCACTATCTACTATGTCCGAAGTATTTAAATTAGAACGCTCCGCCAGACCTATGCCTACTGGGGAGCTCTTATAAAACCCATACTGTTCACCCACGCGGTGAACGAATTCATGTCCATACCAGCTGGTAACCCTGGTACTACATCTACACTATTTACGTTAGTTTCTTCACTAACGTTGTCCGTTCTCTCGCTATCATAGTTCATAAGTTCTACGCTACGGACCGCGGCTCTGTTCTTCTTTGGGCAGTTCCTACTAATGTGGCCTTTTTCGCCACAGTTGAAACAAAGGCCATTTACCCTTGCTCGATCCAGGTCCATGGGTCGTCCCGAACCTCCAAAGGTCGTCCCGGACCCATCGCGTCTTGCTATTATGGGGGTAGATCCTACCACTCGAGGTCCTTCCCATCTCTTCTGCTCTTGCCTGCCATAGGCTTGTTGCGTGGATCCTTGACCACGACTTTGTCCTTGTATGCTGTTACCCCAGCTCATGTTGTTGTGTCCGCGTTTCTGTTCATCGTAGCGGCGACGGATTAGATCATTGGCTGTGACGAGTTTCTTTAACTCGTCGTAGCTGCCAAACTCCTCTGTCCTCGTTCGGACTAGATCGCTCATGATGTTGAGGTTGACTGCTCTTTCAGCCAACTGAAGAACATATTCACTTCTCTTGTCATACCCCGCTTCCTTCAACAGGAGTTCAAACTCCTTGAAAAAGTCGTCGGCTTTCATACGACCTTGCTGAATGTGATTCAGCTTATCCATTGCCTCCTTCTTCTGGGAGACGTTAGAAAAACTGCACTTTAGTTCTTCTAGGAATGCTGCGAAGTCTACGTTCCAATCACCAGCGACTTCATCCTGGTGATCACTGGTGTATACTTCCGCCCAGTCATCAGCTCTGCCTCCTCGAATGTAGGACATTGCTACATTGATGGATTCCGGATTCGTTATCGTTATTGACCTGCTGTGTCCTTCGCAGGTCATGGATGTACGCAAGGAGTGTTCGGAGCCATGCTCGGAACTTGGAGGTATCTCCTGTAAATACGTCTGGTTCTTTAACGATAGTTTTTCGGGAGAATGAGGTGTTGGAGGTGGAGGTGATGGTAGCGGCGGTAGTAGCGGAGGTGTTGGCATGCATGGATTGGTTGGATGGGTCAGACATTTCTGAGCCGAGTTCAGTAGTGAATGAAGGAGTAGGAGTAGGTGATCCTAAATGGATGGTTGAATCCGGCGATGCGGGAGAGGGAGAGCGAGAGCGAGATGGGTATGGAAGTGAAAAATCCTGAGGTCTTGACGAGAACGCCAGGATAGGAGGGGCAGGTGCTTAGAGGTAGAGGCTCGTGTCGATTTATGTGTTAATCCAGAAGGCTGTCTACGTTCGCTCCTCGCGCAACGTTGCCTTTCGGGTCAGAGACAAAAACACTTTATGCTCCAACGCCTACTATCGAATCTTCCGAAGAAGAAACTCGATATCCTGTTACTAGCCCTGATTTACACTCCTTGGTAGGAGTCAGGCACACTAGAGAGAGTGTTTTCCTCTCAGCACGGGTTGAGCCGTACCACAGTGTCTCGATGTAGGTATGTACTAACAAAGTGTCTAGGTCAATGCTGGCCTTAACACAGACGAGCTATGGAAAAGGAGGTGGACAATGGGGAAAGACGAAGGAGGTATAGGCTTGTTAGTGACGATATGAAAAGAATAAGTTTGCAACGTAGCGACGTCCGGTATCCAACCAAATGTCGAAGATTTGGGTCGTGACGGGTGGGTCGATAAGGATCTCTGATCTTCTGTCAGCGACTCGATAGCTTTTATACGATGTAGCCAGGCGTCACGCAAGCCGAGATGGTCAAGTCAAACGAAGTGAATGAGGGAGGAAAGGTCTTTGATTCTTGTCTAGCTACCAAGGAGAATAGACGAGATCAGAGATAGAGACTACTCTAAGAAATGCCCTATCTTATATACATATTCTGAAATGAACCCATGGGAACTATCTCACATCATAACTATGAGGCTATACAACGATCTGTCAAAGGTTGACAGACATGAGAGAATTCTCACACTGTCAATCTGTCAATAGTCTGACAGACATGAGAGAGTTGTGTTGACAGCACGGGAATGACAGTCTGTCAACAGTCTGACAGACATGAGAGAAATGTGTTGACATTGCGAGAATGTCAAGGTTGTCACATGTAAATAAAAGAAAAGGAAAAGATAAAAGTAAATAAGATAGACAAAAAGAAATTGAAAAAGAGTCAGTTCGTAACGACATCTTCATCCGCAATCATACCTCCATCTCCAACGGCAGCTACCATTTTCGAACAAATTTTGGCCCGAAACGCGCCGGAAAATACTCAAATTCCTGAAGATCAAGATGGAGAAGATCAACTCGAAGAAGAAGTTCGAGAAGATCGAGAGGTTGAAGAAGAGCTAGGAGGTCCTAGTGATAATCCAGCCGATCCGAGTGGACCGGACGACGAAGGACCTGATGGACCAGGAGGACCAGGCGGTGGTGGACCCGGTGGACCGGGAGGTCCAGGTGGGCCAGGTGGTGGGGGATCTGATGGGCCAGGGAGTCCTAGAAGACCTATTTTCCCACCTAACAACAACTCCTCCGAAAGGGAGTTTCTTCAAACCTTCCAAGCTTTCCGAGGAACGCTCGATGGACTAGGTGATGCTATCGCAAACTTACGAACAGAACCATCCGAATCGAGTAAAGCGAAAGTTCGAGAACCCGACGTCTTCGATGGCCTCGAACCTCGGAAGCTCAAGTCCTTCCTTGTTTCCTTATCCCTTGTCTTCCTTGATCGTCCTAACTACTTTACCGATCAAAGGAAGATAGCTTACACCCTTTCTTATCTGAGTGGATCCACTCGCGAATGGTTCGAGCCGGATATCCTCGATCCCAACACGGTCGCACTTCCTATGTGGACCAGCTCTTTCGCAGCACTTGTGAAGGAGTTACAAGACAACTTCGGTCTTTACGACGCTCAGGGGGAAGCCGAGGATAAGCTCGGAAATTTAAGGATGAAGGAAAACGAATCGGTTCGTAAATTCAATATCCGATTCAACACACTTGCTGCTCTCACCGATTGGAACGCAAGTTCCTTGAAGTGGGCTTACCAGCACGCTCTCGCGTCCCGAATCAAGGACAAAATGGCCCGCGTTCCGGAGCCTCGAAACCTCGCCGAGTATCGGGCGGAGGTGCTTCGAATCGATAACCGGTACTGGCGAAGAGAAGAAGAGAAGAAACGAGAGTCTTCTCGCTATAGCGGAACAGTTTCGGGTGGTAAGAACTCGAATTCTGGCAAGAAGGGTAATCAGAATCCCTCTCCGCAATCTTCTTCGTCCGAAAATCAGTCTAAGGGCACTACTAACCCGCAGACTACCGGTCAGAACCAAGGGAAGAAGCCTTGGTTCGGCAACAAGAACAAGTCAACCGGAACCAGACCTTCGGGTCAATCTTCGAACCCTTCAACTTCTCAACAGCCGAAGCCCCACCAAAAACATCTCGGACCGGATGGTAAAGTTAAGCCAGAAGAAAAGGAGAGACGCAGGAAATTTAAACTGTGTATGTTTTGTGGTGGTAAGCATAAGCTAGAGGATTGCCCGAATCGAGAGTCGAATCAACCTCGCGGTCGAGCTGCAGAGGTTGAGGAGGATGCTACTCCTACGGACGTCCAATCATCTTCGGATGATTCGGAAAAATGATCCGCAGCTCTTGTACCCCGGTACGAAGCGAGAGTTGCGTTGATCCCGTTCGTGCCAACCCAGGGGAAGTAATTCTTAACGCATCCGCTCTTTCTGAATATGAACGATCTCTCCGATTTACTCTTACTACTGAATTCCAAACACCGGAAGAACCGGCCGGTACTTTATCTCTGTTACAATTTCCTTGTTTACTTGATTCCGGTTCTACAGACTCCTTCATCGATTCTTCTTACGTAAAGAATCATTCTATTCCGACTACACGTATCCCTCCGATCAATCTTCGATTATTCGATGGTTCTCTTACCGCAAATTCTATTTCGGAAACGGTCGAACTCTCGATCTGTTTTCCAACCGGCGAGTCTTTCTTGATTAACTTTTATGTTACATCACTAGATTCATCTTGCAAAGCCGTACTAGGATATAGTTTTTTGTCCCGCTACAATCCGTTGATTGATTGGGTTACAAAAACGATTTCTTTCCGAAACGCTGACCGAGTTGATATTCTTCAGACGTCTTCACTTCTCGATCCTCCGGTTATGGAATCCGAAGTGCCGATTCCACCTCAGGAATCTTTTCTAGCGAAACCCGGAATAACTCAATCCAAACCTCGCTCTCGCCTCAAACCTCGTCCTCTTTCGGACAAATTTCCTTACGAACCCATTTACTCATATCCGAGTCTTTCGCAAATGGGATCTCGTACCGAATCTGCGGAAAAACCGGACGTCGACATCGCGCTTCTTGGAGCAGTCGCTTTCAACCGAGTCTGTAAAGACTCCGGTATGGAACCGATCCTATTTCGTTATCTTCCATTCGAAATTACTGCTAAGAGTTCGAGTACTGATGAAACTACTTCTCAGAAACCGCGAACTACTCTTCCCTCCAAGTATGCAGACTACGCTGATGTTTTCGACAAATCATCTTCGGAAGAACTTCCGGAGCATCGATCTTACGATCTCAAGATTGACTTAGAGGATGGTGCCGAGCCACCTCTCGGACGAATCTATCCACTTTCCCCAAAAGAACTGGGAGCCCTTCGCGATTTCCTGGACAAGCAACTCGCTACAGGTATTATTCAACCGTCTTCCTCACCTTACGGTGCCCCGGTTCTCTTTGCTCCGAAGAAAGACGGGTCTCTTCGACTCTGTGTCGATTTCCGAGGAATCAATCGCATCACCAAGAAGGATCGCTACCCACTCCCTCTCATTTCCGATTTACTCGACGCGCCTCGTAAAGCCGCCGTTTACACCAAACTCGATTTAGCTCACGCCTACCATCTCGTTCGAATTGCCGAAGGCGACGAATGGAAAACCGCCTTCCGGACACGATACGGTTCTTACGAATGGAAGGTAATCCCTGAAGGACTCACGAACGCACCCGCAGCTTTCCAACGCTTCGTCAATACAATCTTCGCGGATTTACTGGATGTCAATGTTATCGTCTACATCGACGACATTCTAGTATACTCGGATAATCCGAAAGATCACGAAGAACATGTTCGGGAGGTTCTTCGACGCCTTCGAGAAGCTCGACTATACTGCAACCTCGACAAATGCTTTTTCGAAGTCGACACGGTAGAGTATCTTGGATACATTCTTTCGCCCGCTGGTCTCACCATGGCAGAAGACAAAATCAAGGTCATCATCGAGTGGCCTGTACCACGGAAAGTCAAGGATATACAATCGTTTCTCGGATTCTCTAATTTCTATCGACGATTTATTTATAATTACAGCGATATTGTCATCCCACTCACTCGACTCACTCGAAAAACGGTCGACTGGTTATGGACAGCTGAATGCCAAAAGGCTTTCGAAGACCTCAAGTACGCATTTACCCATGCACCCATCCTTGCTCACTGGGAACCGAATCGAGCACTGATCGTCGAGACCGACGCTTCGGACTACGCGATCGCGGCGATTCTGTCGATCATGCTCGACGACGGGGAAATTCACCCAGTCGCTTTCCTTTCTCGAACTCTCAACTCAGCTGAAGTCAACTACGACGTTCACGACAAAGAGCTACTTGCAATTTTCGAAGCTTTCAAGGCCTGGAGACATTACCTCGAAGGTTCTGGAGACCCGATCGATGTGGTCACCGATCATAAGAACCTTGAGTATTTCTCTACCACTAAAATTCTGACTCGAAGGCAGGTTCGATGGTCCGAATACCTTCACCAATTCAATATGATCATCTGCTTTCGACCCGGTAAACTTGGCGAAAAACCCGACTCTATCACTAGACGGTGGGACGTCTACCCAAAAGAGGGGGATATAGGTTACGCCCAAGTTAATCCACAGAATTTTCGTCCTATCTTCACTAACGAACAGTTCACCACTTCACTTCGAGCTACCTTCCTAGAGGGTCCGGTACTTCGAGCATCGATCGTAATGGATATCAACGCTTTACATGAAGCAATCCGGAACTCACTTTCGATCGATCCCGAATCAGCACTTGGGCTTACCCTTGCTCAAGACAGTACCAAACCTCGATGGACAATTAGCGAAGATGGATTACTACGCCTCGACAATCGGATTTATGTTCCGAACCATTCGGACTTACGACTTCAAGTCTTACGATACTTCCATGATCACCCACTCTCAGGTCACTTCGGTCAGAATCGAACACTCGAGTCTATTCGACGACAGTATACATGGCCGAAGATTCGAGATTTCGTACGAGATTATGTTTCCTCTTGCACCACTTGTGGTAGGAACAAATCACGTCGCCATCGACCGTACGGATTACTCAAACCACTTCCGGTTCCCTCACGACCTTGGGATTCGATTTCAATGGATTTCATCGAAGAACTTCCGATGTCAGACGGATTTAATTCTATCCTCGTTATCGTGGATCGAGCATCCAAGCAATCGATTTTCATTAAGTGTCACACTTCCATTACTTCCGAACAACTCGCTGAATTATTCGTTATTCATGTTTTCTCCAAACACGGAGTTCCGAATCATGTAACCTCAGATCGAGGTTCTGAATTCGTTTCCACTTTCTTTCGAGCACTCGGGCAATCTCTCAATATGGAACTTCACTATACCTCCGGTTATCACCCCGAAGCTGACGGACAAACCGAACGAGTCAACCAGACCCTAGAGCAATACATTCGTATTTACTGCAACTATCAACAGGATAACTGGTCCGGCCTTCTTCCGATGGCTGAGTTCGCCTACAATAACGCCCCGAACGCTTCAACCGGGATCACTCCTTTCTTCGCAAACAAAGGCTATCATCCCAACATATCGATTCGTCCAGAAATCGATATTCGTTCTGATCGAGCTCAGGACTTTGTCGCCAACCTTGACGAAGTTCATTCGTTTCTTCGCGACGAAATCACGAACGCTCAGAAGAAATATAAAGACCAAGCCGATCGATCGCGAATCTCCGCGCCCGAATTCCAAATCGGTTCTGAAGTCTTTGTCTTAGCCAATGATATGCTGACTGAGGGCTGAATGCAAAATGAAGATGCTAGAAACCTAACACCAACACACACACACACCAACACTCAAACACAAGTTCTTTAAGGGTGCAAAGAGGATTTATATTTCTAAGTACAATCTTCACAACTCTGTATTCAATGGCTTTGATAGTTTTTCTGACACAAGTTCTATCAAACTTGGGCTTGCAACTGGTTTCTTTGGTCTGACTTGCTTTGAATAACTTTACTAAACTGGACTCTGAATAACTTTACTTTCTTTTCTTTTCTTTCTGAGTTATGAGTACAATCTTTCTTTGTTATACAAGCTGTCTGACTTCTGATCTCTGTGCTTTTCCTATTCTGGTGCTGAAACTAAACTTCCCTTTTTGTTGGACTAGCACTCACAACAAAAGTGGGGGGGGGAAGCAAGCTTTTGTTCTTCTTGAGTTTGAGCTCTTTTTATATCCTGTCCCATAGATCCAGATCTACTGTTCTATATATTATTCATCATTCCAGAAGCTTCTCAGCTCCACAGTTCTAGAACATGTCATGACAACTGTCAGACTCCTGTCATCACACATTGCAACTGTCAGATCTTATGACCCTTTACAGCTGTCAGACTTCTGTCATGTCACTTTTCTAATCGGAATTCTGTCAGCTGACCCTTAGCTGTCAACTAGTTGGTTCAATTTGTCATTCTGCAATGTTATCATCTTTACAAATTTCGGAGTTTTGCCCCTTTTGCTTCCTTGTGAACTAACTGGGTTGGTTTGTAGGACTTAACATGAATAATGATCAGGAGACCTGGTTCTGCAAGTGTAATGTGGCACAAAGGATGGGTTTTAGTACCACTACAGGTTGATTGTGACTGAGTATTACTACTGAGAACCATCATAGCTCATCTGTAGTAGTCTTCTGGTGCAATGCCTGAGCTGTACAATGTACTGTAGACTGAGTAGAGATGTGTTCTGTCACTGACTTGTAAAAATCCAAAATTCTGGATTTTCAGGTACAGACAGTTTCAGGGTGTATCACCAAGCATATTCGAACTACTCGACCAACCCCGAAATTCTCGGAAAAATATCTTGGACCATTCAAGGTCATCGAACGCATCGGAACACTCGCATACAAGATACAGCTACCCGATTATCTTTCCCGGATTCATCCAGTCTTCCACGTCTCGCAATTGGAACCATACACTCCTAATCCCATTCCGAATCGAACTCAAGCTCCGCCACCCCCGATCGAAGTCGACGGTGAGCAGGAGTTTGAAGTTGCTGAAATTCTAGATTCGAAAACGGATCGTCGATTTCGTCGATGTCCATTGCGATACTTTATCCGTTGGAAAGGTTACGAAGGAACTGACGAAGAATTTTCGTGGATTGGAGCCGATGAAATGCACGCAGAAGAACTCCTCGAAGAATTCCACAAACGTTACCCGCTCAAACCCGGACCTTTACCGGATCTTATCGAATAATTATTCGTACGCTTTTACTTATCTTTTATTTCTTTTATTTCTTTCTTTTTCGACCGGTTGAGATCGACCGGAAGGATCAATGCCATGATAGCTTATTGAGCGTTGATCCTTTCCGAGAGATCGATATCGATCGAAATTCTTTGGACAGCTCAGTCCTATTTAAACTCAAATTTTTACAAGTCCTTTCGATCGGATTACGATCGATTTTTCTTTCTTATTTCACTCTACAAATTATTTACAAAGATCATCCAATTTGAAGAAAACCCTCGATTGGGTTGCGGGCGATATACGGACATACAAAATTTTATACGAAGTCCAAAATATCGAAGGAGATGAACGAAACCACGGTCGCTTACTCTTGTCGGCCCTTTCCTTCCTTGTCTCCAGTTCTCTTCTCTCGATCCTCTTCAGACTCTTCGGAATTTTCTTCCGGGACTGCGGCCTTGGTATGAAGAGATTGTGCGAGGAGTCGAACCACATCCTCCATCACAAACAATCGATGAGCGAGCATTCGAATTTCTCCTTCGAATGCTCGGTTTTGCGCCTCGAGTACTTCGATTCTCTGATTGCTCGAGGACGCAACCGGAGACTCCTCTCTCTTCGACTCTTCTCTTTTCACCCTTTTGCTTCTTCGGATGATTCATTCGTTACCGACCAACGAACACTTGACCTTTGCCTTCCTGCAGGCGATGCAAGAGGCAGAACCTTCACCGATCAGGTTGCAAGCGATTCCCTTTGTAGTGCAACGATCGCACTTCGGAGATTTTCGAGGCGATTTTCGAGGGGATGGAGGGGGACTTGAAGAATCATCATCGTCGTCGTCGTCGTCGTCATTTCCTTCCGGTTCGAAGCCGTCGCTGCTATCGTCCGGATCTCCGGCAGAAGATGCCTAGGAGAAAAAAGAAAAAAAAAAAATAAGAAGTAGTTGAGGAAAGTTGAAATGACTCACTATCATCGCCGTCCTTTTCCTCTTTTTCCCTACCACAAGGACAGAATCGTCGCAAGACGACTGAATCTCCTTCTTCTTCTCCTGTTTTCTCGCGATTGAATCCCGAACGAGTGCCCCGACCAACTTCGCACGATTTTCCGCGTTCCTCCTCAACTCACTTTCTACCCGATCCTTCTCCTCCATCTCTCTTCGATCTTTGTCCTCCTTCTCTTTCTTTTCCCTCGCTATTTCTTCTTCCTTTCTCTTCTGTTCTTCCTCGCGAGCTCGCGCTTCTTCTTCCTCGATTCTCTTCTTTTCTTCTGCTTCTTTCTTTTTCTTCTCTTCCGCTTCCCGTTTCTTCTTCTCTTCTCTCTTCCGTCGATTTTCGGCCAATCGAGCCTCGGCCACGGCTTCTTCCTCCTCCCTGGCTCTCATCTCAGCCTCTCGTCGCGCCCGTTCTTCCTTCATCTTCTGGAGACGAATCTCCTCTTCCCTGTCTTCGTCGTCGGATGGTGAGTTGGTTCTGGAAGGGGTAGGAGACATAGTGGAAGAAGTAGAGAGAGAATAGACGACTTAGAAAGTTTTCAACACTGATTTCATAATCAGTCACGTGATTTGTTCGATCACTTTTCCGTACGTTCTTTTTCGATCGCTGTTACGATCCATCGATTGGGTTGTTTATCATTTTACTTCATACACTTCGTACTAGGCTTTCGAGGGCGAAAGCCTTAACAGGGGGATACTGTTATAGGTGTGCTTCCGAGCCTTCGATCGTCGATCGGTTCTTCGATCTTCGATGTTTTGACTTAGTACATTTTGTTACTCTTCGATCTGCGATCGAACCTCACGAAGTATTCGAATTATCGGATACGAGTGATTCTCACATTATTGTTCTTTAATTGTCTTTTATTTCTATTACTGGGAGCTATCCGGATTCTTATCAGTCTAATTAGTACTCTTATTGTTATAGTTTTGACAATTAGATTACAGGGTATAAATACTGTAGAATCTCGTAGATAGTTCTCCAGTTTAAATATCAACTTAGATCGTTGCTGAACTCCGTCCGGATCATTATCCTTCTTCATCGTCGTTCGCACTATAAACGAACGATCTCCGGACGTCTTCTTCACTCTTATACCTTCTTCATCATCTTGAACATTCACGGAACCACGCGACAAGGCGAGGGCACTACCGATAGTGGTGCTAAGGTTCTTAGTTCACTCTTCCGTACATTGACTAACGATCGTAGATCGTTGTTCGTTATCTCGATCGAGACCGAACCCGTCGAACTCAACTCTATTCAACTCCTTCACCTAAGACCCTACGGAACCTCACCGGCACGGTCTTAACACTTTCGGACAGCGGCATGTCGGGGACGCTATTAATAGTAGCGTCAACATCCGACTACCTCTCCGTAGGTTCACCAACCCTCACCAGGACTTGTCTTGGTGTTTGGTCTTTTACCCTGCGGACTTATAGTCCGCGATCCAACCTATTCCCTACGACCGTGCATGATCATAACAGTATATTTAAACCACTTCAGGCAGCCACCCTAGGACATCACTGAGTTAGGTTGTGGCTTGACCCACTCCTGTCTAACTTGATGTAGAATCCAGGGTTATTCTGGGTCCGGACTGACCCATGAGACCTGGACTGACCCGGTCTGGGTCAGTCCAGTGAGACCCCAGACACTCCTGGGCTGGTCCAGTCCTGGGTCAGTCCATGCTTAGACCTGACCTTCGCAGCCACTTGCTATATTGTTTGATGCAGTTCAAGACATTCTCTACATAAATTTGATATACTCAATTGCTTAGGGGCCCTCTGTTACCACAGGGCAAGATGACAACATGTTGAGATTTTACTCTCACATTTTGCTGTGGAGATCTGTGCGTCACCGTGATTGGAGATGGCTGTCCGGGCAGTCTGGGACTGCAAATGACCATTTTTGTCTACTGTACAATTACAACCATATGACCACGTAATGTGTACGGCAACCCCATGGTCATGCGGGTTCTAGAAATCTCAACACGTAACGTGGAGGTCTGGTCATGTCATAGAATGTAGTGTAACAAAATGATCTTTGGCCAGTTCTTCATCCTATACAGCCGGAATTTTGTTGTCCACTGGATGTCTTCCATGTCATTATGTATTGTAAAAATCAAGTTGCAAACTTAGTAAGGCCTGCAGCCTATCTGGCCCGTCAGGCCCATTGGACATCTCAAATATGCATAATGCGTAACTTGATCTGTCGGTCATCATAACTTTAGTCTTGAGCCCGTAACACATAACATTGGCCAGTCATATGGTCGTAATAGTACAGTATAGTCACACCATAAGTGAGGGTAAGTGCATGACATTTGGATTGACCCAGCTTCCAGGTCAGCCCATTCTTGGATTGACCCAGCTTCCGGGTCAGACTGGCATTCAGGTCAATCCGGTTCTGGGTCAACCTGCGCAAATTCAACTGAAGCCCAAAAACTGTGATATTATTTACAATACAGATAGTTACAAGAAGGCTAACAATATACAAGATGACCACTCTAAATTATTTACCCCTTGCATCATGCTTTTTCCTGGTTGCAAGACCATCTGTGCCCTTTTCATCATCAACAGTCCCTTCATCTCGTTTGCGTTTCAGCCCTGATTCCTTAGGTGGCTGAGAAAGAGGACGGGGAAGAGGACAAGGACAAGGATGAGGATGAGGGAGGGGATGAGGATGAGGATGAGAAGGAGGGGAACATTGAATGTGAAGAGAAGGTGGAGGTACATGCCGAGCAAGGATAGAGGGATGAGAATGTGGGGGAGGTAGAGGTGGATGCCGAGAGAGTACTTCAACTTGAGAAGGCAGAGAAGGTGCAGGTGGATGATGAGCCTGCGGAGGTGGTGGTGGACGCCGAGCCAGTGCTTTCTTCAGCCATTCATTATATGCCGCAGTCTCATCTTCTGAGTCTGATGCATACAGACTCAACATTCATTGACCACTGTTCGTTCCTCGGCCCTTCTTTGTTGCAGAAGAACCTCCCACTGCTGCCTGCCACGACTGAACATCTGACACCGAAACCAATGTTTGGTTATTGATGCCTACCACCAATGCAATGTCACCCATATCTTCTTCAGCAAGTGCATGTCCATCTGAGTGGGTAGCCTGTCAGTGAACCAAGCTCCTAGATGTTAGAAAATAGACAATAACTTACCATCTGACCAACGCTCCAGCTTGAAGGGAACTCCTTTGTGTGTGGGAGCTAAGTCTTCATCATCCATACGTTTTGTGAGGTTGTTATACTCGCGTTCCAACTCGAATTTGCATGGAATGACAAGGCCTCGCACATCATTTGTGGACAAGTCGCCCACTCTCTGGATGTTGTGTTTTGGGAACTTCGATGAACTCCAGTCAACTACCCGAACCTTGAACATCCAAGCTTTGGCAAGAAAGTTATTGAAGTTGAGCTTAGTGCTACTTGGAAGATCCTCGCTCAGGCAGACTTCTGTTGTGATGAATACATTAATTTTTGTCCTTTAATCAACACGGGGCAAAAAAAGAAAACTTACTGAGATCATACTCAAAGATCAGGCGAAGAAGCTGTTTCTCCCAATCCTTTTTCTCCTCCAATCGCCCATTAACGATGTTCCGCAAAAATTTGGCCACAAGAGTACTCAACTCCATGGACACGTTACGATTGTTGATCTCGGTCAATCGTACATAGGCTTCCAGGTCACGGATTTGGTCAACGATTTTGGACTCAAATGCCTCCTTTGCCAATCTTGCAACTTCATCACCTGCAACAAAAGCACTAAGGCTTCGACTGAAGCGATCGGTGGCAGTGGTTATAACGAAGGAAAGGATATGGTACCCAGAGGTGTCATTAATCTTTTTAGCCTAATACCATGCATGATTAACTCCCTTAAATGACAATCATTATAAGTAAAATACTGACCAAATTGACTAACGGGCGCATAATCCGTTTGACTGAAGTGCGAACATGACCAGTGTCTTTGGCAGCGACGAAATAACTATCAACATAGTCACGATACCAGTCTACTTCTGGCTTCATGGCCCTACTATGAGCTTCGGGATCGTTGAGGTTGTCGTCGGATAACCTCAACTTCAGGACCTCTAGATATTTTGATTTCAGAAATTTGTTCCATGTTGAAAGTGATTCTGAAATGCATACTCAATTATCAATCCCAAAGTAACATCAAAGAGCAGTGAAAAAAAGGCCTACCATTGGGAGCTTCTTGAACATCGCCATTAGAAGCCCACCAAGCTTTAAAGGCATTCCAACGGTTAATTGACCGCGGTTGCCTCGTTCCTTCCTCCAGGTATTGCCAACATACTTGAAGATCCTTCCCCTCTCCCCTCGCTGCCTCTAAAACTGACTCTCTGTACCGTTCCTGAATCTCGTTCAACCTCACTTTGAACTGCTTTGACAATCGACCAGGGGCTAAGCCAGAAGTATCCTCATCATCCTGGTCAGTGTTGCATTCATGTTTGTCCCCACTCATTCCACCCACATTGTTGGAGCAAGCATCCGCCTCTTCAACCTCCTCCTCTTCCTCGAACTCCGCAGTAAAGTGCAAACACCCACCCTTGGTGAGACTGACATCTTCCTCCTCCTCATCCTCCTCCTGCAGTATGGTCCCAGCTTCACTTGAGTAGTCTACCAAAGCTCCGCTGAGCGCAGTGGCAGTAGGGGAGAAGGTCTCTTCAGCCTGCTCACCTTCCAATTTGGAAGGACAACCTTGGCTAGTATCGGCATCACCCTCCTCTTCCTGCGTTCCGGGTTGGGTTTCTTGAAATGGAACGGGCAATGAACGGGGAGAGAAGTGAGGGGTAGCGGGTAGTGCTGCAAGCTCTTCCCAGGGATCCTCCCTGGAATTGTCAGAGTCAAAGGCGGAGTCGGCAAAAGTGATGTTCACATTGCCAGCTATAATGAGTTCCATCCACTCCGAATGCGCAACCAAGCAAAGTTTGTTGTAGATAGAATGTACATTTTTCCAAGCGTAAGAACGAGCAGCTGTTTGATGTTGATCGGATGGAACATAAGCAAGATCCTTGAGACCGACGGAGGCAAGAGAAAACAGGCTGTAATTCATAGACTCAAGGATGGTGCCAGCTTGTTCGAAATCCACATGAGCAGCACTGGAGAAAAACTCCATGTCAATCTCTCGGTGGAGAGCTACAGCTTCACGCTTCTCCTGAGGGGGTGCATCGATGGAAGGGCTGCCCGCAGGATCAGCCTTCTCAGTAAGCTGGTTCCGAGGAGAAAGTAGTATTGAGGGTTTGTTATGAGGTTTCACAGGATGGTCAGGGAAGGGGACAGCAGCAGGTGTCTTGTGCACAATCACTTTAGGAACCTCCATTGGAGCTTTGCGAGTTGGTGGTCGTGAAGTGGTATCAGACTCGTAAGCATCATCAGCGTCCGAAAGCACTGGTGTGGCGTTTGAACGATGCAGAATACGGCGCGGAGGAGGGGAAACTCTTTCGTCATTGTCTTCGTCGCTGCTACTCTGTGCAACGTCGCTCTCCTCCTTGCTTGTTTTTTTCCCTTTTCCCTAGTCGAGCATTAGGAACATTATCAAAGTGTTGATAGCAATCATATACCTTTCTAGAAGTCTTGCCTACAGTCCTACCTCTCGCTTTCAATTTCGCAGGTTTGTGTCAGCGACTCGATAGCTTTTATACGATTTAGCCAGGCGTCACGCAAGCCGAGATGGTCAAGTCAAACGAAGTGAATGAGGGAGGAAAGGTCTTTGATTCTTGTCTAGCTACCAAGGAGAATAGACGAGATCAGAGATAGAGACTACTCTAAGAAATGCCCTATCTTATATACATATTCTGAAATGAACCCATGGGAACTATCTCACGTCATAACTATGAGGCTATACAACGATCTGTCAAAGGTTGACAGACATGAGAGAATTCTCACACTGTCAATCTGTCAATAGTCTGACAGACATGAGAGAGTTGTGTTGACAGCGCGGGAATGACAGTCTGTCAACAGTCTGACAGGCATGAGAGGAATGCGTTGACATTGCGAGAATGTCAAGGTTGTCACATGTATGTAAATAAAAGAAAAGGAAAAGATAAAAGTAAATAAGATAGATAAAAAGAAATTGAAAAAGAGTCAGTTCGTAACAGTTTGGAGGCAACGACGGTTGGTTTAGCCTTTCTACCTCTACAGTTGTCCCGTTCAACTTGAGAGAGTGTTAGGTAAGATTTGAGGGGTTGACTGGAACGTGTTTGGCATTGCATCGCTGCATTCTGTGCTGCCGACTGTTACGAACTGACTCTTTTTCAATTTCTTTTTATCTATCTTATTTACTTTTATCTTTTCCTTTTCTTTTATTTACATACATGTGACAACCTTGACATTCTCGCAATGTCAACGCATTCCTCTCATGCCTGTCAGACTGTTGACAGACTGTCATTCCCGCGCTGTCAACACAACTCTCTCATGTCTGTCAGACTATTGACAGATTGACAGTGTGAGAATTCTCTCATGTCTGTCAACCTTTGACAGATCGTTGTATAGCCTCATAGTTATGACGTGAGATAGTTCCCATGGGTTCATTTCAGAATATGTATATAAGATAGGGCATTTCTTAGAGTAGTCTCTATCTCTGATCTCGTCTATTCTCCTTGGTAGCTAGACAAGAATCAAAGACCTTTCCTCCCTCATTCACTTCGTTTGACTTGACCATCTCGGCTTGCGTGACGCCTGGCTAAATCGTATAAAAGCTATCGAGTCGCTGACACCGACTGTGAGCGTGTAGTACGTTGAGGCATATCTGTAAGAAGTGAATCAAAGTTGCATGGTAAATATAAGAAACCAGATTAACCAACTGACTTACCAAACAACCATTGTTCCAACAACATGATAATGAAATTGATTTTTCTCAGGTACAGTGGCTAAATGATACAGCCTGAAATGGAAGCCAAATTGCACAATAGACCAAAAAAAGGCAACTAAACCTTTCTCCGGACCTAAACGCAGCTACAGAAAAAGATGTTGGCGGGTAAGATCACAATGGAGCAAGTACTCACTTTGGCCCTAATGAAATTAACGAAAGCCCGACGTTGAGGATGAGCTTCCGGCAGTTCTGCCTGAACACTAAGTTACAGACAGCAACGGAGACATCCATGAACACACAGTTACATGGTTCTCAGAACAGCCAAAGCGAATTTAGACTGTTGAACGTAGGCACCGAATCGAATTCAAGTGCCTACGATGATGTGGAAAGGTAAAGAGACGGAGGAGGATGTTGAGGAATGGGAGAAGGAAGGAAGGGATACAGGCACCTGTGCACTTTGCCGTGGAAAATTTTTGCAGAGCGCCTAACAGTTCTTTGCGCGCTTAGGCCTGGAAAATTTTCACAGAGCGCCTAACAGTTCTTTGCGTGCTTAGGCCTGGAAAATTTTCACAGACGCGCACCTAACAGTTCTTTACATCCAACGTCTACTCCCTCATACACACTGCTAGCTACGAGCTGCTTGTGGCTTTTAGGACTCCTAGCTCTTGCGCTGGTGTCCATTTTCCACACCATCTGAATTCGATTCAGTGGTTTCTGAAAGTTGTTTGCTACGTGCAGCCTCTGTACTCCTTTGTTGTTGTATTCGTTATCCATGGTAAGTGCTTATCTCTTTGTTCATCTTCCATTATTCTCATCTATGCAGCCGCCCGCTACACAATCATACGAAGGTCTCGTCGGGGCTAGATGGCCAGAGCACGGTGTTTTCGTAACATCTCCCAATATGAAAGTGCTTTCTCCTCCGTTACTTGGTCCCCAAAAGATCCGTGAACGACTTCAATATCACTTCGGGGAGCATGATCCTTGCCTAGTAGCACAACCATTCGACGCGAGTACGGCTTTCCTTTCAGTAATTCAATATCCGTACGGAGTCAACGCGAGCTCGCTCATTCTCTGGGCGGTGCCAGATTGAATAGAATTTGAGCGTGTTCTCGGTCAGACACTCGCACACAATCCTCTGGGCCATCTCAAACGGCAACTCATCGACAAATTAGAGTCGTACTACTTGATGTTGTGGTCGGACTGCTCCACCGCACTTCCAGCTTCCTCTGATGTTTCCGAAAGTTCAGCGCAGTCTTTGCTTTCCCGTGCGAGGCCCAAGCTGAATGACTACCGAACCTGAATACATATCTTACTCTTGCAATTGAAAAGGCCCCTGCTGTTCAACGAGGTGATTCACTTGTGGGTATGTGCACAGCGCAATATACTGCAAATGGAGGCTTTGTATACGTGGGTAACGTCAGTTGAACCTTGGTGGGACACACCTTCTCCTATCGCCAAACATGCCATTCGAGACGTCGTAGGAGCTTTGACTGAACGAGCAGACGAAGCTGAAAAACTTTTTCGAGTAAGTGCGTTTCTTGATTCAGTGTTCTGTTATTGACTCGATATAGGCAGAGATACCGGTCTGGTACTTCCAAAAACTGGGGGCCGAAGACTTTACCCAAGTTGTGCGCTGGTCTACCGAAACAAACCCAGTACCATTCCGCCAGCTTGACCCGCCCGTGGATTCGGAAAACTGATCAGCAGCTCCTGTACCCCGGTACAACACGGGAGTTGCGTTGATTCAGATCGTACCACGCGGGAAGTAAAACTCAATGTGTCCACTCTTTCATATGACAAACAATCTTTCACATTATCACTAACTTTAGATTTACCGGCTCACAGCGATTCTTCCGATTCTTCCGCCGCAACGCTATCTTTTATCTCTTTACTTGATTCTGGTTCTACTGACTGCTTTATTGACTCGCTTTTTGTAAAAGCTAATAGTTTACCAACTTCACCCATCTCTCCAATCAATCTCCGCCTTTTTGATGGTTCATTGTCACCTAAGCCGATTGTCGAGACTACCACTCTCAATGTTTGATTTCCCTCTGGCGAGCTGCTACTACTGACATTTTATGTCACCTCACTCGACTCCTCTTGCAAAGCTGTATTAGGTTACAGTTTCTTAACCCGCTACAATCCGTTGATTGACTGGGTATCTCGAAACATCACTTTCCGTTCCACTAAGCAAGTTGAGTCCCTCACCCCGACGTCCTCAACTCCGCAAGAGATATCTCCGGAGTTAACTGATCCTGCGCCGGATCAGCCTCACCCCAATCGATCGAAGAAGACTTTGCGCCCTTCCTCTCGATCGCGCTCTCGCCCCTCACCTCATCCTTTATTGGACAAATTCCTCTTTGAACCCATCTACACCTACCCCTCGGTCGCTCAATTGGCCGCTTCCAAGCTCGAAAATCCCGAAGTTGACATCGCTCTGGTAAACGCGGTTCTTTTCAACCGCGCATGTAAGGCCACTAAATGTGAACCTATCTTACTACGAGCGATCCATTCTGAAGTTTCAGTGCGAGCTGCTTCAACCTCACCCAACTCTGCGGAGACGAAAACTGATACTTCTAGCTTACCGCCGGAGTATGTGGAATTTGCCGATGTGTTCGACAAAGTGGATTCTGAAGTGCTGCCAGAGCACTGACCTTACGACCTCAAGATTGATTTGGAGCCTGGCGCCAAACCCCCGATCGGTCGCCTTTACCCTCTTTCTGCAAAGGAACTTGAAGCTCTTCGCGAGTTTATCGACAAACACTTGGAAACAGGTGCTATCCAACCATCCACCTCTCCTCATGGAGCTCCGGTACTGTTTCTACCGGAAAAGGATGGTAAACTCCGTCTCTGTGTAGACTTCCGCGGTCTTAACAACATCACCAAAAAAGACCGCTATCCTTTACCTCTTATTTCTGATCTCTTGGACGCTCCTAAGAAAGCTAAGTTTTATACCAAACTCGATCTCGCTCATGCATATCATCTAGTTCGAATCGCGGAAGGCAACGAATGGAAAACCACCTTCAGGACCCGTTGGGGTTCCTATGAATGGAAGGTTATGCCATTTGGCCTTACTAACGCTCCCGCGGCCTTCCTGTTAGGGCCGTGCTTCCGAGGAGGGAATGAAATGGCTGATGTTGCCCATGAATGGTCCGAAGGCTTCAAAATACAATCGAAGCAGCCGAAGCTCCGACCGGAGCTCCGTGGGAACGATCGAAGTTCCGTGGGAACGACCGAAATCCGAATCGACCGGATGGTACGGAAGTCACGTAGGAGTGAAGCGAACCTCGATCCGTTTATTAGAACGGATCCTCACTACGCCGAGTGGTTCTGGAAAGGGTTTGTGTTATATTCATGCAGGACAGTCTATTTCTTTATACACATACATACACTAATCGCTTTCATCGCGTCCGATGGATCCATTATACCTTTATCCTTCATCGCATCCGAAGGATGCGATTACACTTTCTTTATTACAACACTTATAGTTAACATCCACACATTCCTTCATTCAACATTATTACTTCTTACCGAGATCATATGCTCATCAGTCATCTTCTTATACATGTGTTATTTACTTATTACTCTGGTTAGCTACAAGACTAGTATTTAAGCCGTAGTGTAGCTTAGCTGTACTTCAGTTTAAAATATCGACTTCAGTTGACTTATACAGTCTATACTCAGTTAAGACTTTACACTCGCTTCACTTCGGATCGGATCCTTCGCTCCATCCGACTGCTTCTACCTGGGACATGCGACTCTAACGAGGGTACTACTAATAGTGGTATCAACGTCCCATTACTCCGCACTGCACCGCATTGCATCGGACGGTCCACTTGGCTGTATTCAGCATAACTCTAACAGTATATTTAAACTTCTACTCGTTATTGTCGTGCTCAACTCATTTTATTATGGCCTATCGTACTCGTGCTCGCGCACGCTCAAACACCAACCTCTCTGATACATCTGTTCGTGATGAACAAGAGGAAACCCTTTCGCAACAACCGCAGCATCATTCTTACCGTTCTCAGAATCCATCTCTGCCATTGGTACTGGTCGTCGTCATAGTACTGCTTATGGACCCTCGGCTCCGTCGGCAGCTACTGCTGCTCTATCAGCTATTGGAGAAATTACTTCACCAGATTTAGCTGTAGAAACACTTTACACCAAAGATGGCGTACCAGTAGAGGTTTGGACACCTCGCGGTGGACGACGGATCCGAAGGACATCTCCTCAACCATCCTTGCCTTCCCCAACCACAGCTACTCAAGCTGCTAAAGGAAAGGGAAGAGCTATCTCCCCATTATTCGAAAATCTTTCACATTCCCAAAACAACCCTACTCAGGGCCCAGAACCAGCTGAACAGGTTCAGGACGAAGAACCTGACGTTACAGCCGATGAAGACCAACCAGAGGATCCTACACCACAGGGACCAGGTGGAGGACCTGGTGGACCCAATGGACCCGATGGACCTGGTGGCTCTGGAGGACCCGGTGGACCCGGTGGACCTGGTGGACCAGGTAATTCAGGGAATAGTGGAGATGACGAAATTCCCATTCCCGATTCTAGTCAATTCATGAATATTATGTCTAACTTTTCTAGCAACATCAACAACTTGGGAACAGTGTTGTCCGGGATGAAATCCACGGATGACGCTGGTAACAAACCCAAACCTAAGGAGGCAGAAGTATTTGACGGATCGGATCCGAGGAAGCTCCGCAGCTTTCTTGTTTCACTCGCATTAGTCTTCAATGATCAACCAAAGTATTTCACTGAGACGAAGAAGATTAATTACACCCTCTCTTATCTTTCAGGAACTGCCAGGCAGTGGTTCGAACCAGATATTCTGGATCCGGACTTACTTAAAACAACACCTTCAACAGCATCGCTTCGCTCACCGGATGGGACGAAAATGCGCTCCGATGGGCGTATGAAAAAGGCGTCGCACCACGCCTTAAGGATGAAATGGCTCGGGTGCGAAAACCAAAGACTCTCGAAGAATATCGAGAGATCGTTCTGGAGATTGACAATCGTTATTGGCAAAGGGAATTGGAAAAGAAAAGAGAATCCGCAAAAAGCAGTGGAGGTAATAGCAATAGCGGAAATTCTTCGGCCAAGAAAGGATCCTCCAATCCTTCCCCTACCAACAATAACATCTCCACACCTTCCTTTAATAAACCTAACTCCAACGGTTCTAAATTCAACCAGAAGAACAAATCCGGAGGAGCCGATCAGCGAAAATCGACAGATAGCAGCAAGTTCGGACCCGACGGAAAGATTACGCCTGAGGAGAAGGAAAGAAGGAAAAAGTACAATCTGTGTGCTTTCTGTGGTGGGAAGCATAAGTTTGAGGATTGTAATAAGCGTAAGGCTAGAGACGCTAAAGGCCGCACTACGGAAGTGGTGGCTATGGATCCGACGGACCAACCATCCGAGGATGCGAAAAAATAGTCCGCAACTCTTGTACTCCGGTACGAAACGAGAGTTGCGTTGATCTAGTTCGTACCACTAAGGAGACCTATCTCAATGCTTCCGCTCTTTCACCTAACGAACATTCTTTAATTATTGATGTCATTACAGAAATTCCTCTTGACGAGGATCCGAAATCTTTTACTACTTTGAATTTTCCAACCTTATTAGATTCTGGTTCCACTGATTGTTTCATTGATTCACATTATGTACAATTAAACTCTATTACTACTTCGTTGATTTCTCCTATCAATCTTCGTTTGTTTGATGGTTCATTATCTTCTAAACCCATTTCGCAAACCGCGACCTTACGCGTCCGGTTTCCATCCAATGAGCTGCTTCCACTTACATTTTATGTAACTTCACTTGATTCATCTTGTAAAGCTGTTTTAGGATACAGTTTCTTGGCCCGCTACAATCCGTTGATTGACTGGGTTTCAAAAACAATTTCTTTCCGAGACACTAACCATTTTGATTCTATCCAGACGTCTACTCCTTTCGCTTCCGAAACGGATCCACTGGAGACTCACTCACGATCGAGTTCTCGCTCATCACATCGCTCTCGCTCTCATCGTACACCTCGTCCTTTATCAGACAAATTTCCTTTTGAACCTATCTATACTTACCCTTCTTTAGCACAAATGGCATCCCGACTAGACAACTCTGATATTAATATCGCACTCATCGGAGCCGTCGCTTTCCATCGGGCATGTAAAAAAGAAGGTATGGAACCTATGTTAATTCATGTAATGCCTTCAGAGGTATCCGCTCGAAGCTCTACTACAGAAACAAAGTCTGCTCATACTACTAACATTCCTGACGAGTATAAAGACTTTGCAGATGTGTTTGACGAAATCGCATCTGAGGAGCTTCCGGAACATAGACCCTATGATCTCAAGATTGAACTAGAAGATGGAAAGGAACCACCGCTTGGACGAATCTACCCACTTTCACCAAAGGAGCTTGAAGCTCTTAGAGACTTCTTGGACAAACAACTCGCTAATGGAGCCATACAACCATCCAACTCGCCTCACGGCGCACCCGTCCTGTTCGTTCCGAAAAAGGATGGATCACTCAGACTATGTGTGGACTTCAGAGGACTCAATGCTATCACCAAGAAGGATCGTTACCCTTTACCACTTATTTCAGATTTATTGGATGCTCCGAAAAAAGCCAAATACTACACCAAATTCGACCTTGCTCACGCTTATCACTTAGTGCGTATTGCTGCTGGTGATGAATGGAAAACAACTTTTCGGACCCGCTACGGATCCTTCGAATGGAAAGTTATGCCTTTTGGACTAACTAATGCTCCAGCTGCTTTTCAACGGTTTGTCAATGATGTTTTAGCTGATCTACTTGATGTTTGTTGTATAGTCTACTTAGATGACATACTCATCTATTCGGATGACCTACAGACACATCGTAAGCACGTCCGTGAAGTGCTCCGACGGCTCCGCAAACACAAGCTATTTTGTAATCCAGCAAAATGTTACTTCGAAGTTGACACAGTGGAGTATCTAGGCTACATTCTATCGCCCGAAGGTCTCACTATGGCTAAAGACAAGGTTCAGGCTATCATTGATTGGCCTGTGCCTCGAAAGGTTAAAGACATTCAATCTTTTCTGGGATTTGCTAATTTCTACAGACGTTTTATTTTTAATTACAGTGATATCGTGGTACCAATGACTAGACTCACTCGTAAGGGTGTAGTTTGGAATTGGTCCGACGCTTGCCAACAAGCTTTTGACAAGCTCAAAATTGCTTTCACTAACGCTCCTATTCTCGCTCATTGGGAGCCTAACAGACAACTCATTGTAGAAACGGACGCGTCGGATTACGCGCTCGCTGCGATTCTATCCATTATACTGGAGGACGGCGAGATACATCCAATTGCATTCCTTTCTCGCACTTTCCAAGCTGCCAAACTGAACTATGACACTCATGATAAAGAACTTTTAGCCATCTTCGAAGCTTTTAAAGCTTGGCGCCATTACCTCGAAGGCTCCGGGGATCCGATTGACGTTGTCACGGATCATAAAAACCTTGAGTATTTTTCTACTACTAAAGTTCTTACTCGTCGGCAGGTGCGATGGTCCGAATTTCTACACCAATTTAACATGGTGATTTGCTTTCGTCCCGGAAAACTGGGCGCGAAACCAGATGCGATCACTAGACGATGGGACGTCTATCCAAAAGAGGGGGATATCGGCTATGCGCAAATCAATCCACAAAATTTCAGACCAATATTCACTAATGAACAATTCACTACTTCACTACGAGCTACATTCTTGGAAGGTCCGTCACTTAGAGCGTCAATAGTAATGGATATCGGAGCCTTGCATGAGGCGATCAAATCCGCACTATCGCTTGATCCGGATTCAGTGACTGGACTGCAACATGCACAAGATGACTCAAAACCTCGTTGGACACTAGATGAAACTGGTTTGTTACGTTTTGATGGACGAATCTTTGTCCCTGATCATTCCAATCTGCGTATACAAGTTTTACAATTCTTCCATGATCATCCTCTTTCAGGTCACTTTGGACAGAACCGGACGCTACAATCCATCCGTAGGCAGTACACATGGCCACGGATCCGAGAGTTCGTCCGAGACTATGTCTCTTCATGCACCATATGTGGCCGAAACAAATCTAGAAGACATCGTCCTTATGGTCTACTCAAACCACTACCAGTACCAGTTAGACCATGGGATTCAATATCAATGGATTTCATTGAACAACTACCCTCCTCGGACGGATACACTGCTATACTAGTAGTTGTTGACCGTGCATCTAAACAAGCAATTTTCATTCCTACCCATGATACAATCACTTCTGAACAACTAGCTGAGCTTTTTGTTATTCACGTCTTTTCTAAACATGGAGTACCTAACCACGTAACCTCTGACCGCGGATCCGAATTTGTTTCTGCTTTCTTTAGAGCTTTAGGTCAATCACTTTCTATGCAACTTCACTATACATCTGGATACCATCCGGAAGCGGACGGACAGACTGAACAAGTTAATCAAACACTTGAACAGTACATTCGAATTTACTGCTCTTATCAACAAGATGATTGGGCTAGCTTATTGCCCATTGCAGAATTCGCTTACAACAACGCTCCGAACGCATCCACTGGCATCACACCATTTTTCGCCAACAAAGGTTATCATCCAAACATTTCAATTCGACCAGAAGTTGACGTGCGATTGGACACCGCGCGCGACTTTGTAGTCAATCTTGACAAATTACATTCCTTCCTTCGTGACGAAATTACTAATGCACAGAAACATTATAAAGACCAGGCTGATAGAAAACGAATTCCAGCTCCAGAGTTTCCGATCGGATCCGAAGTTTTCGTTCTGGCTAAACACATTAAATCCACTCGCCCTACTGAGAAATTTTCAGAAAAATATCTTGGTCCTTTCAAGGTTATTGACCGTCCAGGAACTCTTTCATACAAGTTACAGCTTCCAGATTACCTCCGTCGCATCCATCCAGTTTTCCATGTATCACAACTAGAACCAGTTACCCCCAATCCATTTTCGCTTCGCACGCAGTCGCCTCCGCCGCCAATCGAAATTGATGGTGAAGAGGAGTACTTTGTTGCTGAAGTACTTGATTCCAAAATGGATCGTAGGTTCAAGCGTTGTCCCTTACAATACTTTGTGCGATGGGCAGGTTATGAAGGAACAGATGAAGAATTCTCTTGGATCGGAGCCGACGACATCCATGCGGACGAGTTGGTACCAGCATTCCACCAACGTTACCCAGACAAACCAGGACCACTACAATAAATTCATCCATCATTATGGTACTCTCCACTTCATTTTCATTTACTACTTATATTTCGCACCGTCCGTTGGACAAAAAAGACTTGAACAAAATTTCATTTTCACTCATTATACTATTAACGTCTTTTATTCATTTACGACTATTTACAATGACACCAAACAAAAAAAACAAAAACCAAGAAAATCATCACATTATATACAATCAACAAAACAAACAACAAAACAAAAAATAAAACAAAACAAAATTATATACAGTACTTATATCGGAGCCGATCGCCTCACGATCTTTCTCTTTTCTTCCTCTTCTTCCTCTTCGTCTTCGTCTTCGTCTTCTTCTCCCAACTCTGCTTCTTGCTTTTGTCTTCTTAATTCCACTACAAAATCTTCTTCCTCTTCATCCAACTCCACCAACTCCCTCTCTATTTCCAAGGCCTCCAACGCTTCCCCTGTCCGGGCCCGACGGCTGCGATCGGCTAAGATAGTGTCTTGCCAGGATCCCACTTGAAGGCGGAATTGCCTAAGTTCATAGGCAATACCCACCATGGAATCCTGGATTCCTTCCATGGCCACGGCTATCCTCTCATGGATTTCCGTCGGCTGCGATGCATCTCCGACGATGGGGTTGGACTTGACCTTGTCATTCCAGGAACAGTGAACTTTAGATTTCCTGCAGTGATAGCAGGAAACCGTGTTCGACTGGTCCTGGGGACGACAGTCTAATCCCTTCTCTACACATCGTGCGCAGGAGGGCCGAGCGGACGAAGTACTTGCAATTGGCTAAAAGAAAAGATTAATAAAGAATCAATCAAGATCACATATCACTCACCTGGGTATCATTACCCTTTCTCTTCTTTTTCTTCGGAGCCTTCGGCTCCTCATCTCGATCATCATCATTATCCTCTGATTCTTCCTATTAACCAAATCAATTACAAGATAAAGACAAAAGAGAAGGTACTCACTTGGTATGGAGGATCCGATGGATCCGAAATATCTTCCAACACCCTCTTCTTTGGCACTACCTCTCGTGCCTTACCCCTTCTCGCCTCTGCCAACTCTTCTTGCCTTTTCTTTTCGGCCTCTTCCAACTTCTTCTTTGCTGCCTTCGTTCGCTTCGCCTCCTCGATCCTCCGCTTCTTCTCTGCAATCTCTTTCTCCTGTCTTTTCCTCTGCTCCTCGGCTTCTCGCCTCGCCTTTTCCTCAGCCACTTTTCTCGCTTGCTCCTCTGCCGCTCTCCTCGCTTTCTCTTCGGCAGCTCACTTCGCACGCTCCGCCTCTACCCTTTCCTCCTCTTGAGCAGCGAGCAATTGCTCCTGCATCTGACGGAGTTGCGCGGCGATTTGGGATGATGTAAGTTTCTGAGGAGAAGACATTTTTTTTAAAAAAAAGGAGAAAAGTTGAAGTTCACTCGTCCTAACGGACCAGCTTTTATGGGGTTCAAATTGTGCACGGACCACTTTCGCATCACAAGACTTCATGTTGGTTGAAAATTTTCAACACGCATTATGGGACTTGGAATTTCTTTTGCACATAACTAATCGGGCACTTCTCGCATCACACCGGAATGATCGCTTCCACGGAAAATTTTGGACTTTGGATTTTTTGGGCTTTCGTGGGCTCAAGCCCAAAAGGGGGATACTGTTATATTCATGCAGGACAGTCTATTTCTTTATACACATACATACACTAATTGCTTTCATCGCGTCCAATGGATCCATTATACGTTTATCCTTCATCGCATCCGAAGGATGCGATTACACTTTCTTTATTACAACACTTATAGTTAACATCCACACATTCCTTCATTCAACATTATTACTTCTTACCGAGATCATATGCTCATCAGTCATCTTCTTATATGTACATGTGTTATTTACTTATTACTCTGGTTAGCTACAAGACTAGTATTTAAGCCGTAGTGTAGCTTAGCTGTACTTCAGTTTAAAATATCGACTTCAGTTGACTTATACAGTCTATACTCAGTTAAGACTTTACACTCGCTTCGCTTCGGATCGGATCCTTCGCTCCATCCGACTGCTTCTACCTGGGACATGCGACTCTAATGAGGGTACTACTAATAGTGGTATCAACGTCCCATTACTCCGCACTGCACCGCATCGCATCGGACGGTCCACTTGGCTGTATTCAGCATAACTCTAACAGTTCGGACGAATATGAACAGTAAGGAGACATAATGAGAGAGAGGAATGACTGGGATGGAACCCAAGGCAACCCAAGTCGATATTGAAACTGAGGAATAGTGTACAAGATATCTAATCTTATATACAAGTAATCCTAATTGTTAAATAAAAGACAATAAGTGAGAAAGATCCGAAATAATACAATAAGGATGTTTCCCGAGAGCGGACAGGCGTGGGAATGCATCGGTCATGCTGACCATGTGTCATGTGATGTATCCGAGGTTGTTCTGAGATTACGAAGTCAATGAACACAGTCCGAAGTCGATTGAGTTTCGAGTTGGACTTGGTGATAACTCGGAAGGGAATCGATACCGATCGGGTGATCGGGTGATCGATCGATCGATCGGAATGATCGGAATGATCGATCGATCGATCGAATGATCGGAACATTGATATGGTTATCGATTGATTCGGAAATCAAGCTGGAAGGCATGGTGTAGCTTGGCATGTATATAACACTTCCAGCGTTTCGTCAATCATATTTTCGCTGACCTTTTAGATGTTAATGTTATCGTCTATATCGACGATATCCTCATTTACTTGGACGATGAGAAATCTCATCGCGAACATGTCCGCGAGGTTCTCCGTCGACTCCGAAAACATTGATTATTCGTGAACCTCGCCAAATGCGAATGGGGTGTAGATACGGTTGAGTATCTTGGTTATATTCTTTCTCCGGAGGGCTTAACGATGTCGAAAGACAAAGTTCAAGCTATCGTTGACTGGCTGGTCCCCCGCAAAGTCAAAGACGTTCAATCCTTTTTAGTTTTTGCTAATTTCTATCGACGTTTTATTTATAATTATAGCGAAATCGTACTCCTGATGACGTGGCTCACGCGAAAGGACGTATCATGGTTATGGTCCAAGGAGTGCCAAGAAGCTTTCGACAAACTCAAGGACAGCTTCGTTCATGCTCCCATCCTCGCACACTGGCAACCTAACCTACCCCTTATCGTCGAAACCAACGCGTCGGACTACGCACTAGCCGCGATCCTCTCGATCCTCCTACCGGACGGAGAGATTCATCCAATCGCTTTTCTATCCCGAACCTTCCAGGCTGCAGAGCTTAATTACGACACTCATGACAAAGAGCTCCTCGCTATTTTCAAAGCCTTCAAAGCTTGGTGTCACTATCTCGAAGGATTGGGCGACGCGATTGATGTGGTTACTGACCACAAGAATCTCGAATACTTCTTGACCACCAAAATCCTTACGCGGCGACAAGTCCGCTGGTCAGAATTCCTCCACCAGTTCAATATGGTGATCCGTTTCCACCCGGGTAAGTTGGGTGCAAAACCCAATGCCCTCACTAGACGCTGGGACGTCTATCCTAAAGAGGGGGATACCGGCTACGCGCAAGTTAACCCGCAGAATTTCAGACCTATCTTTACCAATGAACAACTAACCACTTCTCTTCAAGCCACTTTTCTAGAAGGTCCCGTGCTTCACGCTGCGATCGTAATGGACTTGAAATTGCTCATTCCACCATCCGCGATTCTATTGAACAGGATCCGGAAGCGATCGCGGGCTTAGCCCTAGCAAAAGACAATTCAAACACTTGTTGGACAGTAGGTGATGATGGACTGCTAAAACTTGACAATCACATTTATGTTCCTAACCATGCTAATCTTCGCCTTAAAATTCTACAATATTTTCATGATCACCCCCTTTCAGGTCATTTTGGACAGAACCGGACCCTCGAATCAATCCGACGCCATTACACTTGGCCGAAGATTCGGGAATTCGTTCGCGACTATGTCAGCTCTTGTACAGTTTGCGCACGAAACAAACCCCATCAACACCGACCTTACAGTCTCCTCAAACCTCTTCCGGTTCCTGCCCGACCATGGGATTCAATCTTGATGGACTTCATTGAACAACTCCCCTCCTCCGACGGACATACAGCAATCCTTGTCGTTGTCGATCGTGCTTCTAAACAAGGTATTTTCATCCCGACGAATGACAAAATCACCTTTGAAGGACTAGCGGAGCTATTTGTCCTTCACGTTTTCTCCAAGCATGGAGTTCCGAACCACGTCACTTCAGATCACAGCTCGGAATTTGTGTCTGCTTTCTTCCGCGCTCTCGGCGAAGCTCTTTCTATGAAACTTCACTTCACTTCAGGATATCACCCAGAAGCCGATGGACAAACCGAACGAGTCAACCAAACTCTGGAACAGTACATCCGGATTTACTGTGCATACCAACAGGACGATTGGGCAAAACTCCTACCGATCGCGGAGTTTGCTTACAACAACGCTCCTAATGCCTCTACCGGTTTAACTCCGTTCTTCGCGAACAAAGGCTATCATCCAAACATCATGGTAAGACCCGAAATTGACATTCGCTCCAACCGAGCAATGGACTTCGCGGTTAATCTTGATGAGCTTCATTCCTTCCTCCGAGACGAAATTACTAACGTGCAAGCTCGATACAAAGAGCAAGCAGACAGAAAACGCATTACTCACCCTGAATTCCCTATCAATTCACAGGTTTTCATGCTGGCTAAGCACATCCGGACAACGCGACCCACCGACAAATTCGCCGAAAAGTACCTTGGACCTTTCACCATACTCGAGCAAGTCGGTACTTTATCCTACAAACTCCAACTCCCGTCCTATCTTAATCGTATCCACCCCATCTTCCACGTATCCCAACTAGAGCCATACAAACCAAACACCATTCCCAATCGCGTTCAACCTCCGCCGCCTCCTGTGGAGGTCGACGGCAAGGAAGAATACAACATCGCGGAAGTATTGGACTCGAAATTGGATCGACGATACAGAAAATGTCCTTTACAATACTACATTCATTGGGCAGGATATGAAGGTACGGATGAAGAATTCTCCTGGGTCGCCGCGAACGAAATTCACGCGGACGAACTTGTCCCGGCTCTCCACCTTTGTTACCCTCACAAACCTGGTCCATTATGATCCTTATCTATGTCCCTTACGTATACATCGATTCCTCCTCATTTCTATCACGACTCTCACCTCATTTACTTATTAATCATGATTCCCTTAAAAATCCATTCTTCCCCGCGGCGATTGTCGTCACGACGATCAATTACTTATACTAAAATTTCCTCTTTCTCCCGGACATCCCCGCGATCCTCACTCCGTCATCTCCCTTACTTATAGAACCCTCACCAAAAAAGAAAACCAAACATCAACAAAAAACACCGATCATCATTATATCACAAAAATGACAAACAACCCACCAAAAAACAAAACAGAACTACAAAAAGGAGCAATCGTGTAGTGTAGTTGTAAATAGTCCGTCGCACTCCGCGCACCTTTTTCCTTCACAAATCTCTTTTCTCCTCTTTGTATTGTTCTTCTCCTTTTCCTCTTCGTCTTCTTCACCTTTACCATCTTCATCCTCTTCAATTTCTTCATCTTCTTTCTCCCCTCCTGCCATTCTGATCTCTCTGCTTTCTCTTCTTTCCATTATACTTAATATCTTCTCCTGAACTTCCAGCGAGTGATGGGCAATCCCAACCAACTTGAGATTCTGGCCCGCAAGAACGGCCAATTGCTCCGCAATTTCGGGACCGGCGAACTTCCTATCCATAACTCTCACTGCGGGTCCTCGATATACATCATCCTCCAACTTTGCCCGTTTTCCTCGCGATCTTCAAGAAGCGTGGTCCCCAATCCAACTGCACCGTTGCCTCTGCACATGGCACGGCTCGCATGCCTGAGTCTTTCGCCGCGTCAATTGTGGCTTACAGGACGCAGGTTTACCGAGCAAAACGCACCGTGTGCATGCTGAACGAGATTGGGAGGGGGACTCTGCGTCTTCATCATCTTCCTCTGTGTTGCGATCGCTGGTGGGATCCGGGAAATCACCATTCTACATAGGAGGGACTTAGAAAGCTAAAGTCAAAAGAAAACATCACTCACATTCACGATCATTTTAACCGGACGCTTTCTCTTCACACTCCGCGGGGCTTCCACTTCTCTTTCATTCATTACCACGTCATCTGACTCGTCAGATATCACCAATTTTGATTTAAAAACTTTGGAAGTGGAGCCCAAAGCTCGCGGCGGAACCACAACGGACACAACTGGGTGTGCACTGTTGGAAGCAGTTTCCCATCGTTTCGCTAACTTCTTCGCGGCTTTTTCCTTCTCCATCCTGTTTTCTTTGACAAGTTTCGCGAACGCGTTGTTTTGTTCTTGTGCGTCCTCTACTTCTGCTAATCGTTCTTCTTCGCGTCTTCTTGCTTCCGCGATCCAAATCTTCTCTTGCTTCTCCTCCTCTGCTACTCGTTTCTCCTCATTAAGTACTTCTTCGAATCTTTTCAACTCAGCTATCCTCTCTTCTTCCAATTGCATTGCTTCCGCAAGTTTTCTTTCTTCAGCCAATTTTTCCTCGGCTGTCCATTTTTCTTCAGCCACCCTTCTCTCTTCCACTACTCGTTTTTCTTCTGCAACTCTTTTTTCTTCGGCTACTCTTTTATCCTCCTCTATCCGCTTCTCTTCCTCCTCCCGAGCCGCCTCTTCCTCCAACTGAGCCATCTCCGTGGCGAACTCCGCCTCTTGCCTCGCAATTTCTGCGTCACGGAGTCGTTGTCGCTCCGCCTGTGCTAAAAGTAAACGCTCGCGACATTGCTGAGCGGTTTCGGTGTGGTTGGGGTTGGACGACATAATAGCGAAAGGAGAGAGACTTATGAAAATCTTTGGAAAAGGCCCTGCTTTTATGTCCTTTGCAATTTAAGGGCCGGCTCAACTTACAATTTTCACCAAGCTTCTATCACCTATCTTCGCGAGCCTGGTACTTTTCACATCACATTTTAAACTTTGATCCCCGTTACTTCTAGTCATTCACACCTATTTTTAGTCATATCACTACTCAGGATCTCGAGGGCTCAATCCTAATGGGGGGGCACTGTTACGACCATGCCAAGTTCAACTCCCACGGTCCCAACGATCATTTTCCGGTATTTTTGACTTCATTATTTTCTTCCATCGCGGAGCTTACCTCTGCGATCCTTTTACACTTTGCGTTTATATCCCTCACACTTAGTGTCACAAAGAGGTGACGATGGCGGCAAGACTGAGCGGAAGCGGACGGATACTGATCCCAACGACAAAGTTATATTCATAATAAATACTGAGAAGTAAGTAAAGACATACCTGATCCCAACGACAAAGAGGTCAAGATAAGGGATCAGGTTGTGGGGGCTGGCTTATATATACAAAGGTAAGGTACGGGAACCATGATGTCATACTGTATAGTTCAGGAACGAGGAATGGAGCGGAATGGACTGGAAGGTTCCGGATCGATTATGATAGGTAACAGTGATGGAATGATGTATTGTAAAGAAAAGGAAAATAATAGGGGCGGCTCACTTCATGACATTACCCCCCTCCTTATGACCATTGCCCTCGATGGTCAAGCCTTCGCCGCCCGGGGATGTTTCTTGTGGAATTTTCGGACCGTAGCTGGCGCATGTTCCAAATTTTGAGCCGGCTCCCATGAATTATGCCCTGCATCGTAACCCTGCCACTTCACCAAATACTCTAACTTCTTCCATCTAACCCGACTATCCAAGATCTCTTCTACTTCATACTCCGGTTCGTCTTCATCTTCTAGGTATACTGGTTCTGGTGGTGTCGCAATCTGGCCGTTGACAGCATTTCCTCGCCATGGGTATAGCTTGTCGACATGGAAGACAGGGTGGACCCGGTCGAGGGACAACGGTAGGTCCAGGCGATAGTCGAGAGGTCCAACTTTGTCCAAGATTGTATATGGTCCAAGCTGTCGATCCCCAAGCTTTTTGCTAGAAAGCTGGAGCTTGATATCCTCTGCACTTAGCCAAACCTGATCTCCCACTCGGAATTGATGCGCTTTCTGTTTTCCCCTCTCGTAGCTTTCCTTTTGCTGTCTTTTCCCCAGGTGTAGTGCTGCGCCTGCATCCTGTCGTGCATCCCGAAGTATCTGAATCCGGTCATCCACTGCCGGGATTCCACTGCGCTGTCCCACTGGGATGTTGAACAGGGGTAGGTAGCCGTAGGTAAGTTCAAACGGGGACATTCCAATTGTCGAGTGAGTGCGGGAATTGATCACGAATTCCGCCATCGGTAAGTGCTCTGCCCAGTCATCCTGGCGGCGCCCCACATACAGCCTGAGGTATTTTTCGACTTCCTGGTTGGCCCGTTCGGTTTGGCCATTGGCTTGGGGGTGGTAACCTGATGTGAGGTTCGACTTGATTCCGAGGCGGGAGAGTAGGGATCGCATCAGCTTTGCTGCAAACTGGGGTCCACGATCCGATACGAAGCGAAGCGGGAGTCCATGAAGGCGAAAAATTTCCCGGTAGTAGATGTCTGCCACACCTTCTGCAGTGATGGAGGTAGTACAGGGGATTGCGTGGATCTGCTTGCCGTAGAGGTCGGTACAAACTAGGATGGCGTCGTGGCCTTGCGAAGAAGGCAGCTGTGTGATCAAGTCCACTCCCACTTCCTCCCACAGGCCCGTCGGAACCTCCAGGGGTTGTGTTACCGCTCGCGGGTGCCTCTGTATCTTCTTCCTTGCACAAGTCTCGCACCCTTCCACGTACTTTTCGACAAAGGACCGTAAGGTGGGCCACCAAAAGTGAGTGCTGACCAGGTCGAGGGTGCCATGAAGTCCTGGGTGACCGGCCGTTGGATTGTCATGGCATTGTCATAGTACTTCAGTCCGCAGGCTGTTGTCCGGTGGGACATATACTCTATCCCGGTGGTACACTAGTCCATTGTCCTCCTCCCATTCTGCCACTCCGTTGGTCAGCCGTCGAAGCCCCTTCTTCTTCAGTTCCTCCAATCCTTCAAGTACCTCCGCCTCCTTCTGCGACGCCTTCCGGATTCGGTCTTCCAGTGGATTCTGTAGTGTAGCTGCTGCGATTTCCAGGAAATGGGTTGGCTTCAGAACTGTCTGTTGCCGGTTGTCGTCACTGTCCAGGACCTGATGCACTGCCATGCGCGAAAGAGCATCCACTTGTGTATTCGCCTTGCCTGGGCGGTGAGTTAACTGGAAGTCAAACCGTGATAGCCATAACGCCCATCGCGCCTGCCGACGACTGAGGTCCTGAGCCGTTCGCC
Organism: Lentinula detonsa; assembly: GCA_027921405.1. Taxonomy (NCBI): domain Eukaryota; kingdom Fungi; phylum Basidiomycota; class Agaricomycetes; order Agaricales; family Omphalotaceae; genus Lentinula; species Lentinula detonsa. Next base: position 578,075 of record JANVFU010000011.1, read on the forward strand.
AGAATTCGAGGTTTGCGTGGTCGGTGAGGATTTCCAATGGTTGTGGTGATCCTTCCAGGAAACTCCTCCAGTCCTTCAGTGCTTCGATGATGGCCAACATTTCTCGGTCATAGATTTCGTAGTTCCGTTCCGCTGGTTGCATGGAGGCTGATCGGAATGCCACTGGGTGCCACTGGCCATCGTCTTGCAGTTGCATTATTGCTCCTCCCGTCGCAAAGCCCGATGCGTCCACCTCGAGTCGTGTGAGCCTATCAGGATCCCAAAGAGCCAGTACTGGTGCCGAGATGAACGCTTCCCTAAGGGTGTCGAATGCCTGTTGCTGCTGTGTTCCCCAATCAAAGCTGCTGTCCTTCTTGGTCAGGTCGTTTAGGGGTCGCGCTATGCGGGCAAAGTTCCGTATGAATCGTCGATAAAAGTTAGCAAAACCCAAGAATCCCCGCAGCTCTCGCAGGTTCTTTGGGGTTGCCCAATCACGGACTGCAGCTACCTTTACCGGATCCATGCGCACCTCCCCTTCCGATATCACCAAGCCCAGGTATTCAATCTGAAGTTGTTCAAACTCACACTTTTCTGGTTGTAGGTAAAGGTCGTGTTTCTGTAGCCGTGTTAGTACCTCCCGCACTATCTGTCAGTGTTCTTGTAATTCGTTGCTGAAAATGAGGATGTCGTCTAGGTAGACGGCTACTTTCCCTGCTGCCACTAGATCGGAGAAGATGGAGTTCATGAGAGCTTGAAAGGTGGCAGGGGAATTAGTGAGACCAAAGAACATTACACGAGGTTCAAATAACCCTCTGTTGGTTGCAAAAGCCGCCTTCCACTCATCGCCCTCCTTTATTCGAACATTGTTGTAACCCCATCGGACGTCAAACTTGGTGAAATACCGTGCTCCCTGTAGGCGACTGATGATGTCGGCCACCAGTGGTAGCGGGTAGCGATTCTTTATGGTAACCTGGTTCAGTTTCCGGTAGTCTTGTACAAAGCGGAGCTTTCCATCCTTCTTTTTCACGAAGAAGACTGGCGAAGACAATGGAGACTTGGAGGGACGGATATAGCCCTTTTGCAGGTTGTCATCTAGGAACCGATCGAGTTCAGCTTGCTCATTCAGCGACATGGGATAGACCTTGGTACGCATGGTTTCGGGTGCTCCAGGGATTAGCTCGATTGCGTGGTCCCAGGGTTGGTGTCCTGGCAGTCGTTCGGAAGCGGCTTCGGAGAATACCTTCTGGAAGTCCCGATAGGGCTCTGGGACCATCTCTTCAAAGGTTTTCAGGGGTTTGGCTTTGTGGGTCTGTTCCGCTAACTGTTGGGAGTAGGTGAACCCAGCGGCGCACCAGACCTCCTCTGTCTGTTCCTGTAGAATGCCTGATCTCACCCATGCACGTCGGGTCCGCCGGTTGGCTCGAATTCGGTGAATAGGTGACTCCTCCTCCTCTTGGTCGATTGTACTTGACATGGGTTCCGGGGTTTCCGTCATCCGAATGTTTTCTTCCTCTCCCTCCTCATCTGTCGTTGACTGTTGCGGTTTGACCGAGAGTCGTCCTTTCTCCCAGTCAATGTCTGGGTTAGCCTTCCGTAACCAAGGGAGTCCTAGGATGAGGTCCTCGCTTCCCAGGTTAGTGACAAGTAGGTCTGTCCAACGTTCCTGACCATCGACAGTTAGGGCTAAACGTGCGAAGTGCATAATCTGCCCTGCCCGGTTGGCGGAACCATCGATGTTGAAGACCCCGATTGGCCTCTTGAGTGGAAAGGTCTTTACATGGTGACGGGTGACGAACTCTTGGTTCAAAAACAGAGCAGTGGCTCCGGAATCGACCATGGCCGCAGTTGCTATACTATGATTCCTCCCTCTTAATTTCGCATTGATTCGGAAGTGGGATGAACTGGAGTTCAATTCCAAAACGGTAGATATTTTACACGAGGGGACAGAATCATATGCGGAAGTAGAATGTATAGCAAATTGGTTAACGGGTGCTCTCGGTGCGGCCGAGACGGGCACCCGCTTCAAAAACCCTCCTGAGATCCAGATGCTGGGGCCATGGCATTAGCTCTGTTCAGGAGTTCCTGCAGTTGAGCGATCTGGACAGAGAGATCGGGGGTGAGCGGAGATGGTGGGGCGGGGGCGGGAACGGAAACGGGAACGGGAGCAGAGGCTGCAATTTGGACTGATTCATTTGGGAACAGGGTAAAGGGCATCGAGGATGAGGCGGAGACTTGTTGTCGACGGGGTTGTTGACGCTTACCCCGGCCTCGCTCCAACCCCATGAACTTGTCTTGGCAGACCGATTCTAGGTGACCTCGTCGGCCACAGTAGCGGCATACGGTGTCCTTGTACAAGCAGTTCTTCTTTTCGTGGTTCTGTGCACCACAGCCGTAGCATCTGCCTCTCATCTGTGCCACAAAACTCTCCCTACTATTCCCGCTGGTGTGCGTGGCATCAACGTCCATGGCGTAAGAGTTGGAAGGAGGAGAGGGAGTGTGAGAGGTGCCCAGATTACGGCCTGTCATGGTAGGATCATGCATGAACACATCCACCGAGACTGCCCGTCGGATTGCCTCCTCTAGAGTGGGGGCTATCCCCTGGGCAATGTTGACCACGATGAGATTTTGTCGGATCTCGGGGTTAAGGCCACTATGGAATCGCTCGCGTAGGTCGATGTCCGAGAGTCCAGTTCGATCACCGATGTCCTTGAACTTTTGTGCGAATTCCGCTACCGTCTGGCCTTTTCCCTGTTTGAGATGTTGGATCGCATTCCGGGCCTCCATACCTGCATCGATTGATTCAAATCGAAGTGAGAAGGCTCGCACAAAGTCTTCCCAGCGTCCGTTGAATGGTGTCCTTCCATGGCTGAATTCCAAGAGGTATGGGGTGGCCCAGTCCGCCGCGTTTCCTGAGAAGAATCCTAGGGCTGCCTTTATCAGCTTATCTTCCTTGCCACTCAAGTCCGTTTGTTCCATCGCCCAGCTCTGGATCTGGGCGATGAACCGACGTGCTTCCGCACTACTGGTGCCCTTGAAGAGCTCCGGTTTGTTCATGCTTGATTTGGCTGTGGCCTTTTGTAGGTTAGCTGTGAGCTGAGCCACCTGTTCAATGAGCTGAGCCATGAGTTGATTGGCGTCGACTGTGGTAGGGTTGGACATGGCTGGTGGGGGGTTGACTGGACTAGGGGTAGGGGCAATAATAGGTGTGATTCGTGTCCCGTCACTGAAGAAGTCTTCAGTGATAATGGAATTAGCAACGGCGTGGGGGCAAGGTTGGGAGCTACAATCGGCCCAATTCTGGTCCAGGGGGTGGTGGATGTGAGTTCGGTCTTTGGTGTCAAAGGCGTGCGGGTAGGCAGAGCAGTCAACGGGTTGAGCGGGTGGGCTTGGTATGGCTGTGCTGGTAGACGTGGTGGAAGCAGATCCTGCAAGGATAACCCAATCGGTAGGTTATCAGTGCAGTAAAGGATCTTGACCTAATGTCACAAAGAGGTGACGATGGCGGCAAGACTGAGCGGAAGCGGACGGATACTGATCCCAACGACAAAGTTATATTCATAATAAATACTGAGAAGTAAGTAAAGACATACCTGATCCCAACGACAAAGAGGTCAAAATAAGGGATCAGGTTGTGGGGGCTGGCTTATATATACAAAGGTAAGGTACGGGAACCATGATGTCATACTGTATAGTTCAGGAACGAGGAATGGAGCGGAATGGACTGGAAGGTTCCGGATCGATTATGATAGGTAACAGTGATGGAATGATGTATTGTAAAGAAAAGGAAAATAATAGGGGCGGCTCACTTCATGACACTTAGCCGACTTCTTATATAACCTTTTATATCATTTCCTTTATACTTTCCCCTTTTATCTTCCACATGTTTGTCCATACTATTCTAGGATACTATTGCTTAGCGACCCTTAGGTAGCGACTACAGTATAAAGCTACGAGAGTAGAATAGTTGGTCCTTAGTTTAAATATCGACTTTGATAGCGCACTTCGACAGTGTATTTCAAATAGAGTTAAATCTGAAACCTTACCCTAAGTACGATCGCGTGAGTTTCTCCTGCAATCGGAATTACCCTCAACTTCGCTTTCGGACAGCGGCGTGTCGGGGACGCTATTAATAGTAGCGTCAATGTCCACTGGGATTTATCTCGGTGTTCGGTCTTTTACCCTGCGGACTTACAGTCCGCGATCCAACTTATCACCTACGACCATGCATGATCATAACAGGTGCGAGACTTGTGCAAGGAAGAAGATACAGAGACACCCGCGAGCAGTAACACAACCCCTGGAGGTTCCGACGAGCCTGTGGGAGGAAGTGGGAGTGGACTTGATCACACAGCTGCCTTCTTCACAAGGCCACGACGCCATCCTAGTTTGTACCAACCTCTATGGCAAGCAAATCCATGCAATTCCCTGTACTACCCCCATCACTGCAGAAGGTGTGGCAGACATCTACTACTGCGAAATTTTTCGCCTTCATGGACTCCCGCTTCGCTTTGTATCGGATTGTGGACCCCAGTTTGCAGCAAAGCTGATGTGATCCCTACTCTCCCGCCTCGGGATCAAGTCGAACCTCACATCAGGTTACCACCCCCAAGCCAACGGCCAAACCGAATGGGCCAACCAGGAAGTCAAAAAATACCTCAGGCTGTATGTGGGGCGCCGCTGTTATAGTCATGCAACCAAAGAGGATGGGTGCAAGGCTCCGAGGCTCCGTGGGAGGCTCCGAGGCGTGGGAACTGTGGTTGGCTGCACTGTCCTTCGGAAGTGTGATGGGACTTCAGCGAAGCTATTAGCAATGCTCCCTATACGCTATCTGGGTGTCCCAGTGAAGTTTGATAATTAAGATGGTTCCGGAGGATCGCACTGTCTGCGCGTCCGGTGGATCCGAGATTTATGCATAATCAAGAAGGAGTAATGGTTAAAAGGGGTGTAGTAACTTTTTATTTCAAGCTGGGGAACAATTCGAAACAAGTCTACTTAAGTACTAATTCTTGTAGCTAACCAGAGTAATAAAAATAACACATGTAAAAGTGTCAGTTGAAGGAATGTATAGATGTTAACTACAAGTAAAGGACCAACCGCATCCGCTCCGGATCGGACAGTCCGATCAGATTGTGCGATTAGTTAACAAAAACAAAGTAGAGTGTGAATGATAGTGAACTCCCTTGCATGAATATAACAGTAGCTTGTCTGGAAGCGCATGGATCTGTCAGATCCATCGGATCCTCTAACCTGAGATACATAGCCAACAATGAAGTGAAAGCAGTGTGGTTCAATCATCAATTTGATCGGACCATTGCAAGGGTGGTTTTGGCATAGATGTAACAGCCGCTAGGACGACTGGGCAGAGCACTTACCGATGGCGGAATTTGTGATCAACTCCCGCACTCACTCGGCAATTGGAATGTCCCCGTTTGAACTTACCTACGGCTACCTACCCCTGTTCAACATCCCAGTGGGACAGCGCAGTGGGATTCCGGCGGTGGATGACCAGATTCAGATACTACGGGACGCACGACAGGATGCAGGCGCAGCACTACACCTGGGGAAAAGACAGCAAAAGGAAAGCTACGAGAGGGGAAAACGGAAAGCGCATCAATTCCGACTGGGAGATAAGGTTTGGCTAAGTGCAGAGGATATCAAGCTCCAACTTTCTAGCGAGAAGCTTGGGGACCAACAGCTTGGACCATACACAATCTTAGACAAAGTTGAACCTCTCAACTACTGCCTAGACTTACCGTTGTCCCTCGACCAGGTCCACCCTGTCTTCCATGTCAACAAGCTATACCCATGGAGAGGGAATGCTGTCAATGGCCAAATTGTGGCACCACCAGAACCAGTGTACCTAGAGGATGAAGATGAACCGCAGTATGAGGTAGAGGAAATCTTGGATAGTCGGGTTAGGTGGAAGAAGTTAGAGTATTTAGTGAAGTGGAAGGGTTATGATGCAGGGCATAATTCATGGGAGCCGGCTCAAAATTTGGAACATGCGCCAGCTACGGTCTGAAAATTCCACAAGAAACATCCCCAGGCGGCAAAGGCTTAACCATCGAGGGCAATGGTCATAAGGAGGGGGGTAATGTCATGAAGTGAGCTGCCCCTATTATTTTCCTTTTCTTTACAATACATCATTCCATCACTGTTACCTATCATATCCGATCTGGAACCTTCCAGTCCATTCCAGTCCATTCCGCTTCATTCTTTGTTCCTGAACTATACAGTATGACATCATTGTTCCCACACCTTGCCTTTGTATATATAAGCCAGTCCCCACAACCTGATCCCTTATCTTGACCTCTTTGTCGTTGGGATCAGGTATGTCCTTACTTACTTCTCTGTACTTATTTATGAATATAACTTTGTCGTTGGGATCAGTATCCGTCCGCTTCCATCTAAGCTTCCACTCAGTCTTGTCACCATCATCACCTCTTTGTGACAACTACTGTGATCTGTATCATTGATATGTCATAAGGTAGGCGACATCCATTTTCATCGAGTGTCATGTGATGCGAAGTGACAACGACAAGGAACGGCGACAAAAATATTTTAAACATAAATAAAACCGTAGATATGTCCTAAGGACTTATGCTAACAAGTTGATGGTCTCAGTTTTTAAATCTATGGACTGTATGACTAGTTTTAGACCATAAACCAAAAATGTCTGAAACAAGCTAATAAGCATTTTAGACTTGAATGGAGCAAAGTTCAAAAATTGGGCTTGAAATTTTGGCCACACGCACGGACCAGAACGTGACCAGAACGTGACCTGACTCATGGATAAGATAGTAAGGCGTGAGAGAGCTAGCAAGGCGCCATGAGGCGCTTATCCATCTTGCTGCCTGCCCTCACCGCCGCCTGCAAATGATAAAGAAATCGAGCCATTTATCTTTTCCCACCAACCCACCCAGATTAAAATTGTCACTGTGACGTTCCGGCATTGGCTATCCGCGAAACGTGTGCTGGAATGAAATTCATTTCCCACCCGCACGGGGCCAAGCCCCAGCCAAAACCCCTTGAATATATACCCTAAACAACTTGATACACACCATAAATTATATATTGCATAGGACCCAGCTAATCTATGTATCTTATCGCAATTTAATTCTAACCATCCTTCGAAGTAAGTACTTAGTCTACATAAAATACGGGACTTTTTTTTAGCCAATATTCCAGCCAAATATACTTGAAACTTTGTCGAACAAAATTTTGGCCGCGTGACCCGTGACATATCACGTGATGTCACGGTTGATGAAAGTGGATGTCGCCTACCTTATTAGTTCCGTTCAAAGCTGGGCGCTGATGCTGACAGCGGCAGCGGTTTCGATGACAATCACATTTAGTCACAAGTGACTTAATGTGACCAATTGTTTTCCTTTCGTCTCTCTACAGTCATTACCTTCGTATACTGTCCTTACATTATCATTTCTCATAATGGCATACAAATGGACTGAGCCCGAAATATGGAAACTTATTAATCTCCTCAAATCACCACAAAATTTCAAAGTTCTTTATGGGCATGCTTCCGAGGATGTATGTGTTATGTTCAGAGTCTTTTTCAGTGTCTAAACCTTGCTTTTACACCAGAACTCATCTGGAGACACTAAGCATGCGGTTCATCTGCGAATTGCCACCGCCCTTTTTGAAGAATCTGCGCTGGAAAAGGATAAGGGGAAGATAGCAAGCCGAGTGAAAAATAAAATAACTTGGTGCGTCTATGCAGTGTATTGTTGTTTTTCATATTCTGATTCTAACTATAGGCTCGAGAACACCTTCAAGAAGAAGGTCAAGGAGCTTAAGAAGACCGGAAATGGTGTCGAGGAGTATTATCAGATCTCAGCGACTGGTCCTGATCACGACACTGAAGACCGAGCAAAAAGTATCTGGGAGCGAATCGTGAAGGAGTACAAGTATTTTCCGGACCTGTATCGTGTTTGGTGCACGAAACCGAATCTAGTTCCCATCTGTGCAACAACTGGAGTAGGACCAAATGGGGGCGAGTTTGTTCTCATTCAGCAGATTCCAGATGCCTCTCAAATGCACCCAAGTCCATCTCATATTCCATCACCTCTTCATCCTTCATCATCATTGAATTCTGTTCACTCGAACACCTCTGCTTCTTCTGGTTCATCTCCTACTCTCTCCGAAAATGCGACTCCTTTACAAAGTGGTTTCCAGACCCCAGCAAAGGAGAATGCAGTTCCTGCAATATCCCAGCGTGGCCCTCGTTCCTCTGCCTTCTCATCTCTCTCCTTTTCTGGGAACACCAATAAAACACCCAGTGGAGTGCCGCCGAAGCCGAACTTTGAAGATAAGATGATTGGGCTCCAGAAGTATGTTTAAAAATAATATCTATATCTTTTTCTTGACTGTGTATTCCAGGGAGATGATGGAACATGCTCAGAAACGTGCAGATGATGTGCAATCACTCAAGCGGCTTCGTGAAGATCGGAAAACCAAAGATCAACGGCTGAAGCGCCGCAAGCTTCTCCAGGATGGGCGTGCACAACTGTTCGCAGAATTTCAGGCTGGCATTTGGGATCAGGAAGCTTATCATGTTGAACGGAAGAGACTTGATGAGGAGTACGGAACACCAATTCACGTGACTGGGATGAGTCTCGCTTTGAGGAAGGTGGTGTATCTGGGGAGGAACTCTGAGTATCCTAACTAAAAATTACATTTTCATCAACTATGTTAGAGTCTGTTTAATTCAACTGTTATTATTTCGGAATACATTGATTTCCTGGACAAGCATCTTCCGCTTGGCTTCTCCCGCCTCATCTTCCGGTCCTATGTACTCTGGTTCTAAGTCCATTCCTTCTGGTACACCTGTACTAGGTGTACCTAAAGCAAAATATTCAGCACTAGATATACCTTCAATGTCAATGATGGCATTATGGAGAATTATTGCAATGGTAATCCAACGACAAGCCCGTATGTGGTCACTGTTCGAGTTGATAGCAACCCGTAGGCCATGGAGACAACCCCACCTATTTTTGAGGCTACCCATACAGTGCTCTGAGCGCACCCGAAGACGGGAAAGTGCTTTGTCAAATACCTGGTTTTCAGGAAGATTTGCAGCTGGCTTTTTGTGAATGGAGATCATTCGTTCAGTGACAGGGTAGGCTGAGTCTCCCCATGCAAATTCATCGCCACTGAACAGAAAGTCTGGGTATCTTGAAGCACAGGTGTATCCAAATGCAGAAGCATCATGCGCTGAGCCTGTAGGGCCATGTGCAAAGTCAACAATCCGAAGAGAAGATGGAGCATTCCCAATCTTTATATATTTTAGTTGAGGAAAGCAGAGACAGAAGCCAGACCATACCTGTGCATTGAGGCCATAGTTTGATTTACGTGTGAAGTAAGAAGTTCCGTCTTGGCCAGGGCGTTGGTAAAGTACAACAATTGTGCCGTCATACATGAGATAACCCTCCCGCCACAGTCCTCGGAAGCCCAGCTTTGAATCCACCCACTCTTTTTCACGTTCTTTCTCCTCCTCAGTTAAAGGACGCACAAAGATTGGCTGGAGTGCTGCAATGGCTTTGTGACATCGCTCAGTGAAATTCTCCACCGACCCTTCTGAGACTCCACAAATATGTGCAACATCATGAACATCATTTGCATTCCCAAACCGTCCCATCCGGTAAAGCATCACAGCAAGCTGTACTTCAACAGGAGCCTGACCATTTGTTGAGCTGTTTTGAAAAACTGGATTCTGTTCAATCATGCTCAAAAGAGCACAGAACATGGCAGGAGATATGCGGATCATGTCAATAAATCTCCCATGCAGTTCAGGATTTGCTGCATAATCCATGAGGAGACTGAGCTGGCCACACTTGGTAACAAAAGGGCGCGGGTGCAGATAACGAGTGGTCTGAATGATGTTCAGCATCTCAACATCAAGAGCAAGTTGCTGAAGATGTTCCTCCATATGTTTCAGAGGGTCTGAAGATATGGAAGATGAGGATGAGCTGGAAGATGATGAAGAGTTGGAGCTAGCGGATGATCCTGAGGACGATGATGAAGAAGAAGAAGAAGAAGTATCCTGAATAGCAAGCTGGAATGCCTGTCTCAGAAGCATGCAGATCATGTAGGCACGGCGGTATTCAGCACGTATAGATCGTGCCATCACATATAAGTTTAATATACAAACACAAAAGAGCACCAAAAAAGCGTCGAAAGAGTGACATTTCTATTTGTGAGAGTGACAAATTGGTAAGCAAACCGCTGCCGCTGTCAGCGTCAGCGCCCAGCTTTGAACGGAACTATTGATGGTAGCATCGACAACAATGTGTTTGGTGCAAAGCATTCCATTTGATGGGTGACGTGAGTCTGATATGAAGCGTTCTGTGCAATGTGTATGACTGGTGTGCATGATCATAACACAATTCACGTAAGTGTAAAGATAAAAAGTGCAAATGTAAGGCATGAAAAGCTTGCACTCTACTAGATGCCTTAGCAAATAAAGGCCATGATGAATACAACTGTTGCCTACAATCCCATCTTCTTACTGGGATACAACGACAGATGAAGAAATGCAACCAGCGAAGCAGACAACAGGAAATGATGAGGTTTGAAATCCGTGGGAATGAAATTTCTGTTTATTTGGCACCTCTCACACAGATCTCGCATCAAAATGCGAGAGTGAAATCTCAACATCTCGTCTCGCGGTACTATCACTGTCAGGGATCTTCTTATTTTGCACAAATCACGGATAACTTTACAAATACCTACCCAAATTAAAATCTAAGTTGATAGCCAGATTTGCAATGTTTCTAAATGTAAATACAACTCTTGTGAGGTACTTCCAGTGGATACTTTGAGTGTCGGCCACTGACCGAGCAAAATTAGGATCTTCTGGACCCTGAGTCACAGAGATGTCACTGTGAGGCCGCTCGTCGGCAGTCTGGTACATTCGGCAACGTGATGTTCTGGGCGCTACCTAATGACGTCACAAATAATTCAGGTAGAAGTGGTGATGTCATTAGGTGGATTGATTGGTTTAGTTCATGCTGCCGAGCTTCGGCTTAGCCCTCATGTCACGCTAAAGCCTCTCTCCATTTGCTTCATTCACCAATGCGTCAGATTTAGTTGTGAGGCTAATAAAATTCATACAGAAGGTCTACAGACCCTTCTCCTCATTTCTCTCTCTTTAATTTTGCTGTTAAAATATACCTTGGTACTGTTCCTGACAATTTGATCAGAATCACGCTCAAATCAACTCAAGTTTTTGCATCGTATTTGCTTTTCCCTCGAAGAAGTATTATTGTGGGTTAATAAATAGTTAGGATAGGATAATATCAATGTGCTCATGAAAGGTTTAGAGTAGAGAAGGGCTCAATGTCTCATAAATGAGTGCATTCTCAAAATCGGAAGTACCCTGTCGGTCGAAGATCCCTGACAGTGATAGTAACAGAACGGGGCCTTGAGCTCCACTGGTCGCCTCCGGAGATACGTTCAACCGTCGAATCTTGAATGAGCAGCGGCTTGATACGACCGCTAATGTCCCCATTATTTTGTCCAATCTCATCATCTCCTCCCGGTCTCATGGTGCGCCCTGGTAGGCTCTGTCGCGCTTACTACAATATATGGCTCACCGGCTTTGATGTAGGATTTTACTGATGGAACAGATCTGGAACACTGAGGCTGTTATCAATGCGCTCCATCCTGCTCGGTATCACTGTACTCCCACCTCGCTACTCTTTGCTGGTCAAAGACAGCCACGCTCCGTTCGACGTTATCGATAACCCAGAAGACAGTTGTCCAGTTGTCCGTGCACCAATCGATCCCCCAGAATGTTCGCTCCTCACCGTTCACGTTCTTGTCGTCCTTCTTTCGATTTTCACATCTATGTCCTTGCGATCGTTTACATGCTCGGATTGATCTCTCTCGCGTGCGCCAGGCCTGCTGACCTGAACTCGGTGAGTAGCTCGCCACGTCAGCTCAATTCGTAGTCCTCTTGCTAACACGCGCTTTCCTCTGTTTATGTCCCTAGCTCAACATTACCTCAACACCAACCGGTGAACCTCCAATAGATCCACACTCGAGCCTCCTAGTGCAACGCGCTGACCCTCCTCTTCCATGTCCCAAGTTGAGATATTTACATCACTTCGGAGGCATCCCAGATGTAACCAGGAGAGCAGAGGTCTTTTTGATGATCGCCCAGGTCATGTTCGTAATGGACCAGCCCAAAGTAGAGGCAGTAAGTTGGAAAGGAACGACCTATTTCGAGGTGGATGACAGCCAAGGAAGGCTTCTCTTCACAGGTCGAGTCTGGGGTTCCGATTTTGCTAAACCGTACGGACAATTGAGGGACACGCAAAATTGGGAACAAAGACCTCCGGAAGGACTCCGGCCCCAGACTCGCGAAGACGAAGTCGTGTTTGAAACTGTAGAAGGGAAGGTCGGTTTCTTTTCTATGTCTGCCTGCATCTGCCTTTCTCGACATTAACTGCCACTGTAGATCGAGGTCAACAGATTGCACAATTTTCATCTGCATAACGTGGGCTAAAAACCGACATTGTATACAATGGATGGGAGTGACAGCGAGTGACGAGTACTCTGTATACTACATGACCACCTTCAATGTATACTATCAATCCCTCTCGTCAAGTCATATCCAATTCTCGTACTTCTAGGTTGGGGCTCGAGTGAGTGTGTTAACGTTCAATTTTTAAATTGCACGAAGTAGCAACTGCGTGCTCAAAGTAATGTTACGCTGTTTACATATATGCTCAATGGATGTGGATTTCAGAAAAAGTGTTACCAGGTGTTACTGCTCAATTCAATGTGAAAACATGAAGGCTGAAGCCAGGGGAATGAAGCAGTCGGCCGAGAACGGATGAAATTGTCGAACATGATTCTCGCTTTCGAAATCTCATCGACAATGGGAGTTCCGGAGATGTGTTCCTCACAAATCACCTTCAACAGCAGTTAGAGTGACCATCGATAACGGAAGGTGAAAACAGAACCTGAGCGAGTTTGTCAGTCTTCAGCTTGAGTGTTAGTTTTCGTCGATTCGTACAAGATGGACAAGTTTAAGAGTAAGTATTCACTCATATACATATATTCTAACCAACCGCCTCGAGAGAATAATACAAATGAGCACACATTATCTCACTTTGACCAGTACAAACAATGGCACAAAGAAGAGCCCTAGTTCATACTGATCAACAGTAAGGCTACTAGTACCACATATACTCTCACTCCTCTCGACGCTGATGGTCGACCGGGCTTTGCCTCTGCTATACGTCGCGCATGGGGCAGATTGGGTGGATTGGTAGAGAATGAAGATGGGGGAGGGGCAACGGAAGAGTTGGAGTCAGTATGTACTGAGCGCGGGGAGCGAGTGGGTGTAGATAATTGGAAGGTAGCGATGTTTGAAGGGGCGATTCAATGTTGAGGATGAGGATATTGACGCTGATAGTTCGCCGTTCAGGTTGTGATTGGTAACAGTAGCGTCTGTGATTTGACCCAGGCATAACCAACATCGCATCGTCAATCTCCTCATCGTCATCCGGATCCGTACGAAAACCGTTACTGTTGCGTTTATGGTTTCGCGCTCAGGAGGTTGAAGGTTGGACGAACTCTCGATATTGCGGCACGCTCTTTCCCAGCGTTGGATACGAACTCGAGATCGTTGAGCTGTTCGCCAGAAATTTCTCTACTCCTGCTCACTGTACTCTTGCTCTTGCTCCGACTCTGCTCTGGCGTGTGTCCGTCATACTCCAGCCCAAGCTCGTTGTGGTGGCTGAATTCGTATTCATCATCGTGTCCTAGCACAGCACCATTGCCATCCCAATCATCTCACCAGGATCCACGACCTCGTCAAAGATCTCGTAGTATCGCTCGATACATAGTTTGATCACAGCACATGGGCAACCCCATGTGCTTGTACCATGATCATGATATAGAATTGGAACACAACGGAAATACTTCAAGAGATAAAGGAACCAGGATACAAACTTGTATGTGATCTTATGACTTGCCAAGGCCCAGCACGCGTACGAGTCAATGCTCGAAGTCGAGTTGGATATTTTTTTGCCTGCTCTGTTCCTTGCACACTATCATTCATGATTATCCCTTGCTCGGTGCTTCGTATGGCTATCGCCACCATATGGATATATTTTGTGCACTCGCTGCCTGTTTGAAAACATTCTGTTTCTCCAGACAGCTTTGTGTTTCACACAGCTACATGATGACAATTCGATGGTGAATCATTTGTAGCACGCAAATTGAGCAAAAGGTGCCCACGAATCTATTCTCAGTCTTGATGTCGTACTTCTTTCTCATCTCAAGCTTCCGGGTCCATATGCATCTGCATCCATGGTCAACAGAGATCGTCTGCCTCGCAATCAACGCAACAGCGGCAACATGTGGAAAGCCATACCGTCACTAAATCATGTGAAGAACTTGATGGTTCTTTCCGATATGTGAATCATATAAAAGCACTCTTTGCCAAGTTCTTCACACTGACGAGTCGATAATAATGGTCACCCAATCCTTCATGAAATGGGTCCTAACCACATCCCTCCTTTCCTCCGCAGTCTGGGCATCGAAACACGTAGTGCATGAGAAGCGGGATTCCGCTCCTGTTGGCTTCACGCATTTGAATTTGGCTCCTGATGACCAAATATTGAACTTGCGAATCAATCTAGCCATGGCTAACCAAGCAGGATTAGAGGCTGCATTACAGGAAGCCAGCTCACCGACGAGTCCTACTTTCAGGGAATGGCTTACCAAGGAACAGGCATGTACTGTATGGTCGTATTACACATCCCGTGTGTTCACGGATCAATCTTAGGTAGAATCTTTTGCTGCACCCACTGCCGAAACCGTACAGGCCGTGACCGAGTGGTTGAATTCATTCAATATCACTTCAACACCTGCCACACCTGCGGGAGACTGGATCAAACTCAGTGTCCCAGTTCAAACAGCTAATCAGCTCTTGAACACTCAGTTCAGCATATTCAACCACACGGAATCTGGACAGACTTCTGTTAGGACTTTGGAATATTCCATACCCGACGATCTTCAGGCTCATGTGAAGACCATCCATCCGACAACTTCGTGAGTATGCTTATTCTCTGTACGGCCTTACTCTAATGTGAGATGCGAAGGTTCAATGGACCCCTTCGAGGACGCTCGCCCATCACCGCTATCTCTGCTGCCAAATTTACACCCGAGGCCGAGAAGCGTGCCACAGTGAACTGTAACGCGACAATTACTCCTGCTTGTCTTCAAACTTTGTATGGCATACCAACAGCGCAGGTTAGCTCAACGACCAAATCAAGTATAGGTGTCGCTGCATTCTCAGCACAGAATGCCAACGAGGTATGTAAATAAGATGACCATCTATTGTCAAAATAATAACTCGGAACCAACAGAACGATCTCGCCATATTCTTGAAGGATTTCAGGCCTGACCTTCCTTCGACCTTGACCTTCACTACAGAATTATTTGACGGGGCTACCAATAGTCAGACTGGCTCCCGAGCTGGGGTTGAAGCTGTGAGTAAATATTTACACTGAATTTCTTTAATTGACTGTGAATGCAATCGTCACCTTCTGGTTGACAGGATCTTGATATCCAATATACTGTCGGCCTTGTAAATGGAATCCCCGCATTTTTCGAGGATGTTGGTTCTCAAACGCAAGACGGCGCAGATGACGGATTCCTCGACAGCATCAACGACCTGCTTGCCCAAACTAATCCTCCTTTGGTCTTCTCTACAAGTTATGGATTTGATGTCGAATCAGATCTCTCGCTAAGCTTGACAGTGTAAGCTTTCAATCTTCTGTGGTATAAACTTTATTTCATTCAGGACTTCTTAGCGCTTATTGCAATGCGATCATGCAGCTTACTTCTCGGGGTCAGGAAATTCGCCATGTAGCTATCCTCCTTTGAAAACTGACAAACAGTTTCAGGCGTATCTGTCACGTTTGCCAGTGGAGACGGTGGTGTAGCCTCAACCCCTGGCGTACAATGCAATGGCAAACCTTTCCCGCCTACTTTCCCGACATGCCCCTAGTTCGCTTCTCTGTTGCCTTCAGTGTTCGTTTTGTTTCTGATAAGGATACTACTATAGTGTCACTCTTGTTGGTTCAACAGAGAATGTTCCAGAGATTGGAGCTGGTTTGACTGCTGGAGGTATGTCTTGTTGATTCTGACTTATCCATCTCCTAATCGCGACATCGGTTTAAACAGGGTTCAGCAATTACTTCCCCCAGCAATCATGGCGTAGGTACCTTTTCTTAATAACTGACTCCCGACTCTTACTCCAACTTTGTACTATAGAGGCTGATGCTGTTAATGCTTACATCGCCAACCTTGGCACCACCTATGCTGGCCTCTACAATGCTTCAGGACGTGCTTATCCTGATGTTTCCGCCCAAGGTGAACGAGTTGAGATAGTCGTCGATGGTGAGACTGGTTTAGTTGCCGGGACATCGTGCTCCTCCCCTATTTTCTCATCGGTCATCGCCCTGTTGAATGATGAGCTGCTGAGTGCGGGCAAGTCGCCTCTGGGATTTTTGAACCCGTGGATCTACGCAAACCCACAAGCATTCAATGATATCACGAGTGGTATGAATGATTTCATGCTCATGATCCCATGCTGGGTCTAACGCACTCCTGATATTACAGGAAACAACCCGGGCTGTGGGACACAAGGGTTTTCAGCTAGTAAAGGTCTGTACCTTTGTCGCCGTGACTTGTAAATTGAATGCTCACTCGGTAGTACCAGGATGGGATCCCGTCACAGGTGTGTATAATCACAACGTCAGATTCATTCATACACCTTCCTAACTTGAACGTCCTTGTGATCTCAGGTATGGGATCACCAAATTATGCAGCTATGAGGACCGCGGCTGGACTATGATAGTGGCTCAGAGAATGAAGACAAATTGTATGAGCTCATTGCATGCTGTCAAGTAGTTGAAATAGAACTTGAATAACGACACAAGAATCACTGTAGAATTTTAGTTGTCTAGCAGGCAATGTTATACGCCCAACTTGCTTCGGCGCAAATTTGACGGCATGTTGTCGTGGATTGCTTATTGTTGTGCTTATTCACCAAGGAGCGATTAGCTAGGCTATCTGTTGTGAGTTTGAAGGCTATTAATGGCTATAATCGAAGCAATCTGCGGAGTATCTTCTAGGGAAACTATGTCCATACATAGTACACATACCTGCCAATGCCAGCGATGGTTATTAGTAGAAGCTCTGCGTCATGTATTGGTCAGGGCCATCGACTACTGTTCCGTTATGTTTAGGAGACAGGACCGATTGCACCGAGCTGTCGCCGGGCATAGAGCGGAATACTGGCGGTCGTAATAATATGTTTTCTTCAGAGCCATACCATTTGCAAAGTATTTTAGAGGACACTGAGCTCCTTTGACCGAATTTCATTTGTTCAAAGACCCTAATATTCGTCACCCGCAAGGTGCGGAACGGACTTTGCTTCTCTAACCTACTTATGACATATCAAGAAGCATCAAAACTTTGGCAGCAGACTCTGACCTACTCTGACAAGACCGTACGCCTCGCTGCAAAATAATATATGCACAACGCCACGTACAAATCATGACACCTCATGTTGCGGTTTCTCCGATATCTTGTTTTCAAAACCGATGGTATAAAAACTTTACCACAAGAATGATATGCTCTACATCTGCTGTCGATCCACCATTATCGCCCTGACGAGTCGAGAACACCACGATGCTCTCTCAATCCTTACTCAGAAGGGTCCTCACCTCACTTCTCCTTTCTTCCACCGTTTGGTCTACGTATGTCGTACACGAGAAGCGGGAATCTGCTCCTAGTGGCTTCGTACACCTTAGTTCAGCTCCTGATGACCAGATGATAAACATGCGAATCAATCTCGCTATGCGAAACCAATCAGGACTGGAAGCTGCCTTGGAGAAAGCCAGTTCACCGACGAGCCCTAATTTTAGGGAATGGCTCACTAAAGAACAAGTATGTCATGAACTGGGATTTAGAAGGGGGATTTACTCTTTCGGATCAGGTCGAATCCTTTGCAGCACCTACTAACGAAACCGTCAACGCTGTTACAGAATGGTTGAGCTCTTTCAACATCATTTCAACCCCTGCTACACCCGCAGGAGACTGGATCAAATTTACCGCACCAGTCAAGACCGCCAATCAGCTCCTCAACACTCAATTCAGTGTCTTTAACCATACAGGTTCTGGTCATACCTATGTTAGAACTTTGGGGTACTCTATTCCCAGCGATCTTCAACCTCATGTGAAGGCTGTTCATCCGACAACCTCGTAAGCTTCCTCAAACTTACCGAATATGCTTCGCGCTGATGCGAAAATATACAGATTCAACGGACCTCTCCGCGCACGTTCGCCTATTACTGCTGTCTCTGTAGCGAAATCAGCTTCTTCAGTCGAGAAGCGCACGACGGTGCCAGCGGATTGCAATAGTACGATCACCCCTTCGTGTCTTCAAGATTTGTACGGTATCCCCACTAAACTCGTCAGTCCTTCAACCAAAAGCAAACTTGGGGTAGCGGGGTATACCCCACAAAATGCCGATGCAGTAGGTGGACAAATTGATCCGACCAGGCAAACCAATTGATTGATATTGTATAGGAAGACCTTGCTACATTCCTCAAGGAATTTAGGCCCGATCTTCCTTCGAACTTGACTTTCATTACGGAGCTCTATGACGGAGCTACTAACATCCAGGATGGTACTCAAGCTGGACTGGAGGCTGTGAGTACTAATGTTATCACGGCGCATCTTTTCGGCAATGTTAACCACACATCATAGAACCTTGATACTCAATATACTGTTGGTCTCGTGAACGGAATCCCTACTGTCTATGAGGATATTGGTTATACCACAAAAGACGGTCCAGATGACGGTTATCTCGACAGTATCAACTACTTGATCAGCCAGGAAGCCCCCCCTCTTGTGTTCTCAACGAGCTATGGATTTGATGAGGAATCAGCTCTTTCCTTGAGTTTGACCGAGTACGCTTTTCCGTGAATCCGTGTCTCGATTGTTTGGGTTTAATCCCGAGACTAGCGCCTACTGCAATGCTATCATGCAATTGGCCTCAAGAGGTCTGTGAATCTACCTTTTCGCTTTTTTCCACCATACGAATTCAATACTTCAAGGTGTTTCCGTCACTTTTGCAAGCGGAGATGGAGGTGTTGCTTCCAGTCCTGATCTCCAATGCGAGGGGAGCCCTTTCCCACCTACGTTCCCAACATGCCCCTAGTCCGTCTCAATTTCATCTTCAACCAGATCTACACTGACAATCAGAATGATACCAGTGCTACTCTCGTTGGTGCAACACAGAATATACCTGAAATCGGAGCAGGTTTGACTGCTGGAGGTATTGGTATCTTTGCCTGAATCCCAATCGATTGCCCTAACTGTGTTTCCAGGCTTCAGCAATTACTTTCCCCAACAATCATGGCGTACGTTTCTGCCCTTGATCATTCATTCTAATCTCTCAATTTTTACTTTGAACAGAGGCTGATGCTGTCAACGCATATATTGACAAACTTGGCACAACATATGCCGGTCTTTATAATGCGTCCGGGCGCGCCTACCCTGATGTTTCCGCTCAAGGTGGAACTGTCGAGATAATTATCAATGGACATGCTGATTATGTTGGCGGCACATCGTGTTCCTCTCCTATATTTTCCTCGGTCATCGCACTATTGAATGATGAGCTCATGAGTGCGGGCAAACCGCCTCTGGGTTTCCTGAATCCTTGGTTATACGCAAACCCTCAGGCATTCAATGACATAACAAGTGGTGGGTATCTGTATTTTCGTTGTTGGGGATTTTCCTCTTGACGGTGGCATCAAACAGGAAACAATCCCGGTTGTGGGACCGAAGGATTTTCAGCTAGCGAAGGTGGGTGTATTTCTTGATTTTCTTCTATCTCAAATCTAAGCTCCAGTATTTCAGGCTGGGATCCCGTCACTGGTGCGTATTGATAAGTTCATGGCAATATTCTCAACTAAGTAATTGGTATCAGGTATGGGTTCTCCAAACTACGCAGCTATGAGAACTGCGGCTGGTTTGTAAAAAGTAGTTAGACATACAGAGTGTTGTAAGATTCAAGTGTAGTAGGATTCAAGTCAGTTCCATATATGTTTCAGTGCCTTCAACTTGTATGAGCTTAAGAAAAGCGATCGCAAGCCTCATTTCTACTTTATTTTTTTCCCTATTCGCTCTCATGGCGACTTGACTGTTCTTCGTCAATCAGATGAAAACGGTGGAAAGCAGTATGAAGGCACTCAAGGTCGCACCAGACTACGTACTGGTAGTGTTCACTTTCCATCCGCATGAAAATTTCAGGGTCAGCTTTTCTTTGAACTTGTATATTTAATTATATACTCAAGGGAGGAGGATCTTCTGGGACAGGGCCTAATTTTGCTAACTCCTCATCATAGAACTTCACAAGCAGCCTTTTGTCGGAGCAGAATTCGTGCAATTCAACGCGGATTCTTTCAGCTTCCACTGCTGGCCGGTGCTCCTTACTTTTTGAGGTAGTGCCCATCCGCCCAGGACCCATTAAACGATTTGTCAGAAACAAGAATCCCTGCGATCTGCCTAACACTTGCACGAATGCTACTCCGGTACGATGGACAAACTGTGAATACCTGAAAGGTGAACGCCAATAGGAATAGATAATGTCCACGTTTTCAGGATAGAGATCGGCCGCCTCAACATCGACGATGAAGCCAAAATTCCTAAGCAAAGCATATTCAAAGTAACGCGTCGAAGGGGATCCTTCGGAGAGACGGTCTGGGATATCTGCCAAAATAGGCGGAGCAACGGCCAAACGAATAGGGAAGCATGATTGAAACGCGTTTCGACTACGGATGTCACCTATCTGGGCAACATAAGCCTCAACTAGTCTCAGCCCATACTTTTCGATAGTACGGCTCCATTGACGAAGCTGTTCCTCAATGTAACGAGGAGTTGTACCGATCCATTGTATCTCGAAATGAAATACAGTACCGGGATTGTGTATGAGATCATGATGCAAAAGTACGGTCTCTGCTTGATCGCTCCGCTTTGGATAATGCGATTATCAATGAGTACGCGATATAAATTGACATGATCAATATTCATTACCTTGTTAGGATCTATATCAATAACCAAACTCTGGCTCAGGATGAGCCTCTTTTTGGTCCTACGAGGGCTAGAGTTTGTCGTCCGTGCACTGTTTCCCGGATAATGTCCCCGAGAAGTGATGTCTCCCGTGCGCGACCAAACCCACTTTCGAGGCGTAGACGATATTTGATACTCGCCTTTGAGCCGATAGAAATAGTGTCTACGAAGATTCAGACCGTGGACGAATGAGGGAAAAGGACAACTTACCCATCCAGAAAGTTATGGTGGCCTCTCACGTGTTCAAAAAGCCCCTGCTCTTGCAACTTCGAACCCCATTCCGCGCCCTGTGCACGAGAGGAAACATCCCTAAATTCACGTACAAGCCACGATACAAAGTCAAATCCAGTGAAAGAATCGGGGTATTGAGATTTGTGCCATTGGTTGTGTTTTATTGATACACCGTCCTCTTCTCGCATAGCTTTAGCGATTGCACTCAAAGACATATCCGCGATCTCCCGCTCGCTTTTCATCTTCTTTCTTAAGGGGCCATCAGCATGAATTGAGTCTAGTTGATCCATAAGGGCTTCATCAAGAACTGACATGGCTGGACTTAAAGTTGTAGGCAAGAACCGAGTCGGAGGATGTGAGGATCCTCCCTTTTCTTTCTCTTCTGGAGACTGCCAACGGAGTTTAGTGAATGATTCAGCGAGTTTATCGATCCCGAGGATGCGAGCTTCTTCGTCATTTAATGTCTCTCCAGAAGGCCCTATTTTCAAAGAAGGTGGCTCCGATGTAGGTATAATGATGAATCGTGTTCGCCAATACCGAAGAGATTCATTAAACTGATGTTCATATCCTGCGACCAACATGTCTAACCTGCCAGGGACATAATCAGCGAACCATTATATACATAATCATACAGTTCCACGAACCTATTCCAACCATAGTTCTCAAGCCCATGGGGTGTGAATATCGTTCTGTGTTCCGTGTAACCCACTCCAAGTTTCGGCCAAATGAGGCACTCGTAATCGAAAGGCTGCGTTGAAGGCATACGCCGAACATACCTTCGAACTTGTATCGCTTCGCCCGTATACGATATACGATGAATCTCATTACTCATGCTTAGATACACAGGATCATTCGTGTTCTGAAGCACCTCGGCGGCACCCATAGGTTTCGGAGTCATCTCCTCATCAGCGTTCAAGAAGGATTGTGTACGTCGAAATGGGATTGCTGTAATCTCTATCGTGTCCGATTCACTTTTAGGGGGTTGAATGACAAACTGAAAGCCCTGTGCCAATCTTACAGCAGCCATACCACGCATGACCACTAATGCCCATGCCCTCCGGCGCTCCTCCGAAGAGCCCTTTTTATGACTCGGAGGAAGTACCAAGAATGAGCGCATTTCCGGCGGGTCAACAACAAAATCATACGAAAATACATCATACGAAGTTTCCAACTCCATCGAAGATGGGAAATATTCAACAGTCAAGGGGAGGCAAAATGGTGTGACAATAGAACCCCACTTGATGTCGTGCTTAGGTAGAGGAACTGGAAATGTATGTTGCCACCGCGCAGCCAAAGAGGCTTGCGAATAGGATAACGTGGTCTGTAGCTGAGACGGATTTGGGCGGGAGCCCGGAGAGGATGAAGAAGACGAGGAGAAGGGACCCGTAGAAAGCGAGCCTATGACACTGCGTCGTTTGCCACCAAAAATCTGCTCTTCGCGAGGAGGAGTATTCATGGGTGATCGCCGCCTAAGGCCATTGCGTGTGACATTCAGAATCGTCTCCTCGTCTAAGACTCGGGAAGTACCACTCCGAGAGGTCGTGCGTTTGATAGCCATGGGTATCGCGGTAGCAGTTGGGCTACCTGCGGTTGCTTGAGCTATGGTGACTTTGGATGAAGAAAGTGACGAGGGTTTTGTAGCACGGTTCAGAGGCGATAAAACAGAGGCGCTCAAAGCAGCAGTGGAGGGCGAAGATATGGAGCTCCTGCTGCTCAAGCTAGTCACGGATGCTGAAGCTGATTCTGTGGTGATTTGTGGTTCAACAGGGCCACTCCTGAACGGCCTGAATATCCAGGAAGGAGTTAATTTAGATGTTAGAGAGCTCCGTGAAGGACTACCATCTTCTATCTGGATACGGTGGTTTGACGACGTTGACGACCTAATAGAACGTCGACTCGAAGTGGAACGAGGAGAAGGGGGAAGTAGAACCTTGAGCCCGTGATTTGGAGACATGGAATATGGGTTGGAATTTTCAGAAAGCACGCGAGACATTTCTCTCGGACTCTCTTCGATGGTATTGATCAGCGTCATGGTGGAGCTCCGTTGCGAAGTTCGTATGCTATCGTTATTATTGTCATGCGTGTTTCTAGCGGCAGATCGACGTTTAGCGGCAGCCAAAAGTTTGGACTCGTCTTTCAGCGCAAATATATCCAAGTCAAATGCTTCTGCATCTGCCTTGGTTGGTAGGGCGTTCGTCACTGCGGAATCAGGATGACCATTTAAGAATGGAACGTCAATTGTCGCAAGCACATCGTGCTCAAGAAGACCCAGCATCTGAATTTCGTGCATTTTGGCCCGAACAACAAACCTAAGAACAAATTAGATAGTCATTTGGTTCCTTGCAATAATGGACGTGCCTATCCTGTCGGAAAGGAAGGTCCTGCGGAGCAAAAGTTATATAGACATTTTTCCCAGGTCATTTTGCGAGACTCACAACTTGCTCATCCCAGAAAGACATGGAAACCCAAAACGGCTCCCACCAGAAAGTGGTTTTCTCTCCGTTAGGTTCATCGTCACCTCCCCATAGTGGATCCATTGCACGGACGCCGTAACCGCTATCTTTCTCCGTCCTAGCTTCAGGTTCATTCCCCTGGAAGCTGAATATTGGACTCTGATGTAAAGGCGCCTTCGTTAGAGAAATGAGATCCAATCCAAAGCCCTGATCTAGCATACGATTTGTGGTTAGACGTAACAATTGTTTCGATACACGGAAGTATCCGGTTCCTGGTGTTATGAGGATAGTCGTCGCCCCCGTGAGTATCAATGATCGATCGATGTAATGCGTTTCGCTGGGATATAGATTGAGGTTGAGAGCTTCCAGTATAGGTCCATCATGAGCATACGATAGCCGTCCAACCAGGCGTACTTGCTCGGCTTTACCTCCAGCCGAAGAGTCCAAAGATGCATGATGATAGTGATGGGTGAGCAAAATATCCCTTTGAAAATCCCAGAACGAGTTTTTCAAGCTCACGAGGGTAGGTTTCCATTCGTGGATAACCTCTAGGTCTGTTATAACCTTATAGAAGTCCTTATACCAGTCTCCACGTTCGTCCCGACGCAAAGGTCCAGCAGCGTACTCAATCTCGCTGGCATCGTAATACACGCGAGAAATAAGTACGATGGTCACTGTATGGTTTGTACCGGCTTCTTTCCATTTGGAAAAAAGTGCAGGCAAGAAGGAATGAACGACTTTCTCGTTGTATCGTTCCCCGTCACCAGCGAATTCCCAAAGCTCACGACACACTTGGATGAAGATGGTGACCTTCGCGGACAAGGAACGATAGATGATCTTGGTTTTTGAGGTCATGAGGGCTGCGGGAACCTGAACGGGGATAGCTTGAGTTTGAGATGTATTATCAATACGGCAAACGCACTTTCTGGCCTTTGATGTATATATCCTTGATTTTTGCAGCAATAGAACCGATGAACGAAACCTCTTGCTCTGCATATATGCACTGATCAACAAGGTGTTTCCCCATTCTCCACATATCATTTCTCCCGAGATACTGATCCTGAAAAGAAAGTTCCACACACTCCGCTGCGTATTTTTGCTTGTCGACCTAAACGTTGACTGTGTAAGCAACATGTTTGGAAAGGAAAAAAGTCATTGGAATACTTACTTTAGTCACTAAAACCTCACTGTTGTTCCTTACGCCAAAAGCTTCAGCTATTGGTTGAGATACAGATATCTGTAAAAAATACTCAATTTCTCACATGGTCAAAAATTTATGGGATACGCACTTGGAGTTGTGGCTTCAAGCTGGAATCATCCTTTGGTACCACAAATATGAAAGCTTCCGCTGAAGACTCTCTACTGGCTGATACACTGAGTAGGTCTCCTTCGGCTACTCCAGGCCAGTAGATAGGATTCAGAATTACAGAAGGTGATTCCCTAGTGTCGTGAACCCAAGCATTTAGTGGCGTAGAATCGCCAACCTTGAGGAGTATTGTTGGCAAAGGCGGAGGCCTTCGAATGGATTGCGCTGTATTAGATCGTCTTCGACCATATTGCGGCTGTTGAGAGTCGGTTCTGGATGTGCTCATTAAGAGCAAGTGAGAACGGACATCGCTTTGGGCGCCTAGTTCTTTCCCCCCTTCAAAAAACATTTGCCATATCCATGTCTCCGAAATTTTAATTATCTCATGACTAACTTTAATGGCTAGTGTGTCTGTGTAGATTCAGTAGGTTCACTATTCGAGACGTCCACAATGTCCGATTTTCATTATTTATACGCTATTGTACATCCGTCACTTTTGTTTCTGTTTCCTGAACGCATACCACAGTCCGTGACGAGCCCGAAAAAGACTTGTGAGTACCGCACCACCGATGAATCCACACAACGTTGAGGTTCCGTACAGAAGCTTGTATCGAACTTCCGGAGAGACGGCAGCGCTTTGTATCTGTACAGCTGGTGGGGTCGAGGAATCCAAATCTGGTCCACGACTTTGTCGGAATGCTGCTAATGCGGAAGCGTTATTTGTGATGCTGAGGAGACCAATCCAGGGCCCGTTCGAAGAGTTGGCAGCATGGTAGAGCGAGTAAACATTCTGAAAACGGATGTCAAAGATGTTATACCAGTATTGAATGTGCTTACTCGAAGAAATACGTCTCCAAGGAGCCAGTCACCTGAGTCAACCTGAAATGAAACATCAGGGTACTGCAAGAGAGGATCTGATTCAGGTGCATGCCTACCTCGTCGTTGGCTTGAATTCCACCCAAGCACCAGCCGTTATTTGACGCGTCTTTCTCCCAACTGACGTCCGCCGGGTCCAATACAAACTCTCTGTAAGAATCCTCTTGTCCTAATGCAAATCCAACCATTATAGCCTTCTCGCATCTAACTTGCCACATTCCGGTTATAGGATCGTTCCTCGCTGCAGAACCTAAACTAGCCCAGAATGTTTCTACATCGCGAGTCGGGCCCAGAGCGAGCGTAGTGCCGGTATCGAGAACAGCAATTTGAGAGTGTTGAACGCCTTGGACAGAGGAAGGTGATAGTGATATTCTGGTAGAATTAATCGTGATATAGAGAAGTGAAATCTTCCAATATGTATAATCATTTGCGCCTGCTTTTGATACCGGAATAGTAAAAAAGTCAGACAAGTCGTTGGCGTACAAGTCATCTATTTGCCCAAGTGTGAATGAAGATGAAGAGTTTACGTTGAGCTTCGAGCCGAGGGTGATGGTGAAGTACGGATCGGGCAGAGCAGTAAAAATACTTTGCAGTACAGTCATTCCTGGCATGGACATCTCAGATGGAAAAGCCAAGCCCAAGATACCGGAGTTGCCTTCCTCTGAAAAGCTGATGCCTTCAGTGCAGTTTGCAAGACCTGACAGATATGAATGAACGATTATCCACGAGATTGAAATGCTGATGTAACTGACCAAACACTTGAGAAATCAACTGATACGGTCCTAGAGACACTGTCTCTGCCGCTACGAGGCCAGATACAGAGCCGGAGATATAATCGGTGTGAAAAGGCATTTGAGTTATTGAAAGATTTGTTGAGAACGATTGAGAATATCTTGCGACGTTGGAGCAGTCTGCAGACTTGCATTCATTCGATATGACCCACTGTAGAGTAGATCAAGATTTCAAAAGCTGTGATACGCATAAGAGGAGGCACGTACTAGATCTGACGATCCAGTGTCTAAGGTAAGAGGGAAACTCTGAGCCCCGACACTTCATTTACGTGACGTTGAGACTCAACAGCCGCGAAGCAAGCATACCTGACATTAACAATGTACGTGCTGGTAGCCATTTGGGATTCAACTTTCAACACCATAAGCCATGGACATACTAGTCATTCCTATCCAGTACTTGGATCGCGGTGCTGCCATCACCAGCTGGAGATTGACCTTCTTGCGCAATGCTTGATGGACGCTTGATACGTATCAGAGGTAGCTTGCAGCCTTGTTGCGAAGCAAGAGTTGATGCAGACTGCCATAGCAAGAAGAATTTGAAGTAGAAGTTCATTTTCGATTAAATTGAATTGTCAGAATGAGCATCCGTTAGAAGAAAATCAAAGCCTATCAGAGCTTGAACGTGTGGCGTTTCCAGACTGTAGACCGTAGTAACAAACGCTTGAGTTAGGATTTCGAAGGATCTTCGGCCCAGCAAAGATTAGTGTTGTGCTGGCCGGCCGGCTTCGGCACGCTCCGACCGCACAGCTGTCGCCTTTACGCGTGTATCGCCTCTTTCCACACTTACTTTCCGCTGTACCTTGAATACATTCTCTTGCCTCCTTACCACCTCGTCCTTAACGATGCATACGAGCGAATATGACTACCTTTTCAAGCTCTTGCTTATTGGAGACTCTGGTGTTGGCAAGGTACGTGCTTTTATCCTGTGGTTCGGCTGTCGAGGACTGACTCCTTTCTCTTTTTCCAATAGTCTTGTTTGCTTCTGCGTTTCGCAGACGACACATACACAGAGAGCTACATCAGTACCATTGGTGTTGACTTCAAGATTCGCACAATTGAGCTAGAAGGAAAGACGGTGAAATTGCAGATTGTGAGTGGCCAATTATGCTTGGCTTGTTTCATTTCTTGGTTGTGTGGCACAACACCATGATTTGGTATATGTGAAATGTTTCCCTGGTTCAAGCTTCGGAAGAAGTTCCGATTGAAAGACGCTCCCCACCGCCATTCCTTTCAGTTAGCAAGTTTCAGCATGCTGACAACGATTCGTCGTTTTCTTGGTTTATAGTGGGATACAGCAGGTACTCCCTGTCACTTCATTACTTCATTCCCCTCTAACAGCTCTTTTGCTTAGGCCAAGAGCGATTCCGAACCATCACTTCCTCTTACTACCGGGGTGCTCACGGTATCATCGTCGTATATGATGTCACCGACAATGGTATTGTTGCCAGTTCATCGTCAAGTTTGTTGTTTAATTCCCAATATCATTGTAGACACTTTCACAAATGTGAAGCAGTGGCTTCAAGAAATTGACCGATACGCTTCTGAAGGTGTCAATAAGCTGCTTGTGGGAAACAAATCGGATTTGACGGGCAAGAAGGTGGTTGAGTATAGCGTAGCCAAGGTGTGTTTTTTTCATCGTGATCTCCAAACCAAGCGCTCACGCTGTTCACCAAGGAATTCGCGGATCAATTAAGCATTCCGTTTTTGGAGACGTCAGCCAAGAATGCTACTAACGTCGAACAAGCCTTCTTGACTATGGCAAAGCAGATTAAAGACCGGTATGTGGTTTTGCAGATGCATGAAAGCATCTCATTTACGGTGATCATAGCATGGGATCTACGGCGACGGCACCAGGAGCAGGGAAGTCAACTTCGGTACCTGTTGGGCAGAATGTTCAACAGCAGCAATCCAGCGGCTGCTGCTAAATGGCCTGTCTTTATTTCCTCCTGTCCCCTATATATATGGTCTACCTTGACTTTAGTTCTTGTTCTTGCGAATATCATCCACTACACATCTGCTATTATATGATGATGGACATCACCCTGCACCTTCTTTGCTGTTGTTTCACGTATTTGTTGTGATATCACGCATGCAAGTGTGGGTTTCCTCTTCCATTAGACCATGTGTTTTTTCTCTTCCTCTTGTGAATATAGCAATGTCTGACTGTGGCGGTGGCTTAATAAATTCGTTCCGGACGAGTGGTTTCTGTCCCTAAACTTTACAATGTGATATATAGCGGCGGACACGGTTTGTGGAAGTCCAGCTTCTGAAGCGAAGAGGTTCTTTCCAGAAAAGCCGCTCGAATTCGCTAGAAACGTAACACCGATGTTGTGTTGACCCACATCACTGTAGGATATAGTCTGAGAGCTGCAGTTCATCGTCAATCTCGCAATGTGTGCCATACCCTCCTGAGTCAGCGTGGCAAGAGTAAAGACTGCGATCCGTATGGGTACGTTCGAGCAGGAATGAAATTCTAGTTTTAAAAGAACCCTATGATTGCTGACTGCTATTGGCGTAAATTTCTAACCAACTCCTCACCCCCTTCTTGCTAATCAGACCTACAACCCGTAACCTCTCCTCCTCACTACGTTCCCTGTACAACCTCATGATATATCCACAGACACTCCACAAATCCTCCCAATCAGCATCAAACAGCTCCCACCAACGATTTGGAGGATGTGAAGGTAATGCAATTTGGTAGTAGCGAGTAGAAAGGTATATTGCCGCGCAGACGATTGTCGGGACTTGATATATCACGTAGACAGGAGTTTGAAGCCTAATACAGGTGAGGCGTCAAGAAATTTCGTACAAAAGGGGTAGATACAGCCTTACGCGTCGTTTAAGTAACCCCAAGCACGAGTACAGGCATCTTCACGAGCCATAAGGCCAAGTAAGCGAAGATAGTTGATCAATGTCCCGTACGGGAGCACAACTTGAACATTGAACCCAAGTCTTTTCAAAAGCTGCATCTCGTGTACAACTATAACATCCTTAATGTCATAAAAGGTATTTCCAAAATACGACATGGGTGCATATTTGAATTCCGAGTTGTTGCTATCGACTTTTAGGCTAATGAAGTGTGCTGCACGTTGTTGAAGTAAGTCGTATACATTGATGAGGTCTCGAGTTCTGAGAGGACACTCTTCTAATTTGGAGGCTAGATAGAGGGCACCCATTCCAACGTCCTGGGGAATCATGACGCCGAAGCAAATTTTGGGGTTGTAAATGTTATTTATAATATCGAATCTATGTGAAGGAGGCCGAAATTGACAAGGCGACGTATGAGGATAGAAGCCGTACCCCGATCCCAAATGTCTTCATAGACGAAACATACCAAAACCTTTGGAAGAGAATTTGAGCTGTTGCTACAGCGACTTGCTTTCTGTCGGAAGAAAATAGTTTGAAAGTTTCCACTGAGCAAAGCTTTATAACTCACTGTTTCAACAGGATACCAGCTTCGTGAATCAATTTGCAGCCATAAGCTCGTAGATCTTCTTCCAAATCTTCAGGAATACCATCTGCTCGAGACGGAGTCTTTTCTATTTGAGATACGGACGCAAGTGGATAAAAAGTAGGAGCCATGATGAATGTTTGTGAAAGACAAACAATAAGGTTAAACTCGAATTTTTATTTTTGCATCTATTATTCATCCCTTTCATGTCAAATGGCTGGTCTTCCTCCTCGACCTTCCTTTACTCCCGATAGACGTTCACCGCCTCCATTGAGGAGAAGAGACGACAGACCATATCCACAGAGGGATTCGTTTGAGCTGCGCAGAGATGATTACAGGCGAGACAGAAGCAGAGATAGAGATAGAAATTATGACAGAGGAAGAAGGAGCCCATCTCGATGGGACGATAGAGATAGATGGAGACCACCACTAGGATACCGAAGCCCCAGTAGGGAACGAGGAAGAATGCGAGGGTCACCACCGAGAACAGTAACCAGGTCGCCTCCGAGATACGACAGAGACAGAGACAGGTATCCACCAAACCGTTACCGTTCTCGTAGTCCTCCGAGGCGTAAGTCTCCGCCTGCTCGTCCGTATAGAGGCAGTGAGTAATTAACTCTCTTATATTCTCCAAGCTGATAACTTCTAGGACCATATTCTCGTTCGCCGTCACCACGACGGTCGCCTCGTAGATATTCACCGTCTCCGCCACCGAGAAGATATGTGCGTCCGGCCTCTCCAATGCGTGGTTCGGGCACTGTCCGTGCTAGAAGTCGCTCTCCTAGATATCCACTTTCCAAACGCATAAAACTTGGTTCACATTCAATAGGCAGTCCCCCACTTCCACCTTCTGCACGTTCACCTGAACGTATACGAAACCGTTCTCAATCACGGGACTCGCGTTATCGTCATTCTCGTGCTGCCTCACGCGACCGAACTCGAAGTAGTCCAAGGCCTCCGTCAGAAAGACCGCTCCGTCACGATCCGGATTCGCCTAGGGATGAGGGAGAAATACGTGAATATGATACACCGGATAGAGATCGACCTCCAACTGACAAACAGCGGCCTGCAAGTCCGGTCCGAGTACTTCCTACCACTGTCCTGTTGACGGAAGAATCAAAAGTTTCTCCTTTCAATATCATATCAGCACCACAGCCTTCTCCTGGAAAAAATGTCGTTGAAAACGATGTCAAACCAAAATCGCCTCCTCCGGAAGTGCCCGTATCAGCATCTATTCTGCCTCATACCTTACCTTCGACACCTCCGATACCTCCGAAACAACCTATACGCTCCTCATCGCCTCCAAAACATCCTCGAAATTGGTCAGAATCTCGTCCCACAGAATCTTCTCTCTTTATCCCTCCCTCCATCCGCAGAGGCCGGGGCCGGGGCGGTGGTTCCTATAGAGGCGGAATGTACCGTGGAGGTGGTCCACCAGATGCACCACGAGCTCCGCGCAACCGTGGCATTCCGCAAGCGTCTACGGGGCAGGAACATCCACAAGAAACAACGGCGATATTTCCTGGAGCAGACTCTGCACCATCACCTCCAGCTAGTACAAAATCAAAAACAGAGACCCCTCCTCGGCTTCCGTCGGCTGAACCTGAAGAGACCATCGAACAATTGCTCAAATGGGTTAACGAAGAACTCATTGTGACCGATATGATGCAAGAAGAGCGGAAGATCATGGATCGATCCAAGCTCTTGCGAGATGAGGTTTGTGCTTGTTTCTCATTTCCATTCTACGATCCTCCCGTCATTTTGCCCATTAACTAATTCATCACTACACCACGTACAGTACCTCGCCGCGCATAAATACACCCACGAATTGGCCATGGAGCATTACAAGATCTCCAACGAAACCCATCAAGCGCTTCACGAGTACGAAATGGCCAATATTGAGTTGAAGCATCTGCAGCAACGACGGCAGGGGCTGAACAAACAACAGGAGCTCGCTAGATTAGGATTACTTGGGATGGATTATGAATCAGATAGTATTGGTACACCGGTTTAATGATATGCGGCCTCTGCTGTCGTCAGGTTATACGTTGTACTTCGTACTCTCTTTCTCGTGCTATCCATTTGCTCGTCCTAATGCCACTACTTACTTGTGTAATGAATACAGGCTACTCAACCATCAAACAGAAAAAGTAACGCACATTTGGAATACGGAAATTTATCGGTGCACTATGCACCTAAAAATCATCCAGATGCACTCAAAGTTCCCTAGTCAACGCGAGGATGTTTCAGTCAAATGACGCTTTCTTGGTGTTCTGGGAGTTCATGCTTTTGGAGCTTTTGCGTTTCTACTGACTTGTCCGCTATTGGTGCCGTCACCGAAATTCCGTGTTTTCCATGCTTCTGGTGTGGATTTGTTGCCTCGGCATCAAAGCCCATAGATCGGGGCGGTCCTGGGTGGTGTTGTATCTTACCAGCTGTACAAGCTTACGGTCCGCCTAGATCCTCATTTCCGAGAAGTGACCAAATTCAAGTCTAAAAGATAGGGGAATTCAAGGAAAATTCAAAGAAGATGACATGCCCATATCTACGTCGATGCAGTATCTCTCTCTTTTTCTCATCAGGTCATAGCCGCATCAAGTTAAAGCCCTACTAAGTCAAGCCCAAGGTCCAGGTACGAGTACTTTCGTTGTGAATGACACCATATGCTTGATCCTGATCTATCCATTGACCAAAAGCAGGTAGAAGACGCCATGTCATTTATCCAACCGGAGAAACCAAGCTTACAGAACTATTGACGGGCATTGTAGTCCATCCGTGTATTCCTACTATCAGGATGCACACCTCAGTGGACCATTGCAGGCGTAGACGGACCATTCTATACACGATTGCGTTCTTCAGTCCTGTGACCTTGCGCTTTTTGCAAATGCTCCAACAGGGTCCAACCCACTTGAATTTCCTCAATGTATATTTCTTCCGTTAAATATGCCGCACAAGACCCGAAGGCTTGGACAAAAAGGCTTCCCGAATTCTGCGACAACTACGCGCTGCCGCGGGGCCGTAAAGCATCGTAAAAAAATTTAGAGAAAGAGTAAGTTGGACGTGTCAAAAGTCGGAGTTTAAGTTTTGCCTTCGCCATTGGATTTTTAGGGGAAGAAGAGCAGAAGGAATACGGATCTTCTTGTGTCAAGGAGGTTCTGCGTTTTCTTGTCTTTGGAGGTCTTCTATTACTGCAAGCAATCACGCAAAACGTATAGGCTAAAATTAACGTGGGTTGGATAATTTGGGGCTCATGAAATGGTGTTACTTTGAAAGGTATGTTAATCAAACGTTGGTGCGATCGTCCCAACATGTATTCTCATTGCCACTTGGTCCTACTAGATATCTGGAAAAAAGCCCCCGTAAAGTCCATTGAGTATCTGCACTACTTCAAAATTGGTGGGTTCATTTCTGTTTCATTGATTGGTAACCGATTGAAAGCAAAAGAGTCTTCGAGTTCCGAGTCTGTGTGCGAGTCTGCACTGGCCTACTTTTGACTTGATGAGCGGTTCAAGCAAGGCGGCGTAATTCAAGAACAGTGTCATCAGGAAGACACTGGTACGTGGGTTCCATAATCATGAGCATTGAATACTCAAGAACTTGTGGCAGCCGTAAGTAGCAGGACGCAACCCTGGGACCTGGGTTATTGCCAGTGTCGCAGAGAACATCTACAGACCCGAATCCATATGGCTTTTACATTCCATGTATAGCCGTGACATACATCTCTCGTTCAATACATACAGGCTCATGAGCGGTGAGATATATATTTGATTTGATCAGCGAGCGATAGCGGCGAACGATCATCTTAATGTGTTGAGTCTTGACCCATAGATCACAGCTAGGAAGATGCATATATGCTCCTTGTATACAGCTGCAGCCCTTGTCAGTCAACGACTACTTCGTGGTCATGATCACAAGCTACGGCTTGTTCTTAACGTTGGATACTTCACTCCGCTTTTTTTGTATGGCGGCCTCAGGCGGACACAAACGGGTTTGATTATATCTTTGATGTGTCCCTTGATGAATTATTCCTTAGTTCTCCTGATAAATCTATATATGGCTCAACATCGCTGAAGAGCCTCAGAGGCAATGTCCATTAAGCTGCAGACTTTTATGATTCACACCATCGGGATCCCTGTCTAAACAGTAAAAACTGCGTAGTTCATGCTGCGGCGATGTTTTAGCGTTAGCTGTTTTAGAGGCTGCAGATGTAAATTTCGGCTATGCACAAAGATGATCCCGGATGATGGGCCCCCACATGTGTAGCATAACCTTGTTCTTTGAAGATTGAGTATGGGCACAACAGCAACGGCGCAGCCTTACGCTATGTAGCTCAATTAGCAAGCAGTGGGTCCTTTATCACTGATTTTTTTCCCTAAAGATTTGATACTGATACAGATTATGGCCGGTGTTTCCCCCTTGAAACAATTCAAATATTCCCTCCTGTTAGTTAGCAAAACTTCCTATCCACCAGTCACGATCATGAACCTGCATGCGGGC
Organism: Lentinula detonsa; assembly: GCA_027921405.1. Lineage (NCBI taxonomy): Eukaryota > Fungi > Basidiomycota > Agaricomycetes > Agaricales > Omphalotaceae > Lentinula > Lentinula detonsa. The sequence continues at coordinate 612,836 of JANVFU010000011.1, forward strand.
AACTAGTGTGTCGTACCTTGTGCTCCCGCCACGAAAAGCTTGAGACATAGTGCCTGATGAGTCTACCTGAACAATCTGATTCAGATTCCAACTACCGAAGTGTACTGAGCTGAATTGAGAACCGTCAAGTAAATATCAGGATCATGATTCAACTTGCAAGTACAAGTTCTCCCTATATTGGTGTGATACCATGGAAAGCGTGGTCACAAATTTTACAAAGCATTGAGGAAACAATCATTGCTCAGATTAATGCTTCGTTGAGAAGGGACAGGAAATATGATACATAATGTTTGGAGCTTCTTTGGGGCCAGAGTCTCTACCAATATTGACGTCGCGAAGCGCTAAGCTTCCGAGTCGCTAAGATGCCCGAGAAACGAAGATGCCCGAGAAAGAACATGGACATGTGTCATGTTGCAATCCGAGAAGTCAGTGCTCATCGCACCGCCTGATGAACAGCAAGGAATAACAAGCCAACAGCAATACGCAGAAAGCACGTATCCGTGATGGTCGTGGTGTCGCTGATATTCCTTGAAGGTGGTGATATGTTTTCACAACAGCAAGTGATTTCCGGGATCCCATATATCCGTCAAAGAATGTAATGGTATTATGTCCAACCTAAAAAGGGTCATTGCAATATATGTAGAATGCATATGAATGGAGTGCTGTGTGAGTGGGTTGCGATATTGATACAAATGCATGCAAAAAAAAAGGCCGCAGCCATGATAAGGATAAAGAAGAAACATTGGGCTAGTGTCCGGGTCCAGATGACCTGGACGCAGATAGCCAAGTGCGAAGGTAATGCAAGACCAAGAGACAGACTAAGACAAAGACGTATTTAGTATGTACAAAAATGATCAAGGGGGGCTCGAAGGGCCCGGTGTCGCAAGGATTGCGATCGCTCGGAGCGTTGAGAACGCAATTCATTTGAACGTGCAATCTGTAACAAGATGATAATAAGTCTATGGCATACAAGTGGCAGAAAGGAGAAAAATAAACCTAAAAGTAGCAGAAACCGGCGTGGGACAGAGAAAGACAAGTTCAGGCTGTTATTTTTGGGGCCGATATGGATGAACGTGGTGTCTGACAGACATAGGTTTGCGATGACGGGAAGACACGCTCGGTGGACGAGGTGGTAAGGTGGACGAAGAGCTGCATATCGCATGCCGCTTGCGAAGAACGAAATCAGCAGACTCGTCGCAATCTTCCCTTTTCCGTTTGGAGGGCCGTTGCGTGTACGGCGGATGGGATAGATCTTCATCCAGATCAGGTAGAAGTTCGAATTTGAGAAAAGTAGGTGAATGATACGGCAGAGGCTTTGGAGCGATGAGAGGAGCATTGCAGATGACGTGCAGAGACTGTGGCTGAGGCGGTGGTGTGAAGGATAACTCAGAACTTGAAGTTGAAGAACCGTTATCCGAAGGCGAAGAGGGGACTGTACGAATTGTGAGAGGAGAAAACTTACAATGGTGGTTGTACTTACACACTAAATTTGGAACATATGCAGGATACGAAGGGTAAGGCCACTGCCAGGACCATCGGATATGAGAAGATGAAGACTGTGGCCAGCACGAAAGATTGGCCACCGGTGGGTTAAATTCTGCAGAAGGCATGGTAGACATTGGGGGAAAAGCAAGAAAAGAGAAGCGGGAAGCATGTCGCCTTATATTGGAATGGAGTGAGACTGAGTGACAGAACAGATTCCGATGGGCCGTAAACGGAGTATGGCGTTTTGGGTGGGAGCGCCCTGGTGAGATACGTAACAAATTTTGGAAGCTACTCAATTACCCATGCCGCGCGTAAAATTAGCAAATGTACATCGGGTGCTGCTACCTCAGAAACTTAGCCGACAACAGCAAAACAAAAAAAAAACCTGCGCATTCAATATTGAAGGTAGCAACTGCGGTGACCGGAGAAATCTCATACAGCTATAGCTACTTGTACAGCTTCAGTAAAGTAAATTTGTGAGTTACCTGCCACAAATTCACAGTGCATGTTGGAATTTTAATTTTCAGTCCTATAATTTAGTATTTTTCCACGCGATACAACTTTGTCATCAACTTCGTCCGTTCCTCCTTTTCTCCAAGGTCAGTTTTAATCATCCATGATAAGTATTCCTCCCGAAACGCACTTATCGCGTTTTTCCGGGGTTTTCAATTCTTACTCTTGAATCACACGCATAACTCTAACTCCAAGCCGCTTATAGCATGCTTTTTCGTCTCAGGTTCTTCGGTCTGCCACGAAGCCTGCCAGCTGCCACACGCTCTCTATCTTCTCCCACCCAACAGGCTGTAGTACATCATCCCTATTTCGTCCCAAGAAACTCCAACGGAAGCCTTCCTGTCTACACAGATGTCAGGAATGGTGGCACGCGTCTCTTACTCACTGTACGCAACATAGACGGTAACATCCCAGTACGTATTTCTGTTAGCTCTAAAGTACTTCAGAGCCGACCATACTCTCTTTGAAAGGCTCTCGCAAAAGACCTTTCCGAGAGCTTGTCTCCCTCAGGTTCGCCAGAAGCTTCGAGGCTCAGGTTTAGGGTTCAAAGTTCAAAGCATCTGATAATTCAAGGTGGCTCTGGCAGATTGAAGTACAATATCATCGACTGGTTGTCGCAAAAGGGCTTCTGAAATCAGCGCACATTGCATAGCGTCGCGCCATAGTCGTGGATTCGCTGTGTGGGTTATCGTCCCGTTTTAGGCATGTAACCCTGCGTTCAGGATAGATACATATGCACCCTAAAATGTTTCACCATATGAAAAATACGTATCTTTACCTGCTCCTCAAGTGAATTGTGACCAACCTGACTAGTGCAAGTAGATCGCTGATGAACCTTGCTACCGCGCGATGCTCATTTGATACTGCTCCTCTAGCTATCTGTCGTTGTCAGTCACCGAGATATTCACGGGTAGATGATGCTCACCATGCCCGCTCATTACAACATTAATGATGCGCTTTTGTAACGGAAAATATTACTTATTCATTATAATTCGTTCATTAATTCGAATGATACATGTCAGATTGACAATCATCAGTAAAAGTCCCAATTCTTGAACCATAACGCTCACTTCAACGTGCCGCTGTCACCATTCAGTGAACTGGTTAATTATCCATTCTGAATCTTAAAATTGCAACTGTAAGGTTTGGGAGAAGGCCGACGGATTGCTTACGTAATCTCCAAACTTCTCTCTGGAGCGGCTCGGACCTCCGCGATCGATGCTCAGAAGAATTTTTTCCAAGGACAAATCCGAGTCAGAAAAAAACCTCTTCTTCCTGGACAATCATCATGACTAGTCCTATTGCTTCACCCGCACCTCAAGGTGCTGCTGCAGCCGGCGTCAGTACTCCTTCCGTTGCACCTACTCGTTCTGCTGCTCAGCGTGATGGCGCTGCAAGTTCCACCTTGGGCACTTTCGGTGTACGCGATGCTATATCGAATACAGGATGTGCGATCTAACAAGTTTCGTGATAGGTGAAATCTGGTCTTGCCCAGATGCTGAAGGTGATTGCAACTTCATACTCTTTTACTCGTTCTCCAAGATGCTTATTTCTCGCGAAATCTTAACTGGGAGGGGTCATCATGGATGTAGTGAACTCTGAACAAGTTCGTTTGAATCGTTCTTGAACAAAAATTCGCGTTTGATCTTCACCCTAGGCCCGTATCGCCGAAGAAGCTGGTGCATGCGCGGTTATGGCTCTCGAACGAGTCCCTGCGGACATTCGGGCAGAAGGAGGCGTTGCCAGAATGAGGTAAGGATGAGATATATTCGCATTTGTTTCAAGTCGTCGCTCTGAAATTTGCTTTCCTACCCAGTGACCCGGCGATGATCAAGGAAATCGTTGGTAAGAATCCATATTGCAGTGTTCCGACACCGACACTAAGTTTTGACCGCTCAGATGCGGTCACTATCCCGGTCATGGCTAAATGTAGGATTGGTCATTTTGTAGAGGCCCAGGTATGGATGATCGGATATTGTGTTTGCGGTTGGAGGTAAAACTTGGAATGCAGATCTTGCAAGCAATCGGCGTCGATTATATCGATGAATCAGAGGTCCTCACCCCTGCTGATGAAGAACACCACATTAATAAACACAACTTCAAAGTTCCTTTCGTCTGTGGAGCTCGTAACCTTGGCGAAGCCCTCCGGCGTATCTCAGAGGGTGCAGCGTTCATCCGTACTAAAGGCGAAGCAGGAACCGGAAATGTGGTAGAAGCGTAAGTCTGGAAGAATCCTTATGCAACAGGACTCTTACCCCATTCTTTGTTCTTCCATTCCATTTCTTCTTCCCTTAGTGTCCGCCACGAACGCGCTGTCAACTCCGAGATCCGGAAAGCTAGTGCTATGAACGAGGAGGAGCTTTACGCTTACGCCAAAGACATTCAAGCACCATTCCATCTCTTGAAGGAGACTGCGAGGCTTAAACGCCTTCCTGTCGTCAATTTCGCTGCAGGAGGTATCGCTACACCTGGTATGTGCATGATATCAATCACTTCTGAAACAAGATACATTCTTCCTCTAGCTGATGCAGCTTTAATGATGCAACTCGGATGCGATGGAGGTGCGTATCAATTTATCGATCACCTACAGCACACAGATACTCACCTCGTTACCCGTTCCTTGCAGTGTTTGTGGGATCAGGCATTTTCAAAGTACGTCAACTGATATTTCCCTCTCGCAATGCGATTGATGCTGATACTTCTCAATAGTCCAAGGATTCTGCCAAGCGTGCTCGTGCGATTGTTCAAGCGGTAAGAATTCCCGCGTCTTGAATCCATCCGAATGACTAATCGGTTTTTTCTTTCGCTAGGTGACCCATTACAATAACCCTAAAATTCTGGCCGAGGTACGTCTTCTATGTGACATCTCCTATTTCATTCGTCATGAAACGAAATCCATGTAGGTTTCGGAGAGCCTTGGCCCTGCAATGGTAGGACTGACAATGTAAGTGAATAGATCAACTGTCATCTGCTGAGGATGTTGATTCTTGCATTTGCATAACAGAGACGACAATCTTACAGGTGGGCGACTTGCTACCCGCGGATGGTAACTCGATGCAGACAAAGATTTGAGCTTTACTGTTATAAGTATCACTGCGACATTACTATTACTTTATGGAAATAAATATGGGCTGTACTGCAACTGGAATGCATCGTAAATGATAGGGACGTTTTGGCGCTTATAAGGCGCTTATGCCAACGTCTGCGGAGAAACAGTGACGTCACGTAAATATCTATCCTTCAATGTTTTCAAGTACCACGAAACAGAAAGCAAACGAACGCGACAAAGCGCAAGAAACTTTGCGCCGATTTATATCTGTGAGTATCGCTCTCAACAGAATGTCAAGGGATTTCAAACACGCTTGATAATATATGGAACTTCAGCGGACTCCAAATAATAATTATACCTTCGACAGCGAACGGGACGCCCCTCAGTCAGAAATCTGTAGAGATGACCCGAATAACCACGAATGTATAACGGTGTGTAGGATTTTTGCTACTCTCTTCACAAGTTTCCTCATGATACATCCCCTGACCGCATATTGAACTTTGCTTGCTACCTTCAACAACTTGAATTCGACCGGGTCCTGGTACCTGTCCCTTGCGGCGTATCCTACATAGCTTCAGATGAATTCAAGGCAGATGTTCGAAGCCATGCAGGTGTGTGTTCAATTTGCGCGTATGCGTAGAAGAGCTCTGGACGCTCTTAGTAGCCGTTTGGTGGTCCAATATGAATCTCACACTCTTTTCTTTTCACAGTCCCTTGGGTTCTATTGTTCGTTACCGATGGAGCCCGGAAAAACTTATATGGAATGTAAACCTCTACCAAAGTAATAAACACCTGGACTGTAATCGAGCCCTCCTAGATGGGCCTATACGGGTAAAACTAGTTGGACTTAGTAAAGCCGAGTTTGAATTCTTTAGATCAGTCCCCAACGTGACAGAGGTGTGATAAGGTCGCAGAGAAGGAATGTGTGGCAGGAAGAGAAGGTGAAAACACATATATGAAGGAGCTCTTCTTATAAAGATCAAGATTCCAGGGAATCATCTTTAGATCCTGTTATGTAGAGAAGCCCAGAGCATTCGTACTACCTTTCCAAGTCTCTGCTTTGTTTGAACAAACTGAAGTAATACATGACGGGGAAAAAAAATACATAACAATCAATATCGTACGTGTAGTGCAGTGAAGACATAACACTAGTCCTGATTTTCTGCTCTGTCCAACTGTTGTCGTTTCCGTGCGCCACTTCCACTGAAGGAAAAAAGGATTGATAAGAGTGTGACTTTTGAGTAGTAAGACGAAACCTACCCTGCAGAGTCCAGACCTCTTTTCTTGCCCGTACTGGCCTCTGAAAGAAACTGGTCCACCCCAAAGACATCCGACGTGTCCTTTTCAAATTGCACAGGACCCTCTCTAACTTCCTGATCATTCGCACCCTCAAATCCAACCTGGGGACGACCAAGACTGAATCGGTCATTATCCAGGGCTTTACCGATACCCTCATCTGTCCCACCTCCAAACGACTCCTCGTTACCTTGCTCGATGTTTCCGCGAGCTTTGTATATCGCCGCGGCAGCCGTCGATCCATGGAACAAGGGTTTGTCATACAAGTTGTACGATTCGTCATTGCCAAAATCGCCGGACAGAGATTCCTGGTTGAACAAACGAGAATCGAGCATGGATTCTTTCGACAGCGTCGGTTTTGCTAATCCAAGGGCAACCTTTTCCGAGATGTCCCGGTTTTGCTGACGCGCAAGCTGCTTGGCGCGCTGTTCCTGTCCCATGTTGCTCATCCTCATCTCGCGTTCTCGTTCACGTCTCTTTTCTCTCCTCATCTCATCACGAATTTTCGTCGCTTCCTCATCTTCTGCACTATCCTCTGATTCAGATCCAGACCCACGGTCAGAATCACTGTCGCTTCCGTACACAGCTAATGAAGATTTCAAAGCAGCTTGCGAAGCGGCTGTGGGCTTTGGAGCACTGCCATTTCGCTCCTCGCGCGCGCGTTGAGCAAGCATACGAAGGTTTTCTTCTTTTGAAGCCTTTTCTTTCTGGGCAAGTTTCTGCTGCATCAAGGACCGTTGACGGACCTCTTCTCGTGCATGACGATCAGCGACGAACAAAGCTTCTGAAAATTTGGCGAAATTATCGTTGATATGCACCTGGGAGATGACTCATAAGTAGAGTCCAATAATAGAGATTGAGTCTCACGTCTTGTAAACCTCGACCATCAGCAGCCAATCGCTTGTCTAATGGGATAGTGAAACCCTTGTTATTCTTCCAGTTTGATATACAGGGCGGAATCATCCACTCCTTCTGTTCAGCTACTGTAGCCTTCCTTGGTGGACTGCGAAGAACTGGAGGTGGTGGGCTAGGGGGACCTCTAGGTATCTTCTTGTGTTTAAAACGAGGTGGCTCGAGTGGATCCTCAACAATCTCGGACATTTTGATGATTCTCTGTTTAAGTCCATCTCCATTTTGTTGTCCTGGTGTGTAACGGATGAATGAAGTTTTGCCTTGACTATCTGGGACGTTCTTTGGCTGTGCCGCTTTTATTTTTCCGTTGACAAGTTTCTCGAGCGCAGCTCGAGTCTTGTCTGCTGTTGCCTGTACTTCATCCTCCGAAGGTCGTTCCATCTGACGATCAGAGTCATCAAGATCTTTGCGTTGAGCAAGCGGAACAAGATCCTTGAATTGAGACTGAATAATCTTGTCCGGCCGTTGTCCTTGGTGGGCAATAGCATCATAACGAACATTTCCTTCACTATCAACTTGGAGGGCAAGGGTATTTCCAGAAGATGCCTAAATAAGAGTTCAAAGGACAACAAAAGCAAACGAAAATGTTGCAACTTGCCTTCTTCCGGCCCATCTCAAGCGGATACTGAGCTACATGACATTCTGGAAAGGCACCTCCGTCACCTAACAGAGATAGGTCAAGAGTAGTCAGTACGCAGCACACGGACAAGCGCACCATAATCCTCTAGTTTTGAAGGTCTCCAACCCTTTCTCTGCCCATACGGAGGAACGGTAAACCTTGCAACTACTTGGTGAGAGGTAGGTTGAGTAAAGTGAGTGTAGTCGTCCTCTTCGTCTTCAGGAGAAGTATGCAAAGGCTTTGGTAAAGCACTAGAGCAACTGTCAGAAGGGATTGATAGCGAAAATTTGAAAGAAGACTGACGCAGCGAGGGCACTCATGATAGTTCGAGCTCAAGAATAAAGATCACGTAATCAAGACCGAACTCCAGATTCGAGTCCAAGTTCACCACAACCCGGGTCTAATATTACTGCTCTTTCTCCTTCCATTATGCTGGACCATTGCTCGATATCTCACAAAGGTGAACACACCTCCTTGTGCCAATAAGAACATTTCCGATGATTTTCCTGCAGGAGGAATTGTCTTATGGTCACGGTCGTTTACTCCGGAGGCTTCTCACATCGCATCTTCCGCGGCTTCTCCGGTCAACTCACTCATAAGGGAGGCACTGATTGAAAGCAGGACTACTGGTGAAAAGTATGAAAAGGATGGATATGCAGTGAAATGGACTTTCGTTAATGATCTAGAGTTGATATTCGTCGTATGTTTTTTTTCATTCGAATACCGACATTTCGTTTATTTTTCGAAATTCAGGTTGCGTACCAACGAATCCTCCAACTTACGTATGTTGATGAGCTGCTGGCAGCGATGAAGGCCCTTTTTGTCAAATTATTCCAACCGTTGCTTGCTACATTCGTCGCATCTTTGCATGCTGGTAGTGACGGCAAATCAGCTGCCGGCGTTGTCACCTCGTTGAACTTTGCTTCTGCATTTGAGGGCTGGGACAAATATTTTGAAGCGCTCTTGAAGAAACTAGAAGATAAAGCTGCACAGGTTGGCAATGCTTCGGCTTAAGAGCTCTGCCTATCTCACATGTACGTCTTCAGGAGCGCAAGTCTAGGCTTCGAGGTCCCATTCAGGCGCAGCCGGTCACAGAGTCCCCACCACTTTCGGACGACCAAAGCACGGGTAATGCGGTTCATATGTTCTTTTCCATTACGACATTCATCACCCACTCTAGAGCCTTCACAGTCGGAAGACACTGCACAAGACGAACGACAGATTGCACGAAATGTTCAAGCTCTCAAAGCTCGTCTACGAGGTCGCGGAGGCAGAAGAGGCGGAAGGCCTATCATGCGGTCGTTTGATTCTGGCAGCGGAAGAGATAGTATCAATAATTCGGAGTGCGTCAATTGGAACACTTCATTTACATTCTCTTATATATTTCAGCTCTGAGGCTGCTCCAAAGCGTAAAGCTACCAAGAAAGCTGGTCGCAAATGGGGAGATGAAGCACCAACCGAGGCAGACATGGATTCCCTTGATTACAGTACTGAAAAACCCGATGTTAATGGTCTCAGTTCCTCGAAAGATTTGCAATCACTTCTCGACGTGACGTCAATGGGCTCTCGCAATAAAGATGGTCTGTACGAAGTAAAAGATTGGGAATTTGACGTCCACAAAACGGTTTCTGCGGCTCTCAAAACCGCAGAAGTAGAATTAACCTCTACAGATTCGGGTTCTCTGGGAACCCTGGGTTCCCTATTTTCCAGATTGACCGGATCCAAAACGCTCACCGAGCAGGACCTTAAGCCTGTCCTGGACGCAATGAAGCAACATCTGATGAAGAAAAACGTCGCGAAGGAAATTGCAGATAAGGTGTGCGAAGGAGTAGGAGAGAGTTTGATTGGCAAAAAGGTTGGAGGATTTCAGAGTAAGCTTGAATTGATATTCATGATATTGTTTCTGATCCGAATACTAGCTACTAATAGTGCGGTTCGAATGGCCCTTTCCACCTCCATAACAAGAATCTTGACCCCTAAATCTTCAACGGATTTGTTGTTGTCCATCCGAACTAAACTGTCTTCTCCTCTCACATCGACACAGCAGCGCGTCCCATATACAATGACGTTTGTCGGCGTGAATGGCGTAGGCAAAAGCACTAACCTGTCTAAAGTCTGCTTCTGGCTCATTCAAAATGGCCTCCGAGTCCTCATTGCCGCGTGCGATACATTCAGAAGCGGTGCCGTCGAACAGCTACGAGTTCATGTTCGCAATCTCAGCGTGCTAGGAGTAGATGGAGCTGCTGATAGTAAAGGGCGAGTGGAGCTATTCGAGCGCGGATATGGAAAGGACGCTGCAGGTATTGCCAAGGAAGCCATCACATTCGGTAAAAAAATGATTGTCCTCTCCTTTATTTTCTGATTGTTGAGGTTTAATTCAGCGCGCGACAACGACTTTGACGTCGTGCTGATCGATACGGCTGGGCGTATGCAAGACAACGAGGTATGTGTATTCAGACAAAGTTTAGATGCAAACACTGAGACGTGATTGGTGTGCAGCCCCTCATGCGTGCTTTAGCTAAGGTTCGCTTGTCCCTGCTATTTTCGTGATCTTGGCAACCTCATCGCTCTCCCTCACTTCAGCTTGTGACAGTGAATAACCCAGACAAGATTATCTTCGTCGGTGAAGCTCTCGTTGGAAATGAAGCTGTTGATCAACTCAAAAAGTTTGATCGTGCGTTGCGTGACTTTTCGTCTGGAAGTGGTTCCGGAAAAGAAAGAGGTATAGATGGGGTGCTGGTCACCAAATGGGACACTGTTGATGACAAGGTACGATTCATTTTTCATTATAAAGCAGCGGTTCTTCCGTCTTTTTTGTTCATATACCCTTCTGATATCCCTCGCTCATCCTGTGATATCCACAGGTTGGGGCTGCTCTGTCAATGACCTACGTTACAGGACAGCCGATCCTATTCGTTGGCTGTGGCCAGGTAAGACCTCTCTTCAATATTGCAACATCCGCACCTAATATATTATTATGTAGACTTATACTGACTTGAGACAACTCAGAGTCTCGAATGTTGTACAAGCCATCCTCAGCGATTAACGTATGTTACCCGATGTATAGTACGCAATTTTTCTCAACAACATTGTAGTCGGTATTTATATCTATGTGCTTTCTCTTCATCTGCTATAAATCTGTATCATCATACAATGTGGATCGGCCTATGACTCAGGTAACAGTAAAATACGAGTCCGAAAATTGTGGTGTATACAACATACGTGTAAACAGTTCTACTGATTAGAGCGTATTTAACTCAAGTAAGAAGATATCCTACTACGATCTATATAATTCTTCCTCTGAATCATGCAGAGATCGTGGTATGCACAGGTGTGGTTGTCGAGTTACCAGATCCCCAATGCGTCCCTTAACCTTTGTACGCCCTCTCCACAGTTCAGTGCGGATGCATCGGATGTAGTAAGTGGAACGTGAAGGACGAAAATAGATTGAGCTCCTTCCTGTACTCATCATGTTACTCGTTATGTATTATAGCGGCCTCCTCTTCTACCTTGCATCCCAAGGGCGTCGTGCGTCGTCGTTAACTGCGGGATGAACATGAACGAAATGGACGTGATTGTCTGGCAGCTAGAAATAGTTTCAGTGTTTTCAGTCACTTGTTTGACTAATGGTACTCTTCACTCTTCACTCTTCAGTCCTTTGGCACCGAGGTTTAGTCTCAGTAGTTTCGGATTTATGGCAACAACAAACAAAAAACATACTCGAGTCTGATCCAGAAAATAGCCTGCTACAATGGTGGACATAGAAGATGCGCAACATAGTTGCATAGTTTAGGCACAACTTAAACTTTTATCCATCGCTCCTTCAAGTTGGCGGTTAGGTCTTGTACTCCCAAGTCTCTACGAAAAAACTTCGCCTATTGCCTATCACCTATCCCCGGAGGCTGATCTTGAAAACATGTACCACATTCCGTGTTGTCGCTTCCAGTTTCATTTTGTTTTTTTTTTCTTTCTGTGATTCAATACAAGCAAGCAACTATATCCAATTCCAACAAGGGTACAAATGGGATCAAAAGACAGACCAATGAGTGAATCGGTTTGTCCTTGGACGGCTCGTTGTCGAGGGATACGTTGCCGAAGAAGAGACATGTAGGAAGAAGTAATTCTGACTCGCTGACCAATCTTTCCGTCGATGGATGAATGATTGCCAGTAAGTACATGAAAAGGTTTTACACTTGTGGGTCGTTCCAGATGTGACAGGGGGTTATCCACATTGAACTCGTTATCTTGCAAATAGGTGATTACATTGAACACGTCCCTCAAAGTTCTGGGCACTGAAATCGGATATGTTGTCAAAATGACCAAATAGAAGACTGCGGCTTGCGTATCTTCTGTACTCCATTTCTGGAGTAAGCGAAGACCTTTACTTCTGTCCGTTTCGATTTTGAGCTCTTAAGTACCTTTTGCCCTGCGTTACTTCACCCTGCTCCATCGCATTCCTTGATGGTGCTGCATCATGGGTGAAAACTAGGCAATGGTCGGCATCTGGCTCTACACGTCCAGAAACGGCGAGGACGGTCTGAGTGCTTTTAGTGGTCGCTCCAGTCGTCAGGACTGTCGCTATATGACCCAGAAAATTGAGAGCGGGGTTCTCCTTGGGACCGGAGAGTGCTGAGCCATTTTCAGGCTGCAAGCCGTTGAGCCAGCCAGATAGAAGTAAGATAAGTATTTCCCTTCAACAAGAGTAAACGGGTCTCCGTTATGTGTGGAGCAATGAATATTACGTAACATTAGATGCAAGCTACATAAGCGCTTATCTAATCATACGGGAATTTCATCTTGAAAAAGCATTGGGTGTTGACATTCAATGTCAAGCGAGTCATACTGAACGCTGCTGTATCATGGTGAACGTTCAAGTGGGAGATTTGTGAACATCAACAGAAAATGTAAGTTCCTGCTTGACAAATCCCTCATGACTATCTATACTTTCCTTTTCAGTCGAACAATAGGCCAAGTTACGCGAGGAAATGATGGACATTGAAATAAATTCGCGTCTCCTGTATCCATTCCTTATCCCCATTAGAGAGGTTATATTCGACGCGTTTTGGGAACAAGACCAATATTGATACTTGTCCCTTTGGCCTGCAAGAATGAAATAATCCATGAAATAGACCGACGACGCGACGCAACGTCCATTCATCGCGCGCGTGAGCATGAAGTATCTCCCTTCTACCTTTCCTTTGGACATTTATCGCAAAAAGAAAGTCTTTGTAAAATTATTGGTATGTTCCTTCTTTCGCAACGTGTATAAATGCCGGTCCACAAAGACGCCCTTTTCTCAATATTTCGCTCGTGGCGAAATACATTCTACATCTAACATCGCCACCACGGTGACTTGCTCTTTGCTTTTCCCAGCACCACCAACACCATTAGACGCAACTACACATTTACCACTGCCGCGACGACTGCCACAGCTATTACGACTGACGACCTCATATACACGCTCGATTCAATACTCAACACAGGATGAGTACACCTACTGATATGACCTCGATGTCTCCATTGCCTTTGTCCAATGAAAGCCTTCCTACACAGCTTGAATCTGGAAGTTCGCCTACTGTCCTATCGTCCTCCCTCCCTTATCCGGACCCCTTCTCTTTGAATATCTCCTCAGGACAAAAGAAAAAGTCACATGCCCGAAAGCAACCAGCGGGACATATTCCTCGTCCCCGGAATGCTTTTATCCTTTTTAGGTGTGACTTCGTCCGCCAAAAAAAGGTTCCGGACCACCTTGAAGCAAATCATCGAAATATTTCTCGCATCGTCGGATCCGTTTGGAAGAAAATGAGCGCTAGTCAGAAAGCTCCCTGGATCGCGATGGCAAATACAGAAAAGAAGAACCACGCTGAAGCGCACCCAGGATACAAATATCATCCCGGGTACGAAAGCAGAGGTCGAGAAGCGCGAATCAGAAAAAATATTCAGTCCCCCGCTGAAGGCGTAAGTCCTGCTCGGACTCCCTCTCCTTCCTTTACGCCTCCATTAGCGCCTTTGAGGCGCTCTTCTTCGTGTCCTCCTCCTGGTGCCTTTCCAGTGCTAGGCAACTCTTCCCTCGGCCTAACACAGGCCAAAATGCTGGGCATTTCTGCCCCGTCAATGACGAAAGATGATCTTGCTCGTCGTCCCAGTCGAACGATCATGTATCAATCTACAGCGCCTCTCTTCCCGTTCGGTCATCAGCCTACTGACCCGACCCCCGCATCAACTGGCAACGGACTTTCATCAGCCCAATGGTGGGCAACTGATCCAGGCAGCGGTTCCCCGTTGACTACTGGGCCATATACTATCGCTCCTCCTGGAGATGCTCCAGGCTGGGACGCTGCCCCTACCAAAGCAGATACTTGGTATCCATGGTCTGAGGGAAACGTGGGTCCGCACACGATAGGACATATGGACGTAAGTTCTTCAACTTTTGGAATTGGAACTCATATGCTAAAGCTCATATGCGGTTTATAGCTCTGCAGCACGAATGACCTGAATTCAAACTTCACAAACCTTGCTTCCCCGTGGAATGTTCCTACATTCACGAATCCCTTTGGATCCGGGTCCGGTACGACCTCAAATGATCGTTCTCAGATCCTTTCCTGGAATTTGAATCACCCTGTTGGCAATATTGTTGACCAAGGTCCTATGTCTGTGGAAGCACAGGTTCCTGCCTTACCTTCGATCGCTTTTGATGCCGCTGACCACGCTCAGCATACGGGTCCATCAGGAGCGTATAGCATAAATGATCTGGATAACTTGTTCAAAACTCGGATGTCATTAATCGAAACCGATACAGGATTTCCTAAACCAGAGCAGGCCCCCACAGATCAACCTCAATTCTACTGGGGAACGCAAGATCTCGGTACAGATGAAGATCGTGATCTTCTACCGATCCTGTATCTGAGGGATGAGAACGGCCTCTATTACAATCCCTTGGATGAGGCTCACAAAGCAGCAGGCGAAGGAAAGGGGGCGTCGGAAAGCACTCACCCTACGAGTGGCTCAGCGTATTCGAGCAACGAGGCGAACCAGTTTCCCACCACCGCTGAAGTCCACAAAGAGAAACCCCGAAAGGAACGACGAGTTCGAAAGTCCAGAGTCACGCCTTTGCTCACATCCTACTCACCATCTACCTCTTCATTGAGTAGTTCCGAATTTCTCCCTCTATCTGCCCTTCCTCGTCCCTTGCTCTCATCAGAAGATCTCAAGCGCTTGTCAGAAAATGCTGGCCTGTATGGTAATGAGCGCGTCACCCCCGAAAAGTATCTGAAGTTACGCGCGAGCATCACCGAGCATTATCTCAAAAAGATCTCGGCTTTGAAGAAAGAATCTCAACGGCCGGAAATTCCTCACTCTCAAGAGACAATCGACCACGACCACGACGCTCAAGCTAGCGCATCCCCCGCCTTCCAAGGCGACGCATCTGCTCTGGACAGAGATCTGTTGATGTTTTATCAGTAGTCTCGCTATCTCGATTGCAGTGGCTGAACACAGATAGACAAATCAGAACACGGCTGGATGCATCCATTATCAGATAGGAAAGGCATCTTTCCAGTATCCATTGCCCCAATCTTGTCAAACACGACGGATATGTACTTTGTTCACAGCATATACATAGGACGGAAATATTTACACATGTACAACCTTAATGACCATAATATTTGACTCGAATTATGATCGAGGTCGGAAAAAGAAGCATGGAAACTCGAAGCTTATGGAGCAGTGAATCATACCATGTACATATCGCTACGAGATCAAAGCGGTGTCATGCTGCTGAGCTTCCCTGGGGATGGGTAAAAATAATTTCCCTGCGTGAACGCTGGAGGCCCGGCCGCGGCGGCTCCATGAGCATCATACGAAACAGAAGCAGAGTATTGACTCGTAGCCAGATTTCTAGCAAGCTGTGACGTCGAGTTGAATGACTCTGCGTGACCGGAACCAGGTGTGGATCCCGGAGCAACCATTAACGTACGTCCTGACATGAATTCGGCGGAAGGTGCGGTGTGAAGTCTTCGACGACGTTGCATGTAGTAGATGATACCCAGGACGATCATTGCGACAAGAACGAGCCCTCCAATAGCCCCGCCTGTGATAGCTCCTGCGTTGACCCTGGTTTGCGATAGAGCGGAGCTAGTTTTACTAGCGGCTGAAGTTGCGCTATTGGGGACAACAGATACAGAGGGTAATATGGATTGTCCCGCTGAGCTAGCAGATATGGGTGAAGAGGAAAAGGGATCGCCAGATGAGCCAGGGCCGGGACTGACAGTGATGGCGGATGAAGAGGTCGGATTGGAGGATGATATAATAGCACCAACTGGATAACTTGGCAAAGAGGAGGAGGAAGTGACTGTCTCAGCGTGATGCCTATACTGTAGTTGACCAGAAAAAGGACTATGACCCATCGTATTTTTCTCCTGCATATATTTTTAAAGAGAAAATTCTTCTGATAGTTGTGTCGATGGGCCTACCACTATGCTTTGACCAGCAAGAGAGCTCGGGGGAATAGAGAAAAAACCGATGTGACCAGCACGAACCGGATATTAGAAGAAGAAATTAATTTTTAAGCCTAGACAGCAGGCTACAGCGCAGGGAAGAAGAATTGAAAATTGTGGACAGCATGTACTAATTTCAGGGTCAAAGATATCGATGAAGGATGACAACATGCTGACTTGATGCTTTCTACAATCAATGATCTCCGGATCAGGCTTTGCCGCTTGCTTAGTCATACTCCTCACGTACGCGATTAAGACTTGTTTGCTGCGACTGTTTTATGCAAACATTTCAACGTCGCGCTTTCTCTTCTACCGCTATCAGACGAGCGATGAAAATTGTACCAGTACCAGTCCGACAAGACAACTATGCCTATCTTCTCATTGACGAAATCTCAAAGAAAGCTGCTGCGGTAGACCCTTTCGATGTAGACAAAGTCGTAGCGGCTGCAGAGAACCTTGGTATGTGAGAATTCCTTCCGCGAGCGTTCTGGGATGCGAGCTATCCTAATGCGAGCTCTAGGCGTTCAACTCGTGGCTGGTATCACTACTCATCATCATTTCGATCACAGTGGAGGAAACAAGGTACTTACCGCCTCTACTTCCCGTCCTTGTCATTTATCCATCTATCGTTGCGTAGGAATTCGTATGTGGTTTTGTTACGATGCAGCTCCGGGAAGGAGTTGAACCAGTGCTTCACTTAGGTTTCGAGGTTCCCTGGTGTACCCATCTATGGCGGTAGTGACAAAATACCTGCATTAACGAACTTGGTGAAGGACCAAGACGAATTCACACTTGGTGATATCCACGTTAAGTACGAGCCTATTATTTGAATGCCCAGCTTCCTTCAAGGTAATGAACCAAACTTTAGGTGTTTAGCGACTCCGTGTCATACTCAAGATTCAATTTGCTACCATGTTACTCATGCCGTCAACAAAGGTCATCCTGGAGGCGTTTTTACTGGTGACACACTCTTCATCGCTGGATGCGGTCGTTTCTTTGAAGGCGTTGGAGCAGAAATGGATGCAGCGTTATCCTACCTGGGAACTCTTCCTTCTAGTACGATCGTCTATAATGGTCACGAATACACCGATGGGAACGTTGCGTTTGCCAAAACCATCGAACCAGAAAACAAGGCCTTAGCAAAACTCGATGAGCTGGTCAAGAACAACAAATCCACTGCTGGACTGACGACCATAGGAGAAGAGAAAGAGTGGAATGTATTCATGCGTCTTAGTAACGCCACAGTTAGGTCAGTTTGGATTCACCCGGGTATTTGTGTTGTCCCTAAACGCTGACTGGTCTCACTAGGAAATCTGCTGAGGTCTCCCCTGATGCATCTGCCAGCGCAGTCATGGATGCTCTGAGAGAGAGAAAGAACAACTTCAGAGGGTAGGCACCTGCCAGTGAACAGCTTTTCGTTCAAAAAATTCAAATGTAGGTTCAAAACATACCATGTACAGTGTTAAACGTGTACCATCTTACATTGTACTTGTATTCCAGTATTTGGAACAGCTATCCATCTCACAGAACACACAAACGGAAACACGAAAACAAGTCCATATCTAGCATTCAAATGATATACAGTCGGAGAAAAACCGAAAAGCAGAACGAAGATGACCAGCTGATTCATATAGTATGATTAAAGAAGCATAACTCCGATAAGCTCTAATGTTACTCATGAGATGGTCTAGAATGTTTTCGCGAGACAGAAAGAACCTCACCAACTCGAATTTGTTTAAAGCCGAGATTTAACTGAATCCAACGGCTTTGAGGACAGCCGAGCGCGCGTACGGGATATACGAGATTGAGTACCACGTATATGCAAGGTATTCAATGATGACGAAGACTGCGCGCAGAGAGGGAAATTAGCTGAGTTGTCAAGCGGAAATCCAGAAAAGTAAATGCGACGTACTGATACAAAGAACCTATTGATTTATGAGAATTCGTAGTGATCAGGGCATTTAGGAGCAAAACACGTACATCGCTACGTATAACAAATGCCCCCACAAATACAAGGCCTATAGAACCTAAGAACACAAGCGTCGCGACTATTCGTACAGGTTTGAACATCTATGGATATGGTATTAGTTCCTGTCACTATCGCTGTAGTCGAATGCTCACGAGCTTCAACTGGGTACCAAACTGTCCAGCCGATGTGAGCGTCAAATATGCTAACAAGTAAAGAAGAAGCGTACGCCGATTAAAAATCCAGTCCCAGCAAGAGAGATGACAGTTCCTAAAGCATAGAGTATCGCGAACAGGGCAAGTTGAGCCAAGAACAGAACGATAGAGCCCAAGATACTGAGCACAAAGCCGATAGCTAAGCTGTAGATAGAAGGATATTAGTTAAACTTGATCAATTAGCCGGACGAGCAGGACGTACCAGCCAATGAATCCATACAGTCTCGTAGTCCTCGACAACCCTAAAAACTTGAACGCCGAGTCTCCTTCAAAAAACTGCGTCTCTGGAATCCCTATGCCTGCGGATTCAAGATTCAACCAGCCTTTGCTTGCCATGATTTACTCGATTGCAGTATGAGTACTTTTGTTGGGAGGAAAACGGGTGTTTTAGTTGTGTGATACGTATATGTCGAGGGTCTGTATTTCGAAAAGAATAAGTTCTTTCTCTTCCGCAGTTTCTGAGAAGTGGGTGGCGTGCTGTGCCAGCAGCGGTTCAGATACGATGATAGTGTTCACAAGGAAAGAAAGCGAAGGCTGTGGTGTTGGCGTCTGTCGGGGTTGTTTTGGAATGTGTGGGGCGCTTATGGTAGGCGCTCTGGAACGAAATCTGAGCCTCAGCTCTGGGTTCCTATGGATACATCGAAGAGAAGCCTCCGAATCAGATTGCTTCTCATTCAAAGGCTCTTGGGAAACCACATGTCAGGCCTGTACATAGATGAGGTGGGGATGAGTCCTAGTAGCTGGGTATATGAGGGTCTCTAATTCCTGACCATTCAATCTGATCACACTAGATTTGTTCTCTGTTCCGAGCTGCGGAGCTTCTCTCGCAAAGTTCAGATTTATCAGTGCCATAAGTCAACGTTTGTGGACGGATCTCCAATAGCTTCAGTTCCATATCGTAGGTAATCTATTTACATCTGGGTCAGTAAAAATCCCCGCCTGGCTCGTGTTTGGTTCTCGATTGCGGTAAGTCATTTGCATGCCTATTACCTATTACTTTAATGGTAAAACTATTTCCCAGCAACAATTTTTGTTAGCAATAACAACGATTCACAATCTAGAGGCTCACAGTGTCAACTGGTTGTGGCACTGCTTACAGTGCTAGAGGCCCATCATATCAAGTCCACCAATACGGACTTGAATACGCTCTCTTTAGTTCCTACTGGTTCCGCGTTTTTAGAAACACTTCTCCTGATCCTTGGTTAGAAGAACAAAAATAAGATGTGCTTCCTTCAGAAAGGACAAGACAATTCTGTGCCTTCCGCGAAACTTACGCACGTAAATAACGTTGCGTCATGGCCCTGAATAAATTGGAATCAGCCATTGTATGTATGTAGGTGGCTTACAAATAACCTACAACATAATTCGTTGAGCTGCTTTCAATCAAGTATGTACTTAAGTCAGTTCTATGGCATACACGACGAACTCCTTGGCCTCCGCGCAGCCAGAAAGTTTTCGCGTTCAAGAATCTGAGGTACACTTCAGCGCCACTTCAGCTCCGAAGGACAACTGTTCCGCCTCACTGCCGTATGCGTTTTCCTGTATTTTCCTCAACTGAAACAATATATTCATATCGATGTTTGATATCGGTCCATCGGAGCCTCTAGAGCGTAGACGTTTGCCACTGCAACTTTCCCAGTGTTCCTGTTCGCAGTTGGTGGATATTTTCTATAATTATACGTTTATGTATGCAGCAACTTTGTTGAGGAAGCTATATTTTCAGGACCTCGGATTGCTCGAAAATAAAACCAGGGCTGGAGATATCTGTAAATCTTGCTACATAGCCACTATCCGGCGGCAATGGCCGAAAAAATCCCAAGCGCCTCGTGGTTTGCTCGTGTTAGAAGTCGTGTTGGCCTGAGTTTCTCCAAAAGTTGGCAAGGTCTATCGTTATCCACCGTCTTCTCATCTTGCTCCCGGAGCTTAATGGATAATCGACAGAACTCTTCTATCCACGAACTCTTTTCCCGTGGCTCGACACCGCCAATGCAGCAGCCAGCTCAGCCTCAGCAGTTCCAGCTTCCTGTACAGGGCCCTCATCTTCCTCATATTTCTCCAGGCCACCAGATAGACACACTATTCCAGCAGCTATCTGCTCCTGCGCCTGACGAGCGCTATTCTGCTGATAGTCTTGATAATTCTATACTAGAAGCACCAGTTAAGTCCCTTACCGACGAGCCTGTATCTTCTAGTATCTCTACTTCCAACATCAGTGTTCCCCATTCTTCTGCTGCGGACAGACAAAGTGCTTTATTAAACCTACTCAGTGGTGCTACGGGTGCTACAGTCGCCCAGAGCAACGTCGGGAACGTTGGAGCTGGTTCTCAGCAGCCACCACAAATTCCTACTCCGCCCGGATCTGCGCCTACGCATAACGAGGCTCAGGGAAAGTTTCTGCTTGAACAACTCATGACAGGGTGAGTTATCATTTGATCTGGGAAAACAACCGGCCTTTGATCATTGATAATCTTCATGTGTATCTTATTGTTGTTTTAGACAACCTACAAGATCTAGTTATTCTGGCTCTCAACAAAGCTCAATTCCTGATACTTCCTCTGCGCCTCCGTATTCCGGCGAAAGCGATTTCCGGCCTTATGCGCAACATGATCCTGCAGTTGAACATGCCCGTAGCGTGCAGGCTTCCCAGCAGCCGAATTACCAACCCTACCAAGCGCCTTATCCTGCACCCATTTCTCAGCCACAAAATCGCCAGCCTTCCCCTCCTAAATCCATGTTCGACTTCATTTCTCCGTTCGACGCCTTGACAGGATCCGGGTCATTGAAAAAGAAGTCCCAACCGCCTCCGAGCGTTTCGAGTACTAATGATGATTCTGGCTCATGGACTGCAGTTTCCGGCCCAGATCCGAAACGTCAATCTGTGGACAATTTGCTTGAAACTCTGGCCAGAGCTCACGTCTCTCCACCATCGCAACCTCAACCTCAACCTGCGCTTCATACTGGAGGACAGTTTGATCCGTACAATGAGTACAGCTATTCGGAACAGATGCAGATCCAGGTCCCAGCCCCTCCACTTCCGCAAAAGCAGACTACAGGAGCTCCGAATCGAGCGGCATCTCCTCCTCGTCGACCATCTCCTTCCAAGACACAAGCTCAACGTAATCGTCCTTTTGAATCTCCTGCCAGCCAACAAGGGTCTACTGCCAATAACAATACGAACGTCAACAATCGCAGAGACAAGGAAAGCTCGCCTGTTCCTGGCTTGACTTCGAGAGGAAGTATACGTGGTGGTAAAGGAAGGAACATCGCTCGTAATAACACTGTCAACAGTCCTGGGTGCGTAATGACGTTGGAACTCTTTCTATTGTACTATCCTCATGGTATTCCAGACCTCAAACCCACAACGTTATATTTGATGTCTCGCAACCACTGCACGAGATACAAGCTCCTCGCGATTACGTCAAAGATACGCCGATTGCGTTGGTCAAGCAGGACCCAGTGTTCCTCCCGGGTTCGACCATTGGTGCAACTCACTGGGTAGCTTATGCAATGACTAAGGGTATGTGCGCTGCTTTTCGTCGTCAATACCGTCTGATGTCATCTTAGGTCGTCTGCGTATCATCTCAAGGGCAAGCGGGGACCGTACTCTACTACAACTTCCGCCTGTGTTTTCTCCGTCATCAAGTGTCATTGATATGGCTGCGTACGGGAACAGGCTTGCTGGGGTCACCATGGACGGAGGCTTCGTTGTTTGGGAGTTCCCGGACATCATCACTGATGACACTCCGTATGTTTTTATTTTAACCCGCTATCATCAGGATAGGATATAACCATAGTTCTCAGTGCGCAAATACTTCTGTGTATCGGGCCTTCAAGTCATCAACAGAGTGCATTGACAATGGTCAAATGGCATCCCAAGGACCAGGACACGCTGGCAGTGGCCTCTGAATCCCAACTATGTTTGATAGATCTGGCCAACGCGCCAGCGCTTCGAGGCCAGGTATTGACGCAGGCTGATCTTCAGCACATTGGACAAACTTTTTCAATGACATCTGTGAGTTCATCATATGTACAATTGACAAATAAGCTAAAAGATTCCAAAGCCTCTTGTTGCGTTCGACTTCGATGTTTTACACTACGCAATTGCCACTCTCAGTGCCGACTCTACCCTCACCATTTGGAACATTCAAGATCAAGTCCCGTACTCTACTCACAAGGTTCGTGGAGAGGATTACCCTTCTTCACTTACCTTTGTTGAAGGAGGTATTGTGGTGGGGAGGAAATGTGGGACTATCTTCCAATTGCTTTCGATGACAGACAAAGTCGTGCTTTCCACAGTCAAATTCAGTAACGGTTCGTCCGAGGACGCTGATATGTTCGGTCACGCTTGCTACGATTCTCGAGTCCAGACATTGTGGGTAGCCAACTCCCGTCGAGAGAGTATGATTGGATTACGGATCAATCTTGAGACCGTCACTGTGAATGGCGAGGAAGCCATCCGAGGCTGTTTCGAGCAGGTGCTCGAATTTAGTGGAACTAAAGCTGCCATGCATTTCGTCATCCTTACCGCAGACTCCGACCCAAATGGAGACGAAGCATACGCTGCGTGTGTGGCGAGTAAAGTTAGCCCGGGCGAGCTTGCTCTCGCTGCATTCGCCGTACATTCTAGCGGTGTCGATCAGATCCTCATTAGGAAGGAATGGTACGAAAATGCATTGATAACCGCGCAAGCCAAACTTCCTCTGTATGTCACGTCTCCGCAGATACCCGCTCAGCAGTCTGTACAACCAGAGGTATTGACAAACGATCGAACTCAACAACAAAAGACTGCTGTGCAGAACCCGCCCAGTCCTCATCCTGCTCCGCTGGTTCAGGAGCCAGCGAAAAATCAATCACGGCCTGCAGCGCAGCAGCCTCCTAGCCCACCGCATGTTGCAAGCCAACCTAATCCGCCCCCTCCAGTTCGGGCAAGGACTCCGCCTTACGAGGATAATGAAGCTGACGTTGCTCGGGAGGAGGCCCGGCCTGAGCCCAAGGGTCGAGGAAAGAAAAATGTCAATTGGAAGGAGAGGGAGAGGGAGAGGGAAGAAAGCGTTGGCGGCAAGGACAAGAATAACTCGAAAGCAGCTGATGCCGCAATCATCAACGAGTCAGTGTTAGGACAAGCGCTCAGCAAAGAGATCAAGAAGACGGAGGAGAACCTTCACACGCGGATTTCACGTCTTCTTACCAAGGAGATGGACAAACAAAGTAATTGCTTGGTGCTCATTTATGCTCCTATCTCTGATTGCTTTCTTATTACTAGACCAGCGGTTTGAGGATGCTCGAATTCATGAGCAAGAGGCCGATTTTGCTCGCCAAGAGAAAATCTTGAAACTCATTTCTTCTGAGCTTACCAGGAATACAACAAGAGTTGTCGAAGTAGCCGTGAAGAATGAGGTACAGACCTCGGTGCTTCCCTCGCTTGAGGCTATTACGAGGAAGGAAGTCAAAGATGCATTGAATGATCAAGTTGGACGTGGTTTGGTCGATGTTATCAGCCAGGTACGTTCGTGCCATCTTTTCCAGCAGTCATTACTCATTTGCCTCTTTTGTTCAGAGAATACCCGTGGAAATGGAGAAGCTGCTCACTCGACCTGATATTAGTGGACACTACTCTCATATCCTGTCGTCTCAACTCACTCCTATGATTGAGCGTCACATTAAAGATGCTGTCAACAAAACGTTGATACCGCTCTACTCTCAACAATCGAGTGCTATGCATCAAGAGTTGGTCCGCGAGTTGAGGAATGAATTGCACTCGTTCAAGAATGAAATGACCAGCTGGCAGAGTGAAATGATTAGGAACCAAGATGTACGAAAAATTCCAAGATATTTATTAACAGTCTCCTTGACCCATTTTGTTCTAGTCATCTATTCGTGAACTCGAAAGGAATGTGAGAGCCTTATCCGATCAGGTGAAATTCATGAGCATGAACCTCACTGGCTCTGCCCTTCACCAAATCCAACACCAGCAACCTGGTCATGGATCTCCCGCATCAAGCGTATCTCAACAAAGCGGTCTGACCCAAATGAATCAGCCACCTACGAACCACAGACAGGCCAGCCTGCAATCTATTCAATCTTCGACTTCTCAGTTGCCCCCTCAATTGCCCTCCCAACTTTCCTTGCAACAAATACCTCCGCAGCTGCCGCCTTCGTATTCAATGGGAAGTCAAGGCAGCTCATATCCTCCTCCTCCTCCTCCTCAGCCTACTCAACCTCAGCCACAATGGTACAACCGTCCAATTGCTGCGCCACAAGCTTCTCATCCAGCTGTCCCGCCTCCCCCTGCACATCCGCCAAGTCAGAGTTCACCTTCCATCCCACCTGATCAGTGGGATGAGATGTATCTGGGCGTTTTACACACGCAAGATACGAACAAGCTGAAAGACCTCATAACATCCACGGATCCGGAGCTTATCATACCATTAAATGGAACACCTCTGGTCTCACAGGCGGTCATCTTGACACTTGTTCATCGGGTGAGCGATTTTTATTGATTTTATCTTCATCCGCGCTGATCGTTATTGATTTTAGTTATCCTCCATCATTGGAGAGACTAACGCGAGTGAGGAGATTTTCAGAACATCCCTGTGGTGGTTACAGAGACTAGTATCGATATTACATCCAGAGGTACGAGATCTTGGAATGCTCCCAAACTGTTTTTGGTAAATTCTAACAATCATGTGTTGCGTTTTTCAAGGACAAATTGATTACTGATTTTATTCCTCGCCTCATTCCGAATGTACAGGTCTCACTCAATACGACCAAGCAACGTCTTACGATACCTATCCCTGGAGTTCCTCCCACTGTTGATGTCGCGCGGACGATATCTGACATACAGGAAACTTTGAGGAGAAAGGTAGCACTCTCTTGAATGAATATTTCTTTGAAGGTGTTTATACCGTATCTTGCAAATTTCCGTGAATTGTATTTATTCTGTTCATACTTGTAAGGTTTTTTTCATTTTTTTTCAATTGTTGTTGCTGTCATTCACTGGAGGAGTTTTTATTTTTGCTCTGTATTTCGTTTCAATATGCACATATACTTGGTCCACATTGTAGTTTGTCAGTTTTTCAATTACTCTTGCGTTCATGTCGGATTCTGTCTGAACAAAGCGTCTTATTATTCATATGATCAGCGGCTGTGCGAATATCAGACCGTCCCGGACACCCGTACCAAGCCTACACGTTTCGGACTATCCTTCAGCCGCCGGGCGATTTGGAAATTAGCGAAGTTTTCTCTCTTACTCTTTGACCGTCACCATCTATAAGAGAGCTCAGTCAACCTATCTCCAAGTTTCCTTCTTTCTTTATTTTTTTTTTGCTATTCTGTTATATATAAAAGATGCCATACTCTCTGGACGGCTTAAACCTCATTTATACGCATCAACCAGCTACTGATAACAACGACCTGTTATCTGGAGCTCCCCAATCTGATCTTTCTCTCGAAATTTGGGACAGACTTCCCTTCAACTTGGATGATGGACAGGAACAAAGCTTATCGGAGGAGAAACCAGAGCAAAAAAAGAACAATGAAGGACGGGAAGAGGAGCAACGCTCTGTAGAACAACAAAGCTCTGCCTTCCCTGTTTTCAATGGTAATGGGTGGGGACAGAATCCTCAAACACCTAGCCAAGCTCAACCTCCATTCGCACCGGTGCTACCAGGCAATGTTGATGCTATCCAGCTTCTTCTGTCTACCCTAATCCAACAGCAACAGCAAGCACCGCAGCTGGGAAATTTGTCCCTTGCCCAGCTCATGGCCCAGCAGCCGTCTCTGGGTCTTCCCCCTAGCTTCCTCACTACGGCCGCTTCATCGTCACCTGCTTCTGCTTCTACTTCTGCACGCACGTCTCAGGCATCGTCCATGAGGCGCTCTGCTCCAGAAGATAACTCAGCCTCCCCTCCTGCGAAGCGTGCTCGTTCTCGTAAACCATCGGTTTCTGTCTCCTCACCCGAGACCCCTGTTGAATACACAGCGTCGCCAGAAATCGGTTCTGCCACGACCACTCCTCTTTCGACTTCTGAGGATAAACGCCGGAGAAACACTGCCGCGAGTGCTCGGTTCCGGCAGAAGAAGAAAGAACGTGAGGCAGCGTTGGAGACAAAGGCAAAGGAGTTGCAGGATCAGGTCACTGGGCTCGAGAAAGAATGCGAAACGCTCAGGAGAGAAAATAATTGGTTAAAGGGTTTGGTCGTTGGAGTGACTGGTGCAGGTGCTGCTCAGAACTCACAGGCAGCGACTAACTAGTCGAATATGAGAGACTGAACGTAAGCTTTCCTGGTCCCCATGTTTTTTTCCTGGCCTTGACTCATTTTTATTCAGAATGTACGAAGCAATATATTATTATTACACAATCTTCATTAACAGTTGTTGTATATGGTGATAGTAAATCATCTCCCCTAGGTTATGGCCATGGTCTTCAAAGACTGGTCAGTCGGTTCATGTCATTTCTTTCTTAGCTCATTCGTATGCCTCTGTATGCTTCTTCTCCAAGTTTATCAATTAGCTCCACATCCTCTACATATGTACACCAAACGCGGTTGTCACCTCCACCCCCTGCAAGGCACTCAGGTTGCGGGCCAGAGTAGCTGTTTGGTCTTCTGTGTTCCTTACCATACGATCGTGTGTGTTTTTTAAAAAGGTTGCAGCAAATCATCTTCGCATTAGGCCTTTCGTTCTCAATTTCTCTGCATCTGATCAGAAAACGAACAGATGGTGCATGCGACAAATTTGAAGCTCCAACAGGTTGAGCAGCTTGATTTGAAGCACACCTAACATCCGAGTTCCTTCCTAAGCGCTAAATGAGGCGCGCTTCAGAACGTGATCTGTGGCTGTGTGGCGTATATTTTCTCATTTTCTCGTGCCTCACTTCATACCAATACTTATCTACATATACAACCGGATTTCGTAAACTTTTGGGCTTCCAGGTACGTGTATCTTTATGTATGCTGAACATAAGTATCTGCAACTCCCAATGTCCAGACGATGCCTGCTGATGATTCAATTATGGTGGAACCGGCTGCGAAATCGTCTGCAGCGATGAATCTACGTGTTGACGCGTTCACAACTAAACAAAACGCGTCAATTCATGAAGTTGAAGAGTTGGAAATTGATGAGGAAGTCGAAGAAGATGACGGCGTGTCGTCTTCCACGTCCGAGGGTGATGATCTTCGAGAGGACCTTGAGAAAGTGCTAGAAGGAGACTTCAATTTCAAAGGCTCCTATGCACACTCTTCTCTGTTTTCGGACGCCCCTAATCCTGTCCTTAACGTCACCGGTGTTGGCCTGATAGGTCTCCCGCTGAGCCCTCGCGATGCTCAGTTAATCATATCATCTGCAACGCAGGCCCCGTTCGGGCATGGCACCGAGACCAAGGTCGATACGAACGTGAGGCACACATGGGAAATTGAACCAGCAAGGGTAAGCTTTGGAAATGTGGCCTGGCAAGCGTGGTTGAAGGAAACCGTGGTCAAGAGTGTTGTAACAGCACTTGGGGTCCCAGTTTTGGAAACACTACCAAGATGTGAATTATACAAGCTATTGCTTTACGAACAAGGCTCGCAGTAAGTTGTTCAAGTCTTTCATTACCCGGAAGGTGTATTGATTCGTATTCCAGCTTTTTACCGCATCAGGAGTGAGTTTATCATTTTTAATGTTTTCATCCCCTCCAAGACTCATATCCCTTTGATAGTACGGTCAAAGCCCAAAACATGTTTGCCACCATTATCGTCGTGCTCCCATCTCCATATACCGGCGGGCAAGTCCACATCTCACATTCCTCTTCCAAACAAATCTTCTCCTTTGACTCTAATTCTCTCCTCTCAACTGCTGTTATGGCCTGGTATACCGATGTTCAGCACGAGGTAAAACCAATAACCTCTGGCTATCGTCTCGCTCTCTCCTACAATCTCATTCACGTCACTCCCGGTCTCCCGCCTCCCATCCTCCCAAACATGCAATCCTCTGTTGCGTCGCTCCGCCGAGTCTTGAAAAAGTGGCGAGCACAAAAATACCCAGACGAGCAGAATATGGTGGGGCATATTCTCAGTCACCAATATAGTCCTGCGGGACTGTGTATGGGGTTCAAAGCGCTCAAAGGACAAGATTCATACCTAGTCGCACAGCTCATGCCTCTTGCGGCCGAACAAGACTTTTTTGTCGGACTCGCAAATTTTACGTGTCACGAAACTGGGACAGCGGATGGTGATGGGGGCTATTCTAGTTATTACAAACGTAGACGGGGCTACGGGGGGTATGGTAGGTATAGGGACGATGATTATGAAGACGACGACGACGATGAGGAGGTGCCGGGTATGGAGGAGGTCCTTGACACAACGATTACAGTGAAAAATCTTGTTGATATGGAGGGAAACAAACCCGCAGGAGATAACGAGATCCCGTTCGATTGGGAAGATTTGGTGCAGCAGGATCCTTTCGAAGATGCTGTCCCCGATGTCGAACAGTATGAGGGATACATGGGCAATGTAAGCCATTGTTCATGCACGGCTGTCTTCCTATAACCTGAATTGTTGTTTTCATGTAGTACTCTGGGGAAGTCGAACACTGTCAGCTATGATGCATTCTGTTGAAACTCTATCATGGCATTTATCATTGATTTTTTAGGGTACAAACGCACCATTCTCATCATTGCAACTAAAGAAACTGCACACAACATCCTATACGCCGCTTCTTATGCTTTAGAAAATCTACGTCGCGCCTCACTCGAAAGACCTGGAAATCCATCTTCAGAAGATTTATCATTTGCCAATATGCTTGTCAACAATCCAGAAAAATCACCCGCGGCGCTCGTTCAAGTAGCGCGTTACGCTGTATCGTGGAATGATCTGACACTGTGGATGAGGGTTCTCAGAGCTAGCTATTGGGGGCATCTTCCAGTCGATGAGCTCGTGGCGGGCTGGAAGGCCTTTTCTTTCAATCGCGTTAGCAGCAGGTGACTACCGTTTAGATCAACTTGAGCGCGAAGGAGTTGACTTTTGAAAATTAGTTTTGAACAATTGATTAGGAAAGCCTCACCAATTTCGCATGGAATTTCTTTTGTTCAGGAGCTTGTTGAGAGCGGGCCTCTGGAAGATCGACAGCTCGCTCAAGGTTGGTCCGCGCAGCTGGTTTCGTCGCTGTTGACAACTGTAGAGGCTCCTACAGTCCAAGACGTACCCCTTTTCATCGAGACGACCAAGAAGCAGGGTTTATCGTATATCACGAACACGTGAGTTTCGTACTTGCACGAAGGACTTTCGCTCATGACCTTCATAGCTTGATTCCTCGATTAGAGAAGAACCCCAGTCTGCATGATTTTTGGGTAGCCTTGATCAAGGAATTGGAGTCAAATCGGGCTTCTTTGGTTATGTCTCCGGAAGGGTCTGCCAATCAGGATGGTAGTGCTCAAACAGAGTACGAAAATACGATAAAGCAATGCGTGGACATTGTCGTGCGCAACTGGGAAGGCGGTATTTCCGAATCGCAACCTTCAATCCCAGCGCCATACTCTAGATACAAACCTCCACCCGCGGTCACTCACACAACACGCGTCATTCAGATATTGGATCTTTGCATTGATGTGGACGTTCTGGATCCATGCAAAGACTTGCTTGGGCTTCTTGTGAAGAGGAACTTTCCGAATTCAGACAATTTCCAGACGCTGTATAGTCCTGTGCTCACACATATTCGACAGAAGCTTTTGGACAAAAACAACTTGGCCGTTTTGAGTTCAGACACTTTTTCTGAATTTATTGAACTCATACTACAGACGCTCAAGAATCCAACGAGCGAGGATGTCCCGTGGCTTGTAGACGTTTTGCGAGCAAAAGGAGCTCTGTATATGATGACAAAGTGAGTTGCGAACTGATGGTCGAATTGTACGATTCTGGGACTCATACTTTCATAATAGTTTGATACCGCGCCTTGAGAAAAATACAACGTTGTACCAATTTTGGCACCGGCTGATACTTACGCTCATCAAGAACGAAGAATCCTTAGTGAATAAATCTTCAGTCCGAAATCTCATCACACGCTGCTTATTTATCATTATTACGAATTGGGAGCATGGTTTGACGGCTCCAGTCCAATCCCGCTACTATCCTTACCACCAATCTCCTTCTGATACCTCCCTTCCTTCGCGTATCACAGAACTTGCTCACCTTTGTGTTTACGCCCGATTTCTGGATCCCTTGACCAAACTATGGCGAATGCTTGCAAAAGCAAAACCTTTGACGGTACAGGAAAACTTCAGGATCATCTACAGTCCACTTATTCCTCAGCTTCGTCAGCTTCTGAAAAGCCAGAAGTTGGACCTTGCATCGCCCCCATTCTTGGAGTTCATTCAAGTTGTATTAGGTTCCTACTTGCGATTCGTTTTGGGACCACGGCCCGATCCCACTGCTCTTATGCCGGCCCGGAAGCTTGGTTGTGGATGCTTGGATTGTAAAGAACTGGACAAGTTCCTGATGTCGACATCCCTTGTACAGACCTTCTGGCGTGTGCAGAAAATTAGGACTCATTTGGAGCGCCAGATGAACTCTGGACGAGATATTGTAACATATTCGACGATTCGATCCGGCAGTCCTCATGGACTGGTTGTGAAACGGAATCAGCAGGCCGCAGCTTATCAGTCTTGGCTGCAACGACAAGGTCAAGCGAAGACGTTCTTGGGTACGATTGGGAGTGGATCCATCCTTCAGAAGGTTGCTGGTCCCCGCTATGCAGACGTCTTAAAGGCTTTAGAAGGTAAACAACAATTCGTGTTGCCATGGAATAGTGCTACACCCTCTGCCTCCAACCATCATGTTGAGGCTCGGGTAAGATGAGAAGGATTCCTACAGCTAAAAATTCCTCAATTGCTACGACGAACCTTATGCAGACTGCTCCTCCTACACATACTCAAAACTTCCCTCAGGGACCATCAGCTACCACGAGCCTTCCTCTACACGCTCCCCCTGCTCCTGATTGGCATCAGTGCCTTCGAATCACATACTCACGACCACTAGCAGTTCCGTATCCGCTATTAATAAGCGAAAGAAGAGCACAATGGTTATCATAAACCATTGACTTGACTGGAGATGACTAGGTTGGTTGGAAGTTCGTGCCAGTATCTTTTTTGTTCCTGCCTCTTATACATGCAGAACTATCTACCTGAATTAACGGAATATACATTCAAATATCTTGTACATAACATCTCTAATGTTGTGAGTACATACTTACGAGAGACACGATGGCCTCAAATGATTATTTACAGAGAATATGAAAAGTTTACTCATATAAGATTGTATGTTGTACGGCCCTGTCTATCTCATGGGCATACACGTTCGCCCCCCAAGTTCAATGTATCCAATCGGTTTGGGAGATTTCAAAGTTGGATTTATTCTTCCCAATATGAGCTATAAAATTTTCAAAGCAAAGGCCCAAGAAGGGGACATTCTTCCCCACATCCTTGATAAGGATGTATCAAGCGGTTTACGGTTCAGAGAAGCTGGGAAGCCGTATAAGATAGTTACTCATGGTGAAAGACGGTAATCAAGAGAGAAAGGACGTCCGGATTTTGCCGGTCCGTCATTATCACCAGGATGTATACTTATATCATGCTCTCGTCTTTCTCAATCCCATACTTTCACCATGTCTGGAAAATTGGCCTCTGGTAATGTCTTTTCTCTTTGACTGATCACTCGTCTCATCAACACTTCAGAATATGATTCCTGGAAAAAACTACAGCATATCTACGATTCTGAACGGTCGAAACTGATCCTTAAGGATCTCTTTGCCCAGGATCCTGATCGCTTCTCCAAATTTTCTACTGATTATGCTTCGACAAGTGGACCAGATGTCACATTTTTGCTGGACTACTCGAAGAACTTGGTTACCCAGCCAATCCTTGACACTCTTCTTTCCCTTGTTCGCGAAGCTCAAGTCGAGTCCTTCCGCGATAAGATGTTTGCTGGCGAGCACATAAACACCTCTGAAGACCGAGCTGTCCTCCACGTCGCTCTTCGAAACTTCAATGATTTCCAAATTCAAGAAGCTGGCACAGACGAAGTCGCTTCGGTTCTGGAGCACATCAAAGTCTTTTCCGAATCTGTCCGGAACGGCGAGTGGAAGGGATACACGGGCAAGCCGATCAATACTATCGTGAACATTGGTATCGGTGGATCCGATCTTGGCCCAGTTATGGTCACTGAGGCGCTCAAGCCCTACTCTAAGCGTGACCTCACTGCGCATTTTGTATCCAACATCGATGGCACGCATATCGCGGAGACTCTGCGCATCTGTGATCCTGAAACAACACTCTTCATCATCGCCAGTAAAACGTTCACGACTCAAGAAACGATCACCAATGCAGAGTCTGCGAAGGAATGGTTCCTCGCCTCTGCTAAAGAGCAAGCTCACGTTGCAAAACACTTCGTCGCTCTGAGTACCAACACCAAGGCTGTCACCACATTTGGCATCGCGAAGGAGAACATGTTCCAGTTCTGGGATTGGGTTGGTGGACGGTACTCTCTTTGGAGCGCGATCGGACTTTCGATTGCGTTGGTGATTGGTTATGAAAACTTTGAGCAGTTGCTCAAGGGTGCACATGGCATGGATAAGCACTTTAAAGAGACACCATTGGAAAAAAACCTGCCTGTCTTGCTGGCTGCTGTCGGAATTTGGTACAACGACTTCTATGGTTCCCAGACTCATGCATTGCTACCATATGATCAGTATCTGCACAAGTTCGCCGACTACTTCCAGCAGGTAAGGTCTTGTCCCTCGAGTAATTCAGAAGCGGGTCTGAGATATTGAACTCGTGCAGGGAGATATGGAGTCAAATGGAAAGACTGTAACGAAGAATGGACATCGGGTGAACTACGAGACGGGAGTGCGTCATATGTTAAACTTACTCTTCCAGCTCTCATCCTTGATCTAGCCCATTATCTGGGGTGCAGCAGGCACTAATGGTCAACACTCCTTCTATCAACTTGTCCACCAAGGTACCAAGCTCATCCCCACCGACTTCATTGCCCCAGCCACTACACACAACCCCATTGCTAACTCGAAACATCACCGTATCCTCCTATCCAACTTCTTTGCCCAGCCAGAGGCATTGGCGTTTGGCAAGACCGAGGAACAAGTCAAAAAGGAGTTAGGTAGCGGAGCGAGTGAGGCGTTGATTAAGAGTAAGGTGTTTGAGGGTAACAAGCCGAGTAACTCGATCATGTTCCCGTTATTGACGCCTGCGACTCTTGGTGAGGGGCTATGAGTACCATACTCATGCAATACCGCTTATACGTTCGTGTCGGCTTTTAGGTGCTCTCATTGCCATGTACGAGCACAAGATCTTCGTGCAGGGTGTTGTATGGGGTATCAACTCTTTCGGTACGTACTCTGGAGGTATTTCTCTCGTAAGCCAAGCTTAGCGTGATTTTGCACCTCTCCACAGATCAGATGGGAGTTGAACTTGGCAAAGTTCTTGCTAAGAACATCCTCGCACAACTCGATAAGCCCGAAGATGTTACTGGACATGATAGTTCGGTACGTCGACCACTTTCTCTGCTGACTTGTTGATCCCCATTCGTCACTTTGACAGACCACTGGTCTCATCCACTACTACCAAAAGTTCAGGAAGGAATGACTTCCTCCCAACAACCGCACTTGATGGAATGGATTCTAATAGAATGGAAGCGATAAAGGGATGAAATATAATGCCCGACTGAACAAATATGCACGAAGAGAAATGTATATTGTACACTGAAGCGTTTTTCGAAAAATTATCAAGCGAACTTCGTCCGACTGAACTTAACATCTACCTGATCTTGAATTATTTCACCCAGTGCTCAAGCTCAAATCTTGCGATTTTCTCAAGCCGTTTTGAATGTTCCCCATTATGATGTGACGCTCTACCTTAAGTGTTGGCACGCCTCGTCGTGCTCGATATGAAATCAGCGGACTGGGACGAGTTGGGCTATTGTTATATGTAGTCGCGAGATCAGCAGTGCCCATTTTTGAGGCTGAATAGTGTATCAATACATATTTTTTCCGGATAAATATATATATGACTCTGACTAAATCCTTATTGATTTTGTTGCTTTGATTCGGTACACGACCTGGTTCAAACTAATCTTCGTCCTCGCTATCTTCTGCCGCCCTTTCATCGTCATCATCACTTTCTTCCTCATCCTCATCCTCATCGTCGTCATCGTCTTCCTCGTCTTCCTCACTATCATCTCGGCCGGCTGTCCAATCCGAGACATCGAGCTTCTCATTCTTGAATGACTCTAGGAAAGAGTGATCAGATTAACAGTGGGATACCTTTGAGGACTAAAGCTCACCTCCTGAACCGACCTCATACCCAGCTTGTGACACACAACGCGACAATTCAGCCTTCGCTCCGACCTTTGTGTTTTTCCCCAAGATACATCCGTCTACTTTTGCACTGATGAGATGTGTTGTCAGACATTGCACTACTTTTCGATATTGTGATGCTTACCCATCCTCAATAACGCAGTGATCTAGAAGAACACATCCTGTGATCCTCGCCATTTTTCCTATAACACAGTGTTTTCCGATGACAGATTTCTTGATCGTAGTACGCTCGGATATTTGAGTGAATGCACCAATCATTGTGTCCGAGGAGATTTGTGCTTTTGGGTCGATGAGGGATCGGCTTTGAGAATCAGTTGGAAGTGAATAAGTAGTCTCTGCTAAGAGCTGTACAAGGGAAACCAATAAACAAGTTCAACCTGGCGGAAATAATGAAACATACGCGTCTATTTATATCTAGAAGAGAGTGGATGTTGTTGACGCGCGTGGCGAATCCAGCAGTGGCAGGATGTAGCACTAGACCCACCCTTAGGCTTGACGAATCTGTCGTTGATTCTGGGTCAAAGGGAGATGACGCATCGGCATCGTTGGACTGGTAAAGAACACTCTTGCTGTAGACCTTTTTCTGTGCGCGCAGGGTAGAATGTTTTAATGCAACGTCCTGGGTGATAACATTTGTGATTGGATTCAAGACTATGGAACGAAAAAGGTTTTCTCGGTGTGTGGGTCAGTTGGTTAGGCATCGTGCTTACTGTGCCCATATTTCTCGCGTTTTGTTCGTTGGTACTGAATTTTGCATAACCAAGGTATGAACTCCTCTCTGAAAGAGTCAAAATGTTTCTTCTCGTGCAGTAAATCTAATATCGATCTCCGACAGACGTATACATGTGAATCTTGATAACGGTTGGAAAGCTTCGTTCGCGGGTATCTGACATATGTTCATTAATTACAATGGATATGTACATGAGAGAGTAACCATACTGCGACAATAGCGACATTCGCAGTTCGAGCTCTTCCGAGTTCTGGTCCAAATCGTCAGCAGTGTCGACTTGAAGTAACGTTTCAGTCGCATCGTCCCAGACTATAGGTACAGACGGCGGTATTGATCCCCAGTCCTCCACAAGCGAGTTTTTATCTGGTTGAGGAGCTGCAAACCAACATACGGTAGCGACAGACCCATCGCTAAGGCTTTCTGTGCGATTCTTGTTCAAGATAGTGCTGAGAGACAACGAAGGTGGAGGTATAAAGTCACAAGGAAGCAAGATGAAGTCTTCTGATATCCGGCTTGCGAAATGCCTGAGAAGGGTGCATGTTCCCGTATTGCTCTCGGGAGATTCATCATAGGTTTGCACGTCGATATGAAGAGTAGAAAGACCAGAATGTACGTGATGTGAAATCATGGGACGATGTATTGAGGGACATATTAACAGGACGTCTAGAGAACTGTTAGTGTTACTTGGGAGTATTAGACGAGAAGAAGTGCACGAGCCTTTGACCCCAGCTTGCTCTATCCATGACAGTACATAGTCTATCATTGGCTTGTTTGCGACAGGAATTAATGCTTTGGGACATGGCTCAGAACCATTATTGCTGGTCAAAGGTACAAGTCTGTTATCAGAGATTAGATCGAGGGCTAACGATGGAGAATAAACGCAGCAGTACTCGTTCCCAAAGCCCGCTATAACCACCGCTGAAAATTCACGCGTAAGACGCCCAGAAGTCGCGACACCGAGATCCATAGTGAGAGTCGAAGAAAATGGTCCTTTCAAGGTGACTCCGACTCCCGGTGTCGGCTACGGCAGGCAAAATTGATGAAGCTTTTGATTTACCACCCGCCATGAGCAATCGCTTAGCGTCTTTCAAAGGCCCTTCTACACCTTCGTCGTCGCCTGTACAACAAAGACAAGCCAGCATAGCACCCTCTTCTCCTGCGAGGGTCACAGAATCTACCTACCATCGAAGTCTGAGAACCTTATTGCAAGAGATACGATCTACAACAGAAACTTGGGATGATCTTGTCCTAATTGACGGCTTGAAGGCAATAAAAAGCCTCGTGGATCTGCGTACAGAGCTCGAGTGTGTTCTAACTCTTCTGCGTACCAATCTCATGATTGACGCGCTACGGTGCACAGTAACGCTATAACGCGTGCTCCTAATCGCCTTCCTCGGAGATATCTTGTTGGCCCTCAGTTAGAAGTTATGGATCAGAGAATATCAGAACTTGATGCTGTTCTCACTAAACTGGTGATGTACCTATATTTGATGGTAAATACAGAGGTGTTGACGACGTTCGTCCAGCAAAAACAGTTTCGCAAACTGAACAATCTAGTTGAGAACCTTGAAACGCTGGTCTTTGAAGCACACAAGAATAAAGGGTGGCGATGGGTCGAGAACGAACCTCTTTGGACGACTTGGTCTTTGGAGAAATTTGGTTTGTTACCATCTGGCTTGCTCGCAACCCATCTAATCGTAATTACAGCGTCAAGCATACCCGAAATCCTGATACATTACCACCGTTCGCTCAATGAGCACATTATGCTCGTGAATATCCTCAGAAGTCATTCGGTGTCTTTCGATGAGTCCCGGGAAGCGATCTCAAAATGGGCAGAACAACCTTGGCTCGAAGAGAATGGATGGGATGCCAAGTGGGAAGACTTATGCTCTGTTGAGATAGATCGTTGGAATAAATGAGGCTATCTCTTGTTCTCGACATTCACTACGTTGGTCATTTAAATCATATTTACGACTGAAGTATTGAAGCACTCGCATTTACCCGGCTTGCAAACGCAACTAGGAAGGGATCATGGTAGGCATTCGTAATAGATCTTCCATTCGATGATGGAACGAGCTCGGATGGTCTACAGGCGTCGACAATTGAGATCCATACAAAACGATCTACAGTGAACATGTTTGTGAGTATTCGACTGTTGTGATGAGTCGTGGTTAATATTGAAAAGTCATTCCGTTCAGTGGCTGTGATACATTATATTGCAGACTGACATCCAAACAATTGCGCGCGCATCCTCCACTATTCTTTTCATAACCAGGAAAAGGAAAGTAGCTAATAGTGTGCTCTCGAACCAACGCTCTGCACAAAGTCATATCAGTCCCTTTAGAACCTATCCATAGCATACTCAATCCAACAAGAATCAAGTCCGTCTTTGTCCTAGACCCCCGCTTCGTGGACATTGTGGCAACTTTGATACGCGTGGATATGTTTGAGGGAAATTACATACTTGCGCTGCTTGTGCTAATCTCGGCCAATTTCTTGAAAATGGCGGATTCGTGACTTTTGAGTCCCGGAAAAATCATCTTTGTTCAAGACCGCCTTGTGGTATGAGCTTGAATGGCTTGCATCACGGAGCTCGCATGAGTCGCTGGCGTAATTACCTTTATCCAACGGCAAATGTGACTCGTTTGAATGCAGCAACTGGCAATAAAGCTCACACCGCATCACCGACTTGACGACGAACATAGTGTACACGCACTGGAAAATTGAGCGAATTGCTCCCACTCGGGTGATATGTAATACTTCCCGAATGCGTACCCAGCTCTAAGTACACTTCTGCTTCCTCCGCCATATTTATGAGGATCTAAGGAAGGAACCCAAAAACCTATCTCATGCAGACAGGATCAAGTCTGGCAGGGATTCAAGATAGATAATACTTTACTACACCTTCACTTCGGATCTTTGTTTGCACAGGTTTCAGAATCAGTTATAGGGTGGGGCTGGTAGGGGAGGTACAGCTTTCGGTTATTATAAGTGAGAATCAGTATATACTATAGAGCTATTACTTTCGTCTTCATACTTAGTTTCACCAGCTGGCCTGAAAACATTTTTACACTGTCATGCGATTTCTCACAGTATTACTACCTTTCCTTACACTCGCCCTTCATGTCGCTGCGACCGACCTAGAGGCACAACAATCTTCACCAGCCCAACAACCGTGTACTGCCTGCATACAAAAGGCTAAAAGAATTGCGGCACGTGGTAAGAAATCAGCAGAAGAATTATCGACCTGGGTATACGACAATTACGAGCAATACTATGCAGAAGCCAATACTGCGATCCTGTCGTGTTTCTTCGTGGGGGCTTCCGTAGTTGCCTTCTATGAAGGTGCCCAGCATGGTTTGTTTGGCCGGGGTGAAGGGTCTCTTCCAAATTGTCAGAGTTTGGATTGTTCCAAAATCTGCGCCCCGGTGAGTAATTCAAAAGCCTCGTATCCTAAAATGCAGAATCGCCATAACTCGAGTTCTATTGTATAAAAAACCCAAACGTGCAAAGAGAGATGACGCGAAGACAATCTATCAGCGTCGGCTCGAACTGGATTGATAATTGGAAGGATGCGCATAAAGCACTTGAAAGGAGGGAGGGTGGAAGGTTGAACGCGTTCACGTGTCGAAGTTGCCTGCAGGACGGAATACTTATGTACTCGTAGATTAGATTTCGCGAAAAGTTTTGATATTGCGGGAATTCAGGATAACACGATGGTGTGATGGTCCATGGAAGATTCAAAGGACTGACTCGGAGAGTCGAGACCTCTGAAGTATGAGGGATAGGATAACTCACTCTCCCTGTCATGGAGGATGCCATTTCCAACTTTCAACACAGCCGCCAAAGGTCCATCAGCGTGCAATGCACGCGTCTCGTTCGTTGGCAACGAGCATCATCGCCAAGATATCCCTCAAACAACCCTTCCGTTTCTTCGAATCATCTACCACCTAAAAGAGTTCAGACTTGAAGCTTGATGGATCAATGATGAGTAAGTACTTTGACAAGGAGATTGCTGGCTGCTGACTGGTTCATTATCCTTCTCATCATCTTCACCCATCCACCATGACGTCCTGATATTTTCCAAGAGTCATACGTGGAAGAACCTATCAAGTAGCCCTCTTCACCAACATATAAAATCCTCAGCTCGGTTGTAGATCCCATAACGAACGGAAAACGACGCAGGGCTGCAGCGCTGCGAGCAAATTTAACTTTGATCATGATGGCGGCTATACACTCATCAGCTTCACCATTTTAAATACTAGCCTTTACTCATGGGGCACAAACATTCTGATTGATGATTTGGTTCAGGCGGCCACTGAGGCTCTCGCGTAACTAAGGAGACTTTCAACATACATTACATATCAGCATTCGCTTATACTACTCGCGTACCTATTGGCATCAGAAAAGATTGAAAGAACTCGAGAATATAAGTAGACCCAGCATCCTCTAGCATCCTCCATCTCACCTTGGACTTTGTTTCCGGCTGGTCCGGCGACACACTTGCTTTTGTTCCAAGTCCATTTTGCATTCGCAGACCTGTTCTTCTGTGTCATGCGTTGCCTCATAGCACTACTTCCCCTCATAACCCTAGCCGTCCATGTGGTTGCGACCGATCATCCTGGTCAAAGCATACCACTCAATAATGTCCCGTCTTATCCTCAACCTGCACATCTTTCATCATCGCTTTCAGATGCTGCTACTCTTGTTGACGTTGACCTTGAACGGCAACAACATCCGTCTGCACAACGTGCGCCACAATATCCGTCTGCACAACGACCATGCAACGCCTGCCTACAAAAGGCATTACACATAGCGGGAGATATAGCAAAGGCTCCGGGAAAGTTATTGATCGCGTCAGCCGCAGAGTTAGATGCTCTGGTAGAACGGCACCCGAAGGCCGTATACTCGATTGCGGTGTGCTTTGCCATAGGATCCACTATATACGGGGCGTACCGCCTTTACCTCAAACCTGAAGAGTGCGAAGGTTGTCATGTGCGTCGGACTGGTCTTTCGTTTCCAACCTGTCAGCCTTTGGATTGTAAAGATGTTTGTAGCACCACATCCCACACGGTGAGCTAATCGTTAATGTCGATTAATGTCGACGGCTAACGGCTATACGTTGATATTTGTTTAAGGAGGGGCCCGCGATCGCCTCTAGTGGGGCCCATGCGAAGAGGGATGTTGCCAGATTGAACTATCGGCGTCGACTGGAGCTGGACTGACTGATGATTCCTAGAGATGTTGCGGGTAGAACTTCTGCGAGTTAGCAGCAGCCTTGTTGCAGAATGAAATGCTTGTACTAGAATTTCTTGTGAATATCACGTCTGACAAGATGGAATCACAAAGCAATCGTTGACTTTTTTCGCCTTATTAGCATTATCAGAACTGCATAGACTAGGAGTAAGACGCTACACAGGCAATTGTTCAAGATACAACATAGTGTACACTAAATTGCAACACCGAAATCAATCATAACTCTTCGTCGTCTGAGATATGTATCTCATCCGCATTGGCAGGTGCAACCGCAGATGCAGAGGTAGCATCGGAAACTGGCCTCGGATGCAACCCAGTTTGCTTAGCAGCCACAAATGACGGTACATTTCCAACCTCTCTCTCCGCAGCGGCCATGGCGTCAGGACTCAGGAGCCTCCTCCACAGTATTATCAGAAACTTGTCGGGTCCCTTGCTGAGCAGCCATAGTCCAGTGAGCCGCGATATAACTCGCCTCGGTGTTAAACTGTGCCTGCACGCTCCGTTTGATACGCAGCATTTCTCGGAACGTGTCCTCAGACCCTGTCTCGTACTCGAACGCGTTCCACTCGGACCAAAACTGAGGATTGACTCGGGGATCACAGAACTGGGAGGCGTGAGCATAAATAGCCCGTGCCCGGTCAATTTCGCCCAGTTTACGTTCAAGGGCGGCGAAAAGGAGACACATCTCGGCGGTGTGACGATCGGCGAGAACTGGAAAGCAAATAAGTAATAAATTCCTAGCTACGCACACGATGAAATTCTGAAAAGACGCGAACCTTCCAGTGCTCTTTCGTATATGGGCCGAGTTGCAGGCAGAGCGTAATTTGCCGTAGCCTTGGCAATGTAGATTGTGAACATCTGGTTTAGTGTTATCATGAGCGATATATTCGAAAACCCGTGTTGATGAGCAAATATACCTCAAACCGTTCTTCGTCAAGTTTTGATATTGCGGGAATTCAGAATAACACGATGGTGTGATGGAAAATCCAAACGCAACGTAGAGTCTAGGAATTGTATTACTCACTCTCCCCTCCCTCTTTAC
Source organism: Lentinula detonsa (assembly GCA_027921405.1). Classification (NCBI taxonomy): domain Eukaryota; kingdom Fungi; phylum Basidiomycota; class Agaricomycetes; order Agaricales; family Omphalotaceae; genus Lentinula; species Lentinula detonsa. The sequence goes on from JANVFU010000011.1 coordinate 654,773, forward strand.
CAGTATATAAAAATCTTAGCTCGGTTGTAGTAATCCCATCAGCTTATCGTGGCGGAAACCACGCTCTACTCATGAGGCGCAAACAGTCTGATTGCTGATTTCGTTCAGGCGGCCACTGAGGCTCTCGCGTAACTGCGAGAGTTTCAGCATACACACAGCATTCGCTTATTGTTGAAAGATATTCGAGGACATAAAAAGATTCAGATTCCCCAGCATCCTCCATCCTTGACCTCGAGCTTTGTTTCCGGCTGGTCCGGCGACACTCTTGTTTTTGTTCCAAGTCCATTTTGCATTCGCAGACCTGTTCTTCTGTGTCATGCGTTTCCTCATAACACTCCTTCCCCTCATAACCTTAGCCGTCCATGTGGTTGCGACCAATCCTGCCAGTCAAAGCATACCACTCAACAATGTCCAGCCTTATCTTCAACCTGCCACACGTCTTTCATCAGCACATTCGCTTTCAGATGCTGCTACTCTTGTTGACGTTGACCTTGAAAGGCAACAACGTCCGTCTGCACAACGAGTGCAACAACATCCGTCTGCACAACTTGAACGACCATGCGACGCCTGCTTACAAAAGGCATTACACATAGCGGAAGATGTAGTGAAGGCTCCGGGAAAGTTATTGATCGCGTCAGCCGAAGATTTAGCAGAGTGGGCAAAACGACACCCGAAAACCACATTTGGGATTGTGATGTGCTTTGCTGTAGGCACCGCTGCATACGGGGTTTACCACGTTTTCCGTGAAGAACATGGAGTGTGCGTAGGTTGTCATGTGCGTCGGACTGGCACATCGCTTCCAACTCCCTGTCAGCCTTTGGATTGTGAAGATGTTTGTAGCGCCACATCCCACACGGTGAGTTAATCCGTCAATGTCGACGGCTAACGGCTATACATTAATATTTATTTAAGGAGGGGCCCGGGATCGTTGGGGGGCATGCGAAGAGGGATGTTGCCAGGTTGAACTATCGGCGCCGACTGGAGCTGGACTGACTGATAATTCCTAGAGATGTTGCGGGTAGAACTTTTGCAGGTGATTGGAAGAGTTAGCAGCAGCCTTGTTGCAGAATGACATGATTGTACTAGAATTTCTTGTGAATATCACGTCTGACAAGATGGAATCACAAAGCAATCGTTGACTTTTTTCGCCTTATTAGCATTATCAGAACTGCATTCAGGGGTTATATTTTTGCTCTAAATCGTTAGCGGTTACTGACTGACCCCACGAAATGGTTTAGTTTGCGACATTTTCTTTATGTGAGTACATAATTTGAGTCGCACAGATATGAAATGATAGAAGTCAAGTATGACTCGTTATGGGGGTCGTACGGTAACGGTGGCAGATCCTTATCCATAATCTCATCTCACGAGATGGTCGGGCACAACGTGAAAGAAATTGTTGCTATATCATGGGGGTTGACAATGTGCCACCCTTGGCGGGGATTTACATACTACAAATCTTTGTCACGCTCTTCGGCAAAAATAGGTTTAAACTCGTATTCATGAATCATCATCTTCCGGGTCAGTGCCCAACACGTCGGGAGCTTTGAACTCTTCTTCGTCTTTGGGAACCTCATCAACTAAGCCTGATGCGAAGATTAGATTTGTTGCACAGAAGAAGGTCTGTCCATACCCGAGACTTTTCCCGTCGACACTGCTTTGATGGGCTCGCTGCCCTCAGTGCTAACACCCATGTCATTCAAACGTTCTCGAATTCAACAAAACTTGATTGGAACTTTCGGTGAAAGGTGAGATAAACTGCGTCTGATTACTAGCCATTTGGAAGAAGAGTCAAAGGTCGACGTTTAGTATGTAGGATCTCTATTTCTGAGGGGTCGCAAGCAAACAAAAAGCAGAGAAGATACAAAAACGGACACGGATATAGCATTCGACCCCAATCACAAATTCTCAATTACGGTCTCAAAGTTCTTTCTTTGAATACACATATTCAATAACCTTTTGGGTCTCTAAAACGCGCATGTGAGTACACCAAGTGCATCGCGAAAGCGACAGAAGAACACACCCAAAACTGCTTCTTTGGCTTTAGCCATCCCTTGAATCTGTTCAGTCTCGCATTCTTGACCCATCTTGACGATCGCAGATTGAAATTGTTTTGAAAGTTTCTTCATCAACATCGTGAGTTCATCCATGATGAGTAAGACGAGTAACAGCATAAACAACATACTTGTAACTTCCGTTCCTCTTCAAGTATCGTGGGCCAAAGACTTCTAATACGGTCATCTTCCGCAGCGTAGTTGATTGTGAATGCTTGAAAGAGTTCCTCACTATATGCGTCGAATATTTATGTACATAACTATCCTGGAGTGCTATAGCGATGCAAAACTGATCACTCACGCAGATCGAGCGGCGTCAGTGATTATGCCGGCTGTGCTTTGCATTTATGATACATGGAATTTGAATTTGCAGAGGCAATATACCTCTTTTGACACCGATTTCTTCCCAGACACGAAAAACTTGCGCTGTTGCTCTTTTTTCTTCTTTTCCAACGCCGCTGTCAGTTTGAATAGGAAATTATTCAATTCGAGATACGGACCAAAATAGGGCAATAGAGCAAGCTCGTACCTCTGTATTGTTGGGTGAATGCTATCTGAAAGCTGCAACGACGTGAAGGTCGACTCATGAAACCGCTGCCAAGTGAAATACCACGCTCAGGCATCGTTGTCCTCGCTGCCATTACTACCGTTACTATCTTGTGAGCCCATGAATGTAAGAACATCTTCTTGAAGGTCGAAGTTCACTGTTTTTTCCTTTCCTCGAGGCATGGCAGTGGAGAGCCGAAACAGAAGTAGGAAGTTTGCGTGAAAACTCAAAGCTTGAGATACGCGGTGGCGTCGTTGATTCAGGCGCCCAACGGTACTGCCGCGGGCCGAAACAAGAGAGTACAAGAATAAGTACCCTGGCCTGTGCCAAGTGACGTTTGCCTTGGAACACCACTTCGACGCTGATTCAAGAATTGCCAAAGAACTTTCCAAGCTTCATCAATGGCTGGAACAGGCACCAGGCGCAAAGCTAACTTGCAAATCGAGGCCGATGAGGATTTAGATGGATCTTGATGGTCAGTTTATCTCCATAATGAGCTTATTCTTGTTCCGCCCTCCATAAACTCACACTCAACATAGATGTCCTTTCTGAATTCACAACGACAGACCATCGAGGGCCCAGAAGATACGGATGATCACCCAGAAGGCCCAGAACACGAAGCAGCACTTTCTGACGCGTTCACGACGGAGCTCGTGAAGAATATGCAAGATCTCATGCGGGAGTTGGCCGACGAGAAATCGACGGAAATGGGAAGTGGGGAAGAAGCAAACGAAGCTGGAACGGAGGGAGAGGCTGAACGTTTGATGAAAGCCGCTTGGGAAGCTATGCTGATTGAAGGTATAAATGGCATGACTGAGACTGGGACTGAGACTGCCCCATCGACATCGGCCGCGGCATCGATTTCGACTTCATCTGCCACTGGATCTGACTTTCAGAACAAGATAAAGCAAACGATGGAGAAGCTTAAAGAGAGCGAGGATAATATACAGGTCTGCATGATTCGATCACCGTCCGTTTAATTCTTGAATCATCGTTTCATCGTTTCCCAGAACTTATCCTCATCTACCTCATCCGGTAACCCTGAATCACTCCAAGGACTGCTAAATTCCCTCAAAGATCTTGGCTTAGACGACCTTGGTGCATCCGGAGACGGAGAGGAAGACGAGGCCGAGCTGGCTTCTTTCCTAGAATCTATGATGGGTCAACTGATGAATAAGGAAGTGTTATATGAGAATTAAATGAGAAGGTTTGTCTCCGCCGACTCAACGAATCCTTTCCACTTTACGTGCACGTCGTCTTGACGTTCCTTCTACTTACACAGTTTCCCCCCTTCCTCGCCAATCCGCCATCTGTCCTCTCTCCCGCCGACCAAACACGTTATGAAAAGCAACATGATTGCGTGAAACGTATCGTCACCATCTTTGACCATCTTTGACGATCCTTCATATACAGAAGGTGGGAGTGATGCAGCAAAGGTTGTGGATCTAATGGGGGAGGTGAGAGGGAAATTTTGGGTTTTTTTCCGTCTTTGACTAAACCTGACCCTCTTTTTTCTTGCAAAAGCTACAAACGTATGGTAATCCGCCCGAATCGATAATAGGATCTGTTCCACCTGAATTGATGGGCCCGGATGGTGGCCAATGTGTCGTTTTGTAATCCGTTTGAACGAGGGTGTGATGGATGGGCGAGTGGTGGGTTTGCTTTCCAATTGTATCATAATATATAGGATTTAATGATTCATCTCAATACTCCTGTCTGCTTCGATGCATGTGTTGTTTGTACTATAGCTTGTACTCATTTTGAACTTTGAACACCATGTGAATTATATTTGACAAATCATCACGATTTATCTGCGTTACAGAAAGGATCCTCAATGCTCAATATATGATCAATCCATAACGAGATCTTTAAACAGTATAAGTAGACTGATAGCCTAAGATAAAGATAAAACAGACAGGGTGATTTGATGTAACTTTTTTGCTGCGAAATCTGGCCGACGGCAGGAATATGTTGGCGCATTGCGTTCGTACCTTGGATCTTCTCAAAAAAGTACCCCCTGCTGTCCACACCCCGTGAATAAATACCCGGTTTCAGCGTGGAAACAGCCTTGCACAATAAAACCCTCAGTTACGCTTTCGCTCCAGTTTTCGCTGTCTTCATAGTTCCGCCTAGCCTCCGCTTCTATTGCAGTTCCATTCTCGAATCGGCAATGAACCATTTATCAGAAGTCCAGAGTGCAACTGGAGTTTGGGGAGTGTCGTCCCAACGGACTGCATTCGCCCAATACTGGACAGACCCCTCCCATGCTCATGGCTAAGAGTTCGGATTATCCGTATGTGTTTGATACACAGATCCAGGGGGAAATTCGAAAAGAAGTCGCACCGTTCCTGTTCATCCACTGGCAGCTACTCATTACGCTGATTTGTATCAGCGCATTAAGCTTGGCCTCGTTCTCGACAATATCACCAAGTGTAACGATGGTACAATTCTGCGACCCAACTCCTTTGCACAACGAGGCGTATTGCTTACAGGGCAACCAGGATCTGGTATTTTGTATTTTGTACCTTTCAAATTTTTGCTGTAACATCGATCGTTCCGCAGGTAAAAGCATTTTTCTCTGGTACGCTCTAATTCGCATCCTCCAGAATTACCCCAAGGAACCCCTGTTCGTCATTCAGCCAGAAGTTTAGTGCTCCTGTTTAGTGGGAGTTGTGTCTATTTTTGCAATGAGATGCTCCATCTGGGGGATTTGCCCCCGTTGTCAATCTTCTCGAGGCGTTGTTACGCTCGAGCATTCAGCACTCTCTTGCCTTGCTCTTGTTGAGTGGAATAACGTGCCGGTAACTCCGATGCTCGACAATAACATGTTGTTGAGCATCTTCGGCGCATCTCCTACTAATGAAAGACGATTAACATCGTTTCGGAAAAGGACTCTTTACGTATGGGGCTGGGCCTGGACTATGAAAGAACTAAGGGAAGCGTAAGCATTTTCATGCTACATGATTATGGTCGTTATATTTATAAGTCCTCCAGCTATCGAACTATATCTTCGTTCGGGAACCCCTGCAAATTAGCCCTGTACCAAACGCTGAGGACGAGCTTCCTTTTTGTCTTAGGAAGACCTCTGATCTTTTGGAAGATGAAATCCTTTGGGAGACCTCTGTCTTTCGGAAGACGTAATCCCTCGCGAAGATGAACACTTGGCAAAGTGGATAGATTTCGCTGTGCGAGAGGTTGGCTGGGCTCCTCGTGAAATATATGAGTTTTCGAACCTGTCTATGTTGAATCCCCCAGGTATGTTTCGTTTATTTTGAGGAGATAGATCCTTACGCTGTCCTTCCAAAGCGATACAAGACGAACAGTCTACAATTGTAGCTGGCATGTCCGTTGTGAAAATCCTCGTTGAAGCTGCCAGCAATGCAGGTCTCCAGTTTCCCATCGAGTCTTTACGCAGCATGCTCAACGACAGGGAGGGGATGAACTCGCAAACACAAACTTTGTCGTTCACTTCAGGAGTGACTTTGCTCAAAGACTTTGTGCACAGATTGCGCAATGTACAATGGAGCGATTTGAAAGAGCTACTTCAGGTCACTTCGATGTTTCCTTCAGCTCGTAGTTTGGAAGCAAACATCTTTGAAGCGATGTTCCACCACGTCTTTCCCTCCCTTGAGGAACCACTGAGCCTTTTCCAATATGACGGTGACAGCTCAAGGAAATTATATTACCTATAAACGCATACCTGGATTTGATCCAGCTCTCTAAGTCGACTTTCATAGATCCTATCGTGCACTATTCACTACCTCACCTCATCAGCACATTAGTGTAGAGACCTACTATCATGGAGCTAAGACCACTGGCTGGAGGGGGGTTTGTTCGTTTGGAAAACGAAGGGACCTCAACAGATCTGGAGTGATCTCGCCATTATCATTGAATGGAGCTGTAACCGAACGAGCTGAATGATGTCAGATGTAGAGTTTGAGAAGTAGCTTCATCTCGAAGGAGACGACTCACCTTCGGGGTAACTTCAATGCGCGGGGTGTCGAGTTTTGGCATGGAGCTCTTGAGAGTCTTCGAACGCGCTGTGAGCGATAGATTACGACTTACCGAGCCAAGGATATGATGATCAAGTTATTCAGAAAAACGAAAATGTCCGCTCCAGTCGCGTTGCCATCCCGCTAGTGAAGGCCGACCTCTTCCTTTCAACAGCTCTATGTTTTTACTATGTAGGTGGACCAGAAGCCAAGGAAGACCGACCGTAAGCGAAATAAAGTCGCTTGCATTTTCGATGGTGATTGGTTCATCAGAGTTGAGATCAAATCAGCAAACCACGGTTGAGCGCCGAAACCACATGCGCGCGAAGCTTTAGCTCCAACCACGATGACTTTCGAATTCAACTGTCTAGTGCTTGACAGCCATCCCAGTATTAATCGCATCTTTGCGGTCCAGATCTCAGAGACAGATACCGTTGCTACTCTCAAGAAGAAAATCAAGCAGGAAGTACAGCCTGCATTTGAGCATTTTCCTGCAAATTCTCTGGACCTCTGGAATGTCTCCGTTCCCATCGAAGGACTCTCGGATACTCATCTCCATGACCTCCAACCAGCACAAGCTCCTTTGCTTACAGTGAAGAGATTGAGTGGCTTGTTTCCAAATCCTCCACCGGAAGAGCATCTCCATATTATCGTTCGGCCTCCCGCGGTTGCTGGTGCGTCTTCAACGTTTTTTTGTTTCGCTTAACGTCTCATACTCTCTGCAGCACCTCCAGATCCACAGCCCCTTCTCGAGCTGAATTGCTTAGTGCTCGGCGACCAACTCAATCGCATCTTTCCGGTTAAAATACCCGCGAGAGAGTTAGTCGGCTCCCTTAAAGAAGTAATCAAGGAGAAAAAGCACCCTGAATTCCGGCGTATTGCCGCAGACAAGCTTGCTCTCTGGCGTGTCTCCGAGGTTGTTGATGAAAATCTCGAAAATAGGCTTCACCAAGCCGACTTTCCAACAAAGCCATTGTTGTCACCAATCGACGAACTAGGCACAGTCTTCCTTGATCCACCTGTGAAGGGTCGTTTGCATATCGTCGTAGGCCGTCCGGAAAACGGTAAGCTGAAATCTTTGTGGGGTAGCTGTGCCTAATTGGTCTCAGAGCCAACGACACAGTTCCCGAATTATCCCTGCAGGCCAAGCGAGTGGCTTTATGTCAGAGGAGGACATATTCAGCACCGTCGTCCGAAGCCAAACTCGTCAACTTCAAGAAAGAGCAAAGCAAAGAAGGTGGCGAAATCTTCTGTGGTCGTCCGATAGAACTGGATAGAGCCATCCCTGCATCGCTTTTTGACGAAACACTTTGCCAGTTCCAACATGATCTGACCCACTGCACACCTACACCTGCCGACATTCATTGCTTTGCGAGGTTACGCTTCGAACGAACGAAGATTTTCGCTAATGAGGCGGAGCGCCGCGTGAAACTAACAGACATCTTACGGGAAGAGAATATTATTCCTCCTGGTGCTAACCTAAATCCAGGTGCCATCGGCAATTATACCACTGATGAGGATCTTCGGACGACTGCACGAGGTTGTTATGGTGACTTCCTATATTTTTTGAAGGAGATAAAAAACGAGATCCATACGGGTAACGCTGAGCCCTACATGGAGGCTATTCACTATTGGTGGGCTCATGTACGTGATCAAATCGAAAAACAAAAGCCAGAAGTTCGAGACCGTCTCAATTACCCTGCCATCCTTCTTGTTCACCCCGGTATGTTACAGATGAACTGGATGTTATTCAGTCTAACCCTTTGATTTTAGGCTCCCACCTTTCTGTTGCTGTTGCTGCTTTCACCGATGTGATGAATGTCGAAACTCTAGCGACAATACCTCTTCATGTACACAGCACCAACGTGTCTGAGGTGCTCGCGGGAGAGCGGTTCATCTATGCCCTCCGTACCACCCTTCAACGTTTGCATGACTTCTATGGGGCCGCAAACAATCTTCCTCCTCGTCAGGTCGAGTATCCTTTCCGCAACTATATTGTTCAAAACGAGGCAAAACTGGCCTTTGAATATATTCGACAGGTCCCTGACAAACGTGTTTTTCACGCTTCCTTGGAGGATGGTACTCCCCTGTTTATCAAATTCTCGCGTCGGTATGGGGAAGTCACTCATCATGCAGCACATGACGCTGGCCTAGCGCCGCGTCTCCTTTCCGTGGAGAACGTTCATGGGTGGTATGTTGTTGCCATGGAGGACCTTTCGAAGGATTATATAACCTTGGCTGAGATATCTGATGATTCCTACCTCTCTCTTCTACCCGAGGTTCATGAAGCAGTGTGTAAGCTGCATGCTCGAGGCCACGTCCATGGTGATATCCGCCCCGTTAATATTCTTGTTAAAAAGCCCGACGTTGAAACCGCTAAGCCGCGGATAGTCTTTGTAGATTGGGATTGGAGTGGGGAAAGTGGGAAGGTTTGTTACCCTCACAGTATGAACCCTGAAATTAAGCGGTCAGAAAGTGCTTTCGCGGGTGCAGAGATTAAGCCTAGTCATGACCTGGATATGGTATCATTCTGTTATAACCGTGATCAACTAGTATTGTGATCCAGTTAACAATATTTCCATGCCCCCTACAAATTGGATACACATAATTTTCAATGCCTTACAGTAATAATGTTGTTCAGTACATATATACTACACTGATAACTTCATGGTCAAATTGGGACGGATAGGTTTGAACTGTCCGCTAAGTATATGAGTTTTTTGCCCTCTCTTTCCTCTTCTCTTTACTTTATCTTCTTCATCTTTATCATATTCTCCCAATACTTTTCTCGCGATTCTTCTCTTTCTTGCACCATGAGCAAATGATTTGCATACTGCTCCAGAACTCCAAGTCGTCTCACGAGCTCGATGTTTTGGCCCGCAATCATGGCCAACTGCTCTGCAATTCCAGCCCCTTCAAACGGTGAGATTGAAATTTACTATGTGCCTTTGGAGAAGATATCCTCACTAAAGCGTTAGGGATCTTCAAATCATCGCACTCAGGTAGAGACGTCCTCTGGGACTAGGGGAGTGTTGGGAGTAACCAGGGATAGGGGGATCGGATATGTAGACTAGGAGTAAGACGCTACACAGGTAATTGTTCAAGATACAACATAGTGTACACTAAATTGCAACACCGAAATCAATCATAACTCTTCGTCGTCTGAGATATGTATCTCATCCGCATTGGCAGGTGCAACCGCAGATGTAGAGGTAGCATCGGAAACTGGCATCGGATGCAACCCAGTTTGCTTAGCAGCCACAAATGACGGTACATTTCCAACCTCTCTCTCCGCAGCGGCCATCGCGTCAGGAGCCTCCTCCACAGTATTATCAGAAACTTGTCGGGTCCCTTGCTGAGCAGCCATAGTCTGAGCCGCGATATAACTCGCCTCGGTGTTAAACTGTGCCTGCACGCTCCGTTTGATACGCAGCATTTCTCGGAACGTGTCCTCAGACCCTGTCTCGTACTCGAACGCGTTCCACTCGGACCAAAACTGAGGATTGACTCGGGGATCACAGAACTGGGAGGCGTGAGCGTAAATAGCCCGTGCCCGGTCAATTTCGCCCAGTTTACGTTCAAGGGCAGCGAAACGGAGACACATCTCGGCGGTGTGACGATCGGGGAGAACTGGAAAGCAGATAAGTAATAAATTCCTAGCTACGCACACGATGAAATTCTGAAAAGACGCGAACCTTCCAGTGCTCTTTCGTATATGGGCCGAGTTGCAGGCAGACCGTAATTTGCCGTAGCCTTGGCAATGTAGATTGTGAACATCTGGTTTAGTGTTATCATGAGCGATATATTCGAAAACCCGTGTTGATGAGCAAATATACCTCAAACCGTTCTTCGTCCGCCACAACCTGTGTTGCACGTTCATATATCGACATGGCGCGTTTTGCTAGCCCATATTCCTCCTCAAGTTTAGCGTACATTAAGAATATAGGTTTGCACGATTTCGGAGGACATTTTTCAAGTGCTTGCTCGAATAGATCCCGTGCACGTTCAAGTTTGGCACCACCCTAGAGGAGCAGTCCATAAGAATAAGCGAAAACGAGCATGTTGGGTCCACATACATAACGCTTCACAAACTTGGCCAGGTAAATATTCCAGATTTCAAATGATATTGGAAATGTAAAGAGATCGACACCTCGATCATACACCTGTAAAACAGAGAGATGAGTGGCGATACTTAGTTCTATGTTCATTGAACGTACTTTGAAGCTTTCCTCGTAATATTTATTCTCTTCCAAGAACGCAGCGTAATTGACAATTATCTGGGCGTTAGCGATCCGAAGGTCGAGTATCTTGTCGTAGACCATCTTAGTTGTTTCTACCGTGCCAATAGACTCTTCCAGATCGACATAGAAGGACCACAGTTTGAGAGATTTGAATAATCTCGTCTGCACAGATAGATACTAGAGGAGCGGATTTAATCAGCCGTCATTAAAGATCGTGAAACGTAGGCGTACATTGTCGTGATAATTTATTCTTGTGTTCTTAGGAATAGCGGCAGCCCGTTGCATGACGCGGATTGCTTCATCATAGTTACTGTATGCTAGGTCAGCTCATGGGCACACTAAGATTAACGAATTGACTTGCTCGTGGCGGATCTCTAATTCAGCCCACTCACACCATATTTCCGCTAGATCTTCGACTGCTTTGAAGTTGACCTTCGTACCCTTTTCGAGGATTTTTCGCGCACTGTCCAGATCTGGCTCTGCCTGGCCAGTGGTCCCACCCTCTTCATAAAACTTGGCAAAATTAACGTATAGCCGGTGGAGGTTGGCGGTCGCCTTCCTGGGGCTGATAGTTTCGAGCGCCTTGGTATAGGTCTCGGCTACCTGATGTCCGGTATGAGTAAGAAGCGAGTTCAAGAAACTCAAAGGTAGCTAACTACCTTTTCGTCATCCTCTCCATGAAGTGCTACAAGTTTTTCCCATTCTTGCACATCGTTGGGATTTCGCCGAATTAATACGCTGTTAATGAGGAACGGTCTTCGATCCATGAGCTCTTCGAATTCCTTCATTTTTGTATCGAGCTCCTTTTCTGTTTCCGCAGCTTCTTCCTCATCCTCTTCATCTGCAAGACTTTCCATCATCGCACTAATCAACGACTCTCCAAATTCGGCGTATGCATCAAAGATTTGCGTGAAGTCTCGAATCGTCAGGACTGAAGCAAGTCCTTTTTCGAACGTCTCCTTCGCGCGGTCAAATTCTCCACGTTTGATCCAATACGTCGCAAGACCGGTCCAAAGCCGCCCTGCCTGATCTTTATAAACCGAGAAGCCGTCCTTGTGGATGATCTGTTCGATATTGAGTTTTCGTGGACTCTGAAAGTCCGTGTCCTCGTCATAAGGCGGTAAAAGTTTCCCATCAGCGTCCAGTGATACAGCAGGGCCTGCTATTCGAACAAGTTTACCGTCGACCGAAGCTGGTCCAGTATCTACCTTATCTTCAATGTCCTTTGCCTCTGCTTGAGCCGCTTCAGCATTGGATTGCACGGTATCATCAACATCAAGACCGACTTCGTCAGAGAACTTTTCAACGACATCGATCCAGTCCTCCAGTAGCTGATACGGACTTTTACCCTCTGGGCTCTGGTATTCTCCCTTGGCAGCCTTTCGTGCTAACGAAAGTAGTAATTTAGCTGCTTCAAGAGGTCGTGCCTTTCCGTCGATGGGATGTAATAGAAGATGAGTGAAGTTCTCTGTTACGCTCGGGTCTACAGAAATATAGCGGCGGTAAATGGCGACAAGAGTAGAGCCGCCTCTGGACTCTGCCCAAAGCAGGTAGCGGACCCATATTCTGGCATGAAGAGATGGAGGTAGAGTTCGTAAAGCTCGGTCAAATGTGTGTCGGGCATGTGTGTAGGAGATTACAGACGGACACGTTGGGTGAAAGAAAATGGAGAGATACATGAGCCATAATCGAGGAAGCTGTCTTATCTCAGTTTAGCGAAAACACGAACGATGCAAAGACTTACATTTGGTAACCACATCAGAGCACGTTCAAAGGTTGCCACTAGTGATCTCCATTCTTCCCAGCCTATTATTCCATTGAGACCGCCTTCCCACTGCTCGAGATCCTCCCGCTCATCTACCAGCGCGTCCTTCATTTCAGGAAACTTTTTTCTGCCCCCACTTCTCTTCTTTATGATTTGTCTACCCAGGACAAAAGACATACGCATTATCAAGTAAGATTTCCATAGCTTGAACGAGTTCGGAAAGTGTACCAGCGCCGATTCGTACAGGTAAGTTAATCGCTGCAGCGAGATCCGTGCAAGTGGTGTCGCAAGAGGTCCCAGTAATGTCACAGCTGATTCTGGAATATCGGCGGATTCCAGCTTTATTTGAGCAGTACAGCTTTCTCGTGTAGTGTGTATTGCCGACCACCATGCTTGGAAAGACTGAGGATTTCGGAGGAGATTTTCTTCGCGGTAGAAGTCTTGGGGGGTTATGAGGTCGGGGACCGCTTCTGGTGTAGGAACAGGGAGGGTCAATGGGAAGAGAGCTTTCAGTTCGTCCACAGTGGGATTTTTGAGAGAAACCGAAGGCATTTTGAGCTCGTCGTTGGCAGTAAGTTGAAGGAGAATTGGTCACGTGTATCTATACGGACTTGGTCTACAAACGTCATGGTCGGTATGAATTGTCCAAATCTCGTCGTTATCCCCCATCTCATCGTCACTTAAAGCACGGTGTCAGGCGGACTCGTCAATCCAAAGAAGCTCTTGAAGCCAAGAGACGAAAAGAACAGTCCAAACTCCGTGATTATCTTGCTCTGACGGACGATGTTCTCACTCGAGTCCGTATTTATTCACGCTATAATACCTCTGATCTTACTCGTCGAGGACAGAAAAAACGAAATGAATGGTCTAGAGAAGCTTTGCATGCTACCACCCAACTCCTGCAAGTTAATCCTGAATTTTACACGGTGTGGAATTACCGAAGGCGCATTCTTATCAACGGTGTATTTCCAGAGAGGTAATCACCATGACCTGTAGGTATTTGTACGTCGATTAAACTTCTACTAGTACCCCGGAGCAGATTAAGGACCTCCTCACTGATGACTTATCGCTGACGATGGAAGCCCTCAAAATTCATCCCAAAGTGTACTGGATCTGGACTCATCGTGGATGGTGTCTCAATAACGTCCCCAGCAGGCCAGGCATCAGTGATGATGGAGATCCTCGTGGGTGGGAGAAGGAACTGTGGAATCAAGAGTTGTTCGTGGTTGAGAAATTACTGGATGCAGATCCGAGGAATTGTAAGAGTCGATTATCTCCGGAAATACCTTTGTGTTGACGTCCGAGTTAGTTCACGCCTGGAGTTACAGAAGACTTGTGCTTGAAAGCATGCCTGTTCCAAAGCTGGAGACTTCTGAATTGGCTTACACAACGAGGAAGATTGAGTCTAACTTTTCGAACTTCAGCGCTTGGCATCAACGCTCGAAAGTCCTTTCTTCTCTGTGGTCGCAAGGTAAGCTAGATGAAACAAAGTCCAAGGAAGAAGGTATGCTTCATCACTATACTCGATCGTTGCTCCTCATCATGTCGTTTAAGAATTCGATCTGGTGCACAACGCGATGTATACCGACCCTAAGGATCAAAGTGTCTGGATATATCACCGTTGGCTCATCGGCTCAGGTATGCTCAGATCAGTCCATTCAAAACACCAAGTCACGACAAATTCAGGCGATAGCAGAGATATCCTAGAAAGAGAAATCGCAATCATACAGAGTCTTTTGGAGGAAGAACCGGAAAGCAAATGTATGCGCACAATCTTTCCAGCCTGTTATTAATTACTCACGCATCGCAGGGTGCATGGAGTCTTTGGTTCATTACAAGCGGCTTTTACTTCGCAATCACGCTTCCTCTGTGGTCACATCCACCTTAACCCAAGATTGTATACAACTTCTCGACCAGCTCCGTAAAGTGGATCCGGGTAGAAGAGCGCGTTATTATGAGATGGGTAAGGTTGTGGTTATCCCCAACTGCGTGTTCTGACTCATCAGCTGTAGCGTCAGAATTAACAAGTTTGTAGGCGACTCGGGCTCTGGGCTCACTCTTACTGTAACACTTATACAACATACATCATATCCATTTGGTTTATCAAATATTTTAAACAAGTAATTGGGTTCTAAGCATAGACGACATATTGAATGATAAGTGGCGAGACAAGCATTGGTGGGCGATACTCTTAACACTTGCAATCGCCAGGCTTGCAGCCGCAGCTGTACAAACAACGAATGGTAAGAGAGCAATTGTGATTGCGTCGGCAGAATAGGTACTTACGTAGCACCGCAGCCGCAGCTGCTACTGCCACAGTTGGCCTGCGAGACGGGAGTTTGAGTGGTCTGTAGGCAATAGCAACGGTTAGCGTTGAACGAATCAAGCAGCAAGGAGAGTAGCGTACAGTGTACATTGGGATAACAAGAATAGTCAAGTTGGTATGATTTGCACAAAGTGGGTGAAATTGGTGGGTTGGGGAAAAGCTGCTCATTTAGGTGTCCTTTTATGCCTGGCTAAACGTGTTTACCCCTGTTGTCTCCCGTTATCATTATCAGATTCATGATCCATGATCATCCAAAAATTCGCGCATGACAACTTACACCATGCCGCGTATGGCGTCCGTCGAAAGTCCCACCGCAGCAAAAATGCCTTATGGGCCATTGTCACATCGCGCACTGGAATTTATTCTTGGTCGACTTCGCGACTTCGACTTCTTGGGTGTCCGGGTCTCCTTTCCTACTGCGGATAGATATGGATGAGACTTGGATCCTGCTTCACAAACCTACGTAACGAGTTTTCCGCCGACTTCAAATTTTGCCCCATGACTTGTGTCTATGGACTCAAGTCTCCCGCGCGAGGAACCAGGCTTTGTTCGTACTAGTATGAGTGCACGCCGCTGACCTAGCAGAAGCTGCCTTTACCCACAGGACTAGTCAGTAGCCTACGTATTTAGTTGCATTAAACCATTTCCAAGAGATTGAGTTCAACTCCAGATCCACTCCCGAAAACTAATCTAATCCCCTCATCTTAATACTAGTGTGACAAGGGCTCTAGTTCTGTGTCTTATTCCAACGGTAACCGCTGCTCAAATCGTCAATTCAGATGTCCAAGCCCAAATCTTTTGCTGCACAAGAATGGTAGCTTCAAAGACGGATACGTATAAGTAGCTTGTGCATTTGAATACCTCCTGAAAGACCTCAACAAGCGCCCGCTCGGAGCCCAGTCACTTGTAAGGCAGTCCGGCACCGGCAACCGACCGGCCGTGCTTCCTTCGAAGGTTGAGAAAGTTGCTCACTCAAGTCTGAACCACGCGTCTAAGTCTTTGAAATCTGCGTGATTTCTGTGATTGGTATTGGTACCGTCGACAGTCTTAGCAATCGCACCATGACACTCATTCAAAAATCCAAGGACTTCCCAACCACTCGAATTTCAGCTTTCTTCCAACATCCTTGTCCATGACGAAGTCCGAGTATCTGATATCCTCTTCTCACCTTGAGCTTGCAGACGTTTGTATCATATCCTTTGCTTCCATCCTTTACCAATTCCTCTTCTTTCCAGACCCGGCTAAAGAAGTCGGAAAGACTCAAAAACGTTGGGCAACCAATACAGCTTCCAGGGAAGGCTTTGGGAATCGAAGTGGTAGGGAATACTGCGTGGATTGCAGAGAACACCACAGTGGCTCGGAGTATTGATCTCGTAGTGAGTAAAAGAGCATATTCTAGCGCTATTCCAAGTTACTTAACCAGAAACAGTCGGGGAAAACTACAAAGCTTTATCGTGGCCATCAAGGTCCTGTATCAGCCCTCGCTTTATGGCATACAGATTCAAGGCAAATCCTCATCACAGGCTCCTGGGATAAAGTATGTGCGCCAATGGACTGTTTGTCAATTGAGCGCTTATGAATCTTCATTCTTTAGACTATCAAATTATGGGATGCAAATGCATGCATTCTTTTGCTGTTGCAGCGATTTTTGCTAATCATTGTCTAGACCAAAGATCTGATATCTTCCACTGATGCCCACTCTGACTTTGTCAAAAGTTTGTTGGTAATCCCGTCTGCTAATCTTCTGGTTTCCGGAAGCTCAGACAAGCTGATCAGGTTCTGGTAAGCTCTTTCCAACCCTTGTCGATTCTCAGCCAATGCATTCTCGTAGGAATCTACATGTCGAGCAACAGCCCTTGCAGAGTGCTGGCTCATTATCCTCTCATACGCGTCCTGTCGAATGCTTATCGAGCCGAGTTTCAGAAAATGGCGACGTAGAGCTTTGTACTGGCGATACGATGGGTATTATCCGATTGTGGACTTTGACATATGATGATCGTCGTTGGACCAGCTCTCTTAAAGCAGAATTCAACCATCATCGTACCAAGATATCGGATCTTTATCTTGGTTCGGGACAATTGTGGACTGGTAAGGAAAAGCTTCGCTTGATATTCATCTGCCCTGATCTTCGACACCCAGCTTCGAGTGACGAAACTGTACAAGTCCGCAACTTGTATGAAGCAGAGAAAAAGCCCATCCCTCAACCTATCCAGCATTCTACTGCCGTTCGATGTCTCTTGCCTCTTTATCTGACAGACCTGCAAGAGCCATACATCATGACTGGCTCCGGCGACTTTATGCGAGTGTACGACGTCTCGTCGGTTGATGAACCTGAGCTCCTGAATGAGATTGATGCACACTGGCATGATATTACGCATATCCGACTTTGGATGCGCGAATTGATAGATGAGAAGACCAAGCAAAAGAGTGTAGAGCCATGGATCATTACTACCAGCTTAGATTCTACGATACGAAGATGGAGACTCAGTGGTCAGATCGCTCTCCCACTTTCCTTTGCTTCTCAACACTTATCCCATCTCAGATTTGCTTGTACCAAAACCAAAATCAACCGAACCTCCGGCCTCCATTAGCCCTCCTCAAGCAAAGCCTGGATTCTCTATGTCCCTTGAGGAAGAACAAGAACTTGACGAGTTACTCGACTCAGATTAACAAATGTTAGTGTGACCAATGAGCATCATATGTATATTACCAGATTGGAGATGTCAAAGCAATAGTTATCATCCTGTTTTGGGAAAAAGGCTTACAAAGCCTCCACTTCCCCACCTTCTTTCACAGCGACTTTGACTTTCCGAGTACTTTCTCTAGCGGGCCAATGTGCATTAAAAACCTCGTCGAGCTCCTCCAAAGTCCTCCCATGCTATATTCAATCGCTTCATTTCGATCGGCAGCTTAGTAACGGGACAAACTCACTGTTTCGACACCAAAACAGAACCACAAAATTGAAGCAATGAAATCCCATCCAACGAAAACGAAGTAATATCTCCATCCGAGTTTCCCAAGACCCACACTATTGGCGAAAGTATTGATGAAGCCAGCGCAATTGGAGACGAGAATGTGAACTGCCATTCCTTTACCCCGCATATCTTGACTCATGACTCTAATCATTCGCATGAGCAAGAGGAATTGTCTGGGACCAGCGCGGACATACTCAGCACAATATAAGGCCTGAAGAGGCGTGTAGGTAAAGCTATATGAAAGTCCAAATAGAAATATGAATGTGATTGATGCATTAGCACCGTTGATGTTGCTGTTTCCGACTTCTCCATCTGCGATGGTTTTCAGCAAGTCCGATTACTGCGACGGGGATTGCTTACACTTTGCAGATAGCGCCCCAACGATAGTCAGCAGGCATGCCAAGGCAAAACTTCCAAAGTAAAGCCTTCGACGTCGCCCAATCTTGTCTGTGATTGCAGCACCCTTCGTACATATTGTCAGATAGTAACGCGATACAGCAACGATGGGTGCTTACCGTGAAAGCACCAAACGCAGAGAGAACGGAATTAGCGAAATTGCTGCGAATTGTATTAGCCACCTGAATAATAGCGGATAGTAGTACATACTATACAAGCTGACGCTGTTTTGAGGTCACCCCAGCGTTTTGCATCATTGCAGGTAAGAAATAGGTGATCAGCCCATTTCCAGCTAATTGACCGTTGACCTTTTATCCGAAAGGAGGACGTCAGAATTCTTCGTTGATGAAATCGTATGCGATTAATGCACTGACACACTGCGGTAAAAAGTTATGTAGTTCAATGATTAGAGTCTTTTAGCAACATACAACTACTTACCATTAGCACCAGACACAACATTCGCCATCCTTGGAAAATATCAGTAAGCCATTTTATGGACAGATTCAAATCCGACAAGTAGCGTACTTCGATTCTTGGTGCTGAACAAAGGTCGGTAGTCCCAGAACTGAGTGGTATTTAGATTGGTTCTGGTCCACGAAAACGGATCATACCGCTTCTGCTTTTTTGGCTTCGATGGACTCTTGGAATTCGCGTAGTTGCAACTGATTTTGATTCCAGGAATGAGGACTAGCGGCTCCGGTTATTGATGATATACGTACCTCGATAATGGGATTCGTCTTGCCGTCGTTGCTGTGATATTCAACCAAAATGTTTTTTGCCTGGTCAAATTTGCCTTTCTGAACAAGCTAAAGAGGAAACGATGTGAGTTTCAGTTAGCAAAGGAAATCCTTTGTCCTTACCCATCGTGGCGACTCAGGTAGGAACCAGACGAAGCTGGTTATAATGATCTACATAAGACAAATGGAGTCAACGTTTGCACTACAACTCGAACGAGATAGCGATATACCGGAGGGATAATTTGCAGCATCAAGGGTAACCTCCAAGCCCAAGTAGAGTTCATCTTCACCGTCCCTACCATTGCGCCGGTTGCCGGAATACTCCCGATGAAGAAACAACTATGAGGATACATTTAGAGAATTGAAAAGCTTGAGCCGGAAGGAACTTACGAGTTGTATGATGCCCCGAGCCTCCCGCGCCACTGTGGAGGAGCCAGTTCGGTAATCCATGTTGGAGCAGCAGTAGTCGAGATGGCAATACCAAAGCCTAAGATGAACTGAAAAATATTTCTGGACTTAGTCGGTTGTCATAAAACAAGCCTAGTAGAACACGTACCCGACCGCCCATGAAAGCATTGATGTTATGGGCTGAAACGATCACAGCAGAACCAACGAGGATGAAGATTGCACCCTATGAGGCGCTTTGTCGCTTTTGTCATTCAGGCGACCATAGACTTCCGCTAGCTTACCGTAAACATGCCTCCTCGCCGTCCAAACTGGATGATAAGTGATTAGAAGATATGCGTACGTTGGACGACAGCTGATATTTGACTTGCAAGGTCGGTGATAGGACCTGCGAAGAAGGATCCTACGCAGTTCCCAACGATACTGAAAGATGCTAACGTTGAGCTTCATGAAATCACCAAATTAATGTAATGCATACTAAATCATGAAGACTATGCCTGTTGATTTGCCCAAACCACTGTAGTGAAACTACATAGACCGCGAGAATTGATGCTTTGACGTTTTGGTAGCGAAATTGGAAACGTACATAGTCAAGGTACTGATCCATAGCATTGATACCACTCATCAAACTACTGTCGAATCCAGAGGAAACGGCGTTCAAGAACCCGACCATTACTATCAGGTAGAGCTAAAACGACAAAATCGGAACACTCTTTATCAACATTGAGGCGACTACATCGAAGTGGAAGTTTGCACGAAAAGCGCTGCACCTTGAAGGCTCGTCTGCTCCAGGGATTGAGAGATGTCTCGAAAAGCGCCTTTTCATATTCAGTGTTGTATACCTTTGATATTAGGACTGGAGAGTTGTTGACAGAAGGAGATCTGATAGACGCGAGCTTCAGTTCGTCGTCTTCGAGGGTTGATGGATCCCTTGGTCCTCGCCTGTTAGTAGACATCGTACGTAAGTGGAGACAAGGAAGGAGCTCACAACGATAAGCAAACTCAGTATTGATTCGGCAGAGTCACCTGTTATGTTAGGGTTAAGTAAGATGACCAGTCCATGAGTAGTACCAGCCGTGAAGCCCGGTGTATCATTCGTAAAGAAAACGATTGAGATATAAGTTGTGGTGGTTTAGAGTCAACTGACCGGCGGTCACCGAGGCCGTACGAAGCGACCTTCAGCGCTCAAAATACCAGCGTCTATTTTTCAAAGACGGCCCGGACGGACCTTTTGGCGACATGTACTCAGCAACACCTTCTTTCAGACCTTCTGACTTGTTAACCATGTTAGCCATGGGGCGCATTTCACAGTCCATATATCTCTTGACCTCTCACAATTTTGAACACTTCCTTTCCAATAATCTTAACATCTGCAATGAATCTATTTCTCCGCGTCCTTCTGGTGTCTATGTTGTTTCTCCCGACGTCCATCGCGTTTGGAGCTCAACACTACAGCTTTGAAACTCAACAGCGACCTGCCCATTCCCTAGATCGAAAGGCAGATGCAGAAAGAGACGCGTTCATACACAGATTAGTTACTCAAATGTCTCCCGAAGAGATGAGTTCGTCTTCATACATTCAATCCGGTGGGTACAATCAGAGCTGATCTTGTTCTCCATCTTTTGTAGCTATGCAGTTGCATTTGATGTTTGCTGACAATATCATTGGACCACATTCTGACAACGGGCTCTATGGCGAGTTAATCCACCCTCTCTCTCAAATCTAACTCTGACCCCTCTCAGATTTCGCCACTCGCTTCGCACCTACGGCTGGAGTAGGTGTAATGCATGATTGGTATCCAACAGATGCATCATATTACAACTCAGTCCAGAAACTTAATCTCGTGAAATCACGGCTACCTATCCCATTCATGCAGCTCGGGGAATGCCTTCATGGTGTAGGCTCGTTCAAACAGAGCATGTTCCCCCAATCGATCGGCATGGCAGCTACCTGGGATACTTCACTGGTTCATCGCATAGGAAGGGCAATCGGAGCAGAAGCTCGTGCTATTGGTATTCATGCGTGCTTAGCACCGGTGCTTGATCTGGGAAAGGACGTAAGGTGGGGTCGCGTACAAGGTACTAGGATTTCATCCTCATCGCGTATTGTATTTACAGAATCGCGTTACAGAGGCTTGGGGTGAAGACTTTCTGCTTACTTCACATATGGGCGTAGCATATGCTTCTGGTTTATCTAAAAATGGCTCTTGGTCAGATACAGACGCGGTCATTCCTGTCATGAAAGTGAGCATAATGTTCTTCCTTCTCCAGCGGCTGACAGAGCTTTCTAAAAAGCATTTTGCAGGACATGGGAGCCCTATCGGAGGACATAATGCAGCGCCGTACAATGGTGCTGGGTCTCGGCAGTATCTCATGGAGTTCTTTCGGCCATTCAAAGCGGTGGTGGATTTGGGAGGTGCAAGAGGCGCTCTAATGTAGGTCGTGGATCTTCTCTATACACGGGCATATCAAATACTGTTCCATAGGGCGTATCATGAGTTTGACGGTATTCCTTCTGTTGTCAATACAATGTTTTACGATGCATTGGAGGATTGGGGTTTTGATGGATTCATCATCGCGGACGATGCGGCCTTGATCATGTTACAACAGGGGCATATGGTATCAAACTCACCTGCGGACACACTTTCACAATGGTTCAATGCTGGCGGGATGATTCAGTATTACGATTTTGATATTGCGACGTTTTTGAACGTGAGTTATGCGTTTCTTCAGGCGACACTTTCTGATAATACCTGGAATTAAGGTTACGACCGCGATCTTGGCCAACAATTCGGTGCCTTTATTCACTTTGCAGTCTCATGTCACACGTATCTTAAACGTCAAGTATGACATGGGTTTGTTTTCGAATAGTACCAGTAAAGCTTCATCGGAACCGAACTCATCCTCTTTATATGTTCCTTCGGATATAGTGTATCAGGAGTTGACGGCCCAGCATGCACCGCTTACCCTTGAGGCCGCGCGCGCCTCCATCGTTTTGCTTGAGAACAGAAACTCCGCCTTGCCTATAAAACCAGACTCACAGAACATATCGCGCATTGCTCTAATCGGACCCTTTGGTGATATATTGAACTATGGAGATTATTCAGGTACATGGGGTGCTAGTCCAGCTCAAAACGGTACGACTATCCGGCAGTCGATGCTGAATTATATCCAGAATTCGAGTCTTGACGTTCAGCTTGTTACGAGCATGGGTGCTAATACCTGGTACTACAATGCGCAGTATGGAATCCCTGCGTATCTGCTTTCTCCAACTGTGAACTCGACCAACGGATCATCGTCAGGGAATCACGGACTGTTGGGCACTTATTTTGCGGATACAAACTTCACGGACCCTCGTTTCTCTCAAGTTGATGTGCCTAATAAGGACTGGGGCCTTTATCCTCCTCTTGGTCTACCTTCTAATAACTTTAGTGTGATTTGGGAAGGAATTTTGACTGTGCCAGTGGAAGGCGAGGTGAGCGGTTCCATCGGTGTCGCTGTGTCTCCCAACACAACAGCACGCCTATATATCGACGGCGCACTGGTCGCTGAATCGCCACTGACTACTACCGGCAATATTCTGGGGAACATCGAACCGTTGGCGTACGACATGACCAATGGAACTATGTTACCTCCTGGAGGAGCCCAGTGGACCTTCAAGAAAGGCACAACCCACCGTATACGGATCGAATATCAGACATGGAATCTGTATCAGAAGCTGGAGAATGTGAACTCTGTGAATGCCCAGGTCGAGTTATGGTGGAATCTAGTCGACTCTGACGCTATTACAAAGGTACTTGAACATTTTTGACCATGTCGTTCTTGTATTCATTGAGCTCCCAGGCCATCGAGGTTGCAAAAACCGCGGACCTCATCATCCTCGCTGTAGGTGCCAATTGGAATAGTGATGGGGAAAACGGTGATAGGGCGACACTTGGGTTATCCGACAATCAAAGTAGGCGTCTACTCGAACAAGAGGGTCATTCGTTACTGATTCATGAATAAGCTGCACTCGCTGACGCATTGTTCGACCTTGGAATCCCAATTGTATTAGTATTACAAGGCGGCAGACCTTTTGCTATTCCCAAATATTACACCCGTTGCGCTGCTGCTCTTGAAACAGTGTGTACTTGCTTTGAATACGCTGATTATTTGTGACTACGTGATAGGTGGTAGTTTTTTCCAGGTCAGTCGGGCGGTCGGGCCATTTCTGACGTGCTGTTCGGCGAATTCAACCCAGGAGGACGAATGCCATTAAGCATTCCGTTTGACGCTTCGTCTCTACCGGCTTTCTATAAGTGAGTAGGCCCGAGGCTCTTGTTTGTATGTGAGTGTATGATTACTGATAAAAACCAACAGTTTTCATGCTACCGCTCACGCAGTCAACTATACTGACATTTATTCGTATCCTTCAGTATGTGTAGTAACACCGATTTGTCGAGCGTCGCTCAAAGACACTTAGTATTGGTTCGGCTATGGCTTGTCCTACACTAGCTTCTCCATATCTGAATTCAATGCGACGTCTTCAGGTGGAGTAAAGACATTCACAGCAGGAGAAACTATCACATTTCGGGCTACTGTGACCAACGAAGGTAACATTTCTGGAAGTTATGTGGTTCAGGTATTTTCGGTCCTTGCGTTGTCAGTCCGTTCTAAGGGTTCTTACGTTTCCTTTCTCTAAGGTCTACCTTCTTGCTCGAATTTCAAATATCGTACGCGCACAAAGACAGCTCGTCGCGTTCAGTCGGGTATACCTCGCTGCCAGTGAAAGCCGAGAGATAACGATGGACCTCGAAGTCGACCGATATCTCCCGATTGTCAATCGTCGATACAAATGGGAGCTGGAAGGAGGGTAAGATTTTCATTGATTATAAACAACAGTATGTTCAAGTATTTTTTTTAAGTGACTACACATTTGCATTGTCGAATTCTGGTTCCCCCACCGCGAACACTGCGATGAACGTTACGATGCTTTGTTTGGCGGATTGAAGGGAAGAGGATTAACAGACTCCATTGTTGCTGGACATATTAAGCGAAAAGATGGTGGAAAATCCTTGTGCAGTATTAGTTTGGAATGTTGAATTTTGCGTGCTATTGGACACACCTCTGTCTCGGAGCTAAGCATCGAGGGTTGCAATGATCTGCATTATGAGGATGACGTTGAGAAGGCGGAGCATTAAGCAGGTAATAAAAAGCTACTGGGCGTTCAGATTGACGGCCGAAAAAGCAGTTGAAGGACATACAACGAATATCACTATGTTCAGCGCACGATGAATTTTTTCTGCGACGTTGCGGTCAGGAGCCGCATCGAAATACCGAGGAGGCTAAAAGTAATCTCGTTGGCATGCGTAATCAAGAGGTTTGACCTGCACGTACAGGGAGCGTATTCGCGAGTGTAACTTCGTTGAGATATTCCCTCTGCCGTCGAAGGGCGTGTGCATAGGGGTGCATGCGATTTCTGTATGTAACATAAGTGAGCGTTCTGTGCTGATAGGAGCTGATCAACGCACTGCGAGAGCTTGGTAGAGGTTTTCATCGACATTGAGAAAGAGTAGATTTTGTATATTTCTGAGGGAGTGTGGTTCAAGTTGAGGGGGAAATGAGGGCAATCCTCATCTATTTCAACGATTTCCAATATTGAACTCCGCGATGAAAAACCGGTTTCCAGTCAAGATGCGTGCAAAATTCGCAGGAAGGGTTTAAAGAAATCGTGACCCAAAGAAACGGCGCCGCGTCTTCCATTTTTTATTTTACGAGAGGCTGAATACACATTAGCTCTTCATTAACGCTCTGACAGGCAAGCACGCACCTCCATCTTCCATCTTAACTCGCAACTATGTATGCATGGAGACCAAAAACCCGGCCACGTCCAGCCCAGCTTTTATCGCTCTCGCGTTTATTCTCTACCACTCTTTGGATTTCTAGCAAGCAGTCTGCTTCTTCCAAAATCTGTATCTTTCAGCAGGTCCAAGTCAAGTCGCGCAGGATCCACCGTTAGATCCTGAGCTTGCGAAAGAACATGCAATCAAAGTTCCATTCTTCAACCTTTGACAAGATCCGAAATCTGGAAGGTAACGAGAATTCGCGGCGTATACGTTCAAATTGAACAAATTGAACAAAGTTTTCTGGGACGCCTCGTGGACCGGTTGTTATGGAGCGCAGCAGCTCTAAGTGTCTCAGAAAGCCTTCAGATCCTCCACAGCATCGGCGGAAGACAGTTCATCGAGTTGTCAGGTTGGCTCGGGTCCGTATGAGTCACTCTCGTGTCACGTGGTGTGTAGATGGCGCAATCAGCGCGAGCGCACGATGACTTTGTATCCTTGCCACTACTTACCTCGATTCGGTGCGACGAAATTACAGTCCCTTTGAAATATGACTGCCAGGTTTTGAAGCAAACGAGTGACCCAAGGTCGACAGAGTAAAAGCTCCAGGCGAACAATGACAAAAGAAAGATCAAGGATCAAGAGCCTGGCCAATGTGTGTCCCGAAACTCAAGCGAATGCAGCTGCAGCCCCGGCATTGCGTGATGCTGGTTCTAGTAGTGGAGTGACAATCCGCGAAAAAATACAGTGAGGAGAGTTCGACAATCCGTTGCGAACGACGCTGAGATTCGGTCTGTTCCTCGGGTCCTGTTCAATTCGATAAATGCGATTGCGTCCGGGAGCCAAAGCATATACAATCAGGTAGGTTGTGCAGCCGAATAACCCTTGCAGAAGGGGGGACACGAAGATATGTATTCCAGCTCCTGCTCGAGCGTTTGCAAATGATATCAATTTTCCGCGAGAGCAAATCATAGCAGCAGAGTTGGAGCCAGCAATTGAAAGCTTCAACCCCCTGCTAGCAAACAGGAGCTCCCAAGTTTCTGTCGGAAGGCCAAGTGGTCGTAGTGCGGCGGGGTTGAAGACGCGCAAGAGGCAAATTCTTCTGTTGTGTGCCCCAAGACTACGGCGGGACCTATCAAGAAATGCGACTGAAATGGCGAAGCTGATTGTAGCCGAAATGTCTACACGACGCAAGGTGAAATTGAAATCTGTGAGCCTAGTGTGAACCACAAGAAGGGTTTTTTTCCGATTGGGACTGCTGATTTTGAATTCGCCATAGAGGATCTGACCCCCAGGGAAGCTTTTTTCAAAAGGTTCTGTTTTCCCTCTCTAAAATATTCCTAAGGACCCCAAAGCCAGCTTGTGTGACTAGCTTCTTGGGGCCCGTCGCTCGAGTTGGCGTCACTCGTCCCAGTGCCCAAGCTGTATACAGCAAAGGCATATGAATTTTCAGTTATCGGGGTGAGATGGCTGACACAGTGCGTGTTCAACAATGGGAGAAGAAAACAGGGAGGAGGCAATAAGGTGACGGTGACTCTGGAAAATCAAATCGAAAGGAGCAGGGAGAAGTTCCAAGAGTAAAATGTTCATCGAGAAGGTGAGCTTGATGACTATCGACGTCGAGGATCAAGGGGAACAAGTGCGAAATGAAGTTGTGGATGGTGGTTTGTGGAAACAATTTTTGGCGCCACCAGTGGTCTCAGAAAAAGCATTTTCAAATTTTCAAATTTGACTTCCTCACTAAGCTTTCAAGTGAACACTCGCTGGTCAATCTTCACCTTCATTAACTCTTTTAGCCGTAAATCTTCATGTGGATTCCTCTAGAAGAAGATTATACACTTCAATGTGCCACTTTGCTGGTGAGATTCCCTTCAAAATTCCACTGGCAATCGTCAATAATCGTCAGTCTGAACAGTCTTCAGAATAGCGTATGAAATCTAGAGTTCAAGTCTCTATTCATTTCGAATATTGAGCCAATATCTTCTGAAAGGACTATTTAAAGTTACTGAGAACTTTGTTTTCTGTTCTAGTCATAGTTCGAATCGAGTCCTAGCACTATCACGGTATCCATTTATAAACTTCCGCATAATCTCTTGTATCCTCCAAAACTCAACAAGAGAAACCGAGACTTGCTCCTCAGGTTCATGTTGCGCACTCTACGTTGAACTCTAAAACTTAAAATCAAGTCTATCATCCATCAGACGACAGAGTTGCAAATCTCCCATTTTTGGTCAGTTACATTCTATACAAACTCAGGATAGACAAGGCATCTCAGCCCGGCTGCTTTTGAAGGAGCTTAAGACGTCGTGGTCGAGTGGGCATCTTCGATTTTCTCTTACTCGACTTCTTCGACTTCTGGTGTCCTTTTTCCAAACGAAGAAAACCAACCCCACAAATCCCTTTCATCCGTCGTTTATTCCTCTATTCGCCTACTTATTTCAGCTTCATGCTCAAAGGCAACGACCCCAGCAATATTCAGAGCGCCTCCTTGGCTGCGCATCTAAATAGATCGTCATCACGCTCAACATATTCGGGATGTGATATTGTCGACCTCGATGCAAAGGATGAAGTCGGTCAAGACAGGCGTCGTTCTTAAATGAAATGGCCCTTGACAATTTGCTCAGGAGAGTTCGTGAAGCTCGACATCAAGGTCGTGTTTCTTTGACTTCGAAACGCGAAATCTACTATTGACGCGAACGTTGAGATCCGGAACTAGTGCATTGGTTGGGGCTAGAGTCCAGCCTATTTGCGAGTGGATTCTTGTCCAGAAGCATCCATTGAACCAACAACAAATCATGTTCTTACACGGAATCAACTAGGATAGTGTTTTCAATACTGTGGGTGCCGGAGAACGGGGATCAGTCGAAAGCGCACATCTTTTAGGTTGATGTACAGTTCGCGAAGGGGTCACCAGGAGGAGATAACGCCGCAATTTTGGACTGCGTAACGAGTGAGGGTCTTGCGCCTAGTGAGGTCTACAGTCATAACACGAAGGGTGTGCTAGATTCGCTACACCTCTTCCTAAGTCATCAACTGAACTGCCATTGGCATGGTGCAGCTATCGTATCGAAGATGCCACATAGAGAGAAAGAATTTCTTCATGGTGGATTTAGTTATGAGCGAATCAAATTTGCATGACGTGAGTGGCTCTCTTTCGACATGCTCAAAGTATCGGCGTAACTGAAGAAACCGACCATTCGTAGGCTCTTGGGAGATTACTGTTCTACCACCAAATAAATTAAAGCGAGTCGCGGCTTAGCGCTAGCGACTCTGCTATGACGACGGGTGAAAATTTTGTTTTACCCCAAGAATCCGTCTGAGATAACGAGCTTCAGAGACCTAACTTGTACGTCTATAGATCCATGATCATATTGGCGCTTCATAAAGAACTAGATTGGAGAATTTCGGTTGTGATTAGGGGTGACTCGGCGTAAAGAGAATGACGTTGAGATACCTAACTTGGACACCATTCAATCCCGAATG
Source organism: Lentinula detonsa (assembly GCA_027921405.1). Lineage (NCBI taxonomy): Eukaryota > Fungi > Basidiomycota > Agaricomycetes > Agaricales > Omphalotaceae > Lentinula > Lentinula detonsa. The sequence continues at coordinate 683,515 of JANVFU010000011.1, forward strand.
TTTGAACAAAAACTCCATTGAACGCTGTTCGCGAGGGAGCGCCAGGTTGAGGATCGCCACCGCCGGCCGGATTATTGTCGGACTCAGAGACGGACCGTTGATTTCCAACCTTCTATCCTTGGCTGAGGCCTCCTCGCTGTTCACAACAATGTTGGTCAGCTGTGAATCACAATCTGGGCGCCATATGGCGACGTGTATTCCAAAAGGCCCTTACTTACGGAAAAACCAGCTTCACCCCTCATATAAAACTGAGGACTACTAGAATGACATGACCCCTTCAGTGACATAGCAGTGAAATGCAGGCGCTCTTTCTATCACTCCTTGTCCCCGTAGCTTTCGCTTCCAGCTCGTTTCTAGAGCCACGCATATTCTCCTTGGTGTCTCGGGGAACGAACTTGGACGGATCATTGCCCTTGTACCAAAATCCCAATGCGTCTATCGAAGATAGGGTGGCAGATTTGCTTCCGCGAATGTCATTGCAAGAAAAAGTAGCCCAGATGTGCGCCTTCTAGTTCTCCCTATAGCCAAAAACTTACAGAGTGAGTCGCCAGCATCCAAGGAGACATAGACGGTAAGTGCAAGCTAGAAAGTTGCAACCTAGGCTGAGCCAATTCGAACTCAGGTTGGATGAACACTACCGACCCCCTAGATAACACTCTCGTTTTCAATCAGTCTGGCTTAGTATGCATGCGTGAATACTAGGAATCACATTTCGCTCATCGTTTTCATAGGAAGACATGATGAGCACTAAAGCAGGTTCAATATGGGGAGGTTATGCAATGCCCTACGAAAAATTTGTATTTGCTTTAAACGTAGGTCAAAAATATCTCATGGAAAACACGACCCTTGGTATACCAGCAATGTTTCAAAGCGAGGGTGAGTACTGATTCGTTTTTGCCTCCCCATTTTCCGAATTTATCTCCGTACCGTAACAGGATTACATGGCTTCACCAACAATGGAACAATTTTCCCTTCTCCTATTGGATTGGCTGCGTCTTTCAACCCCGAGCTACTATCGTCCGTCGCTAATATCATCGCTACCGAGGCTGAAGGGCTCGGTCTCTCCCAGATCTTTGCTCCAGTGCTCGACATGTCCAGAGAACTGAGATGGGGCCGTGTAGAAGAGAACTTTGGGGAAGATCCGTTCTTGACTGGTGAAATGGGTCTCGCGTATGTGACTGGCTTGCAGGATGGAACACGCAGGAATGTCACCGCAGACGGTCCTGGTGGAATCCGGAAGCGAATGGCTTCTACCTGCAAGCATTTTACAGCTTATGGTAGCCCCATGGCAGGACTGTGAGTGACTCCATTCCATCTTGGAGAAATCGTTTCAACTTTGAAATCAGAAATACAGCACCTGTGGTTGGAAGCGAACGTGACTTGCGTACTATCTATCTCCCAGCATTCCAAAGAGCTTGTCTTGAGTCTTTGGCTATCATGACTGCATATTCTGCATACGATAGTGTTCCTGTAGGCCAACTCTACTCCAAGCAATTATTTCTAATCTCACTTTCCGCCAGCTGGTCGCAAACAAACGTACGTCATTCAACCTTGGCTTATCTGCTGCAAATCCTGAAGCAACTGACGGGTGGATTAAGATATCTTAACTGACATTGTGAGTTTTGAATCACTCGAAATAATCAGTCTAACCCCTTGCGTAGCTTCGAGACGAGTGGCAATATCCTTACTGGGTGACTACCGATGCGGGTGCAGTAGACTTGCTGATCAGTCAGCATAAGACTTGCGATACGTACGTCTTCCGCCCCATCTTCTTTGCTTTGTAACGATGTACCCTTTCAGTCGGGAATGCGCCGCAAAGGCAGTCATAGAGAACGGATTGAGCGGCGAAATGGGTGGAGGATCCTACACATATTTGACGCTTCCTGGTAAGAAATGATTTCGTGAAGGGTCACCCGCGTAAAGAGGCGGCTGACCACTTCCGCTACAGACCAAGTCGCTGCTGGAACAGTAAATGAAACTTACATCGATGAAACAGTAAAAGCGATGTTACGAACCAAATTCACCTTGGGTCTCTTTGAAAGTGAGCCTGACTTCTTATAATTGCGACGAACTACTGTAACAATTATACAGGTCCCTACCCATACTCTGACTATTTGAGTACTATACGTACGCCTGAGTCCCGTGAAGTGCTCCTCCAAATGGAAGAAGAAGCGATTGTCCTGCTCGAAAATCGTGACAACGTTTTACCCCTCAGCAACAATATTGGTAGCATCGCGTTGATTGGACCTCAAGTCAACCGTGTCACTGTGAGCGTTCAAAACTTAATACTCTTACAATTCCACGTCTACATGTTCAATAGTTTGGAGACTATGTCTTCTTCAATGCTTCTCTAAACGGAATCACACCTCTTGCTGGTTTCCAAGAGTTTTTATCAAACCAATCCAGCTCTACCAAAGTCAATTTTGCCCAAGGATGCGAGCTGTGGTCGAATGATCAAAGCGGCTTTGACGAAGCAGTCTCAGTTGCTCAGCAGTCAGACGTGGCCATCGTTATGGTAGGAGAAACCTGTCGAATCAAAAAAAAAAAAAAAAATTCCGCGACTCAGTGCATTCTAGGTTGGAACTTGGTCCTTGGACCAAACTCTGTTGTGGACTCCTGGAACAAACGCGACCACTGGCGAACACGTGGACTTATCCAGCCTTTCCCTAGTTGGCGCCCAACTTCCATTAGTGGAAGCCATTGTGAACACTGGGAAGCCTACCGTGGTCGTGTTCGTGAGCGGAAAACCCGTCTCCGAGCCATGGATCCAAGCCCGTAAGTGTTAAGCCCGTACTCACCTACTTATAGTGCAGTGTGCAATGCATGAGTGTCATAGATGCTAGCGCGGTGATACAACAGTTCTATCCTGGAGAACTGGGTGGCCTGGCTCTTCCAGAAATAATTTTCGGAGCAGTGAATCCGTCAGGCATGCCCAAAGCTCTACTTTCCTGTATGCATCACTACTAACGTACTTATGCATCAGGCAAATTACCTGTTTCATTCCCTCGATCTGTTGGGACTACCCCCGACTTCTACAATTATCTCAATGGAATGCGGCCTATAGATGCAGGAATGATTACTGATAATGATACTCTTATATTTGGACATCAGGTATCTCCAAAAACCTATTCCCAAGGCTTTGGTACTCACATACGCTGTTGTAGTACGTTCTAAATAGTCCCGTTCCAATATGGAGCTTTGGTCATGGTCTAAGCTATACGACTTTCAACTAGTACGCGTTTGCTGACCGTGTGAGATTATTTGACTCGCTCATTGTTTACAGCACTGATCTTTCGCTCAATCCTGTCTCGATTGGGATTTCCGACAATTTCAACGTGACGGTTATCGTTCATAATACTGGCTCAGTAGACGGAAAAGAAGTTGTTCAGGTTTGTCGACAATGAACATTGTGCCGTTGCCAAAGAGTTATTATCTTCTCACCAGGTGTACCTCTCCGACGTCGTAAGCTCGGTAGTCACTCCTGTGCAGAGACTCGTTGGTTTCCAGAAGATTGATTTACCGTGAGTTGAATATTTCATTTCTCTGATTTCTGTAGGAATAAACTCTAATGGAATTTCGTGAACAGTGCGGGTAGTTCACAAACTGTTTCGATAGAAGTTGATTCGTCGCAGCTTGCGCTCTGGAACCTCAATGACCAATGGGCAGTTGAACCTGGCGAGTTCATGGTCACGATCGGAACGAGCGACGAGATTTTTGCTCAGGCGACGCTAACAGTAGCTGCTTAGAGAATGTATAATCAAGATAGGGACGCGCTCGCAGCAAGAATCATAAATTACAGTTATCCAAAACGATACAAATAAAATGAACAATAGATCTTTACTTGTATGTGAACATGAGATGGTGTCGACTTCATAGCTTCGCTTTTTGTGAGACCAGTAAACTGTTCGACGCTTGAAGGGATTTAGCGGCCGTGGTGACGAATTCATCAACACTGAAGATAATTTGTCAGTTCATTCAAAAATCTAATAAAACCATCTCAACGCACATTTCCTTTGCAGGTTTGATTTCCTGAATAGGAGGGAGGTGATGTGAATAGTTACTCAAGGTACCAGTGTTTAGAGACTGACCTGTATGGCACCAGCTACTCTGCCCATAAGCCCTATTCACAAAAGTCAATCAATATTACTACCTGTATTCTTGTGAATTCAGAAAGATCGTACATGTCATTCCTTGCACAGATTTTTCGGGATGCGCTTCAATCTGTGTGACAAATCTTAAGAATCTGGTAATCGTCAAACCGAGAAGCGGACACACCTCAACTTCATGAGGAATGAGACCTTTGGCAAGCAACTCCTCCTTCTCCTGTGCACGTGTGGTTTCCCTGAATATCTTCATGAACGATGTAGCTTGTAGACGTCTGCTGAACACTCACCAGTCCACGACATATTGTGTTCTCCTTACGTTTAACGGCCGCCCAGTATAGATGGTGGTACGGAGAACATCGTCCCAACCTGCACTGACAACTTGTTGCTTGTGCATTTTGGGTGCTCCGGCTTCCACACTTGCAACGAAACGAGTGCCGACCCAAACACCATGAGCGCCATATCTAGAATAATTACACAAATGAATTTTCGCATTAGATTGAGACAGGGCAATTCCGTACGCGAGGGATGCGGCAAGGCCTCGGCCATCGGCAATACCTCCTGCGGCTACAACGACAATGGGTTCACCTGTGAGTGGACTCTTGGCGTTTTTACAAAGATCAACGACAGCAGGGATGAGGATTGAAAAGGGCGTGTCGCCAGTGTGTCCACCTCCTTCTCCGGCTTGAGCACCAATGATGTCAACGCCTATGAACAGTCCAGGGTAAATACCGAGATTCGACGGATTGAATTGAGCGCCAACTAACCTGCTTCGATACATTTTGCAACATGCTATATATGCTCGGTTAGATAAGAAAAGTTTGTTTCACCAGGATTAAAGTTACCTTGGGATGACCGATCATGCTACGGAAAAGGTGAGTAAATGATACTCGTCGCAAGCACTTGCACATACTTCATTACCGGGATCCCCGCTGCGTGGAACTTGTCGACGACCCATTTTGGTGGAACGCTTTCATGAAATCAGATTCCAGTGAAAAAATACCAAACTGGATAACGTCCTTACCCAACCGCACAGACAAACAATTTTGCGCCACCCTCAATGATAACATCTACTAATTCTGGCAATTGGCCATCCGTGTAATCCTTGTTTGTTTTCCGAGCATTTCCGCCAACCTGGGGTAGAAGTAAATCTACACCAAATGGTGCGTTCTTGTCCTCAAGATGGCTTTTGAGTTCCTCGATTGAACCTTTCATGAACTTGGGAGTCTGACGAACACCACCAATAACGCCGATACCACCTAAGACAAAGTTCATTAACTGGTACATCAAACAAACAGACACTTGGACCCACCAGAGTTCGTTACCACCGCAGCCAATTTAGGGCCTGCCGCCACGTTCATGCCTGAAATAATTAGTATGAGAAGCTGTATGGGCGACGAAGGACTCAGTGTTCACCTGCAAGCATGACTGGGTGGTTGATCTTGAAAAGCTTGGTGAGGGGGGTAGAGAATATCTGTTCTGAGGAAGGCATGGTAGTGAAGAGAAAAGGAGGAACTCAAGTTTAAATAGTTTAAGTAACACATCGGTATTCGTTGGATCCGGTTATCACGCGCTGAAGACAATTCGGATTCCTCGGAGACTGAATCTAGGGCTAGGGACTGGAATACCCGGGCCGTGGAAAAAATGTGAATTCTTGTGTTTGGAACCGGTCATGGCCTCGAAATGTCCAGTTGACCATAGCGCGTCGCAAGATTCCTGTCCAGTCGACAATAAATCCAAGTCCACTAGTACCTGGACACGGCTGTTCTCCTCTTCCAATAGCTCAAATTCGCCTCAGAATCTATCCAACGAACGGGAACTATCTTCGATTCCAAAAGCCAGTGATGGCAATTGGGTATACCCTTCCGAAGCACAGTTCTTTGCTGCGATGGCACGTAAAAACCACAATCCTCAGGCAGCGGATATGAAAGCTATTGTACCAATACACAACGCTGTGAACGAACGGGCTTGGTTGGAAGTCATGAAATGGGAGGCAGGCAGAGGTGGCGAGGTCTGTGGAGGAGTTAAACTTGTTAATTTCAAAGGGAAACCAAATGATAAGAGCCCGCGCGCTAGATGGAAAATGTTTCTCGGGTATGTCGCGTGCTCTCTCGCTCATTTTTGTATTTTCTTACTCTACTTAGGTATGCTGCTCCGTTTGATAGACACGATTGGGTTGTCGACCGCTGTGGTCTGCAAATAAGATATATCATCGACTTCTACACTGGCCGAACGGATCCCGTAACAAATAAGGTCTCTTTCTACCTAGATACGCGACCGGCTTTAGATAACTGGGAAGCAGTCAAGATGAGAGTTCAGCATTTCTGGGGAAAATGGATTGGGTCGAGTACGACACAATCATGATATGGGAATTGTGAGTTTGACGCAGCAAAGAATAGGCACTAGCAAACAGTAGTCTTTGGGACGGACACATGATGCTTCACACATTCCTTTGCTGCTGCCATCGTCCGTCAAAGTCTTGCACGATGGCGCAGTAGTATATATTTCTTTCCCCACCATCCCACCCAAATGTACATAAACAATACATAATTCATACTATTCCTCCACGTGCATAATGCATTGATCGCAAAAAGCAGTCCGGACGACCACAGACTCATCGCAGCTGATCGTGAATATCTCCACATCCAGCTACTTAGCGTCTCATCCTCGCAACACTCAAATCCAAAAAGTTTCCAGAATCCGAATCCTAGTCCGCGGAATTGGACTACCCTTTGCTATAACATTTATGTGGTAATCGTTCTGCTTTTTTTACAAACCTCGTGCCACCATGACATACAGATTACAACTTCTTAGCCTTGGAACCGTACTGCCCAAAAGGATCCAACGGAGGTCTTCCATATGAGGGCTGCCAATACGCATATCAAATGAAGCCATGGGTCTAGGAATTTAGTATTTTGCGCACCGGAGCATCAGGTTTGTTGCCCAAAATTTTATCAATTCTTTCTAGTAACTCGTCGGTCAATTTGGGTACAACTTCTATCGCCTTGAGATTCTCCACAATTTGTTCTGGTTTACTTGCACCTAGGATAACAGTCGAAGTGTTCGGATACCTTGCTACCCATGCCAAAGCAAGTGCCGAGATCGTGGTTTGTAATTCTAGATGGGGATGATCATCAAGTCCATACCAGTTGGGTTAGGAAAATAATAACCTTTTTCTGCAATGTCGGTCAATTCTCTTACTTTTCGAATCATTTCTTTTCCCTTTTCCTCCTGAAGTTCCTTAGACATTTTAATAAAGTCGCCTTCAGTAGCAAATCGGGAACCGGGGGGTATACCATCGTTATACTTCGTCAAATATGAGCTTTCCACCGAAAGGAAAGCAAGTGGGAATCGTTACTACCTTGCCAGTCAGCAGACCGAAATACAGAGAAGAGAATGTGGTAGTCCCGTAATTGTACTGCTGATACAACGGCCTAGAGAGTTCGTGAATGGCTGGTCGCATGGGAGAAAATCATGAGATAGCCTACGCGTATTCTTTTTCTGGTCTTTCCCTGGTGAACATGCTGCACGTATATGCGTAAGTTGTCCATAACAGGCTATTTGGAAGGAGTTAAAGCGCACTTGTGCTGACATTGGTCCACGACAGGTGCAATAAGCCCAAGCTTAGTGGCGATATCTAGTAGAAACGGTTGCGAATCCGGTATCAGTCATCATAACAGGACGTACGGTGAGCTTCCTCAATTTCAACTGCACTCCACTCAGATGTTCCCCAGTACATAGCCTGCACAGATAAAAAAAAAATCAGAAATGCACATGTTTGCCTAATGGAACTAACGGACCCATCCTTTCTCTATCACAAAGTTAAACCCTCTCACGACTGAAAACAACCATCGTCACTATAATGGACCGTAGTCGATCACCCGTTCTGAATTGCGCACCTTCTTCCATTGGGGCTGTAGCAAGTGAAATGAGAGTGAGTTAAGTACATCCAACGCCATAAGACTGAGACTTACCATTCGGGTCGCTTCGGTGGGCAAAAATGATGTCCACATAATCTAGTCGGAGGCGAGCAAGGCTTTCTTGCGTTCCCTCGATAATGCTTGTATATTTCGATGTTAGATTGTGCCGCGCTATCATAGATAGTCTACCGGGCTTACTGCTTTCTAGACAAGCCTCCGTCATTTGGACTCTTGCGACCTACTCCCCAGAATATCTTGGTGGTGACAATGATATCAGTGCGACGCCAACCAAGTTCCTTGATAACGCGTCCCCTGATGAATTATCTAATTGCGTCCAATGTTTTTAGAGAAAAAAAAACGACCAATACATACATTTCTTCCTCCGATTTGCCGTTCGCATAGGTTTCTGCAGTGTCAAACATGTTAATCCCATTTTCGAACGCAGTCTTCATAATTTCCTGATGATAAAGTCGTTTTGTATTCGCACACGGTTCTATCAATCAATTTTGAACAGATAGTAGACGAACCTTGACAGGATCGCCTTTGACCGACCCTCCAAGAGTTAGCCCTAGGCAAATATTAGATTGAAGATGAGTCGAGATGATTAAGATCAGGTGTGGATGTACTTACATCCACCAAGGGAGAACAGAGGGACTCTTAGACCGCTTGGCCCAAGTCGGCGGAACGGCATTCCCTTGGGATCGTATTCGACCTTGACATCTTGTTGGAGTTGGTATGGCATCTTTCGACCTCACAACGTTGACTATACAAGATCACTGCGTGATGGTGAGAGTGCGGGATTAGAGAGTGTTCATTTGCCAGTGGAACATAAGTCCAGAACGGCCCGCCTTCAAAGTTCATGTCGAATATCAAATCTCAGCCATGAGCTAGAGTTGCCTGCAGATGCCGTTTTGTCGAAGAGTTCAAGTTTATACATGGTTGACACTGGTTGCTCGTTTTATATGCACTAAAGTCTTGAAGAGACTTGAAAGTACATAGAAATCGGAAGCGCCCGGAAAGCGTCCGAGTTTCGCCGCGGCACATGCCGCTTATGTTATACTCCTCTCTACCAGCTTCTTTCAATTTGCTGTCCATAATTTTTTTCTCTTTTTAAATCATATCTCTTCGCTGAACAATGTGGAGACCAGCAACTCGTCAGATTACGGGAACTAATGATGGTGAGTCTGCGAAGGTCATACGTTTCTTATCATATTTTTGACACAATTTTCACAGTACCTTTGGGGAACCGTCGTCGATTTGGTCCAGCTCCCACCGAGGAAGCAGCACCTCCTCAACTTGCCCAACCATCACCTTCTGCATACCCCAAACATCAAGAGCATGAAAGTATAGGAAAACGCGGCCGAGAGGAGTCGCCTCAGAATGGAGATCCGAAAGGTAAGCACAGAGTGTTGACGCTAACCAAATGGTTGTCACTTTCGTTCTCGAGATCATGGCACATAGCGGGCGCTCTTGATTCAAACTCTAATCCCACTGACCTTCTGTACATAATAACCTAACCTTTTACCTGTCTGTTTGTCACACTCGTTCAGTCGATCCCAATGCTCCTCGCAAACGACGAAGTCGTTGGGGAGAGGCCAAGACCGAGATTCCCGGCTTACCGACAGCCATCTCTGCTGTCGGTGTCTCTCAAGCTCAACTCGACAACTATGCTATTCATCTACGATTGGAGGAGATCAACCGAAAACTCAGGTTGAATAATTTCGTCCCGCCTGAGCGTGAACGGTGCGTGCCCTGAACACTAATCGCATATATTTGTTCCACAAAAACTAAACTGTCAATTTCCCTCCTCAGATCGCCCTCGCCTCCACCCACCTACGATGCCCATGGTCGCCGAACCAACACCCGCGAAGTCCGGTACAAGAAAAAGCTTGAGGACGAACGAATCAAGCTGGTCGACCGTGCCATGAAAAATGACCCAAATTTCCGACCTCCTGTTGAATATGCGCAACAGAAACGCTCCCAGCGTCCATCGGATAAAGTCTATATACCAGTCAAAGAATTTCCAGAGATCAACTTTTTTGGTCTGCTCGTCGGTCCTCGCGGAAATAGTTTGAAGAAGATGGAAACTGAGAGTGGAGCGAAGATTAGTATCAGAGGAAAGGGCAGTGTGAAGGAAGGAAAGGCGCGTCCAGATCAGTACGCTGATGACGCCGAGGAGGACCTTCACTGCCTTGTTCTTGCCGATTCTGAGGAAAAAGTTGCGGCTTGCGTCAGACTGATCAATAAGGTTATCGAAACTGTAAGTAGGATGGATCGTTATCAGCTGCGATATTTTCTAACTTTTCGCAAACACAGGCTGCTTCCACACCTGAAGGCCAGAACGAGCACAAAAGGAACCAATTGCGTCAACTTGCTGCACTTAATGGTAAACATCTATCTTCTAATACCCTCTGTACAATACCCAACTTTTATTTTCCAGGTACTCTTCGTGATGATGAGAACCAGATTTGCCAAAACTGTGGTGGTGTCGGACATCGCAAATACGACTGTCAAGAGCAGCGCAACTTCACGGCCAACATCATTTGTCGTGTCTGTGGAAGCGCTGGTCACATGGCGCGAGATTGTACGGTGAACAGGGATCCGAACGCTCCTCCTCCACCTCCCACCCCTCCCGTGGGTCGTGGCGGCTTCGACTCTGAATATGCTAGCTTGATGGCGGAGCTTGGTGAGCCTGGCGCTGCTGCTCCCGACATGTCGAAGCCCTCGTGGGCTGCTGGTCCTAGAGCAGGACAGGACATCACTGGCGGAGGAACGAACATTCCTCCTTGGCGGCGTCCTGAAAACTGGCAATCTAATGCACCGCCTCCGCAGCAGCAGTTCCGACCATCTCAGGGAGGTTATGGTGGTGCTCCGGGTGGGTATGGCGCTGGACAATGGGCAGGCCAGGGCGGTTACCCTCAACAATCGCAGGACTACAACTATGCGTCTTACTATCAGAGCCAATACGCTCAACAGCATGCTTAACTCGATCATCACACGTATAACATTCTAGTCTCAATTCCGACCTTCTGACCCGGGTTTTTTCCCATCTCGCTAATTGTTTCCCCAGTTTCAACGAAGAGACTCGACTTTTTACTCATCATTCACTGACCATTCATCTACAGAGTGATGGGTAGGCGACATTCTTAGCTGACCACTGACCTATAAAACTTGTTATTCTAAAAACAATGAAATCGTTCGCGTTTTTTTATTTTTTGTGGGGTATGGAATTCCTGGAATCTCAGTACCAAGTATCGACTGAGTAATGAATCTGAGCGAGTGCGTGATCAGTACTTGAGACTTGAATGTTTCATCCTGATCCTGGCTGGCAATGAGTCATGCTTCCTCATTTGGTATAATAATTCCTACTTATGGTTTTCAGTTCGAGCAGAAAATCGAAGACATAATTCTTCTTCAAGTTTTGGATTCGACGTCATAATCCTCGATGCTGAGCCGGCTCAGTTCCAGCAGGTATATAAGCCCTCATGAATTTCCTTCGTCCCCCGTCGAGTTCTTTCACTCACACTTCCACTTGCAGCAATTACTTTCAGTTCATTAACTTATCACAATGTCTGCCAACGACTCCCAGAAGAACCCAGAGCGCGTTGCCGCTGGCCTTCGCGGAACTCTCAACAACGATAGCGTCTCTGACGAAGCCAAGGATCGTGCTGCCGACCGCCTCCGCGAATTGGGCGACGACTTTGAGAACAAAACCAGTCGTGCCAGCGCCGGTACTGGTGATCAACACAAGAACCAAGTCCTTGGTATGTATATCAATGATTACATTGTTAAAATTTATTGAACGACAAGTAGGAGGATACAAGGCAACGCTTCATAGTAATGCTATTTATCTCATATAATTTCGGCTGAGCTCAATATACACGTTTTCCCAGATGACAAGGTTGGCGAAGAGGCAAAAGCCCACGCACGGCAGGTCCTTGAAGAGAACAACGTCAGTGAGGAGCCTTTGCCTCAGTCCAGGAACTGAATGTATGCATTCTTTTCTCGATTTTCATGACTAGACATTTATATCTGCGCTAGATCATGTACCAGAACGAGCATACATAGTTACCTGTAAATCGTAGGATTACTTATTGACCAATGAATGTATCTGTGACGAAGAGAAAAATTGCGTGCCAGATGAAATTATGGTGGATGAGTAATATACAGTTTGTCAGCATAAATTACACCTATGCAAAAAATTTAATAATGAATTTGCAGACCTCCGTCGTATCAACCATCGAATGTTATAGGATTGGTGTACAAAGAAAAATAAGAATCCTGCTCCTGTTCAATTTCAGAGTCAGTAATAACTCCCTCTGCCATCTCCTCTTGCTCTTCTTCGATAGTGTCTGCATACACCGTGTCGAGCATACTGCTAAGTCCCATCTCTACTACGGAGAGGCACTTTGACAGATCGTTAATAGTCCTTGCCAGTTCAGCCTGAGTGCTTTCAACCGATACAAGCGTAGAGTAATCCAGCGGTCTTAGAATTGGGATAACAGAAGATCCGGATAAAGACGTTAAAGAAGCTAACGACGACGAAGGATGGTGGGTGTGGGCACGGCCAGACGGGTACATCGACGATGTCATGTCGACTGGGGCAGATCGGAGGTCAAACGAAGGAGGCGAGCTTGTTCTCGGTAAACCCAAAGAAAACGAGGAGTTAACATCCTTGAAAATTGAATGGCTGAACGGTGCAGGAGATGGATTGAATGTCGTAGACGAGTTAAGATGGCTCGGCGAGGGCGTGAAGATCCGATTGTTCACTGAAGGAGATGGTGGTAAGAGGTCACTAAGTCCTAGTTGGTGTTCTGAAGACAAGGAAGGGATCTAGACAATGAATGATTTAGTCAGCGGTGAGTGTTTGAGATGAGTAGCCAAACCTTCAAAACGTCCTTGAGTCCTGGTGTACCCAAATTTGTTGTGCGACTAGTCGAGCTAGAGTCACTTCCACTCCTATGTCGTCGCATTGGCTCAGCGAACGGTCTGACAGGAGGTAAAAGTGGTGAACCATCTGTGGAAACATCCGGATGGTGCAGTGATGTCATGGCTGCAAACGTAGAACTAGGTGGACTCTGAACCTCCGGTAGAGCTGTCGCAGACCGAGTACGCATTATCGAAGGCGACGGACGCGCGGCAGAAGCAGAAGCAGAAGCAGAAGCGTTCCGTCTGTTAGACGAGCTGGTATCCAACGAATACGTTGTCTGATGCGATCCTGGTGAAGTCATCGCTGGTGACGGTTTAGCAGAAGTAGATGATGCAAGCCCATCACGAGTATGTGTAATACTCAAAGATGTTGCGACAGACTTGGGATTGGCAGGAAATTGGAAGGCGGTTGAAGACGCGAGGTTCGGATTTGGAGATGGATGATGGGGATCTGGATGAGGAGTATGACCTGACAGTCCTTCTGCTGTACTCTGAGACCGGCGGGGAACAAGAGGTCGGGTGGTTGACGCTGTTGATATATCAGGAGAGGAAGAGGACAATCCGGAGGGAGACGTGGAGTTGACCGGTATACTATGCGTTGGGAGATCAGGGATTCTATCAAAAATTGGCGGTATGGAAATATCCGGCGGCCCTCTGGTCGAACGAACGTCTCGATAGGTCGCGGTAGATCGTGCTGGCACTGAAACAGTAGAAGAAGAGCCTTCCGTCTCCGATAACCTATCATCCACACTTGTGTCGTATGGGTCACTGGACGGAGACGGAGGAGACGGAAAGTCGTCTTCTGGTTTGGCAACATTGGTCAAATTCGATTTCAATCTCGTCGGTCGAGGAAACACGAATTCACGGGTTTTCGCAAGGTCGTCTTCATGCACTTCGAGTGGTAAAGGACGTTTGGCTTGCGTAGGAACAGCAGAGACTGTCGCTGAAGGAGGTAGCGGCGGCGGCGGCGAGGGTAAGCTACGGGGAAGCGGGTGTTGGGATATCGAAGCACGGAAGGTGTTTTGCTGCGTTAATTCGTCTTCAAACAAAAGACGCAGAGATGATGGAAGAGGTGTGGTAGGACCGGGGCGAATAGTTGCTTGGGCACTTACGGGTTCTGTATCAAGCCCGTCATAGTAGGAATAGGCGTCATCTTCGGAAGAAGGGGCATGAGGCCGACCTCGAACGGTCTCGAATTCCCAAATACTTTCATTGTCTGTCCCCAATCTGTGCCCAGGATCAGTACAGTATGGATAGAGGTTATGAAAAGGATACACACTCTTCCACTTCCCAATCCAGAGGTCCCGCCATACTATCTCGAGGTCCGGCTTGTTGTAACCGTCGGACTAGCTCTTGCAAGAACGACACGGGTACTTTGGCAGTCGATTTGATCCATTTTGTCTTTATTAGCTCGTCCGCAGGAAGACGCTACTAGAAATTGGCAAATGTAAAACACAAAGGATATCAAGTTGCTCACTTCGGTTGGTGCTTCTTTCAAACAAAACGACATGAAGTCACGCATATCCTTTCCGGCTTCGGCATCGGTAAGACGCGGTGGTTTGGCTCTCGGGATCAGGTCCATGACCTTGAACTTGTCAAGATTGGAATGTGGTGGAGTTCCTTTGACCATCTCGTAGATCATGATGCCTAAGCTCCAGATGTCAGCTTTGGTGTCGTATGCCGGTACCGCCTGGACGACCTCCGGTGCCATCCAATAGGGTGTTCCAGTAAGTGTGTTCCGTTTACTCGATGTCGTAGCAAGCAATGCGGATACACCAAAGTCACAAATCATTACTTTCCCTACGGAGGTGACAAGGATGTTGGCAGCTTTCATGTCTCTATGGATGACAGGAACCTTGTGTAGATAGCTGAGGCCAATCAGGACCTCTCGAATGATCACTGAGATGAACTTTTCCTCCAGACAACCATCCCTTGAGGCCTTCATCAACGACAACACGCTTCCACCTTGCGCAAATTCCATTACGATCCAAACTCTGGGACCATCCATATAGCAACCATAATATTCGGTGATATTTGGAGCATCTCTAAGTTGAGTTAGGAGAGCGACTTCGCGCTGTATGTCGTCAACATCGTCGTCCGCGGTATCGAGATTGATAATCTTCAGAGCGACAACGTTTCCGGTAGGTATATGGATTCCCTTGGAAACAGAGCCATATGCGCCTTTTCCTACAGTCTCTAAACGCTTGTAGAGTTGATGAACCGAAGGCTGAGCCATGCGACAGAGAGGAAGAACTGCTGCAGAACCAGGAACATCAAGTTTTGCGCATTCGAAATGATGGTTTAGAAGAAGCAGAAATTGTCGCTTATGTATGCAATCAGATTTCCCGAATAAGCTAATCAAAATTTTCTGTTCTCTTTCCCCATTCATGGGTCGGCGAAGAAAAACTCGGACACATCTCAAAGGAGAGGTTGCCAAAGATGCCTCAGACAGCTCTGCGCCAAAATCTTTTATTATCAAGCATGGCCAAGTTGGATCTTCAATATCCCAGCTAGTGAGGGACATGCGGAAAGTCATGGAACCTAATACTGCGAGTCGGCTCAGGGTACGCCTTTTCTTTTTGTCTTGACTCCAATCTTTAATTTTGAGAAGGAAAGGAATAGGAATAAATTAAAAGACTACTTGACGCTGGCTCCTGCGTTGCATGTAACACATCTATTGGCTTTTACACTGACCGAAATTGCGCCTTCACTTCGGATCGTTCGTTTGTCCAATGGCCCAACATTAAGCTTTCGAATTGAGAGATATAGTCTCATGAAAGACATCATGAACACCTCAAAACGTGCACGGAGCATTGGCATGGAATATCTTACTCCTCCACTTGTATGTAACCTAAAATCTTCATGAAATTAACTCACATTCTGGCACAGCTCGTCCTTGCTTCATTTCCTCCGCCAGGTCCCAATACACCACCGCATCTTTCACTTGTCATGAAAGCTTTTCAATCTCTTTTCCCATCATTATCACCACAGAACCTGACTCTTTCCTCCGCTCGTCGTGTAGTACTTGTCGCATACAATCCAGACCGCGACACCATCGATCTCCGTCATCACATTATCACCGTCAAACCTTACGGAGTATCCAAGCGCGTCCGCCGTGTGCTGGAAGGCGTCACAACCAAAAGCACAACTGGATCTGTACTAGATCTTGGAAACGAAAAAGATGTAGCAGACTTTCTACTTCGCAGACGCGGAGAACCAGGTCCTGATGGCGGGTATGAAAGCGCTGCTTCGTCTGCTGAAAGTGCGGCTGGAGACGATGCAAATGCAGTACATCTAGCTGACGATTATGTCGGACGGAACAATAAAAAAGGTCAGCGTAGAGCAGTACGGCTAGACGAAGTTGGGCCTAGACTTGAGCTTCGTCTTGTGAAGATCACAGAAGGTGTGCCAGGAAAAGAAGGCGCAGTAATGTATCACGAATTTGGTGATCACTTTCTCTACCTCTTAAATTTTCACATCTCATTGATCGTCCCTTCCATTCCAGTGAAAAAATCAAAGAAGGAAATTTCTGCTCAGAATGCCGCCCATGCTGCAAAAGAGAAACTTAGGAAGGAGAGACGAGTAGAGCAAGAAAGGAACGTTGCTCGTAAAAAAGCTGAAAAAGCCAAGGGAGGGGAAGACATTGATTTAGACGATGAAGGGGAAAAAGAAAATGACGATGGCGATGCAGATGGAGTTGAGGACGATTGGGACAACGAAGAGGAAATTAGTGATGGCGAGGAAAGTGAGATGGATGAGTCAGAAGAAGAAAGTAGTGGAAATGAAGAAGATCTAAGGCCGAACAAAAGGGTGAAGGTGCGAGGCAAGGGATGATTTTTGGATAAGTAACAGTAACACGGACTGTTCGTATCACTCTCACATTTCTAAAAACCAGTTGTTTGTGATGGAAGTATAATGGAGGTGTGATTGACAGTCGATAGTCACTGACAAGCTTCTTCTGACTCAGGAAAAATGAGATCTAGAGGATGGTTGAACGCAAAGGCCATGATATAAAAGCCAGCTCAATTTTCCTTTCCCTTGCCCCACGAATCCTTCCTGTCGATTAACCAAACCAA
Organism: Lentinula detonsa; assembly: GCA_027921405.1. NCBI lineage: Eukaryota > Fungi > Basidiomycota > Agaricomycetes > Agaricales > Omphalotaceae > Lentinula > Lentinula detonsa. Next base: position 700,543 of record JANVFU010000011.1, read on the forward strand.
ACATCACCCCTTATACACAAAATGAGCGGTTACCGAGGTCGAGGCGGAAGCTATGGACAGGACGCTCGTGGTGGTAACTTTGGAGGACGTGGAGGAGGCGGTGGATTTGGACGACGTGGTGGACCTCCTATGATCAATAGGGACCAATCAGTCAGTGTCACTGTACAAACCAACTGTTTCACTATCAAGAAGTAAGTGTTGCTGAAGCCTCAAGCGAGCGTCGAATTTGATGTCTATTTGCTCAATGCGTAGATTGCCGCAAAAGGACTATTATCTATATGACAGTAAGTGTGCATTAGTTTAGACCCTTGGTTTGAAAAGTCATAGACCAAGGGTAAAATAGAACATATAGCTAACACCATCTTTTCGGTTCTATAGTCAGTAAGAACAAAAGTGTTACATGTATCGAAGCGTTTTGAATCATTCTATGTAGTGTTCAAGCCCGATGTAGGGAATTTTGGACGCCGTCAATCAATTTTTGACAAGTTGCAAAGCAACGTCGCTCCTCATATCTTTAGTCCTCGCGCTTTGTACGACGGTAAAGCGCTCGTATATTCGTCGCATCGCTTGGAACTTCCTAGTGGGGATGGCTCTTCTGTGAGTAACAAAATCGTATTATCATATACAACATCTTGTTTACTGATACGCTTAATTACTAGTTCCTCATTGGATGGTCAGATAAACCTGTCGAGGGAAATCGAGGAACTTTTCGAGTGACTCTGAAGCTCACTGCGGGCGAAATCATTCGTCCAAAGTAATGTCTCTCCCATGACACCATGTAATCACTTTTGATTGAGTATGAAACGAAAGGAACTTGGACGTTCTGGGAAAGCAAAAAGCAGCAGTGAACAATTCAGAAGTGACCACCGCAGTCAATCTATTGAACATCTTGATCCGCCAAGACTCCAATCAGTAAGTCCCGCCATCTAGAAGCAGAGCTTTCCATGTATTCAGACTGTATTTAGGAGATTTCCGCATAATGCACGAGCGTTCTTCTCGAGTACAGGGAAAATGAGTTTGCCTGGCATAGAGCTCTGGCGAGGATTTCACCAGTAAGATAACACCCCACTGTATGCATGCTATGTGGAAAGGCTGACATGTATCTAGGTCAGTTCGCTTGACTAGAGAACATGCATTGATCAATATCGACACAACTATGACAACAGTGTGGGTTTTTTATGGGCCTGGCTCAAGGATTACATAGACGATTGATTCTCTCATATACAGCTACAAGCCAGGGCTTCTACTTGATCTATGCATGGATTATATGCAATTCAGAGATACACGAAACCTAATGTTCGATGAGCGAGGCGGTCCCCATTTCTATAAGCTCGAAAGGTTCCTTAAAAAACTACAAATAACAGTACAGACAACAAAGAAAAGAAGGACCATCTATGGATTAGTGCCGACCGCTGGAAAGTACGTGTTCAGTAAGGATGGAACTGATCTAACAATCGAAGTACGTCCTCGTCGCAAACAATTCTTGCACTCATTGGATTTATATATACATAGGAATATCTCAAAACCAACTATAATATGCACGTTCGACATCCCAACCTTGTTGGTGTACGTTTGACGAAGCCTGGGGCAGAGCATCAAGTAATCCTACCTTTGGAGGTCTGCAATGTGGTACCAGGACAATTCTACAGACAGCGTCTACCGGACCATCTGACCCCAGAGGTAGTTCGATTTGCCACTCTCAATCCCACAGAACGTCTCAACGCAATAACTGGAGGGGCTTCTCAAACAATTGCAGACTCACCGGTATGTTGAATCTGAGCTTATTCAATTGTACACTGAGTTGGCCGTAGATCTTGAATTACAAGAATTCCGAGGTCATAACGCAGTCTGGCATGGAGATTGACACTGACCCCATCACAATTCGTGGTCAACTGCTAGCTTTACCGAAGGTCAAATTTCGGTCGGACGACCTAGTGAGCGAAAATTTGAATACTGCTAAAGCAAACAGTCAATTCAATTTGTATCTGTTAGATACCCACGAATGGTAGTTGGAATGTCGTTAACCGCACACTCTACAGAGCAGCACCTTTGAAATGTTGGGCTGTTGTGAACTTCGTTGAAAGGGGCGGAGACCAGCTGGCTCAAACAGCGGCACAAGGAACCATGCACTGTGCTAAGGCTTTAGGTGAGCACACGTCTAAAATTGTTTCTTCACAATGTTGAGATCGGTTATAGGCTTCGGTATGCATATTGTGATCAAGAATACACACGACTAATGATACATAGATGTCTCTGGCCCCTGCACTGTGCAGTCTGGTTCTGGACAAGCCGTTGAACAAGTACGTATTACCACCCAAGTTGCTTTAACAGTATCCTGATTGTGTTGAAGCTTTTGAATCGTACCATAGTGGAAATGAAGGGGAAATTCCCAAACCTAGAGACGATTAAACCCCGACCGCTATTGATAGTGATTTTGCCGCAAAATGCAGCTGAGGTACGACAGCGAGTCAAACACTGGGGCGATTTCACAGCAGGTGGGCATATATATACAAGTCAATTATGCTGAATGTCTGACATATAATCACTAGGTGTACTTACCCAATGCATTCGCGAAGGGAAACTCAAGCGGGCGAATGATCAATACTTCAACAATATAGCCCTCAAGTGAGGACTGACTCCAATATATCTACCCTTCATTTTTCTTGTTTTTTGATCAGGATTCAGGTTAAATGCACGGTTGAAAGGATCGAATTTTGTAGTCAGCTCTCCCGCGATGACTGCGTTATCGAACCAAGGTTGTTTTATCATTATGGGTATGCACCACCTCGTAGAGGGGCATTTTCATCAACTGACAGTTTTGGCTGAAGGCGCGGACGTTGCTCATCCTGGTCCGGGACTTTGCAGGCCATCAACAGCAAGCCTCGTGTGGTCTATGGATCCTTATGCCGCTCATTACCATGCTCTCACAGAGGTTCAGCATCCTCGCCTTGAAATCATTCAGGACCTGCAGCAAATGGTTTATGAGGCTGTACTTGGTTTTGGAAAGCAGAATGGAACTCCTAAGCAAATTATTTTCTTCAGAGATGGAGTCAGTGAAGGTGAGTTTAAGAAAGTGGGTGAACGAGAAATAACGGACATCGGTGTTGCACTTGATAATCTATGGAGAACGATGAATATAAAGGATCCAAAACCTAGGCTTACGTTCGTTGTTGTGGGCAAAAGGTATGTACTTAATCAGTTTGTCAAAAGGAAAGTGAAACTCACCACTGCTCAATTTAGACACCACATCGCTTTCTTTCCAACTCGTGATTCGTATGTTGCGTCTTAGCCCAGTAAAGCGACAAAGATCTTACAAATCTTATTGCAGCCTTGCCAACGACGGGAAAGGTAACTGTGTTGCAGGGTTTGCAAGCGACCAGAATTACCTTTCGCATCCTTCGACTACAGACTTTTATTTACAGTCTCATGCGGCCATTCAAGGAAGTAAGTAAAGCTGGAAATTCTGGAACTATTTGGAAATGTATGCATTGCTCTATAGCCTCACGTTCTGGTCACTACACTGTCATCCATGATGAGATTTTTGACTTCAATATCAACAAGTATGGACTTCGATTCCCGCGTTGGTTTTGTGATGATACATACTGACTTTGACTTTGTTACACCCAGAATCCAAGAACTCGCTTTCTCGTTGTGTCACGTATACGCTAAAGCAACTAGGAGTGTGTCAATTCCGGCTCCGGTTTATTGTACGCTTTAGCTTCTGAATATCTCTTTTCGTACACTGACAACATCCTTCCTCCTTCTTCAAATGATCAGATGCCGATGTACGTTGCTATCCTCATCTACTCCTTAGGCCGTGTTTAATGAAGTTTATGATAGCTTGCGTGCGCCAGGAGTTCCTTCCATTATGCACCGAACTCGGCATTTAACCTAGCTTCCGATGCGGCCAGCTCTGTTTCTAATGGCCAAGATTTCAATCTCGACGATTGGAAGGCGAACTTCAAAAGAGTTAACAGAGATATGGCTACAAGTATGTACTTCTTGTGATTACTTAGTTCAACGGGATTTTCTACTGTATATAAAAGAAAGGCCTTCGCGTACTTGTTTGTTCAAAATCCAAATCTCACTTGATGATTCAATTTGAAGCCAACCGAACCTTGGTATAAATAGAAGTATGAGGTCCTCCAAAAGGCTACACAACGAACCAAGAAGAATTATGGACGAAAGGACGGTATCAAATGTACTTGAGAAGACGAAGACGTATGGGTACAACGATAAAAGAGTGTGTTCAGTGAGGCACCAACAAAGAAAATCGGTAAAATACAGTACGAGCGCTATATAGAGGAGCACAATTATTTAAGCAGCAGAAGATCGAAGTAATACAGTGGCGAGACCATCAAGACCCTGGGAAGCATAGCGAGTGCAAGAAGGTATGTAAGATGAAGGAGTGAGTATCGACACACATATGATGAGGATGCAAAAGTGGATACGTATGTATGACCAAAGGATACAAAGAGGGTGATAGTCTGATCAAAATGAAAGACGAAAAGGCATCGCATCAAGTGTTGGAATCAGAACTCAAGGAACTGACATGCGATAGGGTCGAACCGTTGGACTGGAGAGGATGTCTCCTCTTTAATGAGACCTGGAATTTCTGCAGCAGGAGGGAGGGGAAGGTGAAGGAAATGTCGAGTATCATCGTCTGAGGAGGTGTGTGGTATGATAGGCGCCTGAGTACAAGATGAGTACGGTAAATTAGAACTTGAATCAAGGTCCTTACGTTTATTTCCCTCCTTTCCAACGCGTCCCAATCAACTCCCCGGAACCATGGATGATCCAAAATATCCTGCGGTCCTCCAATCATATTTCCCAATCTCTGCGTCCGATCAGGGTTGAGGAAAGCTCGTACCAAGCTCCTGGACAAGGTATCCATGCCTCTAGGCCAGTGTATGTGCCCATTCAGAATTTTTTCGTATATTCCATACGGAGACTCATCATAGAATGGAGGATACCCTACAAGCATCTCGTAACACAACACTCCACAAGCCCACCAGTCTGCAGCTTTACCATGACCGTCAGACTGAATAATTTCTGGCGCAAGGTACTCTGGTGTTCCACAAAGTGTCCAGGTACGGTCATCTACAATCTTTGCAAACCCGAAATCCGTCAGGCGAAGGTAGCCCCTGGAGTCAAGGAGCAGGTTTTCGGGCTTGAGATCGCGATAGATGATATTGTATGAATGGAGATACTTGAGGGCAAGAATGATAGTCGCTAAATAAAACCGGGTCACGTCGGGCGTGAATCGCTGTGCACGTCGTAGGTGCGTGAATAGCTCGCCACCAGGTATATACGACATGAGCATATACACGTTCAAGCTATCTTGAAACGTCGCAAATAAATCAACGATAAACGGATGATGAACCCGGGAGAGGATGTAACGCTCAGCATTGACATGTTCGACCTGACGGAGACGGACAATTTCGGTTTTGCGCAGCACTTTTAAGGCAAAGTGGTTCTGCGCACTCGAATCATCTGACGAACTCCGATGACGAACTAAGAGAACTCGGGCAAAAGTCCCAGAACCTGGTCAAATGGAATGAGCGATAAATATGGCACACTGATAACCTGACGCACCCAGAGTTCCTCTGACCTCAAAATCAGTCAGCTTTACGCCACTTTTCTGTAGGTGAACCTCCTCATCTTCCAGCAATTTCAAAGGTCGATGTCCTTCAGGTCCGCCTGTTGGGCGAGACAAGGCTTGAGCTTCCCTGACTCTACTGATATCAATCGCTTCCCTTGATTTTCGAGGCTCCATTATAGGTGCAGGTGACGGGGAAAGAGTAGAGCCGTCGACTGTAGTCTCAGTCATGGTACTGCTTGTTCTGCCCTCAGCCTGATCAACATCCATGTCGAGGTCTTCGACATCAGCATCGTCTTCCATGCCAATGTCGGCAGATTGGCCTGGCGACAACGGCGGTGTTATGGGTGCATCCGGCACAACTGAATATGATTCCCGACGTGATAGACTGGGTCCATGGGCGTTCGAAGAGTCGAAGCTAGGGTTCCTGCTTGTTGGAAGAGACTGTGGCAGCTGAGTATGCTCTGGAATAGATCCAGAGCGAGGGGCCAAGTACGAGGAGGGCATCACTAGTCCGCTGTTGGCAAGAAGCTGGTAGAGGGTGGAAAGGAGAAAAGATGTAATTGAAAAACTAATTATCCGATCGCTCAGAGCTTTTGAAAAAAGAGGTAGAACACTGCAACGGACTAATGAAATTCAGTAATGACGAATTTTTAAATTTTTTTTTGATAATATGAAAAAAAACACACCGTAGGCCAAGTGAGGAGATAGCACCGAAATATGAAAAGCCAGCCAAAGCACACTGCGCTGCAGGTAGCAATGGCACTAAAAATTGGCTGCTGTAGGACTATGGACAGATGGTAATGGAAGTAATCAAAGAGTAAATGGGATCTATGTGTCGCGACTTTACTTCAGTCAGGTGACACAAACCGTCGAGTTAGCGCTGAGCCAGTGCTCAACCGCGTTTGGAAGATTAAGATACTGCCCGTGTCTTGTTTAGCTATGCACTGTGTGCCGCAACTAAAGTTTGGAGGTGCTGTTGATAAGTAACACAATTCAAACGCCTGAAAATGCATTTACCATTCGTAGCGCTGAAGCCTGGGGAAATCTTAATGGAGTTCAAAGTAATAGACTTTCAAGCTTAGTACATGCTCATATGACTTAGGCAAAAGTTTTGATGGTACATTGCTCACCAAGTCCTGCTAGTTTATCCTACAACAGTTTAATTAGTGGATATACAGATGTAAAGACTGCATTTCTCTCTCAAGTTCAGACTGATTCCATCACGACGTCAACATCTCCCAATGAGTTTGGCTCATCTAGCCCAGATAATGGAGCAGCATCTAAGCCTGCCACAGCAGTCAACAAGGCGCGATTCCAAGCTTCTTCCACTTTGTAACCCCCCGCCCTCATGATACCCTCTCGATCCCTTCTAACGGCTTCGCTAATTATATCATCGTACCCCTCTGCTCTGACCGTGTATAGGTCATCATAAGCATAATAATCATCCAGGAATGGCACATGAGGCTCATCCGGGACATTGTTGACTTTTGTCGTCCTAGTTTTCAGCAACTTCGCGTAATCCATACCAAAGGACATCCCTAGCAGGCTAGAATTAGCGCTTGAAGATGCTGCCCGAGCCGAAGAACGCTTCGCCGCAGCAATGCGAGACTTCGCAACAATCTTGTGGGCGTCTTTCTGGGACGTTTCAAGTTTATCGATGAGTTCCCGTTCTTCGCGTTGACGCTCTTCACGCTCCTGCTGTTCCTGTTGGGCGAGTTGAGCAGCGCGCGCTTCACGTTCGCGACGCTCTAAATCCTCCTGTTCCTTCAGTGCAAGCGCCTCAGCTTCCTCGCGTTGGAGATTAAGTGACGTGAGGGCAGCGTTGGCAGCTTTGTATGCAGCGATACGCTCTTCCGTTGCAGGGATATCTATGTTGTTAATTAGATTGAAGGCAATGTCTTCTACTTCCTCGAGATAGTCATTGTATGAACGAAGGTCATCAAAGTCTTCCAAGCGCTTGTTGAACCTGTTGGCGCATCAGTATAAACAGTGTACAGCAGAGCCAGCACTCACTCTTTAGCTATCCTCCGCCTGACTGCAACCTCTTTCTCAACTCCGAGATCTTCAAAAGTTTGTGGAGAGAAGGCCAGTTTTCGCAAAATTTTGTCGCAATTTGGACAAGATGCGGGGCCCAAAGTAAAGAGACGGTCTATGCAGGATTCGCACCTGATGAAGTTGTTTATAAACAGATAACGGAGAAACAGGAAAGTGTACATGCATCTTGTGGTAACATGAACTGACGAGTAATCGGAGTTTAGGATTCAGGTAACGATCGCTCTTGCAGACAGGACACTGATCATCCATTGACTAGTAGACTTGATGAGTTCGAGTAAAGTCAAAAATCTGGGAAGTGCAGAACATACAAAATACTCGGAAGTTCTCCCTGAAGGATCCTTGATTCCTCCACCAAATATGGTCGTCGACGTACTCTGGACCTGCGGTGTACTTGAGCGGGTGTGCGAGTTCGACGATGCATGACCTCCTTTCCTCACTGTCCTTCCTTGCAGCCAGCCATAGTTGGATTTTGTCGCCATTGTGGAACAATTCAAGAGTAATTTGGAGACAAGCGCTGGTCTTCCCCGAGCTCGGTCCGATTTTGAATTTGTATTAGACCACTTTCTTTACTTGACCAGTTTGTTCACATCATGACCTGAGCTATAATGTAGCATGGTCAAACAATGAAAACCCGTTCAACTGTTGTCGTCAAGATTTGGGCGATGAAAAGTCTGAGTACTTCACCTCCGCCTACTCTCGCTCTTAGATCTATTTGAAGGGGTCGAAATGTCACAATCTGGACACGGTGGATGCTTTTCTCTTCTAAGATCACATCGATTTCAAGTCTGGCAGTTGCTTTATCAATGCTTCTCTCAGAGCCACCGGCCGTCCTCTCCAAGTGCAACGATGTTGAATGTAGCCATTCCCTCAAATCAAACGGGATGGCGCGCTGCGCTTGATTCCCTTCCTTCTAGTCCACGCAAAACTCCTGCATTTTGCTTTGCCCAGGGAAGCTCTGTGCTTGCTTTAGCGCAGATACAGGACGGGTGGTGAAAGCGCAGTAGATTCAAGTACCAGGGCATTAACGGTCTCCTTGCGAACTTTCTCAGGATCTTCGGTCCAACGCTGCTGCGAAAATACAGCCCAATGGCTATCGTTGTGTTCAGTGCTTACTGGGAGACGCTAGGTGAAAGATTAGGTATAGTGGCTCTCCCGCCTGCTAATTCTGCATATGTAAATATCTCAATGTCCTTGTAATGGTGACCGATTATGGTGAAGAGATTCCTCTCTTGATGAACTACTACGAGTTCCCTCAAGAGTCCTATGAGCTCAAGTTCAAATCTAGAGGAGACAAACAGCTTGCAGAACGATTAGTCGCATTGTACAAGGAGGTTGGTTGCTGTTTCTCTATCATGACCATTTCAACATCCTCCTTCTCGTCAAGGCAGGTTAACCAGCCCAAACCACGTCTAAACTTGAATGGCGCGGTTTTGAAGGCCCTGGTCTCGATCATGGTGTTTTCGTTCCCTTCCGTCTCGTGTTCGGAGAGGAATTGGCGCTTCCTGTCGTACAGGTCTCCATTGACTCGAGCATGTCCCCAGAAGTAAATTGGGATCTTGGTCAAGTTGTAAAGGTTCTGCGAGAGGAGAACGTTCACCAATTTACACTCTCCAGGACTTCGGTTCCTTCACACCCGACACTGCGCAGCCCATATACCATTCTTTCCATAAGGCTATCTTATATGCTTTGCAAGTCTCGAATGTGAGTAACTCTTTTTTACCCTTTACTTCAGTAATAGCCTTCAATCTGCGCAGGCCCAAGAAAGGAAGAGGGCATTGCTGGATTTACCCCAATATCCCGGGTTCTGGGTATGTAATCCACGAGAGGAGCATTTCGTACCACTGTATGTCGCGGCCGGGGCAGCTGAGAACGAGAACGTGAAGATTTTGAATGGACTGTACGGTATACCCACTGTCGCTTTTGGTGTTTAGGACAGTACGGCGTGACATAGTAGAAACAAGGCTTCATTCTATATTCGGTCTTCATAACCATTTTACACCTGCGGCCTGCCTCTGAAAAAATCTGTACTCGATTCGCTGCTGCGAAAATCCCTCTCTACGACCTGCCAGCAATTGTTGCCGCTAACATGGAATCTCGATTTTTGCTCAGCCTCTCTCTTATTCTAAAGACGGTCTGTTCACGGGTGACCGTGGAGGCGCGTGGGACCTTTCACTCACGCGAAACATGCGCCACAGTTCCTTGCAGTACATAACATCATCAGGCTTACTTCTGCAGTCAGTCATCATCAGGATGCGGTGATCTTCATACGATAAGCATGATTATGCCGTCGCCGTCATCCTTGTCAGCAGCAATAATCAGGCTTACCTTTGCTTAATATTCCTCTTGCTCTTAAAGCGCAACAATCCGGACACGGTGAATGCTTGTTGCATTCAAAATCATATCACTCTCATCTTTGGTGGCTGCCCTAGCAATTCTCCTCTCAAAGTTGTCGCCCTTCATTTGTGACTTTCTGCGTAGCACGACCATGTCTTCTGCACTGACCCAGAATGTCGACGTTCCCTCGAATCAAGCTGAATGGCGTGCAGCGCTTGAGTCCCTTCCTTCTACTCCACAAAAAATTCCTGCATTTTTCTTTGCTCACGGAAGCCCTGCGCTTGCTCTAGCGCAGATGCCAGCCAGGCTTCGAGCCAGTGGACGCAGTGATTTCCAGCAATATCAGGGCCCTAATGGTCCCCTTGCGAACTTCCTCAGGAACTTCGGTCCAGCGCTGCTGCAAAAGTACAGCCCAAAGGCTATCGTTGTGTTCAGTGCTCACTGGGAGACGCTAGGTGAAAGATTAGGTATCGCTATTCTCCGCACACTAATCCTGCATAGATATCTCAATGTCCTTGTGATAGTGACCGATTATGGTGAAGAAAATCCTCTCTTGATGGATTACTATGGGTTCCCCCAAGAGTCTTATGAGCTCAAGTTCAAATCTAGAGGAGACAAACAGCTTGCAGAACGATTAGTCGCATTGTACAAGGAGGTTGGTGACTATTTCTCTATCATGAGGATCAGGAATATTCTAATATTCTCACTCCCCGTAGGCAGGCCAACTAGCCCGAACCACCTCCAAGCTCGAACCGCGCGGCTCAGATGGACGTGGGTTTGAAGGCCCTGGTCTCGATCATGGCGTTTTCGTTCCCTTCCGTCTCATGTTCGGAGAGGAATTGGCGCTTCCTGTCGTACAGGTCTCCATTGACTCGAGCCTGTCCCCAGAAGCAAATTGGAAGCTTGGCAAAGTTGTAGAAGTCCTACGAGAAGAGAACGTTCTTGTCTTAGCCGGAGGTTTGCCCATTCATAACCTTCGGGATTTTAGCTCCTTCATACCCGACACGGCTCAGCCCATACACCATTCTTTTCACAAGGCCATCTTAGATGCTTTGCAAGTGTCGAATGTTAGTAACTCTCTCTTATTTTCTGCTTCAAAAATGACCTTTCAATCTGTGTAGGCCCAAGAAAGGAAGAAGGCAATGCTGGGTTTACCCCAACATCCCGGGTTTCGAGCATGCAATCCACGAGAGGAGCATTTCGTACCACTGTATGTCGCGGCCGGAGCAGCTGAGAATGAGAACGTGAAGATTTTGAATGGACTGTACGGTATACCCACTGTCGCTTTCGGTGTTTAGGACACAGTAAAAATAAAGTGATATTTGTACACTCAATTACACATTTGCTTGTCCTCGAAAGAAAATCATCAGTGCATTGATTGAAAACTACTGTCCAGATGTGCCCTCTGTGGCACGAGATGTCATCGAGGCCTGTCCTGCAGCAGTCGCCGCTAATCTAGAACGCTTTCTTTCTGCTTCGGCCTCCTTTTCTTTTTCGATTTCGGAGACTATCGCTTCGATTTGTGCGAGATCAAGATTCTGTAAGAAATCCGGATCAGCACTTTGGGGTGTACACAGCAAACGAGAAGACCCACTGTGATCTTCCCGTAGCTCTCCATGACACTAATCTCAATGTTCTTAGCACCCGTTTGCACGACCTCGAGCAGACTTTTCACAGCAAGTTTGATGCTTTCTTCTCGTGAGAGATCGTCCTTGTGATTTTTCTCTAGAAATTCGCGAACGGTTTTCGACGAACGTCCAATTGCATTAGCCTATTCAACTTTAGTTTATGCCGCAATTCAACAACGAATAGAACGCAGGATTACCTTCCACGCGCTGTAGATACCACTTGGTTCGGTCATGTATAGATGAGGCTTGGTGTCATTTGGGTCGAAACCAACAATGAGAGTTGAGATACCAAACGGCCGAACACCTCCGGATTGCGTATAACGCTAGTGGACATGATGTGAATGGGTTAAAACGTTCTGAGATGTAAGCATACCTGTTGGATGCCTGCAATATGCCTTGTGATGTATTCAACCGTAACGGGGTCCTCAACTGTTAAACGATGGCTCTGGCATTCTATCCGTGCCTTGTCAATCAGGACCCGTCCGTCTGCTGTGAGACCTATGAACATTCAAGAAGTAAGTTCATCATTTCATGAATAAGAGAGTAAACATGACGCACCAGCGAAAGCCAGACATATGTGGTCATCTAGCATGGCCACCTTTCTAACTGTTCGCGGGTCTTGAAGTTGCAAAACAGATTTCTTCTCCACACCAAGCACGACAACATCCTTGCCCCGTACACCAACCTAAGTCCGAACGACCAGATTATTGAGTCTGCGAGTTACACGAGTCCTTGCACGAGCGAAGCAGCTTACAGCACATGTACCCTTCCTCACGGCTTCCAAAGCATACTCGACCTGAGATCAATGAGTTGTATGCCTTCTATATGGTATCGACGCGGTACACGAACTTGGAATAAATGACCATCGGGAGAGAAGACGGTAAGAGCTGGAAGGATATAATGAGTGGTTGGTGACCATTCCCCAAAGGAGCGCAATGGTCATACCTCGATCGTAGGATCTGGACATTATACAACAGACAGGAGAAGTAGGAAATCAAGTTAAAAAATCGGATGGCGTACGCGCGTCCGTCAAACGCAGGATTGATTATATCAGCTGACGCGTCGAAGTGATTGCTCATCATCACTTATCCGTTAAAGTTATCCTACCGCCGCGTCTTCAGCAGAATCTAGATGGGTCTGCAATGCCAACTGTGCTGGGAGAATATCGAGAAATTGACTGTGTCCGAACGACAACGCCATTATGACAATCATTTAGAAGGACGCTCGTCGCCTCAATCTGGCTCAAGTGCTTCCAGAAGATCTGACTCCTGGTTCAGCAAAGGCAAATCAAAGATGATGTTCGTCGACAGGGAGAAAGAACAGGACGTGTTCTGGCATCCTGCGATGCAAACACCACCACCAACTAACTTCATTCCCGGTAAGCCCATATCTTCATGTCGTGGAAACACGCTCAGTGATGCATTGTAGGATTAATTCCAGTCTTAAAGAAAGCGCTCCTCAAGTCCCATGCGAAAGGAACGACAACCCGCGCAGTACTCTGCTACGAAAGAGCTGTATATATCTCAAGGCAGATGTGGGATGCAAGCTGGGGCTGTGGGTGAGCGAGAGCCCTCTTCCATGAATCGACATAGTACCAATCAACGTTCACTACAGATACCGCAACTTTCTAATGTCTTGTGCTGCGCTTATGGATCAGCCTTATCAACCTCTTTACTTCCCTCTTCTTGATCAGCCAGTATCTCCTGGAATACGAAACCTCCAAACATGGATAGAGGAAGCATGGAAGAACGGTTGCCTTACCCTAGCCATATCTGCTACGTCAATGCTCATTAAATTCATAACAGGGTTTGACGTCGAGGGGCGTGCGCAACTCCAAAAGCTCGTTAATACAAATAAGTGGATCGGGACTTCAGGTTCTCTGGTTTCTCGTTCTTCAGCTTGAGGAATCTTCGTTCATAAACTTTGCTTGTGCTTTGTTTATCTAGATATTTGCGCAGCTTTTCTTTCCAGAGGCATACCGTTAGTTTCTTTCTGTATATGTCGAGTTTCTATGCATCAACGCCTCACGCTAGAGCGGAACTCGTTGATTTTGAAGTCACAGACCTCAAGAAAGGTGATCACAAGGACACATTTCTAAGACTAGTAGCTCACTTCCTTCAGGTCTCACCCCGTTAACAAACTGGATAGTCCGATATTTCAACAAATACAGTCAACGCAATTCCGGTTCTACAATCAATGCTGCCTTACTCGGGGCATCGCCTGTCCAGTGTGCACAATGCATGCCATTGATTGTGCAAGATAATAAGCACTCGCGCATGGTGAACTTTGATTCTCAGATATCTTATACTACGGGAATGACGCTGATCTTTGTAGGTGATAGGCTATGAATTGACTAGAACGGGAGCGGTGTCACTTCTAGTTTTTGATCCTTCTAGGTAAGATCTCATACGTTCAAAAGCTCTTTGTCGGCTGACATCTCTGTAGGTTACCTTCGAAACGTTTACGCTCCCTGGCACTATCAGAATTTAGCTCCACTTCGTCCAAAGCGTCACCCGGTCCTTTTCAGGGTGAGCGTCGCGAAAACGAAGGTGCGTCTTCTTCTGCACCAATCGACACCACGAATCAGCGGATGAAGATGGTTCATGTCGATGAGAATGAGAATGTTAGTGACACCGCCTGGAATGATGAAGTCGAGGAAATCCAGTTTATCGAGAAGCGTGAGCGGGATGACATCGAGTTCATAGGTGCGGGGCGAAAAGGGAATGCAAGTAAGGTAGACAAGGATATCCCGTTGGATGAGCCATCGTATAGCGACGTGTTGAAGCATTTTCGTTGGGAAAACCGCTCATTACAGTGAGTTGTCAAGGCTTGTCTTGCAAGTTGATATATAACAAGGTGATCATAGGAAGAGACACAAATATCAGATCCTCTACTTCCCGTTGGAAGAGCCACTCACAAAAAGTGAGATGAGAAAGAGAAAAATATTGACGAGTGAACGGATATCATGAAGAAAATACATCCTGAGATTTCTTGCATATCAGATCTTTTAAATGGTTTCGATGTCCGTCAAGTTAGAGCAAAAAAACCAATTATTTAAATAAGTAGATTTTTCGAGCGGCAATTCAACAGGCACGCGTTGATGCACATGAGTCCTCCTCTTTTCCCGACAATCATCTCGCAATGACAGAATTAACGCGGTTAGTGCGACCAGCACAATCGCAATCAGAGGTTTCTTCGTCATCTAAAGAATGTCATGCCGAGGGCATCAAAGTCAGTCCTTTCGTTTTGTCCAATTTCCAGAATTCAACGCGTCAAAATAGTATCCCTCATTCCGCCAATTGAACAAGAAATCTCGTATTCTACTTTCACCGCAGTACTTGAGCACTGACCAGAACCATGTTTATCGAGACCTTGCCGTGTCGAATAAGAAAGGATGGTTCGCTGCGATACAGAATAATGCTGGGTCATTTGGTGCGCTGTGTTATTTAATTTCAGTCTTCTTTTGTGCTTATCGGTCTCAAAGGCGCGATCTTGTCCCCTCTAAGTGAGTTGAGAAAATCAATGAAGGAGGCTACCAATGGTACTTCTGCCTTTACACCTCAACGAACACTTTCCTTTTCCACCTCTGAGCCTAATATCTTGACGTTTGCTTGTAACGATTCACGGCTCATTGTTGGATTCAAATCCGGCCAGATTATTGCATATGATACATCCAGTGTGTTTACACCAGGATCTAATGAAATCCCACCGCTGCATGTCCTTCAGTCATCTCAACAACCTCTTCTTGACATAATCCCTAACCCGAACGAGGAAGACCCGAACCTCGCAAACCTCCTGGCAGCTGTCCGTACCGACGGGACCGTACAACTGCTCAACTCCAGCCTAGAGTCACAAGGAGGATGGTTGGCAAGCGATGTTGACTCCACTCCAGTAGCTGGTGCGTTCTCTTTCCTTGTAATATAATGAAATCTATATTTTCTCCTTCATAGTGGCATGGTCGCCAAAGGGTAAACAGCTAGCTATCGGTCTCCGTCAGGGGGATATATTAACTTTTACATTGGAAGCCAAATCTTCGCCTCAAAGACACATTCCTCCGACCGCACAGGGAACTCTGGTCTCTATCCAATGGCTGGCACCTGGACATACCTTCCGCACAACTTACGCAGCATCCGAACCCGTTCACCATATGGTATACTCTGAAAAGCGGACTTCTCCCATAGTCTGGACCCGCTTGGAGTACTCTTTCCAACTTCCAGGCAGAAACCGACAGCACTCATATTCCGCCGTGTTACCGAGATGGGACGACCAGGCTGATGACAGGCTTTTAGTCCTCGTCGGTGACATGTCCTGCACGGATCTTGAGGTCATAGGGAATAATGGCAATGAGTGGTATCAGCAGTCACAGGAGAATCCGTTGTCCATTCCTTTGGACAAAGAGTCGGAAGATACGGTTATCTTATCGTTGCAAGTTGATTTCACAGACATAGGTCCAACTGAAGGTGGCCATCCTATTGTATACGCATATCTAAATGACGGGACAATACAAGGATGGTATGTTGACCATCCTGAGAACAAGCCTCATGCAGGTATGGCTGGCAATGCCGCAAGCATCCAAACCTCGACCTCGGTTTTCACTCAGCCTTCACAGTCTGCTTTCGGCAGCCAACCATCGTCATTTGACCAATCGTCTGCGTTTGGTAACGCACAAGCTTCTCCATCCTTTGCCCGGACATCCGCCACGCCAGCCTTTGGCCAGCCATCTTTTGGTCAGACTAGCTTTGGTCAGCCTGCATCTTCGAATTTGGGGTCAACAAATTCAAGTGGAGGATTTGCAAGTTTTGCATCTGATTCTGCGAGTACTTTTGGTACTGGAAGCCTCACATCTTCTGCTCCTTCAAATACATCGTCCTTTAGCAACGTTCAAGTCGAAGCTCCCCCGATTACCCGAGATGCCTCCATGTCTGACTCGACACCTGCTTTTGGAGGTCTGTCTCTCGGAGATTCGACCGAAAGCCCCAAGCCGAAATCAACCTTCGGAAGCGTAGGTAGTACGTTCGGCTCTCCAAGTCCGCTGCCATTACCTCCCGATCATCCCACAAACAAAGCAGCTCAATCGAGTGCGTTCGGTTCTGGAGGTGGAAGTTTGATCAAACCTGCGACTGGCTTTGGTGCATTTGCTAGTGGTAATTTCGGTGTTTTTGGGAACACCGGCAATACTCCTAACAGCGCGGTTAGTGGGGGTACTTTCAGTTCACAACCATCCTCTGCTTTTGCGTTGACTAATGGACCACCCAAACCCGGATCTGAGCTTGGTCAGTCAGGCTTTGCGCAGCCATCTTTCGGACAGTCTTCATTCGGCAAGCCGAGCTTTGGACAGCCCGCATTTGGTCAATCAAGTTTTGGGACGAAGTCGGCGGCATCCAATCCAAGTTCCGGAGGGTTTGGTGCATTTGCACAAACACCTACTTCTTTTGCAAACACTGCTGCCTCATCTCCTCAGGCTGGCGGAGGTGGGTTCGCTGCCTTTGCCGGAACACCATCAACTTTTGGCCCTGCGGCGTCCAGCGGGAAAAGTGTATTTGGTAGTTCATCCACGTCAGGTGCCGAAGAGCAGAAGTCCGATGCCTTCTCTGGATTCGCGTCCAAAGGACCGTCACCGTTCGGTAGCCAATCACCATCTGGTGGTGTCTTTGCAAATTTCGTTTCTAATGGTCCTTCCGTGTTTGGACAGCCAGCTCCTACGAGTGGCGGAGGTGCATTTGGAGAAGTCAAATCTGAATCACCTAGTTCCTTTGGACAACCGAGTGCGGGAGGCGCGTTCGGAGCTCTCAAGTCTGTATCACCTAGCGTCTTTGGACAACCTGCTCCACCCGGAGTTCCTACTGACAGTGCGTTTGTCCTTTCAATGGGCAGTCCCGACAAGGAGCGATCAATCACACCTGAAGCTGGTTCACCCACTCTCCCGTCCTCACCTGAGTCAGATACTACCACGGCCAAACCTTCCTTTCTGCCTGTTGAACGGTCTGATACTCCTGGAAGTACTTCCAGTGTTGTGCAAAAATCGACCTCAATTCTCAAACCAGCTGCTGGATTTGGTGCCTTCAGTAATACTATGTCTGACTCTTCTCCTTTCCTAAAGACAAAGACAGATAACAACAAGCCTGTAATCATGGCATTTGGTAACTTGGGTTCAGCCAAGCCGGCGCTCCCTTCCAACACTCCATCTCCATCTGCTGGCCCTACTTTCGGGGCCACTTCTCAGCTTGGATTTGGATTTGGTCTGAAACCAGCCGTGTCTACACCCTCTGCAACGGCATCTCCCTCAACGAATACACCGACCACTACGACGAGTGCGTTCGGTGCTTTCAGTGGAGCTGCGTCTCCGTTCACAACAGTCACGAGCTCTTCCAAATCCTTTGGCGACCTACTGAAAGCGGGTAAAACCGAAACGCCTGCACCAAATTCCCAACCACTAAGCATTGGCGTTCCGTCAACATCTCCGGTGTCATCATCACCTGCCATCACAAAAAGCAATGATAGTGATAAGACGGGACATGCCGAGAAAACCCCAACCGAAGATAGAGAAAAGGGTAAAGCGGTTGAAGAACCACTTAAGGAAGAGTCCATCTCGTCAACGAGTAGCTCTTTTGTCGAAATCTCCAGACCGTATGAACATGGAGGAGATGAACCAGATGAAGTACCCGATTCGGAGCACGGAGATGATGATGACGGCGATTTTCTATCGGAGAGTGACGGCTCACAATCTGGCGAGGAACACGTAGAAGAAGGTGAATTTGAGGAGGTTGAAGAGAAAGAATACTCGGAGGAGTCTTCTCCTTCGTCATCTCCAGAACCCACAGAAATCCCCCTGCCGCCCTCCCGATCTCGCTCTAATACACCTCTTGCTGAAACTCCCAAAATTGACTCGACGTCTCCCTCTCCTTCGTCGTCCGAAGATGCCGACTCGTCCCGATTATCAACCATTCGGGAGGAAAGCACAACACCTCCAGGATCTCCCACCAAACCACAAGCTCCCGCTATAGTCGCACCAGCCCCTATCAACGCTCCTCTAACATCGCTCGGTATTGGAAGGCCTAGCACTCGTCCTACAAGGAGTTCTCCTCTCGCGAACGAGCCTTTGACAGGGATCGGTGAGGCTGAAGAACAAGAGGAGGAAAAGCCGAAATCAACAGTAGCTCTCAAACCTCGTCCTGCGTCTCCGAAAACTCCGTTTGGGGTCATACCTTCGAAGTCTAGGTCAAGTTCTCCCGAAGAATCGAAACTAAATGAAGGAAAGAGACCTAAGACTCCCCCGCTTCTGTCCAACTTTTTCGGCGGCGGTAGCACACCAACTACACCAAAACCTGTCGCTGCCAGCTTACCTACTTTTGCAACGCCGTTGAAATCTTCGTCTAGCCAGAGTACGCCAGTCTCGACAGGACCAACTTCATCGTCCTCTACTAACCTATTCGGCAAGCCCTTCTCGCTTCAACCCGCTATAAACGCGACAAACTCGGCTGTTCCAAAATTTAGCAGTGTGTTCACTCCCCCGGCGTCGGGATTTCTTGGAAGCGCAACTGCCAAGCTAGAATCTCGCGAAGGTTTCCCACCGTCGCCACCTCTTTTCACCATGTCTCAGCACATTACTACTCCAACTCTGTCACCAGGAACACCTCAGCCTCCATCTCCATCATCGCTTCCATCGCCTTTTACTCCACCTCCGACAGTAGGGCCTTCCATACCATCTCCTGGTACAGTGTCTGCTCTACCTGCTATGGACAACGGTATGCAGAAGGAGTGTCAGATGTTAGTGGAAATGATGCAATCGGAGCTGGAACGCGTAAGCCATCTAGCCGTTCTCTCTAATTTGTGCTTATCCTCCGTATGTCTTTTAGCTCCGTGCACGCGCCGGAGTCGCTGCGAAAAAGCGGGAAATAATGTCGAAATCAGCAGGCGGTTCTCGCCGGAAAGAAGACTTGGGCAGTCGTGACAAGTGGGCGCCGTGCGATGCTCCTCAGTTTGGTGCATTGTTGAGGCAATTAGAACAAGACATATTCCAGTTGAAGGAATCCACTGAGAAGCAAAAGGAAGACATACGTGATATAGGCAAGAGTATGATCAAAGGCAAGTGCTCTTTCTTTTACTCACAGGCAGAAATTTGTTCAAGTTCTCTTGCAGCTGGTGCAAGGAGAGAAGAAATTGCACGTTTCAATAAGGCTAAGAGTGACAACGAATTTTCAAGGATGCTTAAGACAAGGTCACTTGGTCCAGAGCATCTTGAGAATCAAACGCAACTGCGACGGAATATACGGGTACGTCAGATTTTTAAACTTAGGTTCGACTCAGATTGATGCATTTCTTATAACATAGGCAATGCGCAACAAAGTTGATCAACTGGAAGATCAACTACGTGCACATAAGAAACGACTGAGTGAGGTCAATTCCGGTCGACCCACTATAAAGTAACTATTATTGTTTGCGTCGTATCTTCCTGACCTCACTGCCACTCTACAGACCTCCGTCGTTGGATACAATTCATCGCACGTATCGCAATATTGATATAGCCTTGCAGCAACAAGGTGATGAGGTGGCACAGTTGAACGCAAGACTCCGCAAGCTGGATTTGACTGCGTCCACTCATAACTCACCAGCTACTCGGGATCCCCGACTGCCCTCATTTTCTCCTCGCTCCCGACCATTTATCATCACTCCAGATGTTGCAGTCACTACTGCAGCGGCTCTCAACGCCGAGCGCTCAGCACACAAGCTCAAAACCATGTTGCTGAAAGCTAGGCAAGAACCACTTTTGAATGTCAAAGCAAAAGAAGTTGCGGAAGGTGGAAAGAAGGTTCCGCTAGCTTATACTACACCAAAATCAAGTCTCCCTCTGATGAATTCTGGCGAGATACCATTCAATACACCTATAATACGAGGTCCTCTCTTCGGCGGAACTGCCTCATCTTCAGCTCCGGAAACAGGGAAGTGGGATACATTGTCGTTCCCGGAGGATAACTTCCATCCATCGATTCCGATGTCTTCCGGAGGACGAAGAGGTGGTCCACCACAACGAAAGCATGGAACTGCTCCTTCGGTGAAGAAAAGTCCTGCTCCTGGCTCTCCTGAAATCGGTGGAGCACCTAAACCCTCACCACCTACCGCATCTTTTGATTGGGGACCGCTTCCGACTTTCAATAAGCCGTCGTCGGGATTGCCTGGATTCGAAAAAGTTGTGACCAATGCACCATCATTGTCGCCTCCTGTCCCTCAGCTAGGCGGAACCAGGATCGGCATAAGCCCTCCTTTGTCCTTCGACTCTGTTTCCAGTAGATAGAAGAATCTATAATACACTTACATTGCACGAAATTTTTGGTGAGCTTTGCTGCGAATGCTGAGTTCATGCTAAACTCGCTTGAATGACTTTGCAACTTGGGATCTCTTACGGTGCATGTGGCTTAGACGCCGCTAGCTGTGCACAATAAGCAGCAAAACCAAAACCCTCGATGTACAAGCAATAATCATAATCATAATGTACTGAACCATTGGAGAAACCTCTCATTACTACATTACTAGTTGACTAATGACCATAAGTAGAACTTGAAATAAATGTCTATTGAGTATTTGTGTTCCCACGTTCCCGTATAATTCAATGTCGTGCCGCCGGCAAAGCTAAACGTTATGACACGTCTCTGAGCGTTGATACACGATTACTTTATGAGCTTCTCCACAACCACCATTAAATCGCGTCAAAGCGTGTCGCAAAAGCATGTACTGTACGCTGAAATACTCTCTGTTACCTCCGCCATGCGCAAAAACTCGCGCTGGGCTTCCTCAACAAACTTCGTAACTAGTACTCGGTCATCCGCGTTGGGAAGTAATCTCGGATTACGGATATCCAGTCCTTCTTTCAATGCTAGGACAAGCTCAAGGGGAAATCGGGAAGCTGAGCTTATGGCTGGCTTTCAAGAACTCAAAAGGGCCGTGAGGGATGTGGGAGGTACGTTGTAACCCAGCGGACAATAATCGATTCTTAACAATGTTATAGACATATCATCTCTTCCATTACCCACCATACTCTCTCCTTTCTTTGAAATCATTCGCTCTTCTTTGTCAACGGGTCCTATCACGTCCGCCGCCCTTACCGCTCTTCACAATTTTTTCATATGTGGGATCATCTCGGTCAAGTCAAATACTCTCGATCTCGCTCTCATAGAACTCAGTACTACCGTTGCTCGTTGCAAATTTGAACCCAGTGACTCTTCCGGAGATGAAGTTGTTCTCTTCAAGATACTCACGGTCATCCACGACTGCTTGTGTGCCTATGACGTTGGAAATGTACTAGGAGATGTGGAGGTTTGTGAAATGCTTGAGACAGTTTTAACGACGTGTTGTCAGATGCGACTAAGTGGTAAATCCATCTATTATTCTCAATCAACCTTTCCCAAACTCTATCGGTAGAAATACTCCGACGATCAGCGGAAAACACCATGCACGCTCTCGTCAGAAGTGTCTTCTCTCGACTGCACTCCATAGACCCTAAAACCGAAGAGGCTAAATTAGTGATAGATGATGAGGAAGCTGAGATCAAGATGAGCGTCTCAGCAACCCAGATCCCTAGTGAAATCAGCGAAGAAGACCGTCAGGAAGCGGCCGTGGACGTCTCGCCTGCGCCTGAAGAGGAAGAACCCAAAGGAACACAGAGTCCTTCGTCAGTCGTTCCCAGAACACAATGTACGCTGTTTCCTCCCATTTACTGCTTTGTCAAATTGATTTCTATCGTCAGTCAGTTTGCCTTCCATACTTGAGCTTCTAAGGGTGCTAGTGAACGTGCTCGATCCAAACGATCAGCAACATACTGATTCAACGCGTCTAGTGGTTCTGGGAATATTAAACTCTGCTTTGGAAGAAGCGGGGCCCAGAATAGGCGACTTCCCATCACTCAAAGCTCTCATCCTTGACCCAGCATGTAAATATCTATTCCAATTGGCTCGTTCCGAAAACCTTACAGTTCTTCACGCGGCGCTGCGTGCGATATCCACGATGTTTGATACCATGCGCGAACATCTCAAATTACAACAGGAATTGTTCCTCGCATTCACCATTGATAGACTTGCTCCTCCTCCCATCGCAAATGCAAAAGGAGTGTTATCGAAGAAGACAGGTGTTACGGACTCACCTCGACCTGGTACACCTACTTTGGGTCCCGTTGAGTCCGAAAAGGACGGCGAGAATGGAAGTGCGACCCCAACGCGTATCCTTGTTGCTCCTGCCCGGGGAGAAACACGGAATCTTGTCTTGGAGACTCTCAGTCAAATCTCACGACATCCAAGCTTCATGGTAGACTTGTATACAAATTACGACTGTGACATCAATTGCGAAAATTTATTCGATAGACTGATTGACTTTTTAACGAAGGTATGAATCGACAGTTTTCATTCATGAGCTGCTGCTAATTGGGAATTCAGTCAGTCTACCCTGCTCATTATCCCGCCGGGCTTGACGCTCAGCAACGAAATGCACAATATCTGTGCTTGGATTTACTTCTGGCATTTGTCAACGACATGGCCAAAAGGGCGGAGGGGGTACGTAATTTTACTTCCACCTGCAGACGATGCTGATCAATTTATAGGGATATCAAGAATGGCCTTCAGTGGGTGAACCTTTTATCTGTTCATCGCACAAAAATCTCACTGCAGCTATGTCAGAACTGTCCGTCTCCTGAATCTCTACTTCAAACGAAATCTCAGAAGAAACTCATCTTGACCGGAGCTTCGCGATTCAATACTAAACCGAAAACAGGACTTGCTTTTTTGGAAGAAAATGGGCTCATTTATGCAGACCTTTCGGATAAGGTCGATAAACCGCTCAGCTTGGCAAAATTCCTGAAAAGTTGTAGTCGCCTGGATAAACGTTTGCTTGGCGATTTCATATCGAAGCCAGACAACCTTGACGTTCTCAAAGCTTTTATCGGCCTTTTTGACTTCAAAGATGTACGTTTATTCTATTATGTGTGATGTGATTGGCATTAACTAGTTTCAGAAATCCATTGCTGACGCCATGCGAGAATTGCTGGAAAGTTTCCGTCTCCCCGGAGAATCTCAACAAATTGCAAGAATAACTGAGACCTTTGCCTCGGAATATTTTGCTGCTGGACCAGGTGTGTTGGACGATCTCAAACTAGTTAATGAATCGTTGAGAACCGATTCGACCAGTGGAAATCAAGAGCGAGGATGCAGTTTACGTTTTGGCCTATTCGGTCATCATGCTTAACACTGACCTACATAATCCTCAAGTCAGAGTACGTCGGATTATGTTGATACCATACGCAGTAGCTGATATCAGGACCTAGAAACGCATGTCATTTGAAGAGTATCAGAAAAATCTGCGAGGTGTCAACGATGGAAGCGATTTCTCACCTGAATTTTTGGTATGAGTTTTTTTGTGGATTTTGTGACCGGATTCCATAGCCTGCTTTCTAGCAAGAGATATATGACTCAATACGGAAGCGCGAGATTGTCATGCCTGAAGAACACACAGGTTCACTAGGGTTCGAATATGCATGGAAGGAACTACTGACCCGATCACGTCAAGCAGGTCAGTCCTTCAAAGTCTGGTTCTGAACTTGAACTTACGTTGATGTTAGGTCCTTTGGTGACATGCAATACTCCTCTCTTCGACGTTGATATGTTCAAGTCGGTATGGAAGCCTGTCATTTCCGCTGTTGCCTACGCCTTCATCAGCTTCGACGATGACTATATTATTCAACGTGCAATTGCTGGCTTCAGACAATGCGCAACCCTAGCAAAACACTTCCGTCTCCCGGACGTGTTCGATTTTGTGGTTGTCTCATTGTCCCAGGCCACTAGTATTCTTCCAGAGACTTTACAAACTAGTGTGCCAAACTATCCGATTGTTGAAGTTGAAGGCCAAAAGATCACTGTGTCCAACCTGTCGGTTAAATTTGGAATCAATTTCAAGGGTCAACTCGCTGCTGTGGTATTGTTCAATATTGTAAACGGGAATGGGAACGCTTTGCGCGAAGGATGGACTCAGGTATGGGATGATACTGATTTAACTTGTCACACTCTAATCACTAACTAACCAGATCTTTGAAATGTTCCAAAACCTATTCGTTCATTCCCTTCTCCCTGCTCGAATGCTTCAAATGGAAGATTTTTTGGGAGGGGCTTCCATGATTCCATTGCGAGGAGCAAGCCCACAACGTGCTGCGACTAGAAATGACGGAGGTCTACTTTCAGCATTGTCATCATATCTCATGACACCATATGGAGCAAGTTCTGATTCACTCGTACCCGATGCTACCGAGTCGGACGTCGAAAACACACTTTGCACCATTGACTGTATCACGTCTTGCAGACTCGACGAACTGTATAGTCAAATCATGTAAGGCTTCGAACATTTTCATCAACTCTCTGTTCACTTGAATATATCAGGCAGCTCGAATTAGATGCCCTCGTCGCAGCCGTCCGTGCTCTAGAAGCGCTGGCGCATGAGAGGACTGTCGCAAAGCTTAAGCAGGAATCTGAGGACCCTATGTATCCCGCACAGGATACCGCGTCCAGCCCCATGCCTTACGATCCTGCTTCTGTGTACCTGCTTGAGACTATGGTCAGTATATCATGCCAAGTTCCTCACCATATCGAAGATCTGTGGTATGGGTTTTCTTCTTAGAGCAATAGGGCATCTCTAACGGTACGGTTCTACAGGCCAATTCTTTTTGAACATCTATCCGCACTTCTACATCACGATTCTGCTGGCCAATATAGCATTCTTCTCATTGAACGCGCCGTAGCTGGCCTATTACATCTCTGCTTAATCTTAGCTCAGAAACCATCACTTCGAGATCAGATATACGTTTCGCTGGATCTTTTGTCTGGGCTTCCACCAGACCTAGCTTCATCTGTGGCAGAGCAGATTGTCGTGGGCGTTATCTTATTGGTACAGAAATACAGAGAGATCATTAAGTTAGTATTTGCAAATAATCCCGGTATCAATCGCTCATCTAGCTTTTCTCAGGTCCCAGACCGAGTGGAAGCTAGTTTTTGCGCTGTTACGCTCCACTCTCACCCATTCGGAAGCGGCGAGACTTTCGTTTGAGCTAGTGAACAGCCTTGTTGCAGATGGACCCGAACAGCTTGTGACAATGGATAATTTCTCCGCTCTGATAACGTTGCTCAATGACTTCGCCACAATAGCTGGCGGTACTGTGGAAGCGCATCAAAATCAACGCCGCCGACACGGACCTTTGACAGTTTCCAAGTGAGTTTTGCATCCGAATTTGCACCTTTCAACTAATGACATTGTGTAGCTCGCCGGCGGTGGAACGCGGACACAAGGCCATCGAATTGCTGACTGGCTTGAAGAAGTTCTTCTCACCCATCATTAACTTGTCTGGTCTGCAACGCGAAGATGGTATGCGATTTTCTTTCTTTAGCGTCGGAACTAGGAGCATTTTTAACATACATGCATCTCGTAGCTTGGGAACAACTTTTCTTACCGCTGCTAACGTCGTTAAAAGACCAGTCGAGCAACGCGGCTCGTGAAGTTCGGCAAAGCGCAATCGGACAACTTCAAAGAACATTACTGGCATCCCATCCGATCCTAGATGAGGCTGACACGACTCAAGTAGAGCAAATATTCAACAAGATCGTTTTCCGCCTCGTAGACGATTTGCTGAAGCCTAACATATTCCAACGTGATCCTCAGGGTATGCCCGAAACGAGACTGAGGGCTTCCGCGCTACTGTGCAAAACGTTTATGCATTATGAGGTCCGGGAAAGTCAATCGGCGTCACATATTCGGATTCTGTGGAATGAAATACTAGACTTACTCGACCGCTTGATGCATGTAGACCGTGGCGAACAATTAGTGAGTCTTTTGTTTATCCAATCCTCTAGCGTATCCGTATTTCGGCTAACTCGACACGTTTAGTATGAAGCCATTCCGGAGTCGTTGAAGAACGTTTTGCTGGTCATGAACGCGACACAGATACTCGTACCACCGTCCGCTGATGATCAGCGGAACGAACGCCAGCGCACATTGTGGTCTATGACATCAGAACGAATGGAGCGATTCCTGCCTGGGTTTTTGACTGAGGTTATACCTTTACCAGAGGTATCCGAGATTGCTTCGCATTCTACTGAAGCTTCAGCGTCGTAAAAACATCACTGTGATAACTGTAAATCATTATTTAATTCTAAGATATCTTAGGCCGTCAACCCTACTTTGATATTTCTTTTTTTAAAAGAGTCCTTTGGCGTCCCTGCTTTGCAACTGGCATGGACAGATCCTTTGCGGAATCACAGCGCAGATTGCCAGTGTGAGGTAAGTACACGGGTTACCACTTACAACAGCGCATATGCACTTGCCACAGTGGGCCGGGATTTGATGCTATTGATTCATCATTATCGAGGTCGATAGTGAGATTCGGTGACCAAAATGGTGACCATACCAGTGGTACAACGAGGAATGCCCGATAGTCTCTCCAATGATGAAATGATGAAAAGGGGATTGCCTTGAGTCTGGAACGATTGAAGGGTGGTTTGGCTAGCATCGTGACGGGAGTTTTTGTGAGATGTTTACAGGATTGGGATTGGGGGGGTCAGATTGCTGGGTCATCGAATGCGTAATCCCGTATCTTTCTGATACGAGTTGATACGAACTTGAAGAACAAGTGGAAGTATTGGCATCAGGAGGGCTAGAGAGGAAGTAACTGCGCGCAGTAGTGGGCCAAGATTATTATTAACTTGTGGCAAGTGACATGACCCGAGGGTGGGTAAGTGATCAAGTTTTGCCCTGTATTAAATGTACTGTGAGAGTCTGCCATCAAGAAGTTCACTGTGTTCTTCAAGGTTCTTCAGTACCAAGTTAGTCTTCGGCACGCTTGAAGTTTAGGGATTATCCGTACACGAGGCCTCGAGGGGTCAGGTACTCTGGCAGTGGAGGTTATCGATGAGCCGTTATTCGAAAAGCCTCCGGCGAGTCAAAGCATCGAGATTCGATGGGCATTCAGTTAATTCGAGGAAGGCTATCATTGTCCCTTTTTGGGACTGGGCACGCGTTATGATTATCGTAAGCCGATGCCAAACATTTTCCTTCAAGGTTTTTCGCTTCGCATTCCCTTTGTATGACTGGTGACTGACTGGCTCTGACTGGCTGGGTTGGAGCTTATACTGCTCGTGCTGTTGCTACTGGCCAACTATCTGGGGACACTTACGAACTTCTTTGATAGCGGAGAACCTAGTACTAACTCGCGGTTATGCCACTATAGTACGTCGTCTGTCATCCCCCCTTTCTCCCTGGCATATTAACAAGTTGATGCCAAATGACTCCAAGAAACCCCGACTACGCACCCAAAGCCGACCTGGATAGGTTTTCAAGTTCCGGTCTATGAAGGAAGGAAGCATTGCCCTTTATTATCATTATCATATGTTCACCAACGAACTCAGTTCTCCAAAGGCTTCTCCAGACTTCTCTAGGCTTCTTCCGAGTCTCTGTACGATGGAGTAGGTATTTTGTGGCGGAACAGCAGTATGAACGACAGAATGCATGGAAAATTTAAGAAAATATATATATATATATGTATATATGGGATCGGTTGGTATCAAGATCTCCTTGGCTCAACGTATAGTTGTATCTGTAGCGATTTCTGCTAGCCGACCCCTATGACAGGATGCATGGCACTCCGGTATATCATCATCATGATTTCAGTTTTCGGGAAGCTGACTTTTGAATGGTCAAGTTCGTGCTTCTAAGGGAAAATCAAACATACTGAGGTCATGTCTTTGTTTTTCAGTACTGGTAGTACTGGCCATGTACATCATGCGCTCTCGTGAACGATACAAGCAAGATAGCGATTGGCCCCTACCGTGATGGGGAAAACTCGAGAACACCCCGTTCAAATCGTCGTGGAGCTTGACACACACATATAGGGTATGAACTTGTTCGGACTCCACTGCTTACCTACATCTCGAGCCTCCGAGGAAGTCATGACCAACGACGGGGGACTGTGGCAACAACGATAAGGGACTGTGATCAGGGCAGAAGGTTGGTAAAGCGCGACACTAAAAACTGAATATTTAAGTAGCAAGTAAGTCAAACTTCAAAGTGTTAAGGTGACAATTGAGTTGAGAATTTAATCAGAGACGGAATTGTTCGGTGCAACGATATCGGTCGAATATAACATAAGAAAAAGAACGTAATAAGCTGTGCCATTCAAGCTGCTTGATTGATAGAATTCAATTTGAACTTACTACATATGGTTGGTTCATTTGCGGTGACTCCCTGAAGAATTGTCCGCAGAAGACTCAGGGGCCTCCTCCGGATTATTTTGAACCGATTCAGTTGGAGCCGAGCTATGCTAAAAATGGCGTATGATCGACAGCATAAGGACTCCCGATTTCCATTTCCGACCAAAGGACTTGTATTTTCTTATAAAACTGTCAAGGTCTGTTCATCTCAATTTTCTTCATCCTCCTCCTCCTCCTCCTCCTCCTTCTTCTCCTTCTCCTTCTCTTGGTTCTATCAATATGTTCTCGAATAATTCCTCATCACAAACGCCTCTACCAAAACTCCAATTAGCTATCGTCTTTCTCATCCAGCTTACAGAGCCCATCGCTGCCACCGTCATCTATCCCTTCATCAATCAGTTCGTCAATAACACCGGTATCACGGGAGGAAACGAGAAAAAGACCGGCTATTATGCTGGAATAATTGTTTGTTCTCGTCTTCTCATTCCAATCGCCTTGTACTCACTCCAATTTTCAGGAATCAGCATTTTTTCTAGCCGAATGCTTTACAGTAATACACAAATCCCTTATTGCCCGATACTCGTGGATTGACATTCATTTTTACCAGGTAATGCTATGGGGAATGGCCTCAGATCGCTTTGGCCGCAGACCCATCTTGCTACTGGGCCCTTTGGGGTTATGTCTCGCGACCCTCTGCTTCGGATTATCTACGCAATATCGCGACCTGATGATATTCAGAAGTATTCAAGGAGCTTTCAACGGTAACATCGGTGTGTTCCATCTATCAATCCCTGCCAAACCCAGACACTCAACTGAACATTCATCACAGGCGTATCAAAAACTATCCTCGCAGAAGTATGTCGTTCACACGACCTAAAGACAACAAACTCACGTAAATCTATGACAGCTCTCAGATTCAACCAACATCGCCCAAATATTCAGTCTCGCACCCATGATATGGTGTATCGGTGTCATCATGGGGTACGTACGCGTTTCTTCCTTTTCTGATCTTTCTGACATCTATCGCCCACTACAGGCCATCCATTGGCGGTGTTCTCGCCAACCCAGAACAGCAGTTCCCTTCAACTCTTGGTAAAATAGCTCTCCTGCGCGAGCACCCATTCTTCCTTCCGTGTGCAGTCGTCGCGTTTCTCGCCTTGTCATTTTTCCTTGTCGCATTAATCGGATTGAAGGAGGTAATTAGCATTCCAATTCATAGTACTTACCTCTGCCCTCTAATCTCTTCCGTCTCCAGACCCACCATGTCAAAAAGCACATTGAAACAACCAAGTCTAAACGCGTATTCCATTTCGAAGTCTCGAAAAAGAAGCTTAAGAAGGACTTCGACGCGCATTCTCAAGGCACCGACGCGACGACACGTCTCAACTCCGATTCCTCGGTGACAAACTATGGCGCCATTCAAAAAAAGCCATCCACATCAACGTTATGCTCAATCGTATCGACTACTTCGACTCTCGATGCCGATTTGGAAAGTGATCAGGAAACTGTGTTGGCTTCAGATTCAGAGGACGAGGAAGACTCAAAAACAGACATCGAACCTCCTGCCACTCTGAAATCTATCCTCATCCCAGACGTCCTTCTTCCTATCGCGAATTACAGCCTCATTGCTCTCTTAGACTCTAGCTATACCGTCCTCATTCCTCTTACGTACACCACCTCTGTTCCTGCCGGAGGCCTAGGACTCACTCCTTTTCATGTCGGACTTATTCTCAGTGTTTGGGGAGCTGCAAACATCCCTTTTCCTATATTCTGTATACCTAGGCTCATAAAACGTTTTGGGGCACGAACCGTCAACTTCGTGGGTGTATGCTCGTTCTTGGTCGGGTTTGGTAGCCTATCAGGGCTGAGTATGCTAGCAGGAGCAATCGGATACGCTAACTGGCTGGTATGGGCGTTGATTCCGCTTCAGTTCTTGTTAAGTAACACGGTAGGATCGATGGCCTATGGTATGTCTATTCAAGTCAAAGTCTTTCCTGGCCCCACTACTCACACACTCTTCCTTCTTCTTGTTCGACTTGGAAATACAGCTACTGCACAGATCTTTGTTGTGAACGGTGCTCCATCTAAATCCGCCCTCGGAGCGACCAACGGCTTATGCCAGGCTTCTAAAACCATGGCACGAACTTTTGGCCCGGTGTTGGCCACGTCCTTGTTCTCTCTCTCGAAGGAACATGATCTCTTTGGAGGGTACCTTGTATACGTGGTGTTCATGTTGATCACGTTCGTATGCATGCGCACTACGATGAGCTTGCCTAGGGAGATGAAGAACTTGGGGTGAAGGTTCTGTCATCCTCTAGGGTGGGTTCCGCTTTAGCTACATGATAGCGCCACACGTCTCACTTCAGCGCCTCACTGGCACCGTTCAGCTTGTATACTTCCTCGGTCTGGTCTGGTGGTTGCTCAAAAAAAATAATCCGAACAAGCTCGTCGTCGCCACAGGTTCTATCTCAACACACGAGTTGGATTTGTTACGTTGCATTATCGCTCGCCACTGTGTCAGCTATTTCTGTCTTTTCTGTTTCTTTATCACCACAGGTTCTATCTCAACACACGAGTTGGATTTGTTACGTTGCATTATCGCTCGCCGCTGTGTCAGCTATTTCTGTCTTTTCTGTTTCTCGATAATCTCTGTTTCTGTTCCCGAGAGTTCTCAACACCCCCAACTTGCATTTCGGACTTTTTTTTTCCACTTGGCCCATACTTCATCATTAATTCGCTACTATGCTATGATCGTTTATTTCAGTCGATATTCCTTCCAAAACGTTTAGTCTGGCCTTTTACTTGTACTTGCAGACTTGACGCCATTCCGCATTCCGCATTCCGCATCTCATGATTAAACACTCCTTTTCTTTTCTTTTTGCATGTCGCACTTCACCTTCGTTTCGATCCATTCGCTTGCATATACATACTTACACTGATCCGCTATTTTTATTTCTTTCTCCAAAAGGACATGTTCCATGCAATAATTACCGGAATGCTCGAGCTTTCACTTTCCATGTCATTATTCTTTGCATAGAGTAGATACTATGTTGTAGACTATATACAGCCCAATACACTTATTACATTGAAAGCGGGGAGATTAATCAAAAGAGAAGTCATGGTACTTATTAGACTCCTACGTCAACCCCAGTAAAGAATTAGAAGAACAAACGTCTGATGATAGACCAGGTATCTCCAAGTCGGAGATTGAGATTTTGGATGAAAGACCTGAAATATTGTTCGCTTTGAGATGTGCCACCCCTCAAAACGTATCTGTATAACCGAAACGACAAAGCCGGATGGCAGAATCTTCCACTCGAAGGTTTGTGTTATCATACACCGCAGCTTCAGCCACTCCAGCGCCTTACACGCACGATCTATCTCGAAGTACTTGTCAAAGTATCACCAGAAAGACTGAAAAGTCCTCGTAATTACTCAAAAGCCCGGCGGAACCAGACAAATCCAGCTGCTTGGCGCAGACTTTTTCAGGAAGTGGATCAAGAGTGGGTGATTCCCTTGATCACTGGTGTGTTCTTCTACAAATGTGCGATGTGTGTTCAATCCTGGTCAGGAATATCCCTCATCTCCCTGGAATTTCTGAGGTCAGAAGAGTCTGGAAGAAGCACGATAGATAGTACACATGTCGTCAAAGGGTCTGTCAAGTATTGGTTGCGGGTAGGTGACATTGACGGCGGAACCATGCTATTGACTGATTGCGATGGCTTAGATTGAAGCGGACATGTCAGATAATAGGATGAGTCTACATAGCTAGCGATGGGGATGAAGCGTGACACGGATTTGTGCTGGGGTTGAAATCAAATTTGTGACCATGCACTGGAGCAAAAAGTCAAAGATTTATCTAGAAATACACACATATGAGCAACAGATATTCTAATCAGAAAAACTTCATCTTGGAGACTCTATAAGGACGGTTGAAAAGAGTTTAGTGATTAACCACAGGAGCGAAGAAATAATACTGACCTCATTCGCGATAGAATTGCAACAAGACACACCAACGGAGCGAAGACATAGGCTACCATACGAATAGGCAGTGGAACGTTCTTCTCGCCCCAGTGTGACAATGCCCCGCCTAAATCAACGGTGACTAGTAGAAGAGGAAAAAGGATATAGCCTGAGAGGCTTCAGGTAAGGTTAGTAAGGTTGAAAGAAGAGAAGGGCCTAGGAAGTCATACCGGTGGTATTTCCAGACTGCTTTAGCTTTCATGCCTCCTCCGAAGGCCTTTCCGCCGAACCAAACACTTGCACCACCTATCGAGATTTGGATGATGATCCAACCCGTAGCAATAATACCTAGCACCTGTGGGCCATGATTCGATATCATTTGCTCACAAAAGGGAGCGAGAAGACCGAGCTCACTGAATGCCAACTTCTAAAATGACGTTTGTCTAGTTCAAATTTGTTCATCACAATGGCACAAACTCCTATCAATAAAGCGGGAAAGGCCATGAAAACAATCGCAGATTGGTGACGAGATAGTCCCGCGGCTTTTGTTCTGGGCTGCGAAGTTGGTTGTAGGGTCAGGATACCTACCCTTATCATCATCAGCGGACCAGTCTAGGTTTGATGGATGATATAGAATATGACGAACCATACGTGAAGAACAACATTGCCAGTGATTCAAGAGTTGGATGTAGAAGGAACCATCCAACTTGCGCTGGGTTATTGATGAGCATCACGAACCAAGTTACGACCAGAGTGACCTGGTATACAATAAGACTGGTGATTCGCCATCGTTCTTTCTAGACCTGAGCCTTACCGCAGACGCGCCCTAGATCAGACTTGAATAAGTGTTCTTGAAAAGAAACCTACAACTTGAACGTACCAAAGCAGTATATCTAGCAATATCATCACCTTGTCTTCTCTCTCCCTTTTCAAGCTGCTCTGCGAGGCCCATATCACCTTTCTGAGGATCTTCGTCCGCTGTCTGAGGGTCGGAAGGTAAAAGTTCGTAATCTTCAGCCTGGGTTTCAGGGTTAGATGGCATTTGTACCGCTCAGAAGATGTGCACCGTCGATGGGAACCGGTAAAGGGCACCGTGCAGTATACCGTGCTTCAAGAGATAGGGAAATCCCAGGGATAATCAAAACCCCGCGAGTGGTCGGGAACAAGTGTGCGAGTACGAAACCATGCCGGAAGGACAATTGCGTTTGATAGTCAAAAAAGAAGGGCTCGTTACTCTGAGAAACGACTGGCTTGCACTTGTAAAGCATCAGTAGACTCAGCGACAAAAACATTGTATACTAGTCTAAGATTCAGAAATGGCTCGAAAAATTCAGTAGGGTAAAAGGTACATAGAAGCCGGTGCCCACGAAGTCAAAGCTGGTTGTAAGTAACCTGAGTTACTTGAGTGAGTAACGCGTATTTTTAGAATCTTAATTTTGTTGAAGGAACAATGGGAAAGCCGAATCGAGGTCTTTATGGTCGCACTTCCAGTACCCGTGTAATCATTTGTGGGTCTAGTTACCTACGAAGAATACAAGTTCGTGTCACATCGTGAAAGGTCGTCATAATAGTACTACGTTTCCTGGGCTAATCGGCCAGCAAGATAAGTAGTGATCATGAACTTGAACAGTCGTCAATAATCGTTACTGTAAGCAAGGTTGTAATTCCATCTGTGCCAATACCTTGTGGAAATTTTTTGAATGCTCGGCCGGTCTTCTGCAGGTGTATAGACACGTACCGTGGTTTACTCTGATAATCAGGGGAGAACAGTTGAGCTGGGTTTTCCGTAAAGGATAATAAATGAACATACCCAACACTACCTGCAGCTAAAAGTCCCGTAATATTCCGTGCTATCGTTGAATATGTGACACCATCGAAGTGGGTAGTACCAGCAGCCAAGGATGTAAGCTTGTCCCGACCGATGTTGTATCCATCTGGGATGATGGTGTGACTTTCCTCAAGATCTTCTTCTTGTGATACGCTTCTCATTCAAATCAAAATTTGATAAAATTTAATTATGAATGGGGACTGCGTTTGACTCACGCTAGGAATACGGCTCCGCTGGGTGCAACTGTACCATTCTGCTTGAATACACTGAAGGGTTAAGATTAGAGTCTGGTTGAACCCAACCTTCCTCAAAGACCACGCACCGGAAATGATTACCACCGATTAGCGTCTCTAGACATGTCCCAATCTCAGAATTTCCATAATCTTGCCTGAGTTCGATCTCAATGCTTCACTATCAAAATCCTTTTTTTTCACGTACACAAAAGAAATCGCTGACCGTCTGATTGACCCACCCATTTCCATCTCCCAAGTTTGCGGACTGCGGGGCACCGAGATGAATTCCGAGACATTCTTCTGAGCTGTGAAATTCACCAAGGTATGTAGTATGGTA
Source organism: Lentinula detonsa (assembly GCA_027921405.1). Taxonomy (NCBI): domain Eukaryota; kingdom Fungi; phylum Basidiomycota; class Agaricomycetes; order Agaricales; family Omphalotaceae; genus Lentinula; species Lentinula detonsa. The sequence continues at coordinate 735,751 of JANVFU010000011.1, forward strand.
CATCGATATACCGTACTTTTGTTTCTCGCATAAACTGGAACTCACAATCCGATTGCTTTCGCAAAATTAATTATTCCGTCCTCTGTGAGCACTTGCGGAGAAGACAGGCCCGATATGATCACCTGAACCAGAATACGTCAGTTTTGAGCATATAAATAGCAGAACTAGTCATTTGCTTCAAGTTTACAGAAAAAGAACGATTGACAGACAAAATTGGGTGACGCACGTTCAACGGTTCCCCAAAACCATCTCCAGCTATACAGTAGAGCACAGTAAGTACTGATGATCCTCGCTTAAAGTCATCCCGAAGTCCAGATAATAATCAGAGACTCGCAATTGGGACCATGATATCTCCTCGAGAGATTTCAAAACATCTGACAACGTACCATCATCAAGCATCGATCCCCCTCCCAGCAACGGACTATAAAAATCGACAGAAGAATATGCGTACGTTGGCACGACTGGTAGTTGTTGTAGCGGTAAAGCAGCCACTTCGATAGTGAGTCGCTGTGATAGCAATGAAAAGAGTGGTAAGAGTATCATGGCTTGCAGAAGCATTGATTGGGTCGTGAATGAGATATTGTTGGAGAGCATAGTATTGATAGCTTTAGCGAAGCGGGTCAAAGATCGAGAGGAGAGTCAAGAGGAAGGCAGCGAAAGGGGGCGCAAGGACTCCCAGCGACAGCGAAAGCGGTAAAGGTAAGAGACAGTGACAGGGGACAAGGAAGAGTCAAATGTTCTTGTTACATCAGGAGAGTATAAGTATTTCTGACGAGGGGTTTTTCCCAACACTGTCGTCTCTCTTGACAAAAGCAGCAACTTCGGAGGTTGAACGAGCCAAATCCGGAAATGAGCGATCCAACGTGCGATGATTGACTGATTGACCAACAACTCTCCATGCGTTCAGGATCATAAGAAGTAAGTGGGTTCGAGAGTTTGTGCTGGTCTTATGACAGCAGCACCTGAAAAACTATTTAGGTCTCTCGAGTCAGTGAGGAAGCCGGACAAGTTTGTACTAGCAGTCGAGTCCAGCATAGGGTTGAGCTTGCAGAAAGATAATTGGGAACGAAGCCATCTTGAGCTAGTAAATTTGAGGTGAGTTACAGTGAGTTAGGGCCGGCATTCGGAACGCAGAGTTTCCACACAGACAGGACCTGACCTGTACTTTGCCTGACAAAGCCATCGGAAAGCACGTAGAGCGAGCTCCCTGTCTTCCCGAAGCTAATCGGGATACCAGTATATACCCGATTGAAAGTTTCGGAATCTGCGATTGTCGTCAATTCAAGTTGGAGATTGTGCATTTCCGATAAGTTACATCCTGCAGGATGTCGAGTTACCAATTGCATTGTATTCGAGATGATGTCGGCTAGAAGGATAGTCGGTTTACCATGGCACTGGGCAGCCGCAATCGTCGACCGAAAGTGTGCATGTCAAAGGTGTACAGTGTAGTCTGGACATGCCATAAGCACAGGCATGCAATTTTACTTGCAACCTTTTTCTATGGGTGCAGGTGGTGGCAGTAGAAGCATGGAAGAAGCCCTGGAGTTGCCAGTCAGTGCGACCCTGTAGTGCTCATGTTCTCAGCAATACACATGATGAATTCCCTATTATAAACGCTTTTGTATAGTATAGGAACGCAGTGAACATTGTATGTAACTACTTAGGTATAAGAAATATTCTGGGCCTGGTCACCAGGGTATCGATGATGGAATGGGTTGGAAATGTGATAGCACCATGCATTCGAAAACATTGCCGAAAAGAAATAAAGAAAAAGTTGGCTGAGATGGGGAAAGAATAACAGCAGAAGAAAACATCAAGTACAACAATATCGAATCCATTACAGTATGGGCCAGTTGCCCTCTTCCTTCCATTTATCCACGATATCTTTAATACCGTCGTGGTTGAATTGCGGTCGTTTCAGTTTATACCCAATGACCTCCTTGATCTTCGTATTGCTGAGTGCTACGATGTGCTTCTCCAAAGCGTATTTGTCCATGTATGCTGACAACGGTGTGTTGGGAATCGGCGGATTCGAGTTCTGGATCATTTGCGTCCAACCGCCAACATGATGCTCGTTAATGTCCTCGACAGCGTCATCCATGAACTGTTATTAGACATTAAAAGGGAATTCAATGGTCTTGAAAGAAGGACTTACTTTGTACAATGTTCTTTCACCCAAGTTGAAAAAGTCAAAGGTCGTGCCAAAAAAGGACGTAACGGTTTGTCCGACACTGAGAAGAGTGCTGTTGGAGTCATCCACCTGCAGAAGAACATGAGCCGAGGAAACCATCACAAGAAGGAGGCTATACAAGATTGAAGAGTGGGGCAACAAGCTTGCTGTCGTGCGGTGGCATACCCTCAACTTGGGAGACCTTGCTTTTCTCGTTGTGAAATATGATGCTTTCTCCTGCCAAGCTGTCAGCCTCTTTCCGCCCTAAAGAGGCCATCCACGTCGCTGAAGCCCAGGCAGCGCCTGCCAAATCCTCAACATGAAGAGTGTTAGTCGGATTCTTTCCAGGCGACCAGCTGTACAATTCTGATAAACACAGGGATTCTAGAGCAGAGGTCGAGAGCACGTACACCGACTTCATGGGCTTCTTGAGGTATCCATAAACTGAACCGACGGTAATGGCAGAGGTTACTGGTGATAATTGAATATCAGTTCAATACGTTTCCAGGAAGGAATACAGACGCACTGTCTCCAAATTCAACATAAGGACCGTATACAAAACCGACCCTGAGGATGACCAGGTTGAGGCTAGATATCTCAGTTGAATAAGTAAAGGGAAAAGGAAATGCAACGACGCACTCTTCAATAGCGGCAAGCATTCGCAGCGTCTCATGCCACCACGTTCCAATAGTTCCATCTGGCTTGGGATCGTCTTTCTCGTCATGAGTACCTTTGCTCGTAGTCTCGTAGAAGGGCAGAGTAACTCGAACATAAGCCTTGACTTTACGTTTAGCGGCTTCTTGACCGAGCATTCGTGCAACATTACAGGTTGTATTAATCAGAATCTATGGGACCCAGAGCAATAAGAGGCACCAGAAAATCGGTACATGAGATATAATCAAAAACTGCAACGACACGTACCATTTCGGTCCGATCATGGCGAACTTCTCCAGTTAGGTCAAAAACATAATCGTAAGGGCCTTTCCCTTCAGGAGGGTTGAAGATAGATTGTACAATGGCTGATATTGACTCGTGAGCAGGGAATTCAGTGGGAGACGCTGTGTCGACGCACATGGGACAGTGAGATTGGCTTGCTTATAATCAACTTCGGGTTTCGCGAGTACTTTCGGAAACTCAGCACCGAGGTATCTGTTGGATAAGATGTCAGAGAGGAGAAGAATACGACAGTGGCATATCGCGGAAGCGTTGCGTACGTTGTAGCGGGCGCAACAGAGTATTTGTCCACGATCCTGAGATGCTGTAGAGATCTGAGTACAGGATGAACAGCTCAAAGGCTTAGACTGACTGAAACCAATGGTTCTCCTTCCAGCGGTACAAGAAATGCTGCCAGAGCACGCGAGTAAGTGTTGACACCACCTAAAGGTTTGAACAATCCAGAGTGAAAACCTTGACCCATGTGAAGTTTTTGCGGAAAAATCTCACCGCAGATTAAGACATTCGGCTTCGAGGACCCGTCGGCCATTGGTTGAAGATTGCGGTGGATGACGGCGAAGGAGAACGAGCTTGGATGGAGCGAGGACAAGGAAGGGAAGAAAGAGATGGAGACGCAGTAAACGATTAAAGTAGAGGCCCGATTTGATTACGTGCTAAGAATTGGTCGACCTGATCTCGATTTGCCAGGCTCGATGTTGATCTTTATAAACTGACTGACTACCTACTCTATGGAGATATTCTGGTCAATTGATTTTTTTTTGCAAACCCTTAGAAAGCTCAATAAGAAAACAGCATGACTCCTCCGATGCTGTTCAATTTTCTTTTTCAACGGCTCCGAGCTCAGTCACTGATAGTTGTTTTGCTTCCGTTTTTACTTTGGAAGACTGGCGCTCGTATCATTATGAGCATTTTGGCCAATCGGACGCACATATTATTTCTTATCCTTTCAGGTACACGCTCCTTCCTACGCTTTGATCGTCTTTCCTTCCTCCATCACTTGTTTTAAAAATTTATACACGGACGAAAAATCCTTCTGCGCCAGTTCTGGTCGTTCCTCAACCATTTGTGCGTACAGCGTCTCAGCTGCCTGACCCAAAGGAACGGGACATCCAGCCAACGCAGCGACATTACTGGCAAGTCCCATATCCTGTTGACGATAAATGGATCAGATCATGATGGTACGAAGGTACAAAGTTGAAACACTTCTCCTGCAGATCAAGTGTCCCACAAAAACTTAGTACCTACCTTAAGCATCAGAGCCGTGGCAAATCCTCCTTCGTAATCTCTCTCACATGGTGGCGATTTCTCGGGGAGAGCATGAGGAACTGGATTATTAACCGAGATAGACCAGCAATTCCCAGTGGACGAGCTGATTACGCTGGAAAGAACTGCCGGATCGAGGCCCAATTTTGTACCTAGTAACATCGCTTCGCCTACAACCATCTGTTGGACTCCTAAGATGAGCTAACAGAAATAGCATCAATTAAGTGTTTCGTGACGATGAAACAAGAGAATGCCAAGTTTACGTTGTTGCATATTTTTGCAGCTAGGCCGGCACCAGAAGGGCCGCAATGGATGATTCTTTGACCCATGAGTGCTAGAATTGGTTGTGCTTGTTTGAAACCCGTAACCGTTCCGCCAACCTAAAACGACGTTATGCTTCAGTAAATCTCCTTGCGCTTTCGGGAAATCAAGGAAGCGAAATACTCACGAGAAATGCAAGCGTTGCAGCTTTCGCACCGGTGACACCTATAGGAGATAAGGAGTCAGGTCATTCAACCGAAATGAAAAAGGCACGGCAAACCTCCAGAAACTGGCGCGTCCACCATTTGTGATCTAGCCTCGGCGACGCCTTTCGCCACGGAACGCGCAACATCTACATCGAGGGTAGTGGAATCAATGCAGAAGGTACTCTCTGCTTGATCTGCGGGGAGCTTGCGTAGCGTTGGGATTATTCCATCGTGATACACACTTAAAATCTGAGGCGACGAAGGTAGCATAGTAATGATTGTCTGAGAAGCCCGAGTCGCTCTAAGCTATGCATGATAAGAAATCGTGATCACAAACAACCATGAGATTATTTTACTCTTCTGGGGTTTTAGCGATGTTAATATTGGCTCCGGGGTATTGTTTGACAAAATTTGAGCAAAACCTCTGGGCACTCTCTGGGATAGCATCGCAGACCACGAATTGGCTCTCGTTGGCATGTGCGAATTGTTTAGAGAATAAATTGTATGCCATTTCGTGTCCCATACGACCTGGAAGTTTCTGTGATTTTAGGTCCCGTTCGTGCGCTATACAGCATTTCAGTCCTACCTAGCCCAATAAAGCTTGTGCTTCGCGACCTCATTGAAGAGGGCCCAATAACATTCATCCATCGTAATGAGGCCTTCATGCTGGAAACGGGTAAGAGAGTGAGTGAATTTGAAACTCGATGCGGGGAACCGTGTGAAATGCCTGCCGTCGGACACCAACTGCCGACTCGGGGCTTGGAATCCCTAGTGGTCCCTACCGAGTCTTTCTTCTTTTCCCCAGTCTCATAAGTACCCTGAAAGACTCACACTGTACGTCCCCATTGATTCCTCAAACCAAGTACCCGCGACAGACGCCTTCAACTCCTGAACTTCAAAGTGTTTTCACTGTCTTAAGCGAAGTTTTTCTCTGCAGATATTAAGCATTCTTTCGTATCATGGCGACGTGTGCTCAGCGACTCGGTTGTATGCCACTTTTCAGTGACAGCGCGCGATCCATTTCCGTCTCATGCACTGAATGGGCAGTCCAGGGTGACGAGACCTGTGAAGTAAGATGAAGCATTTGGTCAGAAAGCTTCACCCAGCGGGTAACCGTAGATGTCGTCAACCTCCATATCGCGTCTCCGTTTTGTCTGGAATGACCGCAGAACGTTTTTTAGTAGATTGTTGGCATAGCTCCGTAAGTAAACTTCTGCTCATCTTTGGTCAGATCCTCTGACCCGACCCTTTCTTCCCACATCTGACAACTACAAAGGAACCATATGGTCAAGCTTTGGAAAGAAAGACCGCTGTTAGATGGTATTTATATGATATATGGTGTATATAGTCTTTATCACTCAAACGGACTCACAGTGCATCCAATACATAGAACCAATTCTAAATTCTTCCTTATTCTGCCTGGATGCCAGGATCTTGCGGAGTAGCGAGCTCAATATTACGCCTCAAATGGTATGTTAGGATCGGGCTTCTGAGCCCAGTTGGCACGGATCACTGGCTATTATGTTCAAGTTGTGGAACCTTGTTGCCACAATGTCAGCATCATTTCCTACGTTTTGGCGAAAACGCTTGCTACTTGTGAACTTATTAGGTACGCATATTTTGTCATTGTTCGCACAATTATTTGCTTACAGCCGTTCCGGAAAATAATAGGGAAGAGTTTTGTAACTTTGAATGCTCAATTTTTGTCTTCATTTTGAATACACTACTTGAGAGGTCGGCTGAGGTCAGGCGCTGCGCCACACTACCATTATGGGAAATCTCGAAGTGAACAGCCACAAGTGACAGCATGAACTTTCTTTCCTACTTGTTGCGCACACATGGTCCAACCAGATATCTGTGGTCAAAATGCTCGTGTGTACCTAGAATATGACCGTGCCGCCGATATACCAGCAAAAGAAGATGGATGGACCCGTTTCGTATGTCTCTCGGATACACACTCAACGACACATTGGGATGACGGCGGACGCATGCCTCGAGGTGATGTTTTACTGCATGCTGGGGACCTTAGTAGTTATGGGACAGTTCAGCGACTGAAGAAGACAATTGATTGGTTGGGGAGCTTGGAAGGATATGGAGCGAAGATGTACGTAGACAGACATTCGTATAGCATTTAAAGCTCATGCCATCAAGAATCATAGCTGGGAATCACGACGTGGGTAACAGTACTACCTCGACTGGGACGTTGACGGACTTCAGCAAAGTTGTGGCTCGACAAGAACTCCGAAGAGCTCATTGTGTTTGATGAAGTGGAGAGAACAACGATGTTGAACGCATGTCAAAAGTTGATGGCGAAGCCCCGTTTGAAGCAAGTAGGTTTGACGTATTTGGAGTTTGAAGAGACGACGATACGAGATACAAGCAGATTGAAAGAGTGGAAAATATTTGGCTCGCCGGTAAGTAAAACATAGAATGGGTGATGACAATGCTAAACTGAGTGCTTAGGCATCACCTCGACACTCAAGTGGTGCCTTTCAATACGGCACGAAGGAAGAGGCCAAAGGTGTGTCAGTAGAAATATAAACCAAGGATCTACAGAGTTCAACGTGTCTTTCAGAAATTAACTCCAGAATTCCAACTCATACAGAAATCTTGCTCACACATACTCCACCGTATCGAACTCTTGACAAAACGCGTAAAGGAAAATATGCAGGATGCAAAAACCTCGAAAAGCGTTTGACTTCAGGTGAACTCCAACATTGTCGACTGCATGTGTTTGGACATATACATGAAGCCGCAGGAGCAGTGATCGTGAAGGCTGTCGATGGAAGATCTGAAAGGGTAGCTGTTAATGCCGCTATGATGCATAGGGGGAAGCCCGTCGTAGTAGATTTGGAGAATTAGTAGCTGCAGGCAGAGTTTCACTGTGGGAAATTGAATGCTTTACATAGGAAGAAACCGGCTGCCGTGGACGGCATTAAATCACACGTATTTTTCAAGCTCCGACCGCTCTTGCATCCGCTCAGCGCTGCAAAAACGTCGCGACGCGCTCGCTTTGTTTCGAACTCTCACCATGTTGGTTGAACTGAACAAATCGCAGTTTCACTCACGCGTCAAACGAGTATACTCTGGCTGGGAAGTGGGTGTCTCGGTATTCTCAGATATCCAATGATCAAATTTACCGACATACCTTGTCCCTTCTTCATGGCAATTCCTGAATTCTAGAACGCGAGTTCAAACGAAGACTACACATCAATAACGAATGCAGATGCTCTTCTTTTGCTAGCAGGAGATCCAGCTGGTGAGGACGAGCCTATGAAAAAGGGTACATGCTTTCAGGTGTGTATAGTGTTCCACCATTTTTGTTGCTTACTAAATTTTCTTGATTCGACGGCATTCCATAGCAATGGCTTCTTGGTTATGAATTTCCGTCGACATTCCTGTTATTCACGAAGAAGAAATTATGCATCTTATGTTCTGCCTCGAAAGGTACGTGTCCGCTTTTGCAACGGCGCGACATATGCTAATCGGATTCTCTTCATTGGTACGCTCCATGACCTACAGCTAAGATTCTCTCTCAAATTGAGGGCCCTAGTGGCAACATACAGGTCGAGATCTATCCTCAAGCGAAAGCCAAAGATGCACCCAACGACGCTTTACCCAATTTCTTTGAGATCTATGCTTCGAAGAAGTGCGTCGGAATACTCTCAAAGGAGACACACGTGGGCAAGCTAGCGTCAGAATGGAACAAGTTGGTTTCACAGGCGTCGAATAAGCCAGAAGTGGTGGATATGTCAGTGGCAGTATCTGCATTCATGGCGCAAAAAGATCAAGAGGAACTGGTCTGTCGTTCGCGAGTCATTTGATGACGATTGTATTGATCACCACTTGAAATTTGCTAGAAAACTATCCAAATAGCGGCAAATCTCACCTCCACCTTGCTCAAACACCATGTCGGACCACGATTAGAGACCATTCTAGACAAGGAAAGCAAGATCTCACATGACATGCTTGCCGCTCAAATCGAGGGTCGGTTGGGGTCAGGTGAAGGTGACAACGCAAAGGGTCCCGATATGAAGATTTGGAGTAAAGGCAAGGGACTGGAAAAGGTGAGTGCTAGGGTTGACTGTTTACTGATCAAGCTAGCTGATAATTTCTTGGTAGATCGACTGGCAACTCGTTGAATTTGCGTATTCCCCGATAATCATTTCACGGTCAACCGAAACCGGCTACGATCTACGATACACAGCCGAGTCTACGGAAGATAACATTGCTCACAAAGGTGTTCTGCTGGTCGCCTTTGGTATGAGATACAGAAGTTATTGCGCAAATGTTGGGAGAACCTTCATCGTTGATCCAACACCAGTTCGTGTCTTGTCACCTTCCTATGTCAATTTCCAGGGCCTTGAACACTTTATGATGTTATAGGATCAAGAGGCACAATATAGTCTTCTTCTTTCTTTGCAGGCGGAGCTTCTCAAATTCATCGCTGATGGAGTTGCCGCTCGTGATGTATATCAACATGCACTGTCCTACGTTAAAGAAAAGAATCCTGAATACGAGAAGAACTTTGTTAAGAACTTAGGCTTTGGGGTGAGCATTCAAGCAATATTCTGTCTTGCTAAATAACTAGACGTACCTCGCAGACTGGAGTGGAATTCCGTGATTCAACATATCTGCTTTCCCCCAAGAATGGGCACATTCTTCGGGAGAATATGACGCTGAACCTCGGACTGGGCTTCTCCGATTTGCTGGACGACGCAGATGAATCCAAGTTCGTCTGTCGATTATTGTCATAGTTTTCTCTACTTATCCTCCTACAATAGATATGCGCTACATATCGTAGACACCATCAAAGTCGGCAAGGAAGGATCGACCTTCCTTACAGATGGCATGAAATCAACCAAAGACTTCCTTTTCTTCCTGACTCCAGAATCTGAAGACGAGAAACCCAAGAAGCCAGAACGTAAAGCACCTGTGCGTCCTCGAGCGAACGGCTCTCCTGCCAAATCTGCAGTCGCTGGAAAAATGCTCAGAAATAATCGCCGAGCAGCACAAGATGAGGTTCATCAGACTGCAGCTGCCAAATTGGCCGAACATCAACGGGAGTTGCACGCAAAGTTACAAGAGGAGGGACACATAAAATACTCCGAGGGAGGTGGAGAGAAGGGCGGTAAGGAAGGCAAAGGATGGAAGAAGTTCCAAAGTTATAGGGGAGAGGGTGCTTTACCACCTGAAGTTGATAGATTGAGGGTATGGACTCTCTTGGATTTTGAGTGTTGATGCTGACGTGTGCACAGATACTCGTCGACCGCAAAGCGCTTTCAGTCATTCTGCCTATCCATGGTTTCGCTGTCCCATTCCACATCAACACAATCAAAAATGCTGTCAAGAGTGATGAAGGGGAATTTACCTATCTTCGGATTAACTTCCAAACCCCTGGACAGGTAGCAGGTAAAAAAGAAGATACTGTATGTATGACATGCTCGTGTGATAGATTGGAATTGATGTCTCATTGGATGTAGCCTTTCGAAGATCCTGATTCTACTTTCGTCCGTTCAATATCATATCGGACGACTGATGGCCATCGATTTGATTCCATAAACAAGCAAATCAACGAGCTTAAGAGAGATGTCAACAAACGAGAAGCCCAGAAGAAGGAGATGGCGGACGTCGTTGAGCAGGATTCGCTCATTGAGCTGAAAGGCAGGCGACCAGCAAAAATGCCGGAGGCGTTTATTCGTCCTGCTCCAGACGGTAAAAGGCTCCCGGGAGAGGTCGAAATTCATTCGAACGGTGTCAGATACCAATCTCCAATGGGACAGAAAGTCGGTGAGTCCTAACGCGGTTGGTTTTAGATCATTTAATCGTACTGACGTTGTACGTCGTAGATGTCTTGTTCAGCAACATAAAGCATCTTTTCTTCCAACCTTGTGACCATGAATTGATTGTCATCGTTCATATGCACCTCAAGTCTCCAATCATTGTTGGCAAGAAAAAGACATTTGTGAGTCACACATTTCTCCATGACTTGATGGGTGCATATATCGTTTGTTGGATCACCAGGATGTTCAATTCTTCCGCGAAGCCACAGATGTCCAGTTTGACGAGACTGGAAACCGGAAGCGTAAACACAGATACGGTGATGAGGATGAAATCGAAATGGAACAACAAGAGCGGAAAAGAAGACAGATTCTCAATAAGGAGATCAAAGCTTTCGCAGAGAAAATCGCGGAAGCTGCCTCTGCCTCTGTAAGTGGCTTCCCCTTGCTGTTTGTTTATCTCTATATTGCATTTCAGATTGGTGAGCCGCTAGAGCTCGATGTTCCATTCCGTGAACTTTCATTTGAGGGTGTTCCCTTCCGTACTTCTGTCCGCCTCCAGCCTACAACCGACTGCTTGATCCATCTCACCGATCCGCCATTCTTAGTCGTGACTCTGTCAGAGATTGAGATTGCCTCGTTAGAACGTGTGCAATATACTCTCAAGCACTTTGATCTATGCCTCATCTTCAAGGACTTCACCAAGCCTCCGTTACATATAAACTCTATACAAAGTTCGTCGATGGACGATGTAAAGAATTGGTTAGAGTAAGTTTGAAGACTTTACAAATGTCGTTCGTATCACGTTGATTAATCGCTTGATAGTTCCGTGGACATTGCGATGGCTGAGGGTCCGGTCAACTTGAACTGGGGACCTATAATGAAGCACGTCAACGAATCACCGTACGATTTCTTCCAGAATGGTGGATGGTCATTCTTGAGAGGAACCACGGGTGGAGCGGAGGTATGCCTATGCCTGATATCACAGTTCACAGCTCGTTGCTCATGTTTCTCAGAGTGACCTGTCTGACGCGCCAGACTCTGAATCCGAGTTCGAAGCAGAATCAGACGAGTCTGAAGAATCTTCGAACAGTGAGGAAGAAAGTGACTTCTCTAATGCCAGTGGCAGTGAAACTGGATCCGACTTTGGGGAGGGTTCTGATAGCGATGAGGGTGAGCTAATCGAGTGTTGCATTTTTCATCTGGCATTTACATAATTTCTCCAAGGTGACGATTGGGATGAACTAGAACGAAAGGCAGCCAAGTCAGACCAGAAGCGTGCAGACCTCAAAAAGAGCAGAGGGTCGGACGTTGATTCTGACGATGATCGTCCCAAGAAGAAAAAGTCTGCGCCCAAAGCGAATGGAAAGAAGCCCGTGAAGGGTAAGCGGTAGTAATGTCTGGGTAGCTGTATCATATTGTATTTTATTTGACTGCCTATCATAATGATTTTGGTTTATGTTGAAGTCTTCATGTTCATGTCGAGGTTTACTCCGCAGTGCGCCAATTGACTTGACGCCCGCAGTAAAGCACAGCATTCTGTATACAGATCGCAGCGCACTCTGTTGTTGTCCTTATATATCATCTGTTCTTAACTGCTTGAGGGCACTTTCATTCCGGAGAGACCAATGATTCTCGAAGAAAAAGCCTTGCTTAACCCTCCACCACCATATCAATTGTCCGGTTCACACCCGGACGTCGAAACGTCCAGCCCTATTACTGTCGGAAGCAGCAATCCATACGCTGCCTACCTCTCTGCTCGACGGCCTGTAAAATTTAACCCGTCGCTCTCATCGCTGCCATCCCATCTCCTTCTTCAGATCGTGTACTGTACTTTTCCGCAAGAGGCCGGTCAGTTTGAAGGAGACGCAAAAGAAGTTTTGCAACGCAGAACCCTTCACTGGCTGGAAACCTCGTTGAGGCTTGTGAATCATAATCTGTACATCGGTACGCTTGTTATTGTACTCTATGACTTTCAGAGTATCAAAGCTCACGATCTACTACTACAGCTTGCATGCATATTCTACGATCAACCTATTTGCCATCGTACGACTCTCTAATCAGGCCGCCATACTCTTCAGATCCCTTTCCTACTTCCTACTCGATTCCTGCGTATAGACCCCTGTCATCGAGACGAAATTCCCCATACGGCTCCTCGAGTTCCCTCTTCCCACAGCACCGCGAGTTGCGAACATTAGATCTCTTCATTTCGGTCCTAGCCCACGAAGAACTGCTCTATGACACTTCGGATTTGTATTTATCGAGACATGAAGCCTACAAGGACATATTTGACCTTAGGCAGCCTCGGAGCAGAATGGAGGATTTAGTTGCTGAAGAAGGTGCCAAGGCTGGATTGATCACCATAGCGGATGAGGATTCTGTGCCTGGAACTCCTACTACTCCCCAGACGCCATCAGAGCCCGTTGGGAAGGAGAACAGCCCATACTCTATGGGCAGTAGTCTGGTAGCATCGCCACGCACTTCCACATCTACATTTTCTCACCCTCTCAAGAAATCGAAATCTACATTATCGATGTTCTCGTTCAGAAGAAAAGGGAAAGGAAAGGAACCTGAGCAGCAGCCTCTACCGCAGCCGATCAAAAGAAAGGCTGAGCTATCACCTTTACCTTTTAGATCTCTTACCGTCAGTTTCTCGACACGCAAAGTCGGTTTGGTGTACGCGCCGGTACCATCTTGTACCAGCTCTAGGAGCTCCCTAACGGTGACCGGATCTTCCTCATCCGCTTATGGAGGAAGCACCTACGGCGCTTTGGGTGTGTCATATAATTCGCGTGGAAGGAAACGGACCATAGTCGAGGTGCAGCGGGATAAGGACGAGGCGTTGGAAGTTTCTGCGAGGAGGCTGGTGAGAGGCTTAAGAGAGTGGATGGAGGAGGAAAATCAATCATACCAATAGATCGAAGGTGCGAATGCGGACTCTTTAAGTTTATTTCTAAGTATCTTTACTTCTGGCTGGACCCTACAATAACTGTACAATCATTGTATACTTATCATCTGGAAATTTCGACGTCGTTGTCCGACTTGGAAAGCAACACAACTCAGCCGTTTGGCTTGCTTCACCAATGCAATCGTTTATCAAACACAGTGGATGAACATCACATTAGCATCAGGTTACGTTTTCATATGAGACGAGTAGTCAATGAACAGCCAGTACCACAACTTCCACGGCAATATCATATGTGGTATTGGTAAAGCACTGATATTTGAGTTTCTGATACTGATAGTGTCTATGCGAGCACAAACTTCATAAGTACATTGCATGGCTTTAATCTACCAAATTCTCTGACCAAAGGGCCTTGGACGAAAACTGAACAAGCCCCTCAACATTTGGTACCAATATTTGCAGATGTCGGTGCCGCGATGGCAATTGCAGCATCTTTCTATCAAATTAATTATTTCGAACCCTTCCAGCGAAGGTAGTAAGTTTTGAAAGCCTAGTTCTCAGCTGCGAGAAAAAAGGTATGAGGTAAGGAACATTGATAGCGCAGTACTTCGAGGGGATACGGGACGCTGCCCTGCCTTTGGCTTGAGCAGAATGATCTATATTTCGACCTCCTGGAGCGGGAAGCGGGGCATAGTAGACATACTCATTCGAACAGTAAGAGTAATTTGGAACGATTTTTCAATCGCGACTACAACGCGTTCGGCGCTCGGCGTGACCGCGTCAATGTCGTAGTTCGACCAAGCGCCCAAAGCTCTCAATTTTTATCTTATCTCACTCATCTTTATGGCTGACCTGCACACCACTAATCTCTGTGCAGAAATCATATCAACCCATTTTGGTCCCCTTGCCTCAAAAGTCGCTTCAATCTTACTCAGCCGCGGCCGGCTAACTCTCCCCCAACTTGCTCGTTTCACATCATTGAAGCCCCGGCTGGTCCGCAATATTCTCCTCGTTCTCATCCAGCAAAACATCGTCTGGCATGCTAATTCAGAGACTGATGGTAGTGGTGAAGAAGTGCTCGAGTTTAATGTTGAGGAATGCCTGATGAGACTGCACTTCGGTGCGTTCGTATATCAAGCTGAAGAATTGTTCGGAGTTGCGGTACGTGAGTTGCTCTAATATCTGCCACTACTGTCGACCAAATCACAATCAAAGGGCGGTGAAATAATTCAGCTTGTTTTGGACCACGGAAAACTAACATCTCCTCGAATACTTCAATCCCTGAACGCCGCCGCTACATCTTTCCTGCCCAGCGAAGACAAGACGCCTGTCGTTTACTCACAAGCCCTGTACAAACTTGTGTCCTTACGTTATCTAAAACCCTCCACGGTATCCTCCCACATATCACCACGAGACAAACGTATTCAATACGAGGCGGAAGAAAAGGCCAAGATCTCCGGTTTCCCGACATCAAAACAATTGAGGGAAGCCAAGGAGACTGTCGATGCACGCTTCAAGATGGAAGAAGCAGAGACAGAGAAAATTGGTCTAGTGAGAAGCTGTCACTCACTCGTGTATCTTAATTGAAGACCTGTCTAGAAAAGAAAAGCAAAATCGCAATTACCATCAACCAAGAAGGTATGATTCAGACTTTACCACACGAAGTCGCTTGCTGAACCGTGGTCCAGCGAAAAGCTACTTCTACGAAGGAAGATGATGGCACGGTTGTAGATGTACGTGTACATCTCATTCATACATGCCCCTCCACCAACACTTTGACAGGAGACAGTCTACTTTCGTGTTAATTTCGATAAATTCAATATACATACAAGAAACGCGGTGCGTATGTCCTTCTTTTTGCAGTCAGTGCAATGCAACTTACTTTCGGCTTGTTCAGCTCATTGAAAAAGCCGTTCAAGAACGGTATAACCCTGGCGCCGCATTGGTCGTGCGCGCAATACTCAAAATCACAGAAGAAACCCAACACAGCGTAGCTGATATTCGTTCAGATCCGCTGTCAGTATCAAACATCATCCTTCACCTGAATTCAGAAGAGGATGAGGAAACGCTTACCTCTGGCTTAATACAATCTTCTTCTTCCAAGTCAAAGTCAGCCGGATCATGCGTCAAAGAGTATTTAGGTATATTATCGAGTGCGGATAATCCTACGCCTACGGGACGCGCTGGAGCCTTTTTGGAGTTTAGTTCTAAAGGTAAAGGAGGGGGTAGTGGAAAGGTTCAGGTGCTGTTTGACATTGTTGCGCGAAGGTTGAAAAGGCAGGTACTGGAGGGTGTAGCTCGAGAAAGACATGGCTTGGAAGGAGTGAGAGTTATTAGATTACTCATGGATACTGGAAAGTTGGACGAGAAGCAGGTATGCGGTCTATATCTTATAGCTGATGCTCTTCGTTGATCTTGTACAGATATCTAAGAACGTCATGATGCCTTTGAAAGACGTTCGACCCCTCCTCTCAGCCCTATCCGCATCCTCGCTCGTCAGCATCATTGAAGTCCCTAAATCCGCGGACCGTAATCCCACAAGGATGTTCTATCTATGGCAGGTCGACATACCAAAAGCCTTCTCACACATTCTCAACGTCCTTTACAAAACCCTTTACAATATTTCCGCGCGCAGGCAAGCAGAACGCGAGGATCCAACGCTGGTCGCCGTGCTGAACAAACGTGAAAGGAGCGATGTGAGTGTCGATGTGGAGGGTCTATTATCTCAGCATGAGAAAGAAGTACTCAAGGCATGGGAAGAGAAGGAGCAAAAATTAAGTATACTGGAAGGAAGGGTCGAAGAAAGTGTCTTCATCGTAAGGGAGTTGGGTAGGGCTGTTGGCTCGCTCGAGGACTGAATCAAATACTATATAAGCTTAAGCTTTGTGCAGGAAGAAGTACCCAGTTTCTGAGTTGACCTCTGCTCAACATTGTCAAGAGGTTTTGAGTTCTGCCTGCGAGTTGTTTACTATTATGTAATCATCAAATATCGATAGCTTTCCTTGTCCGGATGGTTACAAGCTTCAAAGTCAAAGACATGGAAAACAGGGTGTGGACATGTTTACTTTCCAGGAGCCGGAAACTTGAACTGTCGCTAGCGCTCTCGTCGTGGTTGGCAGGCTGTGAAAGTAATTGAATACCTGTTGTACTCTAGATCTAGTACTACTCTGCTTCACAGCCTTTGTTTGAAGCTCGGCCTACGTTTCATTGGGGTCAGGGCGCCTCCTGGCACTAACCTTACACCAGCTTACACTTTGGTCGCCATCTCTTATTTTTCACAGGAAGGAATTTATAATTGGAATCGGTAATTCCTCAAATGTGAAATATTTCCGGGGATCTTCCAAGATTGGCGTTCAGCCGTTGGGAAACAACCAGATGAGGATGCGGTGTCACTCATGATTTATCATCTTCGGCTCGCCCCTGTCTACCGGTTATACACGTCGTGGCTGCCTGCCTGTATATATAAGAAACAAATTCTTGATACTGTTCCCCCCTTGAACTAAATATTTTCGCTCGTTTAAGATGCTCACAGGTGTGTTCCATCCAGAATGATTTATCGTGCAAGATTGACGTCCTTTCTACTTAGAGTCTCTGAGTGCAATTCTTGCCACGAATTTGCGCGATGATAGAAGTTTTTATGGTTATGTGCCTACAGAATGGATCTGCATACTCTTCGTTGTTCTATATGCGCTGAGCACCGGTGATGAATTATTATAGCCTGCCAAGATTTGTGCTGGCTGACTTACCAATTCTAGCAACCCATCTCGGCCAAGCATGCTGGTATCACGCGTGGTGGATGATTCCCACCGCCTGTTTCTGTGGTATACTCGAAATTCTGGGTTGGGGTGCAAGGTTGTGGTCTAGTCACTCACCTGGATTGGCTCAGCCTTATGAAATGCAGTACGTTTCTCCAATGTTCTCATCGCATTGTCAAATTTTAAACTGATATAATATGCATAGAATAACCTGTACCATTCTTGGGCCAACTCCTCTAATCGCAGCTACATTCGTTATACTAGGGAGAATCATTGACCTGTTAGGAACTTCGTATAGTAGATTGAGTCCAAAGATGTGTGAGTATTTTCTGTGGCTACCCGTAAAACTCATCAAGCTGATTCTTATACCCAGATACTATCTTCTTCTGCAGTGCCGTATGTCATGTCTTCCCGCTGTTTCTATTTTGCTCAATCATGATTCCAAGGATGTAATCTCTTTAATCGTGCAAGCTGTGGGAGGAGCTAAAGCCGCTACCGCAGTAGCTCGAGGCACGAGCCCCGTATCGGTGATGAATATGTCCAATTTCTTCTGGTTTCTTGGAATTCATTAGTTTGATTCTACAACAGGGAGGTCACATCATGCTCGGCGGTATCGTTTTCCAACTCAGTGCGTATAGTTCATGCCTTCCGCAGATCCGCCCTGAAGGTCAAGATGTGCTCTAGCTATAATTTCGGTATATGTTTTGTGTGGGGCAGAGTTTTTCTACCGGTACCTCAAGGACCAACCTCTCCGAGATTCTGGAACGTTGCACGAAGAAAACATCCGACGAGGCGCACTGACGAAGAAATTAAAGGTGCAGGCAGGTGCTTTAATGTTCATGACTACGTGCTTGTGGATTCGGTCAGTCACTTCTCTGTCCTTGGATGCCCTACGAGAGTAACATGCGGCGCAGATCTGTTTACCGAACGATAGAGCTCGCGGACGGTTGGAGAGGTAGAATCATTACCACGCAAGTATATTTCAGTCAGTGGTTTTTTGTGTAGAATCTGTTTCTCTTGCCTAACGATCATTGTTTTGCCGTAGATGTCTTGGATGGTGCCATGGTCACACTCTCAATCTTTGCCTTGAACTTTGCACATCCTGGATTCCTTGTTGGCGAACCTAGTAAAGCCACTTCGAAGTTTGTGGATGAAGAGAAATCATCTTTGCAGTAATAGTAGCTGTATTAAACTGTATTTAATTGTCGACTTGCACCCGATGTAGCCCGTCTATCTATTGCTAGTTTGAAGTGCGGAATGAACACCCCTTCAACAAGTCCAGACTAGAGACCTGGAGCTGATAATCATAAAGATGCGATAGGCCAGGCCCGTTCCGTTGTGCGCGCGCCGGTCTCCTCCGATTGCCGATGGTGTTAGCGACCTTGGTCCTTTTTTTCACACAACCGTTGAAAACAGAAAACGATTACTATTTCTTTCTTCTTATTTCTTAAAATACTCCATGCAAGCCGCCCTCCGTCTGGCACGCTATAGCGCACCTCTGCGCTCAGCGACTTCCGTTCGCTGCCTCGCGACAACTGCCAATCCATCCCACGTAGCCAGTGCTTCTTCTGCGTCCTCCTCCTCTTCGTCCTCGAAAGCATCTATCATTCCTCTTTCCAATGTCGAAGCCCAATGGGAGAAGATGAGCTCGGAGGAAAAGTCTACGGCTCACGAGCAACTAGAGGAAATCATGAAGAAGGACTGGAAACAACTTTCGTTAGACGAAAAGAAAGCTGGTGAGTTGTACAACGTTGTTCTGGTTGGTATTTTCTGATACCTGGTCCAGCATACTACGTTGCCTTCGGACCTCATGGACCTCGTGCACCTGTGAGCAAGCCTGGTGACGGGTTTAAGATATTTGCTGGTACCGCAGCTCTCATTGGTGTGACTGGTATCATATACTACGTTATTCGTGTCTTCAGTGAGTTCTACCACTTCTTACTTGTGTTTCTCAGAATTAATCCTCGACTCCTATAGGTCCTGCTCCACCAAGGACTATCAACAAAGAATGGCAGGAGGCCTCGAACCAACGCGCTTTGGAGCAGAAGATGAACCCAATCACAGGTATTCATTCCAGCCACTCCCTTTCCAGATAGATTCACTCACTCGGTCACTCCAGGTATCGCCTCGGAAGGATACGCTGGCAAAGGATTCGTTCAGAAGTAGACCTACGACGTGTTAGAAATCGAAATCGGATTTTCTTCCCTTCCATTCCTTCAAAATTGTTCAGAATCAACGTGCTTTCGAACAAGATGTTGCCCTTCCCCTTTATCCCGTTGAATGAATGGGAGTTTAAAGTTTGCCTGCCTGAGGAAATCTACTTCGGCGATTGGGCTTTCCCATTATGCAGTAGTATCCATCGTTGTTTTCGCATTTGCATTTGTTCTGCTTATTTCTCTAATGTGTTCCTCCTGAGTATGGATGCTAACTCGTCTAGATTCCCTTCATGCCTTTCCTGCCATAATCTTGAACTGCGGTTTTGTTATGGCTTTTGTGCAAGGTAGAGCACTGATTACGGCAGGGTCCGACATGTTATTCATCTGCTCCGCTGTCGAACGTCAACATTGAACATTGCACAAATATAGGTCCGACATAGCGTTGGTACTCAATTGAGTCAGTAAGTATAAAGAAATAAAACCGTAAAAGTTGAACCTAGCTAACTCTGCTTTGGTGGTTTCCGCCAGTGAGTTGTCCAGGAGCGCCTGGATGTGCTTCCCCGGTCAGTTATAATGTTACCCTTTCTTTGAATCAAGTCTAGTCAAATTTCTACTGTAGCATATATGTAGCGTACAGTGACTGCTGCGCAATGTGATTTACACATTATCCATAAAGTGCTTCTTCAAGTTGTTGGAGGGGGTCGCTAGGCAATGGTAATATTATGCCCTAGTGATCAATTTCAAGATGCCTGAAGCTCAACCCAGCGCTGGCTCACAACTAATAATTTGCTTCATTTTGAGAAGCGGTGCAGTTGGTCCGTATGTATGTACGTATGTAGAGCGCTCCGCTGCTTATGCAAAGAAAAGGCGTGTGAAGGTTGACTCATCAGAAAACTGCGAAGAAGTCTAGAGTAATTCTCCCCTTTTCTTCCAACCGCTACTTCAAGATACTTCACCGTTCGTACGTTCTAATCTAAACTCCCTTTCAACAACTCGGAAAATTGACTTCTTGATCTTCATCGATTAGTTCGACTTGCAAATACTCGATAGGACTTCAAACTCCTGCAGCGTTCATCATCTTAAAAACTATCAGAAAATCTCAACAACTCGATAATGTCTGCGCGTGGATGTTTTAACTGTGGAGGATGTATGTTGCTGCCATGTTCTTTTTTTATCTGTCTCCTACAAGAAAAACAATCAGCACCGCTGAGCGCTCATTTTTTTTTTCATCTTCAACGTTATTTTTCGCTTGCGCGCGTCTTCCCCTGGATTATCCTGTTGCTGACACAAACTGCTTCTTTTTTTACCATGTACCCAAAATCGCAATATCTTCAATCTATCTGCGCTCCTGCTTGTAAAATCTGCAGTCGGACATCGTGCTAAAGAATGCCCCAAGGCTTCTCCTTCCTGGTAATTGTTTTTTTTTTCTTCTTCCACTCTATCTACTCTCTTGTCGGAAAAGGCACTTACTGAATTCTTTACTACCTAGCTACAACTGTGAGCATCAGATTTGTTAAAGGCGAACTTTTATCTTAGCGTTGTTGTGAACAATAGGTGGAGGCGATGGACACGTTTCCCGTGACTGCGAACAAGAACCACAGGCTAAACTTTGCTACAAATGTGGCCAAGAGGGTCATATCGTACGTGATTGCAATCCGACTGGCTCGAACCTATTGTTAAATTTTCCTCCCTGTTTACAGTCTAGAGATTGCCAAGAGAACGCCAACTCCAACTCTGGACACCAGTCTTCAGCTGAATGTTACCGCTGTGGTAAAACTGGTCACATCGCTCGTCAATGTCCCGATAGTGGAAGTGGAAAGGGCTATAGTGGAAGTGGAAAGAGCTATGGTGGAAGAGACTACAATGGAGGATCTTCTCAGAAGACTTGGTCCGTCTTTCTTTCTATCATAGCCTCATTGACCTTTCCCCTTGACGTATGTTACTTTCATTCTAGCTACACTTGCGGTGGCGTAGGACATTTGTCGCGCGATTGTGTGCAAGGATCGAAGTGTTACAATTGCAATAACTTTGTATGTTGCGAGATGTTCTTCATGTCATCCGATTCTAAACGCATATTCTCATAACAGGGACATATCTCTCGTGACTGCACCCAGCCACAGAAGAAGGCGTGCTACACCTGTGGTCTCGAAGGGTAAGCTAAAGAAAAACGACCCCCATCTTGCAGATTTTGATTTAAAATTTTCCCCACAGCCACATTTCGCGAGACTGCCCTGGAACAGCAGTAGAAACTGGAGAATAAACGCACCCCCAATCCTGTCTCTGTGTTCGATCAATAACCCTGCTTGCTGAACGTTGAAGTGTTGACCGACACCTGTTTTATATTCAACCATCTCTTCGTGACTGTGCTGATCACTATCTCTGCTGCGTATCGTAATGTCACAGTGCAATCATTTCGTTATATTGTACTTATGTATGTACCTGAAGTAATCTCATGAAGCGTTTGTGTTCTTGCTCTTATGAAAGCGAGATTTGTTCGTTGCCAGTGTTAGGAGAACAAAGTAGGATTGTTGTGTGCGTGAAGAGGAAATAGAGAGAGCTGAAGATGTACATCGGTTGCTAGTAGGTTCAATGAATGGCTTTTATACCTTTTACCTTTGACTGTTGTGGTGGTCATCAGAAGCATAGCGGCACTGAGGAGGTACTTGGCGGCAATTGAGCGCCTACTCTTTGTTCTTCATTCTCATCGAACGTCATGGCTGTACTTTCGGCAGCGATCCGTGGAGATCTATACTGCCACCAGTCCTACAAGTCGTCACAAGGCCCTCGTGGCTAAATCTCACAGCTGTGCGCTATTCTTGCTCTTACAGTCGACGGGTTCCTCGATATCTTCTCCGCAGCTCATTCTTTCATTAGTACCAACATTTGAGTGTTAACTGGTCACCCGAGAAGCCTCTGAAGGTAAGCACTCCGCAGTTCTGGTTCTCCAACAGATTTCTTATGTACAGTATAAATACCTGCGTCTATCGTTATCGTTTCCGCTCAGATGATCATTGACGAAAAGTGGATGCATCCACCACCACCACCTTACTATCGCCCACCACCTCCAGCGTTCACTGAAACATCGAATGGCGCCAGTCGAAACGGAACTGCATTGGTAAAACCGACATTTTCGACTTTCCCAGCGCATCTGCTGCTGCAAATTGTCTATTCGACATTTCCACAGCGAGATGGGCGGTATGAAGGCGAGGGAAAGATTGAGCGACAGAGGCAGAACTTGCATTGGCTGGAAACTTCGTTACGGTTGGTGAACAAGGCTCTTTATACAGGCCAGTAGTATTCGCTCATGCTATCGGTACAAGTTCGGTTTGCCAATAATTTGTGTTTTCTAGCCTGCATGCACATACTACGCTCGACCTATCTTCCAGCCTACGATTCACTAATCCGATCACCATATACTTCGGACCCATTTTCGTCTTCGGTCCTGACCACTCTATCATCGGATTCAGGACCTGTTCATCGTGAATTGGCTAGTCTTGATCTCTTCATAGCGCTTTTAGCGCATGAGGATCTCCTTCTTGATGCGACATCGTTGCATCTACCACGAGAAGAGGCCTACAAAGATTTGTTCGATATGGTGCAGCCTCGGAGTAGGTTAGAAGATCTCATCCTGGAGGAGGGTGTTAAAGCCGGTCTGGTTTATATAGGAAATTCACCACCGCCATTGCCGTCGACGGACAACACTGGCTCTGATAACCTCGAAGCTGTAGTTTCAGCTCGTCCTGAGGTAACGGGTATAGAAGCTCCTGCTCCGAATCCCGGGGCAACATCTGCTTCTCATCCGTCTCCTCGATCATCTCCATCTCCGACAAAACACTCATTCAATCCCTTTTCCCGATCTTCGTATATCTCCTTGGCAAAATCAAAGATTCGAAGAACGTCTACACCTCCCTCGCCCTCAACGCCGACAGGGTCAGGTTCTTTTGCGTCAAACGACGCCAAAGAATATAATCCTAATTCTCCTACACCTACACCTGATCCGCCTTCGACTGCCAGATTGAAATCCAGAATCAATCCCCTTCCGTTCGACGCTCTCGGTGTTTCCTTCTCCCCGCGGAGAGTTGCGTTGATTTATACACCCGCTGTGTCGGCTGTGTCGTCCAATGTGGCGGCGTATAATGGAAGCACATTTGGCGCGCTGAGCGTCAGTGTGACTGGTCCGACTGCAGCAGGTGGTATGAAGGCGAAAAAGACTTTGGTGGAGGTAAGCAGAGGGAGAGATGAACAATTGGAGGTGAGCGCAAAGAGGCTTATTGAAGGTTTGCATGAGGTACTTGCTGCGGGCAAGGTTTAAGGTTTGCACATAGCCTGTAATGCCTTTCGAAACGCAATGTAGCCTTTCTACGAGCTATCGTTATTAATTATCACACGACTTTGCAAGTATCCTTCCTTCGGTCACCGCGCCACATGCATTATACGCGGCACTATCTCAAATGCAAAACATGTACTCCTACATACTTATGTGGCTATTAGAAAAACTAATGATTTATCCAATGTCCGAACCCGACATGGAACGGATTACGACGGCGCGGGATTGATAGACCCACAAATCAGAAATGACAGACAGCCCAATCCGGCTCTGTAGCTCTTGTCCCTTTTTCCTCCTTGCTCTATTTCTTCCATGTTCTGCGTTTCCTCCTTTCCCTGTCATGACTTACGAACTGGCCTGTACAATACCCTAATCCTTATTTCTTCCTCTTCTTCTTTTTGGCTTTGGGCCTTTTTGAATATATTTTTACGCTTAGATTCCGTCTCGGCAGCTCCAGCAATTACCGCGCAACTCCACCAACGAGACGATCAGAGCGTAAATTCCTCGAGTTCATACAGAATATGGGTTGGTTTCGTGCTTAAAATCAAATACTTAGTTGGCTAACACATAGCTTGAACAGGTACCAATACTTGTCATCGTCGTTGTGCTAGCTATCATTGCACTTTATGTTTGTTCGATTAGAGCGAACCATGGTGGTGGAAGACTTCCACGAGCTCTTTCTAGTCTCAGCCGGGCTGCAGCGATCGGTACTGGTGCAATGATGCCCACAACTACTGAACTCACTGCTGACCAGTTAACTGGGAATGGCAGTTCCACCACGGCAAATGACACAACCAATGCAAATAATAATCGAACCCGCAGACCTCGTAGAAATCGGAGAACACCATCTCAGATATCTACAACCTCGTTACCGGTGTATATGAAGGAGCCCGGAGAACAGGAACTGGTGATTTTTCGGTGCGTACGACCCATAAATCGTCTATCCACCACAACTAACACGCTCCACAGTGGTCCTCAGGACATGGAAGACGTCCCTCTGGAGGCTGAGATGCCGCCTGTTCTCGAAGATGAGCGTTATACTCCAATGCCCGACTCTCCTCAACACATGCCACTTCTGGACGCCGACGATGGCGCTGTAGCGGATGATTCCGCTGCAGCTTTATTGCCTGACGCTCATGAAGAGCCTCGCTCCAGCAGTGAACGTCGACAAAGTGGCGGCAGCGTGCACACAGGAGATTCTAGTTCTCTAGTGCGCGTTGAAACCAATGTTACGGCCGAAAATCCGGATCCCCGAGGAGAAGCGCCTGCTTATTTCGAGGTTGTGGACCTGAATGACGAAGCTCAACAGAGACCTTCGGCTCCTTCTACACAGTCTTCGGGACCTATTCGAACAGACATTTCCGTGACGGCAGCTTCATCCACAGCTTCACGAGGTACAACGAGTCGACGGTCGTTGCGTAATCTGTTTGGCTGGAGCGGTCATAGGAGCCCAATAGCTCCTCCTGGGTTGCCAACGACTACGTCGACATTGTCACACGCACGGGCTGATTCCGGAGGCGCGCTTTCGCTGACTACGACCATGTCTAGACCCTCTACGTCTAATCGTCACAGCCATCGTCCTTCACAATCCTCTTCTTCCGTCTTTAGTGTCGTGAATCCCTTAAACCGCAAAAAGTCTACCGCAACTCTCAGCTCTAATCATCTCACTTCCCCTTCGTCAATATCTCTCGCTTCAATATCGTCCCCGCTCACACATACCGCCGTCCGCACTGAATTCACGTATCCAAAAGCTGGCCCTACTCCTGAACAACTCAAGTTGATTTCAAGTCGGGAAGCGTTTGCGAGATTCGGAGTTCCCTATGGTAAAGATGCGATTGCGTTTGCTGCTAGTACACAAGATTTGAATCCACCACCGGAGTTTGAGAGTTCAGCTGGTCCATCATCTTCGACCGGGCCAAGATCACAGAGTCGGGCTGGGGTGGCAACAAGAGAGTCCGGTGCTCGTTCAAGTGAGAGCAGCGGAGAAAGCAATGGGACCAATAGATCTAGTGCACTAGAGACACCGGAAATACGTGTGCATGGAAGCTCGAGGCCTACATCTCCATCCGTGGAACTTGATGCGCCTGTCACCACATCGGACTCTGCGTTGTCTAGTCAGAATGGGCCACGGTTTTCTGCCTCACTTGACTCCTCTGTGTCCTTCAAGGACATCGTCGCGTCTACGGAGGAAACACCAAGCAAGACACAAGTGCCTCAAATTCCGAAAATTCCCAACGATGTTGCACCTTATTCATCACCTTCCGCACCTTCAACTTCCATCACTACAGCTCAACATACTCCTCTTCCTTCTGCAGTCTCTTCTCCTATACCGGAAACATCTGTCAAACATCCTCCAACTTCTTTCCGAAACCCACCGAATTCCGAAGCCGCTTCTGCGCCTAGTCTCCGTTCCGAATCCCGCGCTTCCTCTTTCAGATCCTTCGCCACTGCTAGGGAGTTTGTAAATGAGTTTGGTGTCAGTGGTGGCGGCTCAAATTTAGGCTCTGGATCAGGAACACCCACGATGTCGGAATCAGAGTATTATTCTGAACAAGAAACAGAGATGGGTGACACTGAATCTCGACCTGCGACGCCAGCAACGCCTATGACTCTTGCTAATCCTCAGTCTGCGCGCTCGGCAGATGGTCAGGGCTCTGTCACCCGTCATGTTTTGGAAAGGACAGATACTACGATACGAGCTGCGGCTTGATTGAGCTTGATTCAAAGTAACCTAACCTAGCTGTCCCGTCTCCCATTCCCCATACATGATGACTCCCATTTTCTTAGCATCTTTTATCCTCTATCTATCGATTGCGATACCTCACATATTCGCTTGGCTTATCTCTCGGTTCAGGGCTTCATCTTTGGGTTTCATCCTCATCGGCTCCACATTACCTTTTCCTTTCATCTCTTTCCACGCTACGTTATTGCGTTATTGCTTTGCTTTCATCGCTCTGCTTGTTTGATCCTACTAGGCCGATGATCTGTTACGTTCACAGCTGACGAACTCTGTAATTAGCTGTTTCGGCATGCCCTCCTCGCCAACATCAGGTTGGCTACGTTTCATAAATTTTCAAATTCCTCCTCGTAGAGTTGCTGCTTTTACGTGGCTCCTCCGCGACATAACATACTTCAATGTACATTATTCAACTTGTCGTACTTAGAGCTGTTTGTAAGCATTCATAGAGCCCGGATATATACATATCTAGTGACGACCTGGAACGGCGGAAACAGTTTTATCGAAGGTGTGAATCGTTCTATGTACAGTATCTTCCCATTGTTCAATCAGATGTTTATGTCGCCTCGAGTACTCTTCAAAACGTGTACATCGTGACTTGGTAAGTATCAGTTATATTCCATGGACCGATATTACATATAAACTTCCCTTCAAGGCGTGTCTGTTATCATAGCTCTTCAACCCTTATCAACTAATGGATGTAGTACAGCTCTCCCTCTGCAGTCTATTCTTCGTCGCTTTACTCCTCGCATGCGGGAGGCCGTTCCTTGATAAACTATATGCTACGGTGTTCCACGGACGTCAGAACGTGGATTATTTCAGGATATCCGGGGTTCCACCTCCAAATCCTCTTCCTGATTTCGATGTGGACAAGGCCAAAGCGAGACCATATCGTCCATTCAGATGGACGTACCACCAAACAATGTGTGAGTGATGCGACCTTGGGTTTTTACGAGGTGTTTATGTGGTTTTGTCCTTATCAGCATTGAAGAAGATGGAACCAGATTACTGGCTCGAGTTGGAGTCGACATACAGGGAACGTGTTGCACAACGGAAAGACCTCTATAGAAAACACGGAAAAAAGATCATAGACGCTCTTCCAGGAAGTGAGCTTGCTTGTAGGGAGCTCATGGATATGGTCATCCAGTTCCTTTGTGTGCGTTATCCGAACCAATTCCAATTTTCCGGACCGATTCTGTACAACCGCATCTTGAATACCCAGTCAAATGTTGATCAGGAAAATCCGCTAGAAGTTCTGAACAATAATGTCCCGGAGGATTTTCTGTTAACGCTTCCGGATCCCAAGACCGGCCTGTATACGATGGTCGCGGGAGTCTGTTGTTCTTCATTGGGGTGGAACGTAGCAACGAAGATTGGAAAGCCGCTGAAAGAAATTCATAGTGTCGTGCCAGACTACAAGGATAAGATGGAGTTTTCAATGGACAGGTGGGCGCTTCATTTTGACCCGGCACATTAATCTCATTGATATCGCAACATCCTAGATATTTTTCCAAGATGCCTACAGACAAACCAATACAGCGAGGCTCGTGGGGTTTGGAGGTTGGACAACCATTATGGCTGCAGGACGATGATCCTCATTTTGCTCTTCGTACAACTCAGGATCCCAATCTAAAAATCGAGGATATCTATCTTCGCGTGGACTGGCAGACACTCCGGAGATTACCTCAATCGAAATCCATCGTGTTCAACTTCAAGGCATTGTTCACACCATTTTCCAGCTTTCGAAACGAGTCGCATATTCCTCACCTTGTGTTGAAGGTACTCACGGAAGGGAAGAAGAACCTGATGGAGTATAAGGGAACTTGGCATATCGAGCACAAAGTTGTTCCTGTGTTGAAGGAGTGGTGCAAGGAGCAGGAGGGAAAGGGCTGGGTGCCAGAAAATTGGGAGGTCAGGACCCTGGACGAAGATCCTTACTTTCCAGGTTGGAACGACTAGGAAAGGATGTTCTAAATGTGGCAGCTCAATCCCTCGTGACTGGGCAGTTCGCCCTACATTTCAGTGTGGTGAATCGTCGTTACCCCATAGTGAATCCTAATTTTCTCGGTCGACTGAACAGGAGCCGCTCATTGGGCAATTGAAGGGTTTGAGATAAATATTAGCAGCAGTTCTACATGCAACATACAGACTGAATTTTTATTCCTGTTTATCAGTTTTGATATCCTCGTGAAGCCACGATTCTCGCCATAACGCAGATGCTGAAAAGGCTGCACCGGGACCGACAAGTGGAGTTGCGAGTAGATTCCATGCAAGTAGTGTAAAAGTTTCCTTGTGGTTTCTGCTGAACCAAAGAGTACCCAACACTGCGGAGAGAAACCCAAAGGTAGCATCCCATTGAAGCAGATTGAGAGATTGAAGTTCTATTGAGGTGGAAGGATGTAAGACATCAATGGATGGGAGCATGAAAGCTTTCAGTTCATCCATATCTTTCGACATAATGAAGGTGATATGCATCGAGGATATCAGGACGAATGAAGCGATGTAGAAGCCACGGACTATTCCAAAGCCTGAGTCAGGATATCGGGATGGAGGTCGCACAAGTAAATGCAAGACTGTAGCAACAGATGATACAACTGGAAACACCTGCCAGATAGCGGTAACGTAAGGGTCTTGCATGATAATCATGCATCCAGTTAGGATAATTAGACCAAGGAATATCCCAAATAATATAGCCTGTGCATGAGCTTTAGTGACCGTTGTTTTTAGACCTGATGGAGGGAGCCGTGAGGCTCCTGAAAGGATGAATAGCATCCAATATACGGAGAACGTGGCTCCGAAGGAGATGAGTTGCATAATTTGGAAGAAGACGACAGGATACGCCATAAGCAAAGGACGGTTGGGCCTGGATGATTCAAAGTAAGCATGGCCCATTATGGGAGCAGCAGAGACGAGAAAATAAATCAAAAATGGGGCAACGTCCGGGCCAAAAGACGCGTGAAAGAAGACTATGATGCCGCAAAGGGTTTTGTCTATGGATTGAATTCCTGTGTAAGGCAAGCGGTAGGGTGCATCATCGGAAGAAGCGTATGGGCACTGTGCAGACAGTTTATCGAAAAACCCAGAGGCATCGCCGTGTCCTAGGATGAAATGGAAGGCAAGAACAGTCAAAGATGAAAATATTAGCAGCGCCGCGAGGTCTAAGAGGAGAAGATCAGCCCAATTTTTGTTGTTGAGGTGTTCATTCCGACGTACTGGATAGCTTAAGCAGTGCCATGTCCACTGTGACGCAGAATAACAGGAGGAATACATAATCTGGCTGGCCAAAGTTGTTGATGGTTTCACGTGAAATCGATTACCACGAGTTTCCGGTCTCAACTCGGACGCCCACGTTGCTCCTTCCCCAATGAGCTCTGACTTCCGCACTCTTTTCGACCCTCAGACGTGTATTCGTAAAGGCTTGTGTCCAATTACTGACATAAGGAATAAAGGAAATCCTTTGGAAAGTCATTCTTTGTATTTTGAACAACATGGCTCTGGTCCAGAAAAGATCATATTTATTATGGGGTGAGTGCATTCATCACTTGTTCACTTCGCAGTTTCTCATGTTGATCATTTCACAGACTGAATAGTAGCTCGTTTGCTTGGCTTCCTCAAGTAAACCACTTATCTCGTATACCGGAGTACTCTGTGTTAGTATTTGATAATCGAGGTGTCGGAAACAGTGGTACTCCAAAAGGTCCTTACACGTTCGTTCCTATCTTGCCGTTGGAATGAGCTTGGACTCAACTCTCGAATCAGTACAAGTGGTATGGCAGAAGATGCCATTGCCCTCCTTGATTATCTTGGATTCACTGAACCAAGGTCAATTCACGTCGTGGGCTTATCCCTGGGTGGGATGATCTCTCAAGGTGCGTGTCTCATTCCTCAAACGCGTTCTGGATCTTATGTGTCATGGTAGAACTGGCTTTTCGTATTCCTGAGCGTATAATATCCTTGACGCTTGGGGTCACGACCGCAGGCGGTCATATTTGGAACAATTTTCCGCCAGTAAGTTCCAATCTCATTTCATGATATTTGCCTGACTGAAATCATTGTGACTGCAGTGGAAAGGCTTTAATGCGTTGACCAGGTCGCCTTCCTGACATGTTATTGATTTTGCAATGCTCATACACATTGTAGGATGATGTTCATCAAGGATCCTTCCCAAAAGATCCCTATTCTGCTCGACCTTTTATATACTAGTCCTTGGATAGACGAAAAAGCAGCGGACGATCCCAAAGGTCGAACAAATCGAGAAGTTGAATTTGAAGTCAGTCATGTTTGTCGAACCATCGTGCCACCGTAACTCATTTGGCTTTGCTGTACAGAGCTATGCACGGCGATTAGAGATCACTCGTCCCCAAACCTTAGTTGGCGCTCTTTCACAAATGTGTGCAGGCTTGACGCACCATGTCTCCGCGCAAAGATTGCGCCACATATCCAAATCTATACCCAAGGTCACTATAGCTACAGGCGATCATGACCATCTAGTATCTCCGCATAATACTGTATATCTCAAGACACATATGGAAGAGGCGGAAGTCGTGATATTCAAGGATACAGGACATGCACTTCATTATCAAAGGCCACGGGAAGTCAATGCAATGTTAGAGCGGGTGTTTAAAGAAGGACGAGAAAGAGTTAGAGCCGAACCATAATGTTTTACAACGACAATACTAGGAAGCTATTTGTAACGGATATATATGATCAATGTGATTTCAAGGCTGCGTCCATTTGTTCATCAACCTACCCACTGTTGTATTGCATACACGTGGCTTGCGAAATGTCGCTTTGACCGTGTCTTTTTTGTTTCGATGTTCTACGACTTGAATGTACCAATAACCACAACAACTCCCGCCAACTCGGGCTCCAAAAAAGGCAAAGGCAAACAACCACAGGCCTCAAACTCTCCTCAATTCACTGCTGCTCAACTCAGCGCAATAGATGCACATTTAGACTTGCTAATCCACTGTACGTCCATTCACTATCGAGCTTTGTTTCATGATCACATCTTCTCATTCACAAGTAGGATATACGGTAATCTGCTTCAACCAAACTGTGAACAAGAAAGTTGATCCAAAAACACACATCAATGTACTGAATGAACTGTTGGAAAAGCTAAAACCTCGACGCGGTATCCTCTTCTTAAAACGACTCTCCGTGATATTGGATGAAGACAGTGAAAAAGGCTTTGGTCTGGTATGTGATGCTACTTCTCATATACCAATCATCTTTATTGATCAAGCAACAGATCAATGCAAACACTTCCTACTTCAATTCCTATGATATTCTTTCTCTCATACCCACCAATCAAGCGACTTTTGCTCTGGCTTGCCTTACACATACACTTCCATCTCCTCTCACAACCCACATAATATCTATCCCACTTACGCTGCCTCGTTTTCCTTTTCATCTCAAACACACCCTCATCCGCACCGCTATCAAGAACGGCGCGGTCTTTGAGATAAATTACGTCGGAGCTTTAGGAGGAGAATCCGATCCTGCTCTACTCGAAGCTGGTGCTGCAGAGGCAAATGGCAGTAATGCTAAGCGCAATTGGTGGGCTGCTGCGAAGGAACTTGTTCGAGTTACGAAGGGAAAGGGATTAATTGTTAGCGGTGGAGTGGTTGCTCAAGCAAATTTGCGAGCACCTCGAGACGTAGCAAATTTGTATGTCATGACCTAGACTCGATTGAAAGTTTTCTCTGACCTATATATTATCATAGAATCACTCTACTCGAACTTCCCCAAGATGC
This sequence comes from Lentinula detonsa, assembly GCA_027921405.1. Taxonomy (NCBI): domain Eukaryota; kingdom Fungi; phylum Basidiomycota; class Agaricomycetes; order Agaricales; family Omphalotaceae; genus Lentinula; species Lentinula detonsa. The sequence continues at coordinate 768,021 of JANVFU010000011.1, forward strand.
AGCACATGCAGCTTGTACAAGTGTTCCAAAATCTCTGATTCTACGAGCACGTAAGCGGTGTTCAAATTTCGAAGTTATGATTTATGTGTTAACAATGATTCTAGAAACGCGTAAAACTTACCGCGCAGTATTTTCTGAGCCTGTGCTGGTTATACCTGAGGGTTATAGTGCCCCCGCTCCTCCCACAGCATCTACTCCTACTTTGGCGTCGCTTCCTTTGCCTTCATCGCCGCAGCAAGCAGTAGCAACTGGTGGTCAGAAGAAGAGACCTCGTGAGGAGGACCTTGTGGATTCTAAGCAGAAACAACAAAATACTTCCGGGACAGTGTTAGGCCAGATTGGTCAGGGAAGTGATAAGAAAAAGAAGAGGAAGAATAATAAAGAATGAAGTAAGAGAATTGATGATCCCAAAGCTACACCTTACTCAAGAGAGATCTTCTCTAGCATTCTGATACTTCCATAGAAGATTCCATGTTTCAGGCTGCGATTTCGGTTGAATTCTGGATCAAAGTAACTACTAGTATGTACGTTTTTCTTATGCAAATACCTGACTTCGGCATGAATGTTTATGTTTCATTGCAGGCAGTTCAAGGCATGAATAACGATGTTACGCAAAATCTGTTAATCTAGCCAATATAACAATCAGATATTTCGATAATACCTGATTCTTGAGGGGAAGGAGATTCGGCAAACAATCCCAGCTGTATCTCTTTGTTGTAATCAGAATGTATGGTAGGTTGGTGCCGATAACTTGGATGCCTCCGTGACTAGGACAGATTAAGAAGGCCACATCATTCATATTACACCGGTGCTACTTATCGCAAGGAGTGAACTTTCATGAAGAGGCATACAGGAAAATAGCCGGGGACAACCTCGCCACCTCCGGCCACTAGTGCGTCATAATTGGGTTCTATAAATTCTTCTTGCTTATCGTCGATCTAATCGTTGCAGGACAGTTGGCTATTCGTCGGTTAGATATCGCCGAATACCTATACAATGGTGGTCCAACAACCGCCGTGGTTCTCCCTTGGCTCTGTACTCGTCCATTCAAGATAACTGCTGCGGTATATCTTTCTTTTCGGTCCGTGGTGTATTTTCGGGGACTCGGCGCCTTAGCGGTGAGTATGCTTCCGATAAGATTGTGTTGCAGAAGATTGCAGAGTATCCACTCATCGACATGGAAGCTCCTACAATATCCAGGACGGCGTACTACGCGGATACTTAAGGTGATGGATGAGGACTTTGAACGTCCTCGAGGATCTCCGCCTCTTCCGTCTTGCTGACATTTTTTATCTCCGTCTTGAGGATGATTCTTGGTACGATGTTCAATCCTACGAAGCCATGCGCTGGTGCAAATATCAAAAGATTGGATCATTCTTATCAAGAGGCTCTCTAGGAATAGCTCGAAGGAATGCGGAATGGCTCAATATATCATCATTTCGAGGACACTGCTATCTGATAGCGACGTGGACATTCCAGCCTTTATGTGCTGTCGCTCCATCGAGATTGAGATTGAGGTCTGAATGTGGCGTAAATTCCGAAATTTGTGCACTTGTACACGCTTTTGCTTCAATCGAAACATGAGTTCATCTCGTTCTGGTAGGGTACCCAAGTGAATGACGTTTCTTTCTCATGTTCCTTTCCTTTCCAGGCCTCCGAATCGTCTATTTTTTATCGAAAGAGCTTGTGAATTTATCCGTTCTTTGTCCTTGTTCGAGGATTTCCTCATGGAGCTTCATACGCATGTGTTGGGTATCCTAGGATTGCAAGTCAGCTATTCAATTCCTTCTTGACCGGCGCCACTACCATGACGGTACACCTTCTCTGGAGTCCTTTAAAATCAGCAGCATCTTCGAGGAGCCTTGCTCGGATCCGCACACGCTCTCCATAGCCCCTTCAGAGGCATCGATACCTATGGCGTCCTCTTCTGATTCCACGATAATGACTAGCAAAGTAGTTTCTCCTGCCAGTGAAGACAAGGCGATACGAATTGAACGAGCCAACGAATATCCACACGAGGTGTGGTTCTTCTTAGCTTGTCTGATAGCTCTCGTCGCCGTGTTTCGCCTCCTATCCTTCGTCTGTTCAAAGATGTTCACTCGCAATAGATTATCGTCCCAGGACTCCGAAAAGGGCGCTAGTTACTCCAAGGCGGTGGTCAATATTCGAAACTTACCTTTGGCCTTGATCAATCTATATCGTGTGGTGGCTTTTCGCTTCACCCTCGACTTTGGATCGTACAGTCTCAATTTGGCGGAAGTCGTTCTTACTATGATGTATATGGCTGCCCTGTTTACATGGACATTCATTAACAGTGAGGTTCTCCCTGGTTCCCTAGCCGATGTCCCGTTGATCTCGCCTGGCAGCTACAAACGTCTCTGGTGGCAAACTCGACGTGTCATACTGGAGCAATCGGGCAGGAGTCCTTATCGCCAGCCAAATACCCTTGATTACTGCTCTTGGAACGAAGAACAACATTATTTCCTGTATGTTTCCAAGTTGATAATGAGCAGCCTCTCGTAACTCACGTAACTCATGGTCGAATAGTCATTACAGGAGTGTCTTACGAAAATGTGAGTAACAGCACAATTCGAATAATTACAGGAAAATGATTATGAATGGTACGGATGTCAGTTAAACTTCCTCCATCGCATGGCTGCTCACGTTGTGTTTGTGTTAGTTTGGGCCCATGCAGGCGCTAAGGTCAGCGTTCAGAAGCTATAAAGGAATGTGTGTTCACTGATAGAAACGATTGGATAGATAGCACCAGGGTATGGCATAGGTTTTTGTAAACTTCACGCTAAACGCTCACAGTATCATATGCCAGGCTGGAAGCAACAGATCTCAAAGAAGCATGGCTACGCTGTGGTATCCTCGCAGCAGCGAGCTTAACGTCTTTGTGCATAATCTCTCTCAGACCTGTACGGGCTCGGGCTTATGAATTCTTCTTCTACACACATCTGGTTCTAGTTCTGTGAGTAACGCAGTTGACTCGTGTGTTGGTTGTTATGATGACTTACTACTGGACGCACCTCAGGCTAGTCCTCGTAGGAGCTTACCGTCACACAGAAAATTCTTCGTAAGCACATCCTCTCATAGTAAAATACCGCACTCAATCTGTAGCCCCTCGGTTTTCAGCTACCAAGCCTACATATGGCCTTCATTCATAATCTGGGGGATTGACCGTATCATTCGTGTCATTCGATTAGTGGCTTTCAATCACACCTACTTTGGTTTTGACTCAGGCGCAGGAAAAGCACTCGACGCTACTACTGAACTTCTCACTCCGAAATGCGTCCGGTTGACACTTAAAAGACCACCGCACTTCAAGTGGTCGCCAGGCCAGGTTGCATACCTCATCACCCCTGGAGTGTCTTCACTCCCATTCGAATCGCACCCGTTCACTATTGCAAGTTATGATTCTCACATGAGTCTGAAAGAGATTACATCCTCTGCTGCGTCCACAGATTCGGACTCGAATACAACCCCTACAATTTCCTACTGGAAGGAGCTGGTGTTCTTGATCAATGTTCAAGAAGGGTTCACCAAGCGTCTTGCAGACATCGCAGCAAGAAAAGGGTCGGTGAAAGTCTACCTCGATGGGCCTTACGGGGCCACCCACAACTTGAACACGTACGACACAAATGTATTCATTGCTGGTATGTGATATCTCAGTAAGTCGCGAAGTTGACTGAATGCTTCCATGAAGGTGGTACTGGAGTCTCGCATACGCTTCCGTTGTTGCTTGATACCATTGAGTACGTTTCATTGTTCAAGGTGGCAATTCTTATATTGATCTGAGTCATGCTCGTCTAGAGGCGTCCGGAACGGAAAGAGTATCTGTAAACGGGTCACTTTCATCTGGTGTATACGCGATCCTAGTGAGCCTCGCAATCCCGTTTCTCACTCGTTTGTCTGATAAGTTTCATAGGAAACATTACCTGGATTTCCTCCGTGTTAGCACAAGCTCTCTCGATCACGCCTGATTCATTGAAAGTTGCTGTTCGCATTTTTGTTACCGGATCCTCTATCTCAAACTCCCCAGATGTTCCAGCCCTGGGCTACGAATCACCAGAAGCAACACCATCCATATCCAGTGTTGAAGTTGATTCTTCTCATACCCCTGTCTTCGAGAAAGCACAGAAAACTCTGCCGGTTGAAAATCAAGACGATATCCTCGTCGACAATCCGATGTCGCTGTCTGCGTTTGTTAACTTGCCATCGGTCACAATGAGGCAAGGGCGACCTTCCCTGACCAATTTGCTGAAGGAGGAAGCGGAAGAGACTCGTGGAGGTTCTATGTGCGTTGCAGGTAAGGCAATCAATTCCATTTTAGGACTGTTGGTTGATCTAATGTACTTCAACACTTCAGTTTGTGGATCTCGATCTATTGCTAGTGCTGTTCGAAAAGGGCTGCAGTTTCCTGTCTCTGGGCCACTGACAGTTCTACGTGGTGGGGCGAATGTATCTCTGCATGTAGAATCTTTTGGATATGCATGATGCATCAAGCCTCGATTCGATGACGAGAGTCAACAATGTATGCAGCACTGTAAGATTGTCAAGGACATTTTTTGCGTAGCAGGGAAACCTACTTCTATGGTATCGGATATCACCCATCGATACTAGTTTGGGATACGATATCTCTAGCTTTGACCGAGAAATATTCTTAAACTTCCATCATAGAGTTCAGGCCCTTGCATACCTCATCTACAAGCAATTTTTTTTTTCCATTCATGGTTCTGGACTACTTATGCGTAACTCCTTGGATAGACCATCACCAACAAAAGTGATCCTTTGAAGGATTTTCGGGTTTGAACCCCTGCCTAAGGCGACCACTAAGAGAAGCAGGAAGATTATACGAAAATAAGCTGTAACTGCTATAAGAGAATAAATGCACATATACTGAAAGTGAAAAATAACAGAGTTACGAGTTAGACATGGGATGAGTCCATTTGACATGTATAAAATATCAAAATTGATTCTACATTTCTTTGTTTTTACATCAACTTTTCTTTTGGGCTGACAGTTCTGATCCATATTTCACTTGGTCGACTAGAACAAAGCAAGGCTGAGCAAACAATTCAATAGGGCAATCAAAATATATTACCTTCGTTCTCTCAATATTCTCCAGACCATCTTGGCCTCTCTCTCCTTCTCTTTATCGTTTCCACTCATGTTTTGCACATTGCTTCCCGCTCTAGGTGGAAACACCCCGGGCCCACATCGATCCTGCAGATCGGCTAGAGCTTCATTCGTACCTTCGGTCTCAACCACAACTTTGCCGTACCAGCCTGGGTCGACAAAGAGAGTGCTGTTCGGGATCGGAATGCGCGCTTGCACAGTAGGATGAGAATTGACAGAACTTCGACTCCGACTTTGTGATCGAACTGTTGGGGGTCGGATGTGAAATGAAGACCGGTGCACCCATCGAACGACGTTGTGATAAGAACCTTGCGGAGTTTCAGTTCTTACTCGATCCTGTAGTAACTGTAAGTTTGCTGCAAGCTCTGCGCCCCAAGGAGATATATCGAATCGGACGACTGGGTTATTTGAAGCCGTACGAATGATCCGATGGAAGTATGAAGGTGGAAAGGCAAAACCAGGAATATACTTGGGCAAGTCACCAATTGGTGAGTATGTGTAGTCAAGATCCTAAGATTTAAGCGTTAACAGGCAAACCAGTTAGTATAGACTCAAACTGCTCACAATGAGGTAACTTCCATCCCAAACCATCCTTCCGGCGTTTCCGTCATCTCCTACAGCCATATCCCACACGACATCGCCCAGTCTCAACAAATTTGTTCCTTTGCTCTCACCATTTCTTTTGTCTTTGTCCGATAAAAGTCCAGCCCTCCTTAACTCGGCCTCGCATTCCAGCACACTGGCGTCTGATAACCAGTCTCCCTCGGGTGAAGGAATGAACACGCGTAAGAGAGGAGCACGTCCCGGGCGGAATAAGGGCGATCGGAATCCCATCAAGGCATTCGCGTTTGCACTGGTACTAAACGGTCCAAACCCAGGTGTATCGTGACCATTTTGGCTACCGTAACCATGAGTAACGGAACGACCATGTGTGAAAGAAGAACTAGGTGATGGTGCCCGGCTCACAGGGCGTGAGCTGCTAGACGTTGAACGAGGTGAGTAGGTGCCGTATACATTCGAACGAGTTGGACTCGGATTACTCGAGTTCTGGGTCGGAGCCATTGCTTCTGCTTGTGCCCTCAGTCGTAACATAACACGATTGTATGCCCGTGTTGCGTTGACCATTGCCCGTGCATTATCTGATACAGCCGGATCCCGCAAAGAAGGGATGATAGAGCGTTGCTGAAGATAAAGCTCTGCAAGCCGCGCATATTCGAATGTTGGGAGAGTGACGCCCTGGAGGTATGAATGCAAGTCCTATGGCAGAGGACGTTGATATATGTAAGTTCTGAAAACGAAAAGACGTACCCTAAGCGAAAGAACCAGCGGTTCCCCATTGTCCTGCCATCGAGTATATCCAACCGTTCTCAAAAACCTCTCGATGACTTCCTCTTTCAGCAGTTCAGCCCTCTGGCCTTTATGCTCGAACAGTGCTCTTACTTTCTTCGACACTCCGTACAAACAACACCAGTCCCAATAAGATAGGTATCCTAATAATGAACCCAGTAGAGCAGGATTGGACATGAAAGGAATCAATGGGAAGGGTTCTGGAGGTCTATCTTGTCGCAAAGGTAGACTCGATACCACGTTTGAGGGTAACGGAGGCTGAAAATCAGCTCGTTTTCGCGTTCGCGGGTGTGAATGCGGGGTTGGCGGAGGATGAGGAATAGAGGCAGAGGCAGAGGGAGCAGCAGCATCAATGATGTTAGGCTCAGCCACTGGGGCTAATCCAATTGCAACGTTGGCATTACTATCGTCATCGATGGTAGAAGCGTCCTCTTGTTCGTCATCATCGTGGACTGGGGTTTCATTTTCATTGGAAAGCACATAGGTGTCGTTTTGAGCGGAATCTTCCTTCCGGCTCTCATTGACTTTGTCACTCGACCTCGTATCTGATTCCAAAGGCAAGGACGAAGATGACAATGAGGACGATGACGGCAGGTCACCAGAAGATGAACTGCCATCCCTGAAGCCTAATCCGGTGGGATTGAGCATCTTTACCCCATCAGCCTTAGCGAAAGGGTCGTCATCGAGCGGTATAGCTACCCTGCGCTCAGCGGACTCGAATTCTTCATTAGATATCACTGTTGAAGGACGCGAAGACATATTTTGCGAAGGCAGCTTTTTCCTCTCCGGTGAGACCGGTGGCGTTGGTCGTTGTTGTACCTGCTTCGGGGGCGTGGCAGGTGGTGCCTGAGGACGGGTTTTAGTCAATGTTCGATGTGTGGTTGACGATGGGGGCGGCGCAGTTGGACCTGATGTGGTCTTATTTCGCTGCGGGAACGGCTGCTGTTGCGGAGATGACGGAGGAGAAGCCGGAGATCTGGGTGAAGTGTATTTTCTCTTCGAATTTACCGAGGAATGTGGAACATGATGTTGCGATGAAGGAGGCGGGAGAGGAGGTTGAGCTTTCATTGTATTCATCATAGTGACCGTACTCAGTCGATTTTCAGAGATAGAAGAACGCCTGGGATTGGTAGACGATGCTGTGTGCTGAACTTGAAAGCTCGATGGAGGGGGAGGTGAGGCATGTGAGCTGTGTTCAGCAGGAGGTGAAGGATATGCCGCAGAAGGGTAATGACTGAGGGATTGCGGAGGTTGTTGTTGTACCGTGGCCATTGCAGTAAATATCAGAGGACCCTTCTTCGATCCTCCCCCTATTCCTCCTATCGGGGAACTATGTATAGAGGAGGAAGCACGTCGACCGACATTCGATTGGTTCAGAGGTGGAGAGTTGAAATTTGGCATTAACTGAGGTTGGACCTTGATCGGCGGCTGGAACGAACCGGAAGCATGCGCAATAGAGGAATGGGATACACCCATGCTTGTGTTCGAGGAATTTCCGGTAGGTAGATTATAGAAGGAATTGTTGGACCCTGAAAACTAGACAGGACAATGGACACCAGATTGATGTAGACTAGAAAGTGATACTCACTGGTAAATCGTGATTCACGTAGCTTGAGGGCGGGTGAAGTGGATTAGACGTTGAAGCATAAGCGGAAGAGTTGTTATAGTTTGGTGACTGTGTTAAGCAAACTATTTAAGTACTCTTCACCCCGAACTAGAACAGATAGCAAAAAAATGGAAAAGAAAAGTGACGAAACCGATTTACGAAGGAGATAGAGCGATTAAGACTAGAAACCAGTGGAAGTAATTTATCAAGAACCAGAGAAGAGAGGAGAAAGGGCGGACGGATGACGATAAGATTGCCTTTGAAAGGATAATGACAGCCAGAGAGAGAGTCGGCATTACGTTCCTATCCACTGACGCAGCTGCGATTAGCATACAATGGCATTACCAGAGCAGGCTCTGAGGCAGTCAAGTGGCCGGAAATGATATGCCTATCTGTGCAAGATGAACCAAGAGCTACTGCTTTCGCGGAAATGCGTTATGGCCGGCATTCTGGCCACATTACCTAGAATGAAGCTGTCTGCGATGCTCTATCGATCCCCGGGGCTTGAAAACCCGTAACCACACGCCCGATGTACGTAGTGGCTAATAAGCAGGGACAACAGGCACCAGGGAACGAGAAGAAGGTAATAGTAGACATTGAACGAATTAGGGAATTGAGACGGAACGAAATGGACTACGACAAGCAGAGCAAAGAATAATCGTTACTCACTTGACGCGAAGGACCAGGAGCGAGATCAGCGCTGCTGATCAGACCATAAGTCGGGTGAGTTTGTTGAGAGGCGAGATTGTTCCGGACGGGGTTGGCTGAATCTGAGAACGCGTCATAACTAGCACCCGCGCGAGCCGAACGCGAATTTGGATCTACACGGTGAAGATCTTGTATCGATGATTTGCGCGTAGTAGTAGTAGAGGAAGGCCGGGAGGATAGGTGGCTTTGGGGTTCTGTATTTTCCGCCCTATCCGCAACATCCGCAGCACGAGTTTTCTGCGTGCTGGTTTTGCGGCCTATATGAGAAGGGTCTATAGAGCCCGGCCCTGAGGTAGGCACTCGGTGATCTAAAGCAGGCTTCACTTCTTCCGAAGGTGAAGTTGGCGGGAGAGGTTTATCAACTCTGTCGGAAGCTATCCAAGGCTGTCCGTGCTGCCCTCCCACTACTCTCAGGTGACCATCCTTTTCTGATCTGACTTTGCTTCCAGCGCCGTTGGGAATTGGGTCTCTCCTCACACCGAGAGACATCGGCCCAGAGACCACAGACTTCGACGTCGCAGGACCATTTAGGACGTCAACATTAGTAGTGTTCGTTGTCGCAAATCGAGCAAAAAGTGGTGTAGACTTTACAAGAAACGAATCGTTCGTTGGCTTTGCCGTCGTCACTTTTTCGGAAGTAGCAACATTCTGTTGCTGGTGTTTGACCTTCTTTCGAAGGAACATTACAGGTTTCGTTCTACGTAAATGAGCTCCTGAGCGTAGGTACTAGAGACCGTATACGCGTTGAACGGTGTTGTTGGACGGTGGATGATGGAAGGACAAGAAAGAGATGAAAAGAACGACAAATACAGGCCGTAGATCATGCAATGATCATGAATGGCAACACGATTTCCCTCATATGCGAAAAGTTAGGAACAAGGCAGATTTACGTGAGTAGAATTTCCTCTTTGGGATGACTTCGGCACAGCGGCAGGCAGCCGGCACGTACAGCTTCGTTCCTTCTTTCACTCATCATCTCTTGTCTTCTGCTCTCATGCTCCAACTACAATGTACTCTCCAGAGCTAAGCATTTAAAGCTGAGTATTGGCTCTCTACTCTGATAGTCATACTCATGTTTTTCATTCACTCTTATACCGTAAAGTTCTATTGTCAAATTTCTCCACTCGTCACTTATGATTAAATGCGATTCGGCAGTTGCTGATTCTATGTTCACCCTTTCCAATCTTATAATTTCCACCAATGATACATCGAGTTCCGAACTTATCATCTTACATATTTATGTGCTCATATCATTACACGAGGGTTCGAGCTGTTCGAGCTGCTCTGCCCAGTTCTTGACATGAGGTTTGCATGAGGTACGTAAGAGTATAGGGGTCTATTCACTTGTTATTCACACATCTATATCCAGAGCTCGGTGCAATTTCTTACGCTTAATGACTAGATCATCTCTACGCTGGCAAAGTGTAACAGCTTGTGCGGTAAGTCGCTTTCGAATGTCGTCAATCGGTCCATTAAAGCCCCTTTAATTCTACGCAAAGGTTAAACTCATACACAACTAAACCATCGCGGAATTCGTATCCGCGACATATTTTTGACCTTTGGAATCAGAAATGACGAGAAGCTTACCAAGTAAAACACCCGAAAGGGGAATCGGACAAAAGGTCGCGATGTCCCAGGATGTCCTTCAACTTCTTCAACTTCCTCAATGAAATGATAAGCGTGACTCGTTACCCGTTCAGGTTTATTCTTCATGAGGAAGATGTCCCACCTTCCGTGACACAAGTGTACCGATGAAAGGAGTCAACCAGCTTGTACTATAATGCCCTCCCCCTCCTTCTAATCTCCAACCTGATTTTCACCAGGTAAGTACAACGAGGCGTTGCGGGATATTCTCCACATGCGGTCGTCTCACAAAATCCGTGTCTCACATCATGACAAAATCTCTGAGCTCTGCCTTTCGGCTGCAACATATCATCAAAATCATCTCCAATCATATGACGAAACTGTGATTCCGGCATAGGATTTACAATGACCAGGAAGTACGGAATGGTCGAGGGAATGATGACTTTGGCCATCAAGAAGTTGAGGTTCTTTCATAGTTTCTGCATACAAAATGACCTTGTCTCCGAAGTAGAAGGATCTACCGGAATTTCGACTTACGCTCCATGCTCAAAAGAAACCCCACGTCACCAGTGGCCGTAAATAAGGGACGTTCCTTCGCCCGCTAGAACAATGGAGCGGGACATGGTCATATGAATAGGCAGACAAGGATGACGCTCAGTACACGAGAACTACTCTGACTTTGCCCCTATGATGAGTGTAAGAGAATGACCTATTATTCCAGTTGTGTAGTATGTATCTTATAACACCATTATCTAGGGTCCAAAATGCTAATTACAGGGAGAGATTGTGGTAAAATAGATTGTAGAATAGATCTAAACGCAATGAGTGATACAAGATTTCCGAATGAAGGATTGAAAGATTGTTTGACTGCGATGACTCGACAGGTTGGGCTTCAGCATAAAGCAAGCACAACGAAGGTGTCCTGAATGAGATTGGAAATTCATGTTGAAACTTCTACTGAGCTGCCTTGATAATATCGGCGGCCTGTAAATCATTCGATGAATTTCGGAACTATTCACAGTGTCCGTACTCAAAACGTACCTTCTCAGCAATGGCGTAGACAGTCGCCTGGATATGTGCTCCAATTTGCATGGGCATGATACTGCATGATACAATGTTACATCGAGGGTCCATGTCGCTTGACCAATACACTTACCTTGCATCCACAACTCGGAGATTAGAGGTTCCGTAGACAATCAAGTCGCTGGAAACAACACCTCCCTCTCCGAAAGGACCGAGGGAGGCAGTGCCAACTTGGTGCCACTCGGTGCCTACGTTTTCAATGATGTAGCTGTAATCATTGTTCAGACAATGTAATGATACCAATACTCGTAAAAGGGTACGTACTTTTCAAAGTCTTGATCAGTGGTAACATTCGCCGAGGGGTTCAAGGGACTAGAGACGAAGCTCGAAAGAGGAGCAGTTTGCGAAAGATTGCGGGTAACCTGAGCACCCTTTATGAGGACTTGCTTGTCTGTGATTGATTGATGAGATGGATAGGCTCTGCAAGAGGAGGATACTTGCCAAATGTGTATTGCAGATAAGCAGTATCAATTTGAGGATATGCGAGAGGGTCTGTGGTGTTAATGTGCTTCAATGGTATTTAGCTTGCGTGTTATTCAGATGAACTCGATGGAAACTCACGACGGAGCCACGACTGAAAGGCCTCTGTTATTTAAAATAGAGTCATGAGCAATAAGTTTCGATTGTTCAATTGGAACATACTGAAGCAAAGTTGGACATGTCAACAAAGTTCTGCTGGTCATTCGAAGATGCACCAAGGACACCTGAAATAGATATCGTAAGGAGAAGCTGACCACGGAATAGGTAATGTGATTCTCACCAGCAACAAATAGCAACTCCATTTGTGCGACTTGGCCTTGCTTTATGTTATCGATCTGAAGTTGGAACTGTTTGCTGATGAACGAGCTGACGTTGGCTTGTGCTATTTCAGTCTGAAGCTGAGCAAGAGCAGCGTCAAGCTCATCGTCTGTCCAAAATTGTTGTAACGGGTGGAAGGAGAGGGCGGAAGGAGTGTAGGTGAAAAAGCCGGTGTGATCAGTGAGGCTATACGAGAGTAAATGAGATATCATGTTGATTTGAACGTTAAACAACTTACTACTGCTCCATCTGTGTAGCTGCGAAGCTTGCATTGGAAAAAAGTGTGTCTGCATAAAACGTTAGCGGGTGTTGATAGGTGACGTGAAATTTCAATTTCTCACCAATGGTCGGGATGTCGGGATCAACGAGTAAGAATCCTGAATTTAACGTTTGGTGATCCTTTCTAGAAATGAGAAATCGAAGCAATACAACGAATAGGTACCATCATACCTGTAGATTCTCCCCGACGTCTGAGTTGGCGACAACAACCGGGATACCCAAAGCAGATAAACGAGCTTCGTCACCAATACCAGAAAGTTCGAGCAACTGAGGAGTACGAAGGCTTCCAGTACTAAGAATAACTTCCTTATCCGCTGAAACAGTGTAGTTGGTTCCACTAGATGTAAATTGGACGCCAGTGGCTGTAGCGTTTCCGCCATCCTGACTGAACTGAATTTTGGTTGCCTTCAAGCACAAGGGTTCAAATTGAATTCATGCAATAACAATAACTTGTGATTACTTACTTGAGCTCCCACCAATACAGCGAGGTTTGATCGGCCGACGTTTGGTAGTAAATAGTTACGACCAGAATAAGTTCGATTTCCGGTCTGAACGTCTACACTAGCAGCGCTGTTGAATAAACCAGTGGTGTCGCCGTTGTCCTGGATGTCATTGAGATTGAATAGCCAGACAAATTTGATAGAGGACTTACAGGATCAGCATTCTCGGGCACTCCTAGAGACAGCAGACTTTGAGCGTATGGACCCTCAAGCGTGCTATAAAAGTTGTTGTAGCTGACGGCAATCGGTCCCGAATTTCCTTCGCCAAACCCTGATCCAGCCCTTTCTGTAAAGTTATAAGGTGTATCTAAGGGTCCGGATGTAACGTTCTCCGTTTTCTCAAAGTAAGGTAGTAATCCAGCCCAGTCCCATCCACCGTCGATCCCGAGTTGACTCCAATTATCGTAGTCGCCTTGAGAGCCACGCTGCCAGATCATAAAGTTGAGAGCGCTGGAGCCACCAATCATTTTTCCACTAATTATGCAAAATTTCAGATCAGCAGGCCAGCACAAAGGAGCTGGTGGCTTACAGATTGAGCGGAACACTCCTTCCGTTGAGTGTGGTCTGAGGAACAGTCTCATACACCCAGTCATAGAGAGGATTGAACAAGGCTTGTCCGAGATAAGCTGCACATATAATCAGGGGATGGGATAAATAATTATTGAGATAGGGTCAAACCAGGAGTATCAACGTTAAGGTCGTCAAAACGAGGCTCCCCAGCTTCAATCACGCCCACGCTCACGGCAGAGTCCTCAGTGAGACTAATGAAGAGGGGTTAGCGAGGTTGTCCGAGTAGTCTACGAAAGGATTTACCGAGCAGCCAATACAAGTCCGGCCGTGCCTCCTCCTATGCGAGTGGCGCATCAGATAAATTCAACTGACAATTGTAGACTGATGATATACGTACCTACAATCACATAGTCAAATGAGCTCTGAGCAAACGTAGCAGCGTCAGACGTGATTCCTAGACGAGCAGTGAGCCTTCGATGTTCGGACTCGATGAGTAGATAGTACTTACCATTCACTTGGGATCGCTTCACTGGTGTGGCAAGCGATTTTCCAAGCAGGGCCACGAATGGCAAGACGGTTAAGGTATTATACCGCATTCGATTAAAGTAGAGAATAAAAAGAAGGAAGAAGGGAGTATGGCCAATACCTGCTTTATTACAAGCATTTTATACTACTCTGGTACTCCCATATGTGGTTCGGTCGATCGTTTGAACCGCATCCAAAAGACGTCTTCCCGACAGTATGATGCTGTGTTGGGACCATACCACAAACGGGATAGCAAGAGGAAGCTGTATACAGAACAGGTACGACGCGGTAGGGACAGTAAATTGAACGGAACGCATCACCGCCTGTATTTCGATTTGCAGTAATCACTGATGGCGCATGAACAGGGACCGTGCGGACCGGCATGTATGAACATCAAATTCGGCACGTTCAATTGGGCGGGATCCTACAAACAATTTCAGGTCGGTCCTTGGGCTCGCACTTTGTGCCGAGGTACACACTGTCTACAACTTGTTAAGCGTTTCAGTCCAACTTACAGTACTCTCTGTCACCCTGACATTTATTTTTCTCTGTGAGATGGCAGTTCCCCATTGATCTACTCGTACTCATACTCGACTCCAGATAACAAGCTTTCCTATATAATTCGTGTGGCTATCAGATGTAATTGCAAGTCGAAGATCTTGGTCGGCATGGATATGTCAGGTTTTGTTACAATGTAAGGGTGGCGCAAAGCTTTCAGAATATGTATCAGGAAAGAAGTAGAAACTATACAGGAACAACCAGGAACGTAGCAAAAACATAGTTTGCTCGTTCGGGACCCCTCATCGTAGAGGTTTCATCACCAATGTAATCATAGGCTTTCATAGGCAGCTTACGGGGCCGCAGATACGCAATGATCAACTTAGCCAGGTGAAAAAAAGTAAGCAATCTATATAATAATATCCGACTCAACGACCAACAAGGTGTAAGTAAATCAATGTTAAATACTGTTCATTTTGAGGCAGTATTCCAGTAAGAAAGCAATACTGCATCACTCAATATGCTAACATCAATCTCGGGAGCAACCTCCCGCGTCCTTTGGACATCCAGGACGACGGAATTTTCACCTCCGCCACCAGTACTCTCACCGTTACCGCGGAAAAAGTCCATCAATTTAATCGCAGGTATTTCGTCCGCATTCTTTACTTGAGAGGCTTGCACAATGAGTCGAAGCCACTCGGACATAGGCACCGGCTCAATTGAAATAGCTTTCACACTCTTCGGCGCATGGGCTGTGAGGAGGTTGACTAGATATGGCCATGATATCGAAACCGGGTTCTCCAGATGGTAATACCCCCGGCTGACGGGATTTAATGAGAGTTTGGTGACAATCTCGCTCGCAACATCAACCGGAAGCCAGCGAATTTCCTACATCGGTGTTTTCAGCAAGTTTCATCGTTGATTCATGGAGAAAATATCACAGACTAGGAAGTGGTCAGGAAACGCCCGTATAGTGGCACTGGTCTTGAACAGGCTCGGAATGTATTCTCTAGGATTCCAGTAGCCATTCTGCGACGACCCCGAAAGCTGACCACCGCGTATGATAACTGCGTCGAGTCCAGCCGTAGACACAGCTATGTCAATGATACGTTCCGCAGTATACTTCGATTGACTATATCCGTCAGACCCGGCAATTGAAGGATAGGAGAAGGATTGCTCTGGAACTTTCCCAGAGGCGCTTGTGGAAGAATAATTCTGGACTGAACCGATGGAGGAGACGAAGACAAAGCGCGTGTGCAACGAAGGTTGTGCCAGCGCTAGATTCATGAGGTGACGCACCCCAGCAATCTCAGTTTTGGAGAACCTCTCCACGGGAAGATTAAAGTCCAGGCGCCATGCGCTATGAATAATATGTGTAACCTCAGATTCGAGCTGTTGGTTTGTGGTGGTGATGAGATAGGGTAGTTAGTGAGCAATGAAATAAGACATACCTTTTGCTTATCTGTTGAACTCAAACCCAGATCAGGTTCACTGAGGTCGGCGGGGAGAATTATAATGGAAGAGGCCTTCTTTGCAAGGAGCTCGCTAGGAAGTCCATAAGTTTGGAACTGCACCTCCAGCCTCTTACGAATCGTATCTTCTGTGTCGGTCTTCCGGACTAAGCAATACACCTTTTCAACGTCACTCGTGCTGAGCAATTGGACTAGAACGTGGGACCCAAGACTGCCGGTGCATCCAGTCAAAAGCACGCTCTTTGACTCTGAAACCGGGACAGCTTCATTCGTAGTCGTTGCTGGAGGGACCGGTAAGCCTTCAGTGTACTTTTGTATCAGCTCTTGTATGATACGTTCTGTAGATTGCCCGCCATTCGCGGTATTGAAGACGAAACCGGTTAACGCGTTAATGGAGGAATAGGCGTAGACCAAGTTTCCAGATATTTCTATATCACCGAGATTGAGCCTATGCTTGATAAAGGAAACAACATGAGAGCGGATCTTGATTGTGATTAATGAGTCGACTCCTGTAGATTTTCTTCAATGAGTAGTCACACATTCATGAGGATCTAACTTTACCATAATCAAAGAAATCAGCATCTTCAGAAGGGACACGGATAGAAATGGCTTCTAGTAGATTTTTGAGATAAGCCTTGAATGTCTCTGGAGTCGCTTCGTCAGGTAGCTCGACCTCCAACGCGCCTTCACCCTCATCGAGACGGCTATATGCGGCATTAATTTCATCCTCGTATTGATCCAACGTCTCAACTCGGCGAACAGTGCCTTTATCGCTCATGACGAATGGCTTGTTAGAATTTTCGACGAGAACAAGTTGTCTGACAAGGGCGGAGTGTTGTGGAAGGACTTGATTAGCGTTGACTATTGTGGGCCAGATCTGGTCTAGGAATCGTTCAGAGTCTGAGGAAGGCTCGTAGCCCAAGTTCGAAGAGGGGCTAAGGAGTACTCCATTCAGGAAACGACCGCTCCCGAACACTACGACGCGAGCAATTGAAGGATCTTCGAGTAGAAGAGTTTCTGTTTGTCCCGTAAGATATGAGAGGAAGTGAGAATGTTGCTCTGAGGCCACTCACCAATTTGTCTGTTATTAGTCTTTTCTCCGTTTGAGAGCACAGTCTGGAGATGGTTTCAATACGCGATCACGAAAAGCGAGTGTGGTACTTACAATCGAGTCCATTCGACCATGATGTTTCCAAAGACCTTCCTTCGTGGGATGCGGCGCCCAAAGATCCATAGTAGCCCATGCCTTGGGATTCTCGTGGTTATACTGCTGTATAGCAGTAATAGTTGTCTCACTTGGCTGTTTCTTTGAGTACAAATCTGATTAAAGCTTTCAGTTTTCTTACCAGTATAAGCAATTCTTTAAGATTTGAGCCATCATCTACAGGCTTCAAAAGAACGGTGGCATCAGGTAGGAAGGATATATAATTCCAGTCTTCAACCGGGTTATCAGAGCTGCAACGGAAAGGCGTTATTGGTCCAAATTCAGTCCTGTGTAAAGTATCAATGAATACGAATACACCATGCAATTCGTGGAAATACTGACGCTCCGTATACGCTGGTGAGGATAGCACCCGCACGAGCCAATCTGTCTCCTAATTCCTGCTTTATGCCTCCTCCGCCCCAGAACGCATGCCCAGACATGGCAGCAAGCGTTTCGGGTCCATTAGGAATTCCGGCCACTTCTTCGAGGGTAGCGGGAGAGCTGAAGACAATCGTTGATGAAGAGTCAATTCGCTTGAGGATTGAGAGCAAGCGTGCCCCATCCATGGGACGCTTACTATGCACTATTACGGGTACGACGCCTGTCGCAAAGGGAATCATGGTAAAGTTCCAAAAACCAATGGCCTAGAAATCCATGTCAATTTCAGACAAACCTTGAAGATCATAACAGCTTACGTGGAATAGAGGAACAAGAGTTAGCATTGAGGCATTTCGGAAGGCTGTATAGTTCCCATTATGTACTCGTTGGATTCCAGTGATGATAAACTCGTTCGTGAAGGGAATAAGTTTTGGATGCCCTAGCAAGCAGAAAAACTCAGCTACTTCAAGCCCTCGATAAATGAATCTGGTTACCGGTAGTTCCAGATGTGTGTAAATACAATGCAGGCTCGGTCAATGCCTGAGAGAACTGCTCGGAATTGAGCTGAGCACTTGACCAAACGTTTTTGCTGGGGGATATATCCTCAATTTTGATAGCTGTAACGCTTGGAAATTTCTGAGCCTTCTCGAACCATATGCCATCACTGATTATATGCGTCGCCTCTGAGACTCGAAGGAGATGCTCTACTGCTGCATCCGAGTTCCTAGTCGAAACCAGAAGAACCTGTACCTCGAGGTGTGAATAAAGTTGGACAGACAGCATCAGACTCACGGTCCAATTCATCAAAATGCAGGCAACGAGATAGTTGTAATAAGAGATGCCACTGGTCCCATAGATCGCCACGACTTTCAGTGGCTGCCCGGCCTTCCTCGGTACACAACCTAGCTTTTCGAGATGATCCACAGTTGCGCTGGCCATCCTAAGGATCTGCTGAGCCGAGATATTGGTAATTGGCCCTTTCTCTTCGTCTCCGTCGAGATAACGAAGAAAAGGAGCATCAGGGTTAAGAAGTGCATTCCGCTCAAAGAGATGTGGTAGTGTGTATCGCTCGTCGCGTAGGGAGGTGAATAGGGCTGGCATTTTGCGATGAAAACTAGAAAGAGCGTGTTACTTCTGTCAACTAGGCATACTTGCAAGCTAAGAGTCCACGATTAGCGGAAACGAGTATCTCGAGGTAATCTCATATGTGATGGATCTTACGAATTTGATTGGTCGATGTCAACATTGCTACCGAGATTATCGATTTTATGCTGTTGTTGGATGTTTGTCAGATTATGTACATAGGTACAGTTACAAGCATTGAAGTTGAAGGAAAGCCCGGCAGACCCGTTCAAGTTCAAACGTTCACATGTTGCTCTGATTGACCACCGGTGCAAACGCTTTAGAAGCTGTCCTCGGAGATCGAAATCATTTATCACTTATCATCCTTCCCGCTTTCTCTTACAAAACAACAAGGAAAAGATGTGTAAGCATCTAAGGTTTCTGCTGACTGTTCCAAGGCTTACTGGAGTATAAGATCTACAACCGGATAACGTTCATTATCATTATCATCTCCTTCTTATCTCTCTTTCTTCACATCACAAGCTCCATTTTTAACGATGTCTCTCCCAAAAACGTACAAAGCCGCTATTATCAGCTCTGCGGGTGGTAACTTTGAGATCGTCGAGAAGACTCTCGAGGTGCGCAATACTCGATGCCGTCAAGAGTCTTCAGAAGGCTTACTGTAATGCTCGCTGCTTTCTAGGCCCCTACAGGTGGTAATATCCTCGTCAAAGTTCTCGCCTGTGGTATCTGCGCTAGGCATGTAATTCTACTACTACCTTGACTCTAGTCACTCACGGCTTCTCGATTATAGCGATGCCATGGTCAAGTACGGAATGGTTTCTCTTCCTCGAGTTGCTGGCCACGAAATAATCGGTGAAGTTGTGTCCGTACCTTCTGGCGAAACTCGCTTCAAGGTTGGAGACCGTGTCGGCTCTGGCTGGCACGGAGGTCACTGCCATAACTGTGGCTCCTGCAAAGAAGGCGATTTCATCACCTGCTCATCCGAGGCCATTAATGGGTACGTTCTTCACAGTAAATCAAATCAAATCATCTGACGTGCTCTCATAGTATAACCCAAGACGGTGCATACGCCGAATACGTTTCTCTTCGTCCCGAAGCTGTTCTTCCTGTCCCCAAAGAACTCGACCCCGCAGAAGCTGCTCCCCTTCTTTGTGCTGGTATCACGACTTTCAACGCCCTTCGCAATGTTCCAGACCTCAAAAAGGGTGACCTTGTCGCTGTTCTCGGTCTTGGTGGTAAGACAAATAATATACGTATCGTCGGTGTTTTATCTGATCTCATCTGAAATAGGTTTGGGCCATCTTGGTATCCAGTATGCTAAAGCGATGGGCTTCAAGGTCGTCGCACTTTCTCAATCCGACGCCAAGAAGGATTTGGCTACCAAGCTTGGTGCTGATATCTACCTCGACGGTTCAAAAGTGAACCAGGTTGAAGAACTCATGAAACTCGGTGGAGCTAAGGTCATCCTCGCCACAGCTCCTCAGGGTGAAGCTATCGCAACCCTCCTTGGAGGGCTCAAAGTTGGAGGCACCATGCTCACTGTTGCTAGTAAGTACCAGAATACGCCCACTTGCTGAATCTATGCTGACTTCTTGCGATTCTAGTTGCTGACCTCAAATTCAGCACTGTTGCTCTCATCGGCAAGCGCGCATCCATCAAGGGATGGCCTTCAGGTCACGCTAAGGACAGTGAGGATGCCATTGCATTCGCTCAGAAGCACAACATCAAAACAATCGTTGAGAAGTACGCTCTATGTCGCTTATTATTTTATCAATCTTGGTCCTCATTACGACCATCCTCTTTAGGTTCCCTCTGGAGCAAGTCAACGATGCATACAACAAAATGCAGAGCGGCCAGGTCAGATTCCGTGCTGTGCTGACTTTCTGAGTAAATAATACCCTACTAAATATTCGTACGCGCGTCATCAATGTCTGTATAATAACTCGTGTATGAAGTAACAAAAATTCATCGCTGTCTCTATCAAACCTGCCTGCTAAACTTGTGCGATTGAGAGTAGAACTTTGAGTCTTGACGAATGCTGGGATTTTGCAGAAGAATGTTGTGGCGCTTACCCGAGTCGCCGACTTTTCCTCTAAGTCCCTGAACCTTACTACCCGTTGCACAACATCAAAGAGTATCAAGTCAAGACAATCAATGCTCATGACCAGAAGCTCCTGATATTGAAAAATTGGGTCGGCCAGGGTTATCATAAGGCTTACAGGCGAGTTTGCGTTTTCTCCTCTATTGTATACTAAGCCACCATAGTTATTCAAGAATCAACACGGTGTCCAAAAATCAAAAACTACTATGGATAGCAGCTATATGCCTCGTCGCTACGCCCCTTCCATCCTACACAGTGCCAACAATCTAGTATATGCAGAGGGTCGTATTTAAGCTTGATTTCTGCCAATCTCTCGTAGTTGGCTCCCCAGAAAGAATTTTCAAATTCAGGCTCGTAGAGATCCGACTCGCTCTGTTATGAAATTTTAGCTCCACTACAACTCAAAGTACGAAAAAAAAACGCATACAAAGTAAGTCCCTGAGTCCGGTGTGACATTTCGAAGATAATCCATGGATTTACTCAGTCCTTCGATGACTGCCTTTTGCTCGGAAGCAGTCGCGTTATATTCTAACGTATCCAAGACTTCAATCTATAGCATATATTCAGTCAATGGCAAAACTCAAGATAAATAAACATACCAAGAGGAGTGAGTCTCGCCATGCGGGTGTGAGACTCGTCAAATTGTCTGCCTTGTATGCATACGGGGTTGTTGCGAAAACATATGTAAGGGAATGATTGGCACTGGCGTTCAATAATGCCTCTAATAGTTCATCTCTTGATGTCGATGTCTCAAAGTTCTTTGCTGGGAGGAGGCGGGAGACCGTCGACAATGGGAAACCAGATATCTGGAGATATTTAGACAGGGTATAGGTTAGTGAAACCTTCGACTAAACTCACAGCATATAGTGGCTCTAAGACTTGTTGATAGAACAGCGCGAATGAGTCGTACTGCTCTTGGCCTACGGTCAAGTTCAATTGCGCCGCAAATTCTGTTAGAGGCTGCATAGATGTACGAGCTTCCTCTTCAGTTATTGGAAGAGGGTTGATGTATTGCAAGCTCGTCGCGCCAGCAACACCTCCCCATCCAGCATTCGCCCATTCGCGACTATTGTCTACGAGTACCTTCCAAAAAGCTTTAGTTGTGTTGGCATCTGACGACAAGCCATCCAGAGTGATACTGTATAGCTCTCAGATCAGTTGAAATAGAGTTTGAGTAGCGCAAAACGCACACATGAATGGGTGTTCTAGGCAGGGCAAGTGTCACTGTTTCCATTACTACCCCAAAAGTACCCCCACCACCGCCTCTAAGAGCAAAGTACAAGTCTGTGTTTTGACAAGCATTTGCTGTTAGAACATCTCCTGTGGGCACCACAATAGTGAACTCCAAAGCCCTATCAGTACCGAGTCCAGCGGTATTAGACAAGGAACCGTGTCCTCCTCCCAATACATATCCTCCTGTAGCGGAAACTGACGGAGTAGAGCCACCAGGTAAAGTGATATTGTTCGCTTCACCGAACGCGTATAGGTCGCTGAACGTTATTCCCGGACCAAGCCGAACAACAGTCCTAGGTGCAGTATCTTCGCATCCAGTAGGGATCCAAGCAGGTTCGTATTCGATCTAGTTTCAAGATGAGAAATGTTTTCTCAAGTACTAGGAAATACCACTACCTTTTGAAGGTTCTTCGTCCACAGAGCAAGTGATCCCGGTCGTGCACTGCGTCCTTGAAATTCATGCTAGGAACGAACGCGTGAGACTCGGATCTTCTCTAAGTTTGAAGGAAAATGATGAGCTACTCACGCCAGTGTTCTTCACGACTAGATTTACACCAGTCTCGACTGAGAACTTGAACGCATTTTGTACGTCGGTAGCGGTTTGGACTTCAAGCTAGATAGTCTATGTCAGTTAATTTCATCAACCGTAAAGCGAGAAACTCACAAAATAGGTCGGTATGCTTCCCTGGTGGCAGGTTTTGGGTGCATCAAAAGCTGCTTCGTTGAGAGGATTCGTCCAGTCCTAGAGCATATAGATCAAACATTGAAGAAGAGAAGCAAGAGTTTTGCTCCATACCAATAGACAAGACTCTCCCTTGGACGGACAAGTTTCCCATTGAAGACCTTGGTATGATGACGGGATTGTATCGCGATATTCTGCTAGACTGCGTTAGAAAAACTCTCTGCCAGTATATCATGAGTTACACAAAACTGACGGCCGTCACTATAGTGAGCCTGTGCAAACGCGCAAGCATTCGCGTCGTACGTGCCCACAACACCTTCCGCATCTTCAAAACACGCTCTTGCAAATGGCGCGTATTGGAAAAGTCTCCCGCTGACGGACGAGTTCAGTGTGTCCCAGTTGACTGATGGCACGAGGTTTGAGGTGACGTTTGCATCAAGCATTAGTGCCATGAATTGGTTCCAGGTGGATGCAATATTTGCTATATCGAGGGGGAACTGCATGGAGCGTCGTTAGCGGATTCCGGTACCAACACTAGTATTATATGGTCCCATGTGTTTTTGCAGATATTCACTTCACTTGCCGTTCGCTGCATCAGATGGCGGATTGTGGCAAAGTACTCGACGTGTGATTGTCGCAGATTGTGTTGACCAGAGATTCCCAATGATCCCGGAGACCGGGAAGGAGTATATTAGCCAAGACAGGAGTGGAGTAAATTTCAATGGTCAATGCCGCCTTGATCTGTATGACACATCCAACTAATTTCTGACAATCTCTGATCACAGATACAGACTTTATGAAATTTGAATACACAATTTGCACAATTATTTTTTTGTAAATTCATCACGACCAGTATGCAATATGTATACTATGTCTACGTGTGTCAGTAATGCGTTTCTGATGATTCTATATGGGTATCGTCACAGTTGTACAGAGGAGAAATTAAGCACTGTTGTCTAGATAACGTGCCAGTGATACGTCTATGCAGAGTTCGAAGAGTTCATTCCGAGCCAGAAGAAGAAGCGTCCGTCTCAGGACTCCAGCGCATACTAGTAATAAGACGTTGCTTTGCGAGCCAGTCCTCTCCATAAGAAAACATGTCCCTCGAAGGAAATACCTCTAAGATCTCGCATTCGATACCAGGGCTAGTGAGGGTGTAAGTCCTCCTGAGCTCTTCTTCACCCGAGGGGGTCTCGACAAGCTCCACGTCCTTCAAGCAGAACGTTGGAACTTGCTTCATCTGCCTAAAAGTTTGTCCGATGGCGAACTTCTCCTCAAGTATAAGACGCTCGCATTCAGGAGAGGTTAGCGTCACAGTGGATGTCGCGGTGCAGACAACGACGGATCGACATTTTAGAAGGACTTTGCGCGTTTGAATGATGGGGGCCTCTGGTGAAGCGGGAGCGATCCGCGGAGTGTTCTTTGCATAGATCACTTCCACGTCGATCGTATCAGCAAAAAATGAGCTGCGCACAGATTTTGTCAAGACACAGTACTATTTAGATGACGGTGGGATGTCGAAAATACCTTAGTAGACGCTGGAGGTCGCCTTGAGCAGCCAGCATGATTCTCTCGAGCCCAGTATACTTTTGTGGCTGTTGAATCTATGACCAAATGATTGAACCGGTGTAAGAGCGTAGCAGAGAAAAGATTTACTGACCCGAACCACGGTCTGGGCCGTGTTCCAGCTTTCTTTCATCGAAGTGGTAGACATTCGGATTTTTTGTGAAAGCGAGGAGTTGCTAGGTTAGTAGGCAGAGAGAAAGAAGTGGAAGTGTTAAAGCTAAAGTTTGATCAGACAAATGAAACGAGCTTTTTTCAACTATTTTTTCCTGTTGTATCTATGTATGAGTCCGTAGAGATACCTTGATTCTCCGTATCCAATATCCAATTCCGGACGTAGCGCGTGCTATGAGCTCTTATCTTATCCACTTACTATTAAAAAAAGACCCCAGTAGATAATTAATGCGAGTGCGAGTCGACCATTTCATCAGAAACCTAGTATCTGACATACCTCGAATGTTGGTGCGCCCGAACAAGCTGTTATCCAAAACAAACCGACTAGGTCGGAAATGTTCAACGGGTAACGCTGCCTTAAGGCTACCAAATGGGCTTTCCTCCCGATATCCTTCATGCGATTGGCTATGAACATGAGATGATTCGAGTCGGAATTTCGGTATGTCCTATCATCTTATCGGGATGTTGAATGGTGGTAGTAAAAATGCGAAAGACTCTACTAAGTTAAGTGGCGGACGTCGGACCTGCGTATCTCCCCTTTGTTTCTCGTCGACTTGCAGGATACTGTAGATTATTCCGAAAGGCTACAATGATCCCGGTGGGTTGATGGTGGCGAGACAACCT
Organism: Lentinula detonsa; assembly: GCA_027921405.1. NCBI lineage: Eukaryota > Fungi > Basidiomycota > Agaricomycetes > Agaricales > Omphalotaceae > Lentinula > Lentinula detonsa. The sequence goes on from JANVFU010000011.1 coordinate 793,118, forward strand.
TTCATTTTGATTTTCAGGTCTCCCTGATTGATTTTGTTTTGCCGCGGAAGCGATATTTGATCCCGCTGATTTGATCCCGTCGACATACTTAGCGTGAGATAACTCCCGTTCAACATGCTTAGTGAGCACTGAGCTTCTTGCTTAGTGAGCTGGAAAGGCACCGCTTCTCAGTTATACTTTGTGTTCAAGACGTTCAAGAGAGAAGATAGACCAACAATTGTACCATAGTTATCTGCTTTAGTTTCTTATGGCTACCACTACGGACACGAAACGGGATTCTAGTAGTATGGAGCACGAACTCAAGCCTCAAATTCAGCAGGAGAATAGTCTCGCATCTATCGCAACATGGCGCAAAGGGACTCTTCTATTCGTCTTTTGCTTTGCTCAGTTTCTCGATGCGTTCAATAACTCCGCTCTTTTCGCTGCTATCCCACCAATATCGTCTGCCATCGGAATCAGCGACAGTAATTCGGTGTGGTTGATTAGTGCCTACCAGTTGACTTTCGCTGCTCTTTTGCTGACGGTGAGTTTACTAAACCTGCACACCAGCACTTCTATCTGATAAAACTGCAATTCTTAGACGGGTCGGTTAAGCGACCTATACAATCCTAGTAAGCGCCTTTCGTCTCGAAATTCACACAACTTATTCGAGTAAAAGAATGGGCCTTCATCCTTGGGTTACTCTTAATGTCTTTCTCGTCCCTCGGGTGTGGATTCGTGCGCTCGCAAGTGCCTTTGATCGTCTTAAGGGCGATAATGGGAGTTGGTGAGCATATATCTAACGTCATTCTACTGTAAAACTGAAGTCCTACCAGGAGCGGCTCTCAATATTCCGTCCGGGCTAGCAATGATTATCGGCATGTATCCAGACCCCGTTGCTCAAGGAAAAGCGCTCGGTGGGTTCGCAGCATCTGCGACTATAGGCAACGGTATGTGATAAATTGTCATTTTTGTTCGACCAGAATTCGTGATTAATCTTTACAATAGTAACTGGTCTATTCATCGGCGCTGCGCTGGCTGCATTCGTATCCTGGACATGGATCTTCTACCTCATCACCATTATTAGCTTTGCTATGGCTGCAGCCGTCCTTCTCGTTATGCCTTTGAGGGTCTCGTTTGCGGACGGTCTCAGTTTGACGCAAGGCGAGAGGTTTAAACGACTCGATCTCATTGGGGTTTCTGCACTCACAGGTATGTGATCTCATTTCTAAAAAAAAGCTGAGCTGTTCTGAAGGAAGTTTCAGTTTCGCTTGTGCTGCTTGTGTTCTCTGTCACGACTGGTTCCATCAGTGGATGGGGCGAAGCCAAAGTTATTGTACCGCTTGTGCTTTTCTTCGTGCTCGTCATCGCCTTTTTCCAGTGGGAAGGCCGTATTCCGGAACATATTGCCGCCGTGTAAGTTCATGTACACATCTGGTTAGCACATACTGACTCTAATACTATCATATGCCATAGTCCACCGAAGATGTGGAGGTACCAGAACTTTACAATTTTGATCATTCTGTCCTTGCAGCCATTCATGTTTTGGGTCGCAACACAACTCTTGCTCTCATGGTACTGGCAATTCATCTTCGGCTGGTCAACGATCAATGTTGCTGTACATTTGTCAGTCTTTCCTTTTTCTTGTTGCATGAAACTCGCTCATCTCATTCAAAAATGTAGCTTACCTCTGGGAATTGTCTCTTTCCCAATGATCGCGGTCGCCGTGTTCCTCCAGAAAACTTTCTCTCTAAAATGGGTTATCTTAATGGGTGAAATTCTCGTCATCACGGGTACTCTACTGCTTCCGTTCGCAGATTCGAAACCTCATTACTGGAGATTCGCGTTTCCTGGTTTCATCCTCGGTACAGCGGGAACAACAGTGGTGTATGCAACTACTAAGTAAGTCCCATCAATCAAATCAAACATGTCAACGGAACGTTCTCAAAAAAAATTTAAGCATTGCATTATTCGCTGTTACGCCACCAGAAGTCGCAGGGATTGTCGGTGCCATCTTTAATTGCGCACTGCAATTGGGCGCTGCAGCTGGTTCCGCAATCATCACTTCTATCCAAACCTCAACTGAGACAAATCAGAGTTCATTTGATGGTCGTGCCGCCGGATTCTGGTTTATGTTCACTTTTACAACTTTAGAAGCTATTGGAGTTGCCATTTTCATGAAGAACACAGTACCTGCTCTCAAAGAACAAAAGCAAGGTGCCGTTGAAGGTGGACAACAGGAGGGAGCAACTGAGAGTGCTTGAAAAGTTGGTATGAAATGCTAGTTCAATTGTATGCATGAGACTTTCTCTTTAATAATATTCTATACCTTTTTTAATGATCTCGTGAATGGGAGGAAAGCGAATCTAAAGCACATCTGCGTAGTACAGCGTATTTAGTAGGACTTGTTGTAAATAATCTCGTTCAAGACTATTTAACATTGTTGTCCTTTCACGCAGTTCCTTAATCATTCCATGGAACTTTCTTGCTCGAAATTTCTACAGGCGGTGGAACCTTTCCGACTTAGGAGGTTGGTACTACCGGAGGGTCAAAGTTGAAGATCACGGCACGTCACGTTTCTAAGTCCTTTTTTTGGGCCGGCATTGGCTTCCCGTTGCACATGCTATTGGCTAACATAACCTTCATATGATAGAGATCACCAAAGGGAGCGAGCAAGTTTTTTTCGCTCTGATGTTCTCCTGTTCCTATTCCGTCTCATGGAGAGATAACACCAGGCATCGACCATTTTCGTTTATTTGTTCAAAGTTCAAAATTTTCATCGCCGCTGTTACCTCATAAATCTTTTCGTCCGATGATAGTGGGAGGCCCTCCCGCGCTTGCAGAGCATGCACGTCAGAGAGCGTGCCGCGACATCCGGAGGAACGAACTGCAGATCCCAGTTTGAATGGGCATATGTGCTCGAATCGCATTTTGCGCCCTTGTGGCGAGTCAAACCAGAAGTACATTCAAGTTATCTTAGCTTACTTTTTTTGCATTTTGAAAACGGTATCACTGATGTACTTTTTAGGGTGACGGGAAGAATGAAAAGAAGATTCAATAACGAAAAACCGCGCGCGCAAAAGCCAAGTGAAATCGAGCAGGATAACTGCAAACACAGTCTAAACGTGTGCAAAAATTGGAGAACAATGGATAAACGCAACAGTCAGGCAGTACTGAACATCATCCCCATCCGGCAGCCAAGGATCGCGCAAAGCTCGGAAACGGGAGAGTCCGCCGCTACCAAGTTAAGACCGTCCTATGTAAAAAATCAAAAATCAGAATATGTGCATAGGTAGTTGACTGCCAGGGGCATTGATTCAGTTGATCTGTGCAAGAACCAATCACATTTTCCTTCCTTCATACCGTCCACTCCCGGCATATAGAAAAAAAATTCGAGCGAGCACAATGCTTACCAACAAGGAAATAACGAGTCGAGTCGAACTTAAATATTCAAGGCCCGGATGGTTTCAAAATCAGACTTATACAGGGTCACAGCTTGGTACCAGTCGCGCCAACGATGTCACAGAACATTCCTATCATGTCCGACCTTAGAGTCAAGTCAGCTCGCCCTCTAATCCCTCCCCAAATCTTGCTCGAGGAGATACCGTTGTGAGTCCTTAGTTCCATAGTGTTGTACACAGACTAGATGTTTTTTTTTTCAGGACTTCCAAAGCAAGAACAACCGTGCTTAAAGGACGTCGCGCAGTCAAAAGCATACTAGACGGAGAGGATGACCGCTTAATAGTGGTGGTCGGGTCAGTCAATTTTTTTTTCTGGGACTAAGACAACGTTGATCTGACAAGGAACATCATAGACCCTGCTCCATACACGATGTAGATTCTGCCTTGGAATATGCTGCTAAACTTCGAGCATATGCAGAAGAAGCTGCTGAGGATTTACTGATTGTGATGCGAGTTTATTTTGAGAAACCTCGCACAACAGTAGGATGGAAAGGTCTGATAAACGATCCTGATATGGATGGAAGCTTCCATATTAACAAGGGTCTACGAACTGCTCGAGGACTGCTCGTGAAAATAGCAGAAATCGGTCTTCCTGCAGGATGCGAATTTCTGGACCTTATCACGCCTCAGTACTCATGCGATCTGGTGTCTTGGGGAGCAATAGGTGCCCGGACCACAGAGTCACAAATACATCGTGAGTTGACTTCGGGTTTATCAATGCCTACCGGGTTCAAGGTAAAGCTTTTCCTTGACAAATTTGTAGTAGCACCTTGTTTCTAAAACGGTCGCTTCTCCAGAATTCCACGGATGGCAATATTGGCGTCGCGATCGATGCATGCAAATCGGCTCAATCCGAGCATGTCTTTCTTAGTGTCGGTATTAACGGACTAGGCAGTATCGTTGAGACAGAGGTAGAGTCCATAGTTCCATCTCAATCCTGGTATCGCTGTTGACACAGGGATTGTATCAGGGAAATAAAGATGTTCACATCATCTTGCGTGGAGGTTCAAATGGTCCCAATTATACCGCTGACTTTGTGCAAAAATACGGCACGCAGCTGGAGAAGGCAGGCCTTACACCTCGGCTCCTGGTGAGTGGCGCTTTGAAACTGCTGTCTCGTTAGCTGATGATTATTACCAAGATTGACTGCAGTCATGGTAATAGCTCGAAACAATTCGAGAGACAGTCAATTGTTGCAGACGATATTGTGGGTTTGTTCAATGCTAACCCTTGTGTGCGATGGAGCTAACTTTTTCTCTCAGTCAAAGCAACTATCTAACGAAGCTACTTCTGACATTGTGATGGGAGTGATGATTGAGTCGAACCTCGTGGAAGGGAAACAAAACATCCCTCGAACAGGACGTGTCGGTCTTAGGTATGGCCAATCCGTAACCGACGGATGCATTTCCTGGGAGACAACTGTCGACGTTCTAGAAAACTTAAGAAAGGGTGTCAGAGAGAGGAGATTACTTCGGGGAGGAAGTACTAAAGAAATCTCGTTCTCTTCTGCAAGCTCGGACAGTGGTATTGTTATTTGAGACTACTTAGTTTGAACTTAGAGAAGAGACACTATAGACTAAGCTATACTACAACTACTATCTATGTACATAGATTAAAAATATATACTGGGATATTATTGATTTCAGAATTTGCATGTGTAATTCGATTGCGCCATTAGCGCGCCAAGTACGGTGGTACTGCTTCCAGTGTGATGTCCGAACAATGAGTATCATTGAGTATAAATCCATAACATCCGTACAGGCACCAACTGCTTCCATGGATCTTAGATAACAAGTGAGTGACATAAGGGGATCATCTCGAAGGATCTCGGGGAAAGATAAGGACAATCACGATCGACTCCGGGAACGGGAAGGATTGAAATCAAAAGATGAATATTAAACAGAATCAACGGTTTGGTAGAAAATTGAATATGATAAGAAAAGGTATTCCGGTGATGTAGGGGGAGCCTGAGTTGATGAGAAACCGGGTACATGAAAAAAATTTGAAGAAATTGAATATTCAATTGACAAAGGCTGACTACGCTACATTGTATGCTGATATAGACAAATACGGACCGTGAGCATCTAACTTTCAAGAAGCTCGGTTTCACAGAAACACCCACCATCCCCTTGCTTTGACCATGGATAATATCACCCAGACCCAGTCAGATAGCGTCGCGGACAGTGCTCAGCATCTATTCAGCAACAAAACCTACTTGGATCTTTTGGTTGTCGGTGTTACCATCGCGGTCACTGCTCTCATTCGCTATGCATCCACCAGCAATGGACTGAAACTCCCTCCTGGTCCGACCCCAGCTTTCATTGTTGGAAACATGAACGACATACCCGTATTCGAGGAATGGCACACTTTGAGTCAGTGGGCTAAGCGATTCGGTAAGTCACCGTCTGTTGATCTAGCACGCGAGTTGTTCATATCGCCTCAAATGCAGGAGAGATCGTTTATCTTCGTGTTTTTGGGACAAAAATGCTTGTTATCGGTTCTTATCGGGTTGCAAATGAGCTCCTAGACAAACGCGGCGCAATCTATTCAGACAGACCTATTACGCCACCTATGATGGAAATGTAAGGTGTTAATTTGACATGTACGTTGTACTGACTTTGAGCACCAAGGGCTGGTTTTGCAAACTCCTTGACCGTTATGGGAAACAACTCCGACTACCGTCTCCGCCGCAGGCTTTTCGAGCAACATTTCCGTTACTCCGTTATTGATCGTCATCAGCCTACTCAAATCCGGGAGACTCATAAACTGTTGAGGAAATATCTCGAGTCGCCCGAGAGCTGGCTGCTCGACACTAAATAGTGAGTAGATTCGACACAGCTTTCAGAGTGTTTACAAACGGAACACCCTTACAGCACTATCGGTGCTATCATTCTTGATATTGTCTATGGGTACCGTGTCACCTCCGATCGCGACGAGTGGGTTGAGATTGGTGAACGCGCTGGAACAAACTTTCAGAGGTCAGTCAAGCCTGGTGCATGGGCAGTAGATGTCCTACCTATCTGTAAGTGAATCAATACTTTGTTTTGATTCTTGTCTCAATTGACGCCTGAATAAGTGCGTTATGTTCCAACTTGGCTTCCTTTCACCGGCTGGAAGACATTTGCACTTGACTCGACTGAGCGGAGAAAAATCCAGGTAGATGGAGCGTTTGAAATGGTCAAGCAAGCCATGGTGAGTTTGACGGGCAAATCGAAGTCCTCAGTTCTGAAATCACCTTTCAGAAAGAGGGCACTGCACATCCTAGCATGGTTTCACGCTACTTGGAAGAAAATGAGAATGGTGGTGACATTCCGGAGGTAGCAATCATGGATATGGCATCTGATGCTTACGGAGGTAAGTATCTTGATTTACTAGTTTACGTTCACTGTACTGAAGAAGATTACAGGCGGTGTTGAGACGGTAAGTTTTGGTCAAAAGTGGAAAACTTTCTAGTAGCTCACCGAAACAAAGACACTGTCCTCAATCTACGGATTCCTTCTCCAAATGACCAAGCACCGTTCCATCCAACAAAAAGCGCAAGCAGAACTTGATCGAATTTGCCCGGATCGCCTCCCTACATTCGATGATCGCAAAAAACTTCCTTATATCGAGGCTATCGCCATAGAGGTAGGACGTTGGCACCCAGGTGTTCCCCAAGGTATTGCGCACCGACTCGAGAAGGATGACAGTTTCGAGGGACAGTTCCTCCCTGAAGGCAGTTTGGTTATTCCAAATATTTGGTGAGGATATTCAAAGCAAGCCAGCATGAAGCTAATCCCACGAATTAGGGGAATGTGCCACGATGAAGAAACTTATGAGAATGCCAATGTCTTCAATCCAGATCGTTTCATGAATGCAGCAGGGGACGCAATTGACTTGTCTGTCCATGATCCCCGCCAGATGGTATTTGGCTTTGGACGTCGGTAAGTCTGCCTTTGAAAAACAATACGTTCACATTGTACTCACTGTATCCCACTAGTCAATGTCCCGGGCGTGCCTTTGCTGAGTCTCAGCTCTTCTTCACTATGGCGTTGATTCTCAAGGCGTTCGACATTCTTCCTCCGCTTGACGCACAAGGGAAAGAGATCATGCAACCTGATGCATACAGATCAGGAATTGTCAGGTTAGAATGTTTTGCTTATAGCCCGTAATGTGGTTGAACTTACTTTCATATAGCGTTCCCAAACCATTCTCCTGCCGCATTGTCCCTAGGTCGAGTGCTATGGCTGAGCTGGTGAGGCAGACTGAATGAGAAGGCAGTATATGAGACTGGCAGATCTTCTACGAGATGAAAATAATAGATTAGTTTAATTCTGGCTATTCGTATGTTAAGTACAGGACTGCAACGAGATTTTTCCAGTTCAACTTTGAAAATACGAGCGGCTAAATAGACGCCTGCCACTTCACAAACCTCACACAATACCATTGGCATCTCTATACTCGAGTAAACTTCTCTTAATTCTTTGCGTGCTTTTGCTATACATCTCATGCTGTCGAGATTTATGCTGATGTAAGGCAACAGTTCAAGGGAGACACCTGTTGGCACGAACGGAACTCTACGCTTGCTGTACAATAGTGTAAGTACAACTCGGAAGACAGTAGAAGCGAGTGGGAATCAACTCATTGACACCTTGCGCTATCTTGCGCCAGTCACTGCATCTGTTTGGCTATGATGCATCTCAGTAAGTCAAGTCCGTCTAAACTCACTGCATTACAATCCGTCTATTTCGCGAGGCCGATATAGAAAAGTCGGCTTTTGGGTAAGACCGGTCTCCTAGCGATTTACCAACGCCGCATGGCGAATACAAGGGCATTCCAGAAGTAGTTGACGATGACAAGAAACTTCCAGAGACTTATCAAGGCTTACTGTGGTAAGATTATTCTTCCTCCATGGGCATCGCGCTTTCTCAGCAGATAGCAGATAATAGGTACCTTTCTTCAAATTCCGACACCTCATAAGCTCATATCCATTCGGGGGCGCTGTTTTTCACCAGCGGTTACGACTGCAAGATTCTCATTACCTTCACACATGCGGTCAGTCTTGTATTTCCTTTGGGACTTCTGATATGTGCTATCAGGTCAGCACGCCTTTCTTCTGACATCTGAGCGGTATATGAGCGCGATAGTAAATGGCCAGAGTATGTTCATCCTATGCTTGGAACTTGTGTTAATGCTACACTGGTCAATTGTGATGAATTCGAATGGGTTTTTGAATATCGACATTCAATAATCAGCGTTATCTCGATTCTCATGCCAGGGTATTATGTTATGACAACTCGAGTTCTGCTTATCAACAAGAAGGTTATCTGACTAGTCCTCGGGAAGGTTATATTGAAAATCAATATGTGAATCGCGATTCGCCTCTAACAGGTTTCCCACTCAACTCGGAAGCTCAGGGACTCTAACAAAGTCAAGGCATCGAGTGGCACGCACGAACCGAAATTACAAGCGATCAATATATTTTTTCTCGAAGCGCAAGTTCTATTACTCGGCTGCAGTATTGTACTTACTCTAAACTGACCGTACACACTGGCCTACAACAAGTAAATTTATGATTATTATCATCAATGATCCAACATCTCCCTGTATGCTCGAGACCGATATTCAACGTCGCAGTAGAAAGGCTCAGGCGCACTTGAAAAAAGGTATGAGTAAATTGAGGACAGAATGTACGAAAAGAGACTGACGAGGCGAGACCCTGCATGAATGGGATGTTCAGCTTGTCAATTGGCTTGCCGTCAACCATAGTGCACGATTTGATATTGCAAGTAGCAATTGTGCGAGCAAGGGTAAGCCAAAGCGAAACGTCACCGACGTGTTGACCGGGACAGTTCCTATTACATTATAAGTCAATAAGTGTACTAGAGTCTCAGTCATTGAAAGAAGACACTTGCCTGCGACCAAGTCCAAAAGTTAATTTGCGAGGGTCTGGGGGAGGCGATTCGACCATGAACCGTTCGGGTTTGAACAGCTCAGGTTCAGCATAATGAGCGGGATCACGGAGCATGAGCCTGTAGTCTATCTTGAGATAATTGGCGTCAAATTGGGCTGAGTTGGTACATACCAGATGTTGGCATAAACTGTGCAGCCTTTTGGAATGAAATATCCCTTATAGTTGTCGTCCTCAGTAGTGGCGTGGAACAAAAGCGGGGCAGCGGGATGGAAACGATGGACTTCTTTGAGGACGGATTCGATGTAGGGAAGTTCGGTGCGATGTTCGATGCTGGGAAGAGCCTCGGTGCCGACGACCGCATCAATCTCAGCTTGACCTTTTCGCTGAATTTCCGGGTGCAAGGAAAGCAGAAGGAAACATAGAGCAACAAAGCCAGAGGTAGTCTCCGTTCCGGCTGCATCAGGTGTATGAGTGAGATTTTGGGACAATGAAAGCCTGGTTAACATACCGGCATAGAAACTATTAGCGGCACAAGCCACAATATCGTCTCGATCGGAACGATGAGGAATGAGCCCCTCAGTGTTTTCAAGGAAATGGGTTGCGAAGGAGGGCACAGCTTCCCCAGTAGACTAAGCAAAGATAATGGTCTTCCTCAGTGCATATTCCAAAGAATAACGGTTCAATGCGTACCATTTGCTGACGGATCATCTGGATAGGTGTCTTAATGAGCTCATTGGTTTTCATATGTGTCTCGGACGCCCATCTCTTGAAGTACGCGCCCGGGAACCAAGCAGGAACGAATCGTACTGATATCAGAAAGCAAATGAACTTCCACCTTTTCGCTGCAGCAAAATAACTCACGAATAGGGAAAGAATTGACAAGCCAACGGCTAGGCTGACCACCTTGATTTTGAACTACAAGGAGCTCATCAGCGATCTGAGCAAATTCCTCCTTTTTTTTCTCAGGAATATCGCCATATGCAAGTCGAATCGCAATAGATCCAGCGTATCTGGCCACACGTTCAGCGAAATTTTCAAAACAACAAGCCGATTCTCACCGCCTTGCCATTATGCTCATTGTGTCCTTAGAGCCAACCACTTTCTTGAGAAAGTTGTTGGTCTCTTCTCGTTGAATATGAAAATGTTTCTTGGCGATATCCGGGTTCAGCCATGCTCGGAGGAGACGACGGTATATTTCAAGACGGTTTCCAGGCTGAGAAAAGAGGACGGATCCGTTTCGCACTAGATCTGACATAGCGGAAGTTGGTCGGCCAGCATACGTCTTCGAACGTTTCTCGTACAGGTCAAGCGCGGATTCCAGACTGCTCAAGACAACAAAATGCCGACTGAAAATGCGAAAGTGAAGGACATCTCCTGTAGAGGGATTTAGATCTTCACTCAGCGATGAAGAGTTTTGTATGCTTACCATACTTCTTCGCCCATTTACCAAGGACTGCCCAGATTTCAGAGTTGGGAACGTCGTTCCCTACAATGGGTTTAGGTGCTGGACCTGATTTTAACGTAGAGATGAGCGGCAGATTAAACATGGACGACCATCAGTATAACCAACCAGGAGGATATGACTTCCGACCAGAGAGCACTTTCAAAGCGACGTAGCCCACAGCGGCGGCAAGCAGAACCCAGAGATTGAGCATGGTGATAGAGCAGCGGCAAAGGTAGGGACTCGTGTATAGCTAGACGAGGTTAATTAAAAGCTAAGAAAAATAAAGCCAATGGAGTCCAGGTCTCACACTGAGATGATGATGGGATGTGGGTAATAATCAAGATGCTTCTTGACAGGTTACAGCAACTGTATTCCGGGAGGCCACTTTGGTTTGCGTCCACATGTCAATTGTACACTAGATAAGTTCAAACTGAGTGATAGCTACAGGATCAACGGTGAAAACGGATCTCGCATCAAGAAATCATCAAAGAAAATTTTGAGCTTACATGAGGACCGACGAGAAGGAAAACTAAGAAAAATTACCTGGGTCTGAATACTGTTGGAATAACTGAGTGGCTAATGACGACTTATCATGGCGTGGCGGAATCAGCTTCCCGCTTGCCGCATTTACACAATTGATCTGAAATCTGCAGACTGTATCTGGATAAAACCAATCAAAATTTGCATTTCCTTCGATCTTTGGAGGCGTACCGTCAGAATGTAATACTCTTTTTAACAGGCAAGTTGACAATTAGTTCCTGGAAGAATTGCTTGATTGTAGAAAGAAGCTTTGCTACACTCGGGATGGAGAGAGGATAAGCGTACCGCACCTGAGATCCGGGATGTGCGGTGTAGAGATCATCAGCTACCCCGTTTGAATGAACATCATCCATATCCTCGATACTTACAAAAATCACTGCCATGCTCGAATTCAAGTCATTTTTGGCAAGAAATCCGGAAAATCCATCTCCCCCTCATGTTCAAGTTACTCTCACGAATAGAGCACTTGCATGGTATCATGTTTTGTATTGGTTTTGTATTCTTGCATCCGGAATGCTCGCGGATTATTTGTCCTTCTGCCTAACTTACCCGTTTTGATTTTTTTTACTACGTTTTGTTATCATTAATTTCAAGTTTGGCATTACATTGGTCCACTTCCAGAAGTACTATATAAGTTGTCAGTTCATTCTCTGCCTGTAAGTCTGACATATCTTCCTCACCTTTTCCGCGATGGCATCCTCTGCTTTGAACAATTATTATCGTCTTGCAAGGATGCATGCACCAGTTGGGACTTTCCTGTTCTTCTGGCCCTTCGGTAAGAATGCCTCTTCGATGTTCATCTATAGTCTCGGCCCTCATCGGACTGCCTCTTTGAACAGCATATGCTCTCTTGATGTCTGCATACAAGACCAACATGCCCCTCAAAGCGTTGATTGTTCGTTTAGCGGTCTACGGTATCGGAAGCCTTACCCTCCGTAGCGCTGCTTGCGTGTGGAACGATATCTGCGACGTCGATTTCGATCGACAAGTAGGTCAGTTCACACTCGAATGATATGATGAATTTCGCAATGCTCATATAAATTAGAACGTACAAAAGTTCGGCCCCTCGCCTCTGGCGCTGTTTCGATGGCGGGCGCCTACACATACCTCATCTCACTTACGCTGGCATTTGTCGGTACTTTATACATGCTAGAGTCCAAAGAAGCGTGAGTTGAGCTGATTAACCTTTCTTTATACCAATCTCATACTGGGCCAGATTCTACCAGGGCGTTTTTGACGTTGCTGTACTCAACCTCATATATCCCCTCATGAAGCGAGTCACCTATCTTCCTCAAGCATGGCTTGGCCTTGCTATCAACTGGGGATTCGTCGTCGCCTGGGTTGACGTGTCTGGCCGAGGTTCAGCCTTGTCTTGGACCGACCTTGAAGTTCTCGCCTACGGAATGGTCTCACTCGCGAGCTGGACCATTGTCTATGATACCATCTACGCATGTCAGGATCTTAACGATGACAAGCGTGCAGGCGTCAAATCTACGGCACTTCTCTTTGGTTCTTATCTTCCCGCTATCCTCCGAATCTTTGCTGCCCTATATATCGGCTCTCTCGCATACATTGGTTACCTGAACGGCCAAGGCGCTTGGTTCTACGGTGTTTCCGTTGTTGGATCTGCCATCCATATGTTGTGGCAGCTTGGAACCCACAATCCTATGAGCGCTGTTAACTGCAAGGAACGGTTTGACGTAAGTGATATTTTTTCCTTAACAGATAGAATTCGTTCTGATATCCTGAGTTAGTCTAACATCAATCTCGGTGGCATTGTCACCGGTGGTCTGCTTGCCGATTACCTTTTCCGCGTCGTCATTTGAGAGCTTGTTTGATTAATCAGACATAATCATCCCCAAATCTGTATTCTCATAGCCAGTTGCAAACGAAAACGACGTGGCGTACAAGAGCGTACAAACCACCGAGTCTTTTACTTACTCATAGTGGAATTTCTGCTGTTTCACGGAAAAGTTATCATTCGGATTAATTCTAAAAGATGTCTTTGGGTAATAGTAGCACTATTATTATAAAGTTGAGTCCACAAATACTAGAGGGCTGATGTGCTTACCATCAGCAAAATTGCACAAATAATATAATGGGGATACAACGTGTGGCAGGTATTATAACTGGCTGCCACAATGTTCACACATAGTATTAGTGTAATAATAGGATTATAATATACTGAAATATGTAATAATCATCTGTAAGGATTGCAACTCATTATTGCAGGTAACAGCACATTATTATGGTGTTATCACACAGATATAACAGGTTCATATTGTCCGATTATTCTAACATTGGTCAAAATCCTAAATCATTGTCATCAAGTCCGTCGTCATCGTCGTCGTCGATCTATCCTCCAACCTATTCCAAAATAATCCACACCTTACTTTCCTGCCCTCTCCACGCCCACCACCGCCCCATCTCCGTGTAGTGATAGATCATGGACGAGAGGTTGAGAGAGAGGAGGGTACAGAGGATGTGTGTTGGGGTCAACGTGGAGGTGGAGGTAGTAAGCGAAGAATAACTCGATGATAAGAATTTGGCAAGAAACGCAGAGTATGGGTGTATAAGAGGATTTCTCACCTAAAATCAGATCATTTTGGGAGCGTCTCGGGTGTAAGTGAATTAACGGACCTCAGCGAAGAGAGTGAGTACGAGGGAGTTCCTGTAGAGGAAACACAAGTGAAGAGAAAAAACAATGAACTCGTACCCGATTGAGCTCATCGCTCATCTTAGCCCTGTGATGTTTGTTGCTGGGTTGGATCCACCACCTGGACCACCACCTGGACCATCAGGACCGACTGGTACTGGTACGATGGGCACGGGCACAAGCACGGCGAGCACGACGAGTTCAGGTATGACGAGTTCAGGTACGACGGGCATGAGGATGGGGATGGGGATGGGCACGGGCACTAGTTCTAATCCTACTTTGATGGGAACGATTCCGATCCGACCTCCAGCACCGACACATCATTCAAGGAATTCATCGTCGACTACGTTACCTACATTGCCTTCGTTGCCTACGCTGCTGAGTTATAACACGCACAACACACACAACAACCTCCGACCATCCCCACGACCACCTGGTTCTGACGAATTCACCATGCTTCGTTCTCGATTACGGGATATGTTTTTGGGTCAGCGGAAGATAGAAGTTTGGGATGCGCGTGGTGATAAAGATGATACCAAAGCCACGCAGGCCACTCGCCTCTATCACCCCTAATGCCAAGCTCACCAAACCCAGACATGGCGCCGATATGGATTCGGAAACATACGTTGTTCATACCTTCTGTCTTTGTTTTGTTTTTGAGGTTGTTCGAGGATGAGGATGATCCAGTGGATGTTCTGAAGTAATATCGACATCAATATTAAATGAAAACGCGCCCTTGGACAAGGCTGCAGATGCCAGAAATAGAAACATCAGTATCCAATGGATTCCTACATGTAAAATGAGGGTTCAGTCAGATTTGCCATCAGCAAGGGAGCGTCAGTGAATTCATTACGGTTGTTGCTTCTTTGTTCCGAACAAACAAGTCCAATGCATTTCAGTTTGTGTCAGTCATCTCTGATTTCAGCTACAGCCTTACCGTCGACGCCAGTGACTCCGCTATCGCCCAATTCGCCATCCGAGGGTGCAAAATCGAAAAAGACTAATCCTTTAAATGATCTTATTGACACAGAAAGGGCATACATTGATCATTTGACAGCTGTTATATGGGTCTGTGTGGTTTAACCTCTTCGTCTAGTCGTCCTAATCACAGCTTCTTCAGAAAGTCGCTGCAGCATGGTCCAGGTCCAATCTTCCACCTCCGGAACTAGATACAATGTTTCGGAGTAGAGTCAGTTTACAAGGCCAACCGTTCTCTACTAACCGTTAGCTTCAATTTACGCAACCGCGCCTGGAGCTCATTCAACTTTTGTACAGAAACTCAAGGAGATTGGAACAAATCCATCTTCTCCGAAGGCGTTAGGCGATTTGCTCATGCGATGGGCAAGTGATCCACTGTATTTCTTTTCCGATCCTAATCATTTCAATAGATTGACAACCTCGAAACTCCATACTCCACGTACTGCTCAAAATTTCTGTCAGGATTCAACATCTGAGAGCCTGTTCAGTCCAATCCAAAACTCGGGACCATCCTCATCAAATTTTCATCATCAAATCTGCCACCCTTGGGTGACGAAATATGGACCATTGACACTCTTTTTCTTTTACCAAAAGTTCGTTTAAAGTACTACAAGAAACTCTACGGTCGATTGCTCAAAAGCACTGCTCCTGGAAGAAGTGATCATAAGCCACTTGTCGGTGCAGTGGACAGCCTCGATAGATTACTTGATACATTGGAACAACGAGAAAGCATGCGAGTAGGATTCCCAGATGATTCACCTGCTCCCCAATACTCTGCACATGAGCTTGAGGATGAGGTTGTGCTGGATATGCGCACACAGAGCATGCGGAGCAAACCTGACCGTCCTATCTGCCTCACCGATTAAGTGAGATCGAGCCTACTTCCCATAGCGGAAGTAATTCCACAAGGGATAGTGGTACTTCGTCAGGGTGCGTTTTCTTTTTGCGTATCCAATTTTCGTTTCTTCATCATGCACCAGGGATCGAATGTCTCGAGAAATGGTGTCTACGGCCACGAGCCATGGTTCTACAGCTACGCTTTCAATGCCCATCTCGGATTTAGAGCGCCGGCTTTCGACAGCACGTTGCATGGATATCTTTACTGTGACCCACAAGGCATGTTTGAATGAAGTTTCGGACACAGCTATGTTTTTGCTTCACATTTTATTCTGCCTGTGTTTGCTACTGCTCCTGTACTTAATACGAATGCTAATTCCATTGTATACATTCAATAACCTGCTGGATTTGCCTAATATATTACTGATATCCGCTAAAATGGTCTGTTATGCATTATAATCTACCTGAAATCTGTTATAACATACCTGAAATCTGCAGTAATTTACTGTAAGTATGACAGTGCGTTATAACACATTACAGGTCTGTTATAGCAGATGACAGCTCCGTTATAGCAGATGACAGGTGTGTTATAACACCATTATTACACCGCTATAAAGGGAACCTTTGCGAAATAAAGTACTGCTACAATGACAAGGATTATAGCAAATAATATACATTATAATGGGGTTGTAATATCTGTGTCCTTTTGCTGATGACATACATGGAAAACTTTTTTGCCGCCCTTGTGGAAAGAAGCATACGTGCCACGTGTCGGTGTGAACATTTGCTTCCGCTTTGATCGATTTCATCGGGATGGCGCTTATAATCCATATATGTCAGGTCTAAAAAATACAACGAAACGTCTGTTACCTGGTATATAGCTAGAGAGTGAGCAGTCTGCAATGTTGCCCTTGTTGTACACAGTCGGACCGCCTCCTTGAACATGTTTAGTGAGTATCTATGTAACAGTAGTGACGTAGCAACGTGTGAGAGAAAGAGGGAAAAATGATACTCAATCTGCCAACTTGATATCATTGTTCGAGCCAATTTGTCAGTAGTGTAAATGTCACTACTGCCCGTCCTTCCCGCAACCTTCCAGGAGAAGAGCTTGAGGAGCCGCGCATCAAAGAGACGTTCAGTCGTGTGTTTTGCTAGATGTCCCTACTCGGAACGAATCGAAGTTCTGTCTTGTCTTGTTCTCCTCGGAGGCAATTAAGGATATTTATCTGGACTAAATCTCGAGTCTGAACCTACTACGCATTTGCACCACACCATATTCCGAGGACCGCGCCTATTCAAATCTGATATCCTCACGCTGACTGGATTTGTTTTGTACTTACACAGCCGGGGGCTTATTGGTAGTTCCTGAAAAGGCCAGCTCAGCTTTCCTTCTCTTTCAGATAATGCCACCCTCATAGCAAAAACCAGAGCTGTAGAATCTCATTACTTTCAGTAAGTCAGAACGGCTCGGCTCTTCCGATGCTTTCTATCGGTTACTGTGAATCATGAGAATGATTGTTCGCAGATTTAGCCATCATCGTGGAAGGCAATCTTACATCTTGACAAGTGTCGCTCGGACTCATCATTACCTTTCCAATCGCACTCTTGCTGAGTAATTACGAGCAGCGTACTTGGCCAAAGAAGGTCTAAATCACTTTCTGAATCCTTCAGCATGAAGTACCATATGTACCTGCCAGCGCAAGTATGAAGCTCTACTAGTCCGACTTTTCCTTTTGATAAGTGCTGCATTGGCAACAAATCCCTCCGTTTTTTCGTTATGAGTTTCAAAGTCAAATGATGGATCAATGAAATTCACAAACTCCTTTCATTGGTCGGCACGGAATCGGGATTATACACTTATACTCACAGATTCAGATAAGAGATAATAAGGATCCGAGAGAAGTGGGCATTAGGAAACGCTGGCCTCAGTACCAGTACCTGAAAGTGCTATGCACGAGAGGCACCTCGGCGCATTGCGCTCCTGCCAGGACGGCGTAAGTCGTCTTTCGGACCCGTGTGCTATTATGGGCTAACGCTCAATAAAATGATACACTTTGACGCAAGGTGGCGCACAGATAAGCTGAGCAACGCGGCGGTGCTGTTGCATTATATTCATATCAACACATATATATGAGTGTGGCTGAGAGTGATCCAGATATGGCTTCAAACCATCAGTCGGCATGGAAAACGCGGGTGCAGGGCGGAACAACTGATTATTCATTCTATGTATATCATTCCCGAAATCCTTACCGTCAGGTACATCTTCCTGACAATGTGAAATCTATAGAGATTTACCTCTGTAGTTCGGCAGAGGTTGATAATCATTTTGCCTCTCGAATTCGAGATCGCATTTCGGTAAACCCATACTGTTACAGCTCGGTGACTTGCTTCAAGGACTTCTAGGCGCTATAAGCTGTGGTTGTACGCCCAGGAACAACTAGGAACAAAGTTGTGTCAATTCGAATTCGTTGAATTGGGCGAGACCTGAAGCTTTGAAGACTTCCGATACACCCGCCCGGCCTTGATGACATTTTGACCCGCTCCTCAGAGCTGAGAACAAATTTTTTTTTGGCGAGGACAGTCCGTATAAGGGAGGGGACAAAGGCTGACTAGGAAGCAAAAGGGACCACGTTGGGTGATTAAATTTCGCAAGATACTTGTAGAAAAACAGATGATTCGAATAGTGTCTTCTGGAGGATGTTGATGAGGCAATCGCTATTGTTCCGCTTTCCTATCATCACGATATAGCAGGATACCGATATTGATCATAGTATCAATTCAACCTTGTCCCGCAGTGAATCTGCCATGTATGTTGTAAACCAGTGCAAAATGTCGCAACCGAGTGGACCTGTTTTGAATCGGTTTTAATTTATTGCAGTACACTCACTGGTGCATTTGCAGTCGTTTAATTGCTGTGATCTCAGTAGATAGGTGTTTGGAGAGTTAGGATAAAAGGCAGGGTGATTTTTCTATGGCCCCCATTTACATTCCTCATTCCTATCCTTTTTTAAACTTATTTCTACATTCCTCTTCTTTCTAGATGCAATATTTACTTGGTCTCTCTCTCCTTACACCTTTTGCTTTGGGGGCAGCTATCGTTAATCCTCGAGACACTCGAATCAATGGTAAGCAGAAGCAATAGGCTCGATCGACGCGATCAAAATTTAACTTATTTTTTTTCCCAGGGCTAACCACCGACGCGGCTGGCTTTGCTGAGCAGTCGTACAACTATGTCATTGTCGGTACGTAATCAGTTAACCCTTGACCCCTTCGCTCGTTGACTGACAATATGGCTTTCACTAGGCGGAGGAACTGCAGGACTTGCGTTGGCTGCAAGGTAGAATTACTCAACATTATCAGCATAAAACAACACTGACCATTCATTCTTAGGCTGACCGAAATGACCAACGTCACTGTTGGCGTTATTGAAGCTGGTGTTTTAAGAGTTGGTGACCCGAAGGTCGATACTCCAGGTCAGTGATCACTACAATCTACTTTTGACGCTGTTTCCAACACCATACATACGCAGCGTTTATTGGTGAAGCTCTTTTCGACACCGACTATGACTGGAATTTCCAGACAGTCCCTCAAACTTATGTTTCTCAAAGAAACATAGCCATCAACCGGTGAGTAAATAGATCATCATTGGAACGACTGAGATTAATTGGTAACAGTGGAAAGATGCTTGGTGGCTCCGCCGGACTTAACTTCATGATTTGGCAACATGGTTCCCAACGGGACTACGACTCTTGGTCTGAGCTCGGTATTAGTAACGGATGGGACTGGGACGGTCTCTTACCTTACCTCCTTAAAACCGAAACCGTCACCCCAAGCCCTGTTGGGGAACTTGGCTTCTCAGGACGAGTCGGGACAGACAATGATTTCGAAGGTCGCTCTGGTCCTTTGCCTATCCAATACAACAACTTCTACAGTCCCCTCGAGACGCCATACTCACAAGCACTACAAGCCCTCGGTGTTCCTTTCAACTCCAATCCCGATGGTGGAAACTCCACTGGTTTGTTCAACTCTGCAGCCTGCGTCGACGTGAACACTGGAAATCGGTCATACTCTGCGGTCAACTACTTCCTTGCCAACCAGGCTCGTACCAATTTGGTCGTCCTCCAAGGCGCTCAGGTATGCGTTCCTATCTTGAGATGAAGACGAATCGATGTTGACCAAAGCTCATAAAGGTCACCAAGATTAACCTAACCCCTGGTAGCCCTGTTGTCGCAACTGGTGTAGAGTTCGTCGTCGATGGCACTACATACAACGTTTCTGCGACCACCGAAGTTGTACTCAGTGCTGGAACCATCCAAACTCCTCAGCTCTTGGAGCTTTCCGGTATTGGCAACCCCACTATTCTTGAGCAATATGATATCCCAGTGGTTATTTCCAACTCTGACGTCGGCGAAAACTACCAGGTAAGCCGCGACGTTGTTTTCTACAAGATATTGGTCTCAATATCACTGTTCATAATCAGGACCACACACACGTTGTTTCACAATTCCAATTGAACGATCCTACAATCCCTACTACTAGTGCGTCCAACGATAATTTCATTTCTTACTATGACTGATGTACGGCGACCAACGCAGATCTGCTCAGTACCAATGCCACATTCCAAGCAGAACAAGATCTACTCTAGTAAGTCATACCAACGTTTGTGGACTGTTGACAAGGCTAATAATATTGGCAGTCTCAATGACCACACTGGTATTTACACCTACACAGCATCAGACATCTCTTTCCACCCGATGCAACAATTTTTCTCACCTGTTGAGCTCGCCTCGTCAATTACTCAACTTCAGAATGAGCTTGCAGCGGCCAATTTAAGCGAGTGGCAAAGCAAGCAGGCTCAGATCCAACTCTCAGACTTGCAAGCCGGTACTGTTGGACAAATGGAGCTTTTGTTCTTCGCTGGTGATATCGGTGTATCTGCACAAAGTGGTACAGAGTTTGTTGATATTCTCAACTTCGGTTCGGTTCGTATCAATCTCTGTCTTTCTAATAAAGTCGAAGACTTACTCTCTATGTAGAGACACTTCAGTCGTGGCTCAGTTCACATAGGATCATCAGATCCTCTTGCTGCTCCCCTCATTGACCCCAACTACTTCCAATTCACAATCGGTGAGATTACCTCGATCTATATTTTAAGTGTTACGGGGTCTTACTCTTTCCTCCATAGACAAAGAGGTCGTCGTCAAAGGTACCCAGATTGCCCGACAAGTAACTCAGACTGCACCTTTGGCAAGCTTCATCAAGGCACCTACCAACCCTTCCACGAACGTCTCTTCTGAAGCTGACTTCGAACAGTTCGTTCTCGAAAACGTTGGGGTATGTGCTCAATCACTCTTGTGTTGTCCTCAAAGTTGACCGCCCATTATCTAGACTGAATGGCATCCTGTTGGTACTGCATCCCTTGGGCCTCAAGGAGCTGGAGGTACGTAACTACTCAGGAAATAAGCCGCCCAACGACTCATCTTCTGGCGTGCTTGCTTTTTTTAGGCGTCGTTGACGATAATCTGATCGTTTACGGAACCTCCAACCTTCGCGTCGTCGATGCAAGTGTGATCCCTCTCCAAATTGCTTCGCATATTCAGTCAACAGTTTATGCTATTGCCGAAAAGGTGGGTGCTTCTTGATGAATCCAGGTACTGTGGTTCGGAAATACTGATTGTCGATGTTTCAAGGCTGCTGATATTATCAAATCCGGGAACTGAGACCAAACAGCTTTTACACAACCACTCATTATTTTCATCATATTTTTTTTTCCAGACTTTCTTCTACATTATTTGGTACATATGGATCGCTTTATTGAAATTTCTCTGTAATCGTAATCATAGTGCTTTTGGACAAACACCCTAAACTGTCACTCTTTTTATATGTATTTAAACCTCGCCACATTCCATAGAATGCGACGTGCTAGACTTATTGTACTAGTAGAAACATTCTTTCTGAATATTAACTTGCTTGAACTATTTAGTATTGATTATGAGCCGAGTGCGAAGAGAAGGAAACATTCAATTCGACAACGGAAAATCATGATGGGCGTACGCAAAAGCAACCGGAACGAGGAGGTTAGCATATTTAGCTGACAAAAAGGAACATGATGCTTTTATCAGCTTTCCAGAAGCGCAGAGCTGGTTGGAAATTCCTTATTGAAGCCGCTGAACTTTGACAACGTTCGTAATCTCAGGATCGAGGGGTGCTGAAGCCTCATATGTCTGTGAACAGAGAGACTGACGAAGACATCTCAAAGCGCACAAAAGGCCGCAAGTACATAAGAATATTGAACCTGTATGTTTGTGGAAGACTCCTACTGAAAGTCCGCGAGCCAATCGGGATGGTGATGGTGATGGATCTCGTTGTCTTTGCAAGGCAGCGATAGTTCCAAGTGTTAGCGAATGCCATTGTATCAGACCGCCACCTATCCCGTTTTCTTAAGCACCCAGGTTTGTTGAAGCAGATCCACGTGGATCCATGATGACCATACCGATTTCAAGGGGACTAGTCACTATTCGAGTTTGAAGGAACGGATTGTCATCGGTGCATGCAGTTGTCCTTGAAAAACGTAAGGGCTCCATGAGTACAATGATGGATCAACGTTAAACAGCGATGTTGCAGGGCAAAGATCCACTGCTGTGCGATTATTTGATTAGATTTCCTTGCTTGTAGGAGCCGAAAAAACTTGTGCTGATCTCTAGTGATGCTGTAACTGCTGTCATCAACGATAAAGAGAAGTGAGGCGTGAGAATATGTTTCCCGGTACTCGGGTTTGAGCAATGACCGTCCCTCCTTGATTAACTTCTAACACAAGTGAACTAGGTTTACAGCTTCTTTCGGGCATGTTGAAGCGTGAAAGCTATCCAATCTCACGAAATATATGGTAACGTCTGCTCAAAACGCTGGAATGTTCGGGTGCAAACTCTTCAAACTCACCGTTCAGCCCGAATCTTTAAAAAAAATGGGCGTTATAAATCTGTTCAAATAACAGCACATTAATTGGTTTCAACGTTGAACTGATGTCTTGATCTTCACGCCTATCGCGGGCGTATCGGTTCAATTGACTCTCCCGTGTCGTTTTCTTGTTGTCCTGGCATTCCCCGTATCTAACTACATCGGAGTTCCTCTGTATTCATTTGCGGGATCTTCCTGTGCCTTTCCAAGAAAGAGATATGTAAGCAAACAATTGCTGACTGACCGAAATGCTTACTCTGTAGTGTATAAGACCAGACAAATTTTTTGAGGTCCGAACAAAAGGCCATTGTCATCGCCTTCATCCTCCTCGCCTTCATCCTCCTTACGCCTCCTGAACCGAAAATGTCGCTCTCCAAGACCTTCAAAGCCAAAATAAAGAAAATTCTCAGCAACGATCGTCGTCTTTCATCGACTCCGCTTCCCAAGACTTTCAAAGCCGCAGTCATCAAATCTGCAGGCGGTGAGTTTGAAATTATCGAAAAGCCTCTCGAGGTGCGTGTCCCCTTTCTGTTGTTTTCACTTCCCGTTCGTTTAACTTTGGAATAGGCACCCAAAGCAGGTACTATCCTCGTCAAGGTCCTCGCATGTGGTGTGTGTGCTAGGCAAGGTCACTCTGCTCGTCATTAAAAGACATTTTACTGATATACAACTATCAGCGATGCCATGGTCAAATACGGAATGGCAGCTCTTCCACGAGTAGCCGGACATGAGATTGTCGGTGATGTTGTCTCAGTACCCGCCGGCGAAACTCGCTGGAAAGTCGGAGACCGTGTTGGCTCTGGATGGCATGGAGGACACTGTCATGAGTGCGGTTCCTGCAAAGAGGGCGATTTCATCACTTGTTCAAAAGAAGCCATCAACGGGTCTGTTTTGGTTTTTTTTCTATTCTGATGTTCGAATTTTAATTTGCTCATCTGGTTTTCAATAGTGTTTCCCAGGATGGTGGCTACGCCGAATACGTTACTCTTCGCACTGAAGCCGTTCTTCCTATCTCCAAAGATCTCGACCCTGCTGAAGCTTCCCCTCTTCTCTGTGCTGGTATCACCACCTTCAACGCCCTCCGCAATGTACCCGATTTGAAGAAGGGTGACGTTGTTGCTATTCTCGGTCTCGGTGGTAAGTCTATACAGCAGTACGGTATCATAACATCAGCTGATTCTATATCTTTGGTGTAGGTCTGGGCCATCTCGGTATTCAGTACGCTAAAGCCATGGGCTACAAGGTTGTCGCACTTTCTCAATCCGACGCCAAGAAGGACTTGGCTACCAAGCTTGGTGCCGATGTCTACCTCGACGGATCGAAGGTCAACCAAGTTGACGAGCTCATGAAGCTCGGTGGTGCAAAGGTTATCCTCGCCACCGCTCCTCAGGGTGCTGCTATCGCCACGCTCCTCGGGGGCCTTAAAGTTGGAGGCACCATGCTTACTGTTGCCAGTCAGTACAATTGTCATCTTGTTGAAGATACTATCTGACTGTTGCTCCTAGTTGCCGACCTCGAATTAAGCACCGTCGCTCTCATCGGTAAACGTGCAACCATCAAAGGCTGGCCCTCGGGTCATGCCAAAGACAGTGAAGAGGCAGTTGCATTCGCCAAGAAGCATAACATCAAGGCGTTGGTTGAGAAGTAAGTTTTGTGCCGCTCTCTGTGCCGCTGGTTTTTCTCATTCCAATCGTCAAGGTTCCCTCTGGCACAAGCCAATGAGGCTTTCAACAAAATGCAGAGCGGACAGGTCAAATTCCGTGCTGTTATAACTCCTTGAAGACTTGTCCTTGATCGCTAGCCTTCGCTATACCTATTAGACTTTTATGACTCATGTTAATACCCGGATGTGCTGCAATTGCATGTAATTAGATACGAGTTGTTGTTTTCAAATACGATCATTTTATGTTTTCGATGGGGGGTGCTTGTATCAACTTGACTCTTTTTTTCTCGTGTTTGGAACATGTAATTAGATCGGAATAATCGTCGCCTTTTTCAGCATGAAGGTGTTAGTGAGTATATCTCGGGGAACTTATTCTTTATTCTTCCTTCTTTCAGCATCGTGAACTTTTGTGCAATCATCACCCATCTTCGACCTTTCGAATGGAGACTCAGCATTTTCCATCTCTCAGAATCTTTGATAAGGTATACGGAAGTGCAATGCCATTGGAAAGTGTGTATTCTGAAGGAAATCTATTTTACAGCTTGAACTTCTAATGACCCACGACATTCAATGGGCGATATCTTTGAACGACGGGATCAGAGTCATGAAAAGATTGAGATGTGATTGCAGACTTACAGCTCCTCAAGGTAAGCGACTTCGTTAGGTGAGAGCCTCTTGTCCCCAATGATTGCTTCATCTACTCTTTCGGGCTACGAGAGAAACCACGGATAAGCATAACAAACGACAAAGGCTGTATGTGTTCTTACCTTGTTCATGCCAACAATGGGGCTAGAGACCTTGGTGAGGATCCAGGCGAGCGCAACCTGTGCCATGGACCACTTCTTGTGCTCTGCGACTTCGGCTACACGACCGACGATAGCCTTGTCAGTTGAAGTGAGGACTCGGTCGAAGCCGGTACCCTTGAGGGCTTCGTTTCGTGGTGTAGCTGTACCAAGAGGACGAGCAAGATATCCTGGGGTATCTCGTGTTAAGTATCTCGTGGTACACAGATGAAGATGACGAAACGTACCTGCGTGAAGTGGACCCCAAGGTATAACACCTATGCCGGCGAAGTTGCAATAGGCAAGCATCTCCCGTTCCTATGTAGCCACATCAGATTGTATTCATAATATACATATATCAAGCAAGTTAGCGTACTTCCTCGCGATACAGAAGACTGATAAACTTTTGGGTTAATCCTGAAACATGACAATGTGTCAATAGCTCACCTCATACGATTTTGCATGCTGATGAACTTGCTCCATCCGTTCTTCTCCGCCACGTTGTTCATCATCTGGAACTGCCATGTCCACATAGAACTAGCACCCAAATACCTCACTTTTCCCATTCTAACAAGATCGTGTAGAGCTTCCATGGTCTCTTCCACGGAGGTATTGGCATCGAATCGATGTATTTGGAGGAGGTCAATGTAATCAGTTCCAAGACGCTTCAACGACGCATCTACTTGATTGAATATAGCTTGACGGCTAAGTCCTGACTGGTTCACGTAGTCTCGAGTGTTTTTGAGGTAGCCCATGGCAAAAGTGTTGGCAGAGCTTTCTTCGTGGGTCAAAAAGTAGCATTTGGTGAGGATGATGAGACGCTCTCGCGGGATGTTATACTGCGCAGAGAAATTTCATCTTGAACATCCCATACTTGGCAAAAACACGGCGTAACGGTTACTTACTTGTTTGATAGCCTTGCCGATAATTCCTTTCAGGCGGGTTAGTGAATATAATCTGCTTCTCTGATCGAGTATCACCTACTTTCGGATTCGCCATCTGAAAAAAATCATCCTGATCAGATATACTGCCAAGGAAAATTAAGAGATACGCACTGGAGTAGACATTGGCGGTATCCCAAGTGTTGACTCCTCTGTCCCAAGCATGCTTTAAAAGCGGCAAAGCTTGCTCCTCGCCTAACGGCCAGCCCTACAGGTCGTGGTCAAGATTGGTTATGACAACCGGTGGAAGAGAACGAAACTTACATTCCAGTTAGGGTCCCCGATACTGCACACAACCCATTTATAATGAGTAGTGTTTCTGAACATTTTCAACCGCCAAACTCACCTCATAGCGCCAAGGATAGGCACACTGACTCTCAAGCCAGATCTACCGAGTTGCCTGTATTCGATTTTGAGGGCATTGGTGAGGGACATGTTGGTGGACAACGTAGAATTTGCTAGATTGCAGCCCCATACGCAAACACCGTATAAATACCACGGATGCATTATCGCAATGCCATCTCACGACCAGATGGGTTAAATTGGTTTGCTTACTACTCCACCGCCCAAAAAGGACGATAACAACGCGAATGTAATATTTCAGGAACTGTCCGGACTCCGCTTCACGTCCCGAGGAGGGACCGTTAGTCAGACCCATCAGATGGGTATCATGGGGTAAGTACATAGGCTGTTCACATCGGGAGCACATCACCCTATTGTTTGTCATCGATGAGGTTTGACCAGATTTGACTATCCCGGGCGGGAACCACGGGATATGAAGAGTTTTGACTTGAACTCCGAGGCTTGAATCCCATTAATCGGAAGCAGTTTACTTGCTCCAGAGGCGAATCAGACCTACGGAATTGTGTGTCTCAACAGCGATTACCACTCCGGCAAAGCGAGTGTAATAGGCGAAACTGCTGACTAACTGGGCGCCTATTCAATTGTGTTGTGACGAAAGTGTCTTTGCGTCGATTTATTATAACTCTTACCTAGTAAGTACCATTGTTAAACTTTGGTGAGAGGACGTGACATTTGACAGTTTGCATTTACCTGATTGCAGGACATCAAAGTTATTGTCGCACACGTTCCGATAGTGCAGAGTAATGACATCCAAATAGATGAGGATGTTGACATTGAGCTTATCTAAAAACTTCATTGACAAAACCTCCATGAGAAGCAGCGGGAGCGTTGGTGAAATTAAAAGGCATGGTCCTCCACTTGTACAGATAACGAATACACCAAGCATTCATGTCAAGGGGAATAAGGTTAGTTTGCTCCCAGTCCATAAGACCAACAATCTTGGCGACGTTATGTGCAAGTGCAATGATCTAGGTAAAAAGAGTAGGTGCAGTTCGGACAGTGCACGAACCATGGTACGAAGATGAAATCTCGGAAGGGAATTTTCCTTCTCCAGAGTTTGTGCAAACGATGAACGATGTTGTATTCGACTATACCGCTTGTGGTCTGGTTGAATCCGAATGAATATTTCGCAATCAAACGTCTGTGAAACAAAGTAGACTGCCTACTCTCCACTCACTGGTTGGCCAGAATCGTCTTTGGCTGCCCACATCTCTTCCTGGGAATGAGTGAGGGTATGATTCAAGGTAAAATATGCTCTTTCCGTCTTGGTTTCATGCATGGATGGAACGATGTTGCCCGGAAGAGCTCGAGTAAAAGCGACCTTGGTTAGGTGTATCTCGTTATGCTTGAGCTGAACGATGATAATACAAACATCTTCCAATAGCGCTATAAAAGTGAAAGCCAGGAGAAAGAGCCATCGAAATGCGCTCCCTGGTGAACGAAAGACTCCTCTGCTAGTCATAGACGCGATCCTTGAACGTGCAATGTCCTTCAATCGTGGCCTTGGCATCTGCAAGAGCTTGCGGTTAAGTGACTCTCTCAAGATTCACAGGCATTTCGGTTTTCAGACCGTGCACTAAAGGGTACTTGACGCGAAAGTACTCCGCTGACCACGACGTTAACCATGTTGGGATGGGATTTGATTGTACGCCTGTCATAGTAGCACACATAGTATGTACTCACCTTACTTCGCACAAGATGACTCCAAGAGATATAATTATGCCAATATTACTCTAAACAATCAACTCTCCCTCCACACTCTCCCGTTCTAGACCGAGCTGTTCTAACAAGGTTTCGTAGCGCTCGTTACTCTTGCGCCTTAAGTATCTCAATATCTTTGCCCGATGGTGAACAAGTTTTCTTAATCCGAGACGGTTGCCTAGATCTCTAGGAAATTTCGCCAAGTGACTTCCGAGATTTCGTATTCGGTATGTGAGGATGGCAGCTACGATTCTGCATCAGGACCGTGCGGACTTTGTGATAATGGGTACCGCACCTTGAACCTCTGTACGACCAGGGTCAAACTGATTCTCCGGAGTAGAAAAAGCCAGTATGATCCTCCGCTTGTTTTCATACGCAATTCCATCTGAATCCGCATTCCTCAAATCAAGAACCTTTGCAAATGTATTTGCTTTTCTATTCTCCCTTTCTGCTACCCTTTCTGCCCAGACTGCGAAAGGTTCATTCTCAGAACCTTTGTCCGACCCTCTTGTACGCATAGAGAGCTCAGGCAACTGGCGAAAGAGCTTTTCTGCGTCTGTATCCGTCACACCAAAGCCCATTTGCGAAGGCAGCTGGACGGTGCCAACAGGGAGTTCTACGGCAGTCATTTGTGGAGGACCAGACAATTCAGCCTCATTAACGAGTATTTGGGCCAAGTAACATTTGTCCCATTTATATTCCTCGCCCTTTCGCGTGCCAAAGACAGGACTGGGTAGGTTGGCATTGATACGTCGCCACTTTTCGGCTTTGATTTCAGCTTTGGCTTTGCTTGTGAGCTTTTGTGTTTTTTGGGCGTTCAGGACGGCGGATGTATGAAGGAGAGAAGATGTGCTCGGGGACGCGAACCTTGAAGAATCTAGGAATCGAGGCATGTCAACCGATGGTAGCGAAAGATATAGTGAAAAAGATACAGACTTTGCGCTAGACACGCTTTGAACATCTTGGACGTGAAGAAGAATTCGACAGGCGCTTAGATTTGAAAAGGGAGAAGACAAAAATAAAACTAAAATTATAAAGGTCTAACCAGGACTCGAACCTGGGTTATGGGAAATACCCAAGTCAAAATCCCATGTGCTAACCTCTACACTATTAGACCCCGAGCTGAGTCTATAACAGTGACCTATCATATTTTACGTTAACCTTAATGACAAGTTGTCATTGACCTTAACTAACAACTACGATATGGCCAACAGGGATCCGGAACCAAGTTCCCGCAAAGCAATTGCAAAACGTGCTTTGGAAGATGCAGATCACATTAAAAACAAGAAATCCAGGACCATGAAAGCAAAAAGAAAAGAGACAGACCAGAATTTTGATCATTGGCCTCAATATTTCCATTCGGTAAGCCTCCTTGGAACTTCTCGCGTCAAGCCCTGTGCTGAGGGCATGGATCGATAAAGCTCTTCAAGGTAATTCCTATCTCACCTCGCTTCGTAAAAGCTAAAGACATGTGAGATCAGGTGTACAAGGTATGCTCACGTTGGAATCGTATCTTGCACAGTGCCGACGCGTTTTAGGCTTTGAATACCGTGTTGGCATTTGTCACGTCGAGGAAACAGCTAGCCACCACTTTCCCTTCCATTCGATCCTCAGTTGAGAACATCACCAAACAGTAAGTCTCGGACAGTACGCGTTCACCCTCAAGCTGACTTGGTAGAAAGACCCTTGGACATGTCTCAAGTAGCTGAACTGAAGTACATCCATGTCCTTCATTGTTCGAATGGATTACTGCTGACACTCGTGAAATAGAGCCTTCCTACCTGAGATCATCACATTCGCCTATGTTCCTCGCAATCAGATTCAAGTCAACGTTTCCGCCAAGTTCAGTAAGGATGAACCCGATTTCTCTGCATTCGCGAAACATTCGAGCAAGGAGCCAGAACATGTTTTGCTTCTCGAGTTTGCTGAAAGCTGGAAAGGGGCTTCAGGAGGGACAAAGTAAATTCCATTCAAAGAGGTATTAGTTGTTGAATTTTGACAATGTATCTTGTGAACTGGCAGGGCGAGTCATAACGAATATCTAGTACCCGCAACACGAACACCGGCTGCCACGAAGAAACTTGTAGAAAAGAGGAACGACAGATTCATCAAAGCCGTAGATGAGTATGTGGACAGTCTTATATGAAGGCAAGAAAACACCACTGAGGCTAGTTTCACACAACAGATTGCTAGCAGCAACATCTTCCTGCGACGACCCAGTCTCCCTCCTGAAAGCCGCAGCTCGCGACTATATACCCGTCGATCCGGAACACATCAGTAACAATCCTTCCGTCGACGAGACTGCGCATATGCCTGTTCCAAGCTCAGAAGATCGTGTACCAGTACATGACATACTCGCCGAGCTTCAAGAGCAGCACTGGTATAAAGATCAGATCGTCGAGCGTAGGACGGTAGAACCTCGAGAAGGCCAAACAGGTCAGCTCGATAACGCGTCAATTGCTCGACGACGCAAATAACACAAATGATGCTCTTTATCCAGGTAGTTTGGACCCACTGCTATCCTCCTCCATTCAGCAAGCTTTGCAAAGCTCCAGAAACATCGAAACTTTATACTCACACCAAGCAACGGCAATAAATGCCCTGAATTCTGGCAAGGATGTGATTGTCTCCACTAGCACGGCATCTGGAAAGAGCGTAATCTACCAAGTGAGTACAAATTGGCTGTTTAATGAACTTGATTGGTTCCTGTATGTGCAGTACATCAATACTGACAATTTAATAATCTGAAGGTTCCTCTGCTTCGGCTGTTGGAAAACGATCCTCATGCAACTGCCATCTTCGTTTATCCGACAAAAGTACGCAGGATGAGATACAGGTAGCCTAAATTGTCATTCGAACTGACTTACTTATTTTAGGCTCTGGCTCAAGATCAGAAAAGCGCATTGGACAATCTTTTGAGGGCTTGTCCCGATTTAGAACATATACAGGTCTCATTACAACATAATTTGAAACTTCATTTTCCTGACCTTTATCAGGTATCTACTTACGATGGAGACACTCCTGTTGAACAAAGAGCAGGTTGTAGTTTTTGATACTCTTAGCGGTTACTCGGTTGACTTGATATCTGTGATTCTCAGGAATACGCGCATCTGCTTCAGTCATATTCACGAACTTTGTGTGTCAAGTGTTTCTCGGGTCGTCAATCAACGCTCATTTCGTGAAAGGATATGATCCATGCCGCCATTCTTCCACACGAAGAACTTTGGAGAAGGCAAGCGTCAATATACAATTCGAATCCCTTGCAATTTATTGACACAAGATTCTTCGATCCAGTTTCTTGAAAAATCTCAGAGTGTGTTGTGTGACCCTGCATATCAAGATGTCTCTTTAACGCTTGTCTCAGCTGTTTGTCGCCGATGAACTACACTACTATTCAGGGACTTTTGGAAGGTAGGGAATACCTTGTTTTCTCCTTCGCTGATTGTTTGCTGTGACCAGTCCTGATTATCACATTCTCTAGCCACGTTGCTCAAATTATGCGCCGTTTACGTCGAGTCTGTGTCGCAGTCGGAAGTACGTATGTCTCGCAGGTTCAACAGTCGTACACCTCAGTTATTTTCTCCACCCATTTACCGCAGATCATCAGGCACGGTTTGTCTCATGCAGCGCAACCATCGCCAACCCCCTCGCACACATGGTCAACATCTTTGGTCTCGACTCTTCTCAGATTCAAGTCGTTACAGAAGACGGTGCGCCTACCGGCATGAAGGAATATCTGATATGGCGTAGTCCGTATGTGGATGAACATGAACCGGCACTTGGAAGACAGAGTAGTATAGCGGAAGCTACTGCTTTGATGAGGTTCTTGATGAAGCGGGGAATTCGGGTAATACTATTTTGCAAGGTTTGACGTTTTCTGTTGGCAATTGGTAGAGTAGTTCAGTGCTAACAACCGTGACAACTGTTCGCTGAACCAGATCCGGAAAGTTTGCGAACTGGTAATTTGAGGGTTTCTCAGATATAGACCCAGCTCATAATGTTGCATAGGCCATGAAAACGCTCCGGAATGAACTCAGTAGTGAAGGACGTTATGATATCTTGGAAAGGGTGCAAGCATATAGAGGAGGTCAGTCTTTTTTGGTACCGTATTGCACATCTTGTGGTGCTTATTAGAAGGTCCGGCCTAGGATATTCCGCTGAGGTGAGTACATTGTTATGTTGCTTGGTGAAGGTGTCTCCGAATCTACTTGCAGGAACGTAGACGAATAGAGCACGACGCGTTCACCGGTCATCTCCTCGGAATCATCGCCACCAATGCCCTCGAATTGGGTGTGGACATTGGTACATTAGATGCTGTACTTATGCTGGGCTTTCCAGTCACCCTTTCGAGCTTCGTGAGCTATTGGTTATCTACGCAATGCCAATCCTAAAGATATATCACGTTCCTATAGCGCCAACAAGCAGGTAGAGCAGGTCGACGCAAACGTGATTCCCTTGCTATTTTCATTGCCGAGGGGCTTCCGATAGATCAATACTACCTGAACAATTCACATGAACTTTTCGACAAGGATACGGATGACCTACTTATCGACTTGGACAACGAAATAATTTTGGAAGGTTTGTGTCCTTGCTGGGGTGGCGAAAATTATCCTTCGTGTGACTTTACCCACTCGATATAGCTCACATCCAATGCGCTGCTCATGAAATGCCCATATGTTTTGAGGACGAAAAATACTTTGGGCCTCTGCTGAAGGAGATTTGCAAATTCAAACTGCACAGAGACGAAGATGGGTGGTAAATTTTCCCTCAATGAAATGTCTATCGAAATATTTTGATTCAAAGATTTCAGGTATCACCCTGACGGCAAATGCCTCCCATCCCCTTCGAAGCTCATATCCATCCGTATGTCTGAACGTTGTGACCATGACAACATTTTTTAGAGATTTTTCTAGGTGGCATCCAAGAGGATAAATACGTGCTTGTGGACGTAACCAAGTCTGACACATCGGCAAAGATTCTGGAAGAAATCGAAATATCTCGAGCCGTTTTCGAGGTGTACGAAGGAGGCATTGTGCGCCTTTGTTCCTAGTCCATGTTTTTCACTATAACTGAATGATTAATTTGCAGTTCATACACCAAGGTCGACCTTTCATCGTGAGTGTTACTGTCTTCTGAGACACCGAAGATGTTCATTCAAAGCAATCGGGGCGAAGGTCCAGGAAATCCATCATGATACTATGCTGGTGAAGTTGGTTCAAGCCGATGTAAATTGGATCACGAAGCAAAGGTCAGTTCTGCGTTCAGTTAGCTGTATCTACAAAACTCAAACATTTATGCAGGGATTTCACGTAAGATTTCCGTCTGGTAGCAGGGCGTGTCTGATGCTGGTTCAGAGACGTGAACGCTCTACAAACGTATCGCATTCGAGCAATCAAAGCAACACCGCACCGTGCTTACTACGGACGTTAGCATATACTAAATTTTTGAACCGGACTTCGCTAAACTTTATGATACAGGCGTAGAAATATTTTGTCAAGTATTTGGTAGGCATAAACATTTTTGTGTCGACTGGGTTTTTGCTGATCAAGTTCTTTCAGGCTTCTACAAAATGCGGTTAGTTGAATCGTATTACTTGACTTTCAAAATTTGATTAAGCACACTCATAGACATAATGTCATACTAGACGTAGTCGACGTCGAGTCGAGTCCTTGGATACATGAAACAGTAGGAATGTGGATAGACGTTCCCGATCTTGTGCTGCGACTGTTGCGCGACAAATTCATCAAACCAGCGGCTGCCATACATTCTGCGGAACATGCATTCCTAAATCAGTTCCCTCTGGCGTCAGATATTCGAACGGAATGCAAAGCCGAAGAAAAGGAATATTTAAAGAAGGAATCTCGCCGAAAACGGCCAGCGAGGTTGATTATGTATGATCCAGTAGGGCACGGAAGTGGTGTTGCAGCGAAAGCCTTTGAGCACGGTACGCAGATGCTAGTGGATAAAATGCAATCACTGAAAATACTGGCAGCGTTTGATACATTGAACAAGGCCCTGGTTGCTGTCGAAAGCTGTACATGCGAACGCGGGTGTGTTAAGTGTAAGTTCACCCAGCTGTTGTCATTCATGCTAAGTTGACTTTCTTTTAAAAGGCATCCTTAGCCCTTCGTGTAAAGAAGGAAATATCGTTTCCTCTAAACCAGGAGCGCTGGCCATCTTGAAAGCAATTCTCAACATTGAAATTAATCCTGATAGCATACCATTTGAGACCGACGAGAGGGCATTGCACGGTCATTCATCAGTGTATCACCTGTTCACACTAGAACACCTCAGAGTGTACCTATTGGAAATGATAGCAGTACATGATTATATATCCATCCGCAATAAAAATAGTATCATAATCATGCAAGAGGGTCAAAGTCACCCCAATCGTCTTTAGTTGACTTGTTCGATGTATTCCACGAAGGCTGAGGAGGTTTGGACGGAGTGAGCAAAGTACTCATCATTGCAGAGTGATTCGTCACGTTCGGAGTTATCGCAGGCATCGCTGCAGTCGATGTGATGATGCCTGGATTAAGCACAGGCGGGACACTTGGAAGGGTGATGTTATAATTGGGTTTTTGAGGTTGCGGCCCACCAGAGAGAGGCGGGACCGGCTTATGAGGTGAAGAAAATGTGTTGAAAGGTTGGAGCGGCGTCATTATTGGACTCACAGTATTGGAGGTCAATGAAGGCATTGAAGCTAGATGCTGATTTGAGGGACTAAATGAGTTGCCAGAGGGAATGGAAGGTCGAGATCCTCCAAGCCTCAATGCTTGTACAGGTGCGTGTTGTTTCGGAGAAGAAGGAAGGGATTGTACAATTGACGTTGTGGTAGACAGTGGTGGAGCAAGTCCTGGAGTACTGTTGATTGAAGACTGCAGATTGGTAGGTAAGTACATCGAGTGTATCCTATAAAGTAAGAATGCTGAACCGACATTGTCATTAAAAATGCTTCCCCATACGTCATCATCCCATGAAGTTTTCTCAGCAGTAGAACCGAGAGATCCACCAGTAGCATTGGTTTGAACTGCACCGTTTTTGCCCCCAACGAGGCTTTCAAAGTCCATCGAACCAGCAAATGACTGCGTTACAGTCGCGCCGTCCACAGCTATTGCCGACCTATCTTCGAGTCTTTGGGAATCGCGCAAGAATTGATGATGTTCTTTCTCCACCCGGTCAGCCAGTTTACGGATGACTTCCATGAAGCGTTGAAATTGCCCGACATTGAGTACTGTAAGACTCTTGAGATCAAATTTCAGGAAGGCATAATTATGGTCTAACTCACAAGGGCCCATTGACATACTCCATAATTGAGGCAATACGAGTGTGGCAACGGCTTCTCGATCCACTTTGGAGCCCATGGCCTCTTGGACAGACAATGTTGCCATCTAGGAGAGTTATATCAGTAAGTGAGTGAAGGTCACGACGGGGTGGACTTGCCATGACGGCTGGTTCCTTTGTCCTTATCTTTGACAGGAGCGGTACCATTTTCTGCGTAAGGCTTGACTGTATAGTAAGGATGTGAGTTCTCAGATTGATAATCATGCAAGAGAGACTGACTTGGTCAAGGGTCTTCACCATAGCTAGAAATGTGACCAGTGTTGCGACTTTGACAGTCAGGATGCGCGTTTTTGTGAACACAAGCTGTCGGGTGGATCAGTGACATATTCCACTTCAAAAATGTGAAAGAACCGTACAGCTACCCGAGGAAATAGAACTCCCTGCAGCTCTGCGTAGTCGATGGTATCGCATAAATCGGGAATCATCTTCAATGCCCTTTCTTGAACCTCCTCCTTGTTCAGCCGACTGAAGGAAATTAAAGAAAAGAGATTACTTACCACCGCATGCTCTGAATCAAGAGCATTGTATACCAGAGGTAAAACCTCTAAAAGATTAAGGACGTATTAGATCGTGCTGATACGCACCCACGATGATAGTACGAGACTGGCCTTTTCGGAACACAACTTTCTCAGTTTTATTTTGCAACATGGGAAGGTTGTCTAGAAGTGTCAACATGTTCGCCGGAGGCTCCTTGACAGCAAACAGCGGGGTCAAGCTAGGAAGTACCATAGATGCGAACTGAGAAGACGAAAGACTATTGGCGATGGCGAACACGTTGGGCAAAATATAGGGCAAGAGATGCGAATCTTTCATCTACCAGTACAATTAATAGCATAAACAGTGGTGAATTATCGCACGTACTTCCTCTAACAACGTAGGCAAGATTTTCCTGCTCTTAAGCCCTTCCGAAAATCTGCTGAGAACGCTTGTGAGACCCTTCATGAATGAAATCTTCTCCTCGCGTGTTTTAGCTGTGAAATTCGAACGGTCCAGAAAGTTCAATGTTGATATAGGAAGTGATGAAAAGAATGGATCGGAGGGTAAAGTTGTTGGCGACGGCCTTCCATGATGATTTCGGGTGATGAGAGACCGCAGAAGAGCTGTTGCAAGTTGATCAACATATGAGAAGCATCGTGCATTATTCTGCTGAGCCCACCTTGAAGATCCGGTTCCAATCTTTCCATTCCAGAAATTGGATGGCCTGTGTTTTCTCTAATAGTAGAAAGACTACCATGTGTCTTGTAGGGAGGATTACCCTTGCAGTGCACGGCGTAGATTACGCATCCAAGAGAATACATATCCGAAGCCGTGACTAACATTTCGTCGAGCGCATATTCAGGCGCTGCTCAATCTTATACATCAAAGTGTTTATTAACGCTTAAAGAAGGGAAAAGCTTACCAATATAGTCAAACGAACGCTGTATGTAAGTAGGTACTCGCCCGTCAAAAAGCGGAAACTCCCAACGTGTAGCAGAGCCATCCGGCTGCAAAAGAGGAATCGTGAGTCCTAAGCCAGATATTTTCCAATCACCCTGGAAAGATGAGATAAGATGTGAAGTTTACAAGCTAGAAGGTACACGAACAGCGCGGTTGATGATCACACTCTCTGGACAGAGGTGGGAGTGGATGAGTTGGGCAGATGAGTGGAGGAATGAGAGGCCTTTGCAGATTTGCAGTATGCCTTTTTGTATCTAATCAGGTATCTTCTTAGTGTGGAATAGAGGTAGAAGTGTTCAACTGACCTCTACTTCATCCAGTTCCACAAGCGACGCCAGTTTCCCTGAGCCTGGTATAGCGAGTTCCAAGGAGGATATGACAGGTTCAGTGGCAAAGATCAATTCCGTCCTGGTTTCTTCAAGAGGTTCAACCATTTCTGCACGGCTTTTCCATCAGCATGCGACTACCAGCAAGGATGCTACATTTCTCGACGTACCCAATATAGACGGATGTCGGAATCTGCTGAGCGCTGAAGCCTATGAGGAAAATCTTAGTGGACCCTTCAATATACAATATGTAAAAGGCATTCGTGTGGACGTACCTCGGCTTTCAATACTTCCAAAGTTCTGTCCCTTGCCAAAGGCCGCAGCCGCTCCAGCTCTGGTCCCCGCTTATCGAAGCTCCATACAGATACCTTCTTGTTCGTGACTTTGTGAGTGGCTCCTTGAACCTTCCACAGACCAATGAAGATAGTCGGTGTAAAAGATGCGGAGAAAGTAGAGGTGGAAGGACCAGGACTTTGAGGAGCAGGTGTTGACGATCGACTTCCAGCATTGGACAAAGAGCCAGGTGCAGTGCCAATCTGATATGACTGCGAAATGTTTGTTCGAGCAAAGAATGAGGTTGCCGCAGAAGTCGCCGCGGCGAACATGACGAATCGGGATCAAGTTGTAAATCGCTGTCTAAGCACGATGGCGCCTGTGCACATCCTCCCCTTATCATGCTTTTCTGCTACATGCAAATTGGAAAAAATTTATTTGTGGTAGCAATACAAAGGTTTATAATGCGGGATATCTATCATATACAGGTACTACTTTGCGAATAAAATGTTAACGGCGAAACATCGAAGAAGTTCAAACACCTGGCGCCAATGCATGTGAGCATAACCCAGGACGAAGAAGCAAAGGACTATGCAACGAAACGAAGAAGTAAGAAAATAATGTCGAGGGACATGGTGCTGTGGGAAGTCAGTTAATTTCGGAAGGTAAACATACAAACCAGAGTAGCTTTTGGGGTGAGCAATTGAAGAGAATAAGTAGCAACTCTTGACCTTTATGCTTGCGTTTGGGTAGGTAATGCGATTTTCCCCCAGTGAACCGAGTCTTTGATGCGAGGATTTCATTCTGTACGAACCCTTTTGGCGCCTAAAGATAGAAAGAATCAGAAGTCAGATATTTGACATACAAGTACCAGGTACAAAGAGAATTACCTGGCGAGCTTTGAACCGAAGCCAAACCTTCAGTATTGCCGTCCTCATCGTCGTCAACGTCGTGTATAGATCTTTTCGAATGCCGACTCGACAAAGTGATCGAGCTATGAGCAGAAACAGAGTCATGTTCTCCGTCAGCCTCTGTATCGATGGTAGTGTCGGCGACATTGTCACCGTCGATAGCATTGTCGTCATCGATAGCGTCCTCATACTCAGAACCGTCCCATTCGGCATCGGCAGTGTCGTCGTAATAGAGATCATCCCCTTGATAGAATTCTGTGTCCTTGGGTGTTTCACTTACTGCATATAATCGTTTGAGTGAGATGAGAAGCTTGAGCGTGAGGGAAACTTACGATGCGGTTCTGACAGAACTCCACTCGCTACAAAGGTCTCATTGTCGTTGTCACCAGCGATCTCGGATTCTGCAACGGAACAATATTAGACTACATGGCTAGGAGAAGACATGGCTAAGCTTACCACGGGAGCCCTCTGATATTGGAGGTGGGCCTTCTTGGATTTGGATAGCCTTATCCTCACCCAAAACTTGGGCAATTTGTTGATCTGAAAATGGCTCAGACTGGGTCAAATAACGAAGGTGTGTTAGCGGACCTTCCTCGTGACCTTCAGAAGTTTCTTCAGGCTCTTGGGCATTGTCTGTTACTTCGTATGATTCACTGCCATCTATGAACGTTGGCTCTGTGGACTCCTCCACATTTGATTCGCTAGGATCCTCTTGACCCTGTTCTTCAGGTGCATCATACAAGCTAGTCACTTCAACGCCTTCCTCGATTTCAGGATCTTCCGTTTCTTGAGTATATTGATCGTCCTCTGGTGCAGCAAGCTCATCATCATGATCAGCATCCGCCTCGTTGGTGAAATCAGTCTGAAGTTCGCCTGCGTCATATTCCGGTTGATCTTCATTTTGTAGATAATTTTCATTAATTCTTTCCTCAGCTTGATCTTGATAATCTTCTACGTTTTCTGGTCCGTGTTCTTGTTCTGACATCATACGTTAGCAAAGGAGTAATTCGATGGAAGATATTGACACAAACCACCTGTTGGTTCCTGTAACGAGTTTTCATTCAGTTCTTCGGCATTGTACTCTTCGTCAGCGTCGCCTGAGCTCAGACGCATCACTTGCTCTTGTAACGTACGATATCGGATAATAAAGCGTGAGTTCACCAACTGCAATCTTAGCCGCAATGGTCCTGTGAAACCTAAACCGTCATGCAAAACATTTAGGTCATGAAGACTAGTTTCGCGGGCGAAAATATTATCCTGTAGAGAGTGAACTCAGCAGTCGTGTCAACAAGGAACAATAAAAACACCTTACCTCTGAGATAGTGATTTCAAGATCGTAAGCATCAAGTATTAATTCTCCCTGTGATAGATCAGCAAGGCTAGAGGGTTCACTGTCATTGCGCAAAGCCTCGAAGAGAGCCGACAGAGGTTCATAATAAAGGGTAGGTTGATCTGAAAGAGATACAAACAATTCGGTCCTTGATGATGAAGATTCGGATGAAGATTCGGATGGAGAAGGCTGGTTGAAGAGGCAGACATCAAGACGGTCCGTAAATGCAAACGAGAGAAGGACCGCAGGAGGTGGATCGATGTAGACACCTTCGGATATCTCATGAGGATCATTTTCCGGGATTGGATTCTCCTCTTCATTTTCGGTGTGTTCTACAGGATGATCAACAGAGCGAGCTACATCAGGTATTTCAGACTGGTCAAGAGTGCCAGCATCAGCTTCAGTCGAAACGACAACCTCTTCGTCAGCGAGAGACGGATGACGAATGTCTTCTGCTTCCACTTGTACTGGCGCATTTTCCACTGTGAAAGAAACAGCGGCGTCTGTGTTCGAGGAATCATCATCGTCAGAAGCGACTGCGGGGTTTGTCACGGTATTCGAAACGTGCTCCTCTTCAGGTACAGATCCCCCAACATGCGCCAAAGGCTCCCCCTGTGGAATCTGAGCAGATAAGGGTTCCAAGAGGATGGCTTCTTCAGATACTATGGTGGAGCCAGATAACTCGGATTCCAAAGCGTCATTCACAGGGACTACGTCTTCCGAAACGGATTCAAGAGAATGTATGTGCGTTCCTATCGAAGACGCTTCTAGTTCAGTAGCGACGACATTTTGTGGATCAATGAAGCTTGTGGCAGTCTGTATTAGAGATGATGCTGAGAGCTGAGGCGGTAGCTCAGCCGATGCAAGAGATTCCAGTGCTGAGTCCTGCAGCGCTGAAGGCTGATGTGAAGCGTCCATAACAATGATATCCTCCGATTCTGTTTCAGCAGGATTATTGACAGCTTCGACTTCATCGACCATTTCGAACTCTGAGTTCCGTGATACTTCGTCAAGATAGCTCTCCATTTCGATTTCCACGTCGACTAAATCACCATCCGAGGAGGATCTTGTCAATGCAGGATACGTGTCTTCTGCTTCCATATTAGCCTCTTCGTGGAACCAAGGATCTGAGTTGGGATGCATCTGAACATCCACATCCGCATGATAGTCTAGCATCGGTGTGTCGTATGGTTCGAAAACAGTGGCCATGGTGTTAGGGAGAGAAAAAATCGAGCTTAGTGACCAGTATGTGACTGGCAGAGCATCACGCTTATGTAAACTTTCTCACGCACGGACTGCGAAGTCTCTACGCCGATTTTAATATCACTGATTAACCCTTACGCGCTCCTAGCCGTCACTTAAACATGGAAACACACAGCGCCGACACGGAATATCTTATTAGAAAGGGCTCAAATACAGGCTACAGAATCCTCTCACTCCTGACTCCTCCTGCGTACGCGGCCTATATCCTAGTTCGACATGGTCGCGGTTCGTTTTCTATCAATGGACTATTGCGGTCAACTTGGATCGGGGGTCTTGCAGGTAAGTATAGGTATACTTACTTGAATCATTTCTGAATATCTTCACCGATAATCTGCCTGTAGGTGCTGCCGGAGGAGCCGGAATTGCTTTTGCTCGCTATAATTTCACAAATGCAGAGCAAGTACGCGCAAAGAGAGTGGAAGTGGCCTACAATGTACCTATTTTATTCGTTCGGCTAACTTCGAAGCTTCTCATATGCCTCATCAAAGAATGACCGAATACGAGCGGAAGATCATGCTACAATTGGGGGTGTGTTATTTGCTGTTCTAACTCCTGCCGCTTTTTGGAATCGAGCCAGAGTCGCCAACTGTCCGTTTATTCCTAGATTTGATTTTATAGCTCGACTAATTGTAACAACTCTTAGTGATACTAGGTGGAGCCGGTATCGGAACTGGCGTTGGAATGATTGCTCATTGGACCCGTTCTGCTACTGGTGATACTCCGAATGTACTCGTTCCAAACTAAACGAGCCTTATGGGAGCGATGGTGTGCTTTGCATACTCATATTACTCGGCCACTGTGCAGTGTGCAACCTACTAAGATTACACCATTTTGTTCACAGTGCGACCAGTTCTGCTCTAGCTTAGGAGGTGTATAAATTCATGAATTTGAGTGAGGCGGGAAACCAGCTGCAACCACTAGAAAGCGCATGCATTCGATTGAGAAATACCATTCCGAGAATTCGACAAGAGGCAACTAAGATGAATCAGGTCCAGAACTATAAAATACCAGATACGATCAATGGCAGGCCATTCCCTTTCCGTCCGAAGCAAGGATACTCTCCGGGTTGATACTACCTCCAAAGATGAAATGCCCAATAGCAGCACCCAGCACGACTGAAAGAATGAGGTACGCCTTCGCAAAAGGAGAGCATGAGGAAACGCAGCGAGCTAGCTCAAACGACGTACATTATAAGTCATGAAAACCAGCATGAGGAAGAACGACAAGAAGACTGAGATTCCATATAACACGGAACGGATAATGCGTGAAGGTAATGGAACCGGGACGCTGACGAGGAATTTTGGTTAAGTAAGTATAGGAGGGCTAGCTGATACTCGCGAGACTAGACTGACCCTGTCACATTTGCTTTGAAAACTCTGCCGGACAAAAGACCCTCATCTTCCAGAGGAACTTCGGGGGTGCTTCTGCCGCTGGAACTCCTGCTGCGGTTTCTCCTCTGATCCTTGACCAGAGACAGAGCAATACGAGTGTCAATTGACTTCTGCAGGACTCTGAGATATTCATAGAGGACTCCTAGACCGATGATAGCTAGACAAGAGAACGAGAAAGCAGTGTTTGTACTGATATGCCAGGTGCGAAAGACAATGCAAGTGTCGATGATTTGGGTATTCCTATTATGTGGTTTAGCTACGATACTCTATTATGTGTGAGGCGGCAGAGCATTCACCACAGCATGTTCATCGAACACATTGGCATTGGCATATCATGGCCGCCGTGGTCACCGTGATCCATACTGAGTGATGAAGATGGGAGTAGAAAGAAAAGGAGGTTGCTCATTGGAATTTGATGGCTTCCAATGTCCAATGATAAACCACCACCATCACAACCAAACTCCACACCCCAGCCACTAGTCTCGGTTCCTCTCCAGCGAGCCGGGGCTTTACCTTCTTACTATCCCACCCACGCCTCAAGCAATGCTGTCGCAGGGCCCAGTACATTGCCTAGCCAGTATACTCCTAATCCCGCTTGGAAAAATGCCTGGACAGTGGCTGCCTATCCTTATACTTCTTCGCAAACCATAACTCCTTATCCACAGCAGCAATACTTGTATGCGCATCCAAAAGCGACACTGACTGCCGCTTCAGGAACAGGGAGCACCTCAGCCCTGAATTTTGCCTCCAGCACCGAGGCACCCAAACCCAAACCTCCAAGCCCAGCTCCTTCATCCTCAGAACCTCTTAAACATTGGGATTCTGCTCTCAAAGCATTTATGGAGAGTGTTGGACTGACTCAGGCACTTCGAGGTTTTGAACGTGACATGTTCGTAATGAATTTGGA
The DNA here is from genome assembly GCA_027921405.1 of Lentinula detonsa. NCBI lineage: Eukaryota > Fungi > Basidiomycota > Agaricomycetes > Agaricales > Omphalotaceae > Lentinula > Lentinula detonsa. The sequence continues at coordinate 836,495 of JANVFU010000011.1, forward strand.
TTGGGAAAAGCAAAAGGTACCCGGTGCATTGCAGGAACTTGCAAACAATATCCAGGTACGTCTATGGGACTTTGCTACTTTCTAAGATTATTCACATCTTCATCAGAAAATACAACAAGGACAATTTGAGGATCAGCCTTTTGAAGATCGTAAACTTGACCACGTCCATCTTTCAAGTGGCTGCGAACTCAAGACCCCGACTTCTGTATGTGATCCCTCGAAAATTTAAGCGTAATACACTGAAGCATGGTGACTCAGCTCACTAAATCTATTTCAACGTTTCTGGCCCAGAAACGCGCCAATAATGAAGCGTCAAACCGCGCTGAATTTTTACGCTCACTTGCAGATCAGCGCCCTCAAAATGACGCTTCTCCAGATGCCGAGAAAGCGGAACCACATTCGTCCTGCGCGCGCACCGATGCAAAGGCTGTAGACAGAAATGCACAGATCAAGTATGACATTGCCAAAAATGAAGATGGACCTCTTCGTCGCACGATGCGGAATCGTGATTCTTCCGGTTCTGCAAGTTCCGCTGCACTTCCCTTAACATCTACGTCCAAGGGTAAGGTCAAAGCGACAGCCCTCGAGAACGAAAAGGCAGAAATCACCCTTGTGACCGACCTTTCCTCGGATCGTCACCCAGGGCTTGATGAGCGTCTGACGAATATTGAAAACCATCTGTCCGTCAGATATGGTATATCTGAACTTCGCAGTCCCATCGATTGTCGCTTATGATCTTTTTGAAGTACCTCATGCGCCTCAGAGTCTGCTAGATCGACTACGCTTCCTTGAAGAACACATCATCAAGTTGGAAAAAGACTATCCTCCTTGGGCTGCTATACATTTTAATCAACCCAGTCGAAACGTTGGTCCCTAATATCTGTTTTTCCGTCAAATTTTGACTTTTCCTTCCAGTGGCCGCCTCCACCTAAACAAACACCAATCATAGTACCTCCCAGTATGAATCGTCAGCAACCAAAACTGGATTCTCCGTCGCAATCTGCACCCAACGCTACATATCTGACTGGTAACCTCACAAAATCCAAGAATTCGAGTCTTCACCGGGCTGTGATGGAAAGGCTCGAGGTACATAATGCCAAACTAGATTTACATGGAGGTCTTTGAGCGAAGTTGATTATCTACTTGTTGATACGGTTGTGAGTCTGTACCTTTACTTTCGAATACTGAGCAGAATATGTGTATACGGTTCGGACACGATAATAATGTCGAAAAACGCAATACTAAGAACACTTTCAGGAGCGAAGGCTCAGCGCAGTGGTGATTCTCTAGATTGTTGGACAGTCAAAACTAGTCAAAACTTCTACACGAGACTGACATCTCTTCAAAGTATATGAATTGTCGCCTCGTCGACGATAGCATTTTACCTGTCTCCGCAATGTGCAACTATAATGCCTTCGTCGGCCCAGCCGTCAATTGGCATACTTCTTGACTTTGACTCATGCCGTTGCAAACACTAACCATTATATTATACATCTTACTTCTAAGATTCCGACCAACGGTGATATAAAATACCAAAAAAACAAGTAAGTACGATGTATATTTATAATGTTGGGCGCCTTATGAGCGTTGGCGGACTCCTTCCGGATGCATTGTTCGAACCCCGTAGCGCCGAATATTCTTCGAAAAATACCTGAATGCTGGTGATTGAAATTCAACCATGTCAGTGACCTTGAGCATCCTTCATTTTAACGACGTATACCGCGTAGCACCTCAGAAGCTTTCCCCTCAATCACCAGATACCATTGATGTCACTCAGTTCGCTGCCGGGCTGAACGATATTCGAGATCGATGGCGCCTTCGAGGCGATGGCAAACGAGATGGACTAATACTTTTCTCTGGAGACGTATTCTCGCCTTCGGTCGAAAGTTCAGTAACTCGCGGGAGCCATATGGTGCGTGTATAGAAACTCTGTATCGTTCGGACGCGAATCTGACCTTTCATTGACGACAGGTACCCGTCATGAACTATTTAGCACCAGATGTATCGATGACGGGCAATCATGACTTTGATTTTGGTATCTGCCTTACTCGTAAATATTTCGGAATTAATATTGAATCCATCAACGACCGATAGGATATCCTCATCTCACGGACCTTATCAAGGACTGCAAGTTTGTCAGTCTGACCCGTTTGCAATCAATAGCCTTTAGAACTGACACTCACCAATCCTAGCCGTGGTTATTGAGCAACATCATCGACGCTGCTACTTCAAAGGTACCGATTGCTCTCAAGGAGTTTGAAATTCTTGAGCGGTCAGGCGTACGCGTCGGAATAATCGGGCTGGTAGAAAAGTACGTATTATTACTGTCTATTGTATGACATGCATCTCAGCTCACAAACTTAGAGAATGGATCACCACTGTTCCGACTTGGCCTCCAAATTTTGTCTACAAAGACATGAAGGAAGTCGGGATGGATCTTTCGACGCGTCTCCGCGACCCAGCATATAATTGTGATATCATCATTGCATTAACCCACTGCAGGTAACAGCTAATTCTTACTATGATACAAGAATTATACCACTCATATTCTTCTTAGGGTGCCAAATGTACGCATCTGATGATCTTTACATTCATATCGAGTTCACAGAGCGGGGTAGGACATAGAGCTCGCGAAGGACTTACTAGCTCTTTCACCTTCTGCCCAGCAAGAAACGCCAATTGTTGCCCTAGATGGTGTCGACCTCGTTCTCGGCGGGCATGATCATATGTACTATATCAGCAAGGGAATTTCTTCATGGGAAGGCTATGATATCAACAAGCCATCGTTGGGGGCAGAGCAAGACCACGGCGATATCCTCGTTATCAAAAGCGGTACTGATTTTCGCGATCTTAGCGACTTTACTTTGACGCTTGAATCCACTCCCGCGGGGAGCGTACGCAAAAAAATCATCAAATCAATCACAGGTAGACTTCAAATGCCGATCCATCTTGACCATTCACGCTCACAATTGTCTCAAGGGCGGCGCGTCACAACTCAACCTGGTTCGAAATCTTCGACAGAGCTTACAGAGATGCTGAAAACTTTACTTTCTTCGGTTTCGAAATCTCTCAAAGCACCTGTTTGCAAGTCAACCGTCACGCTCGATCTGAGGTCAAACATCATTCGAACGGAAGAGGTATGACACGCTTATCAAGGACATACTATTTGGTCCGCTCACATCACATTGATCAGTCTGCTGCAGGTAACTGGTTTGCGGACATTGTTCGTCATGCCTACGATGACTGCGAGACGCTGAAAGGGTGTGGTGGCTCTGACGCGGTTTTGATATGTGCAGGCACACTTCGTGGGGACTCTGAATATGGGCCAGGTGCGTGAAACAGTCGATGTCCTTGACAGAAGATTGACTTTCTGTAGGGAATATCAGCTTGGGAGACATAATGGAAATCCTTCCATTTGATGATCCTTTGATCGTATTAGAATTGGATGGAGACGCTATTTGGAGTGCCCTTGAATCTGGTCTGTCAACTTGGCCAGCCCAAGAAGGGTGAGTTCTTTTCTTAAGTCAGTATTTCTTTTGCGTCGACTCAAACCCTCATACGTAGTCGGTTTCCAGTGATATCCGGCATGCGTGTCACATGGGATTCCAGGAGAGGACCAGGTAATCGAATCACCGGTATATGGCTCACGAAAGAGATGGAGGACAGTATATACAATGGAAGCGGCGGGAGCGGATATTCCACTCCGCGCGTGGTTGATTCCGAACCAATTCTACGAGTCAAGGGAGGCAAGCAGTACAAGATCGTGAGTCGGGAATACATGGCACAAGGGCATGATGGCTTTGTTGCCTTGCAAGGGCGGAAATACCTCGTCGATGATGAAAGCGGACAACCAATGAGTTCCATTGTCAGGAAATATTTCTTGGGAAAGTTCTTGTCGTTTTTTTTTTGCCGCACTCATCGTTGACCTGGCTGTATATACAGGCTCACAATATGTGAATAGGCTCGCGCGCATGATCGAGCATCCTTCCACAGAGAATCTCTGTGAAAGCACTAAGAATGCTGTCTATCGCGAAAAGGCTCATCGGCAACATCAGCTTCGTCCACAATCCAAGGCTGTTATGCAATGGAAATATGCAGCTGATCTAGCAGTAAGATGGGTACGATCTAGAGCGCATTATCAGGACCACATCAACATCTCAACCACCGAACACATGAGTTCTGTGGACGCTCATGATGGGAGGCATATGCGCACTTTCTTTGAGCCAGTAGAACAACCACAAAAACCAAACATAGACAGGGATGTATTGGTGAATGAGGATCTATTGGTGATAAATCCGAAGGTTGATGGTAGATTTGAAAATGTTGGTCAGAGGTAGAAGCTAAATCTGACTAGCTGGAGAGAAAGTAAATGGTAGACAACTTATCAAAAACTTGCAAATTCTACTTTACGATTGCAACAGTCATAATTTATGAGATGAAAAGAGTAATGAGAGCCTCTAGGCTCAATATCAAAATTTACAATCATTTCCGAGGAGATACAACATTTGTCAAGTGTATGTGTTACATGGAGAGCTAATGTTTGAGCCATGTATTGAGAAGAAGCTGGCGCCACTCTGTCCTTTTCTGTTTTTTTTTTATCTTTTTGGAAATTACCTTCCCAAACTATTTCTGTCACGTCCACAGTTACAAACATCACTATATATTACTTGGCCCAAGTTTGTTGAACAGTTCTTCGTTCATCAACGTTAAACTCCGAAACGTTAATTTGGCGAGTTTATTCCAGGCCGAGGTCTCTCAAGCATGAGTTTCGCTCCAACGTTAGAACCAATTAAAATCAGGTTTCCGCGCACAGATGTCCTCAATCTAAATGCAGCAGCAGAAATGATCGAAGCTCGATCCATACAAGGAGCAAAAATCAGAATAGCAGATGATGGATATAGGAAAAGATGGCTTCGAGTCATATTGAAGGGCCTCTGTGAAGCCAGAATTTTTGCTCCAGAAACTAGTATGTACTTATCACTAAACTCTGAATTATGGGCTTAAGATTTCTCAAAATCAGCCGGTGAATTGGCTGACTTCCCGGAAGGTTATCAACTAGTTCAGACGGCGCGCCGGACTCTACTACAGACCAGCAAGTCAAGATGGGATACTTATCTCATTGGTGAGGATTGACAGTGTCATGTTTACTATAGTATTTCAGCTCAATTCTTTGTTGAACAGGCTCTCCTAATGTCAAGGGAAGAACAGGATTTCGTAGTGCGCGTGATTTCATACCGCATGCCATTTGGCTGTTCTGCAACCCAGGGCTGAATCATGCATTGTGCACACATCGCCGGGCTCGGCTGAATCCTGGAGATCATCAGCATTTGCAGAACATCACTAATCTTCAATCTCAAGGATTGCCATTCTCATCTTTGGATTCTCGATCGAGCTCAATCTCAATCGATGAAGCGGTTCACCAACTTCGTGAAACTCGCTCAGACTCGGAAATCAGGAAGGGTGAAGTGATATGGGCTGCCTTGAATCCTGCAATCACAGACTTTGATTCACGAGCGGCACCTAATGCGATCAGATTATGGCCAGCTCTTGTTCTTGAATTGACTACGTTTCGGTCAGAGAACACCACGATTTTCAAGGTACAACTCTTTGGACTTTTGCCGTCTCAAGCTTGTTCTGTTCAAAAAAGCCGTATCCTCCCATTCAATGCATACACGTTGCCTCTAGTTCTGACAAACCGCTTAAGATTCGTTTTGCAATCGCGCCAGGCTCAGGCTTACCCGGATTCACCTGAATTGCTCACACTCAATTTCGAGGAAAGTGATCGTGCTTTCCCTCATAACCCATCATTCGCAGCTGCAGCTCTCACGTATATTCAAGCGTTGTCTGAAGCATTCAGGCACATCCATGGTCGAAGCTGTTATAGAAATGTTGTGCTCCACTTGGAAATGGCCACTGCTACACCCAACATTTCCTTCATCCCATGCAATCAGTGTATGAGTGGATTTCAAGACAACGCTGAATCGTCGGCTTTTCAATGGGGAGCTGAGTATATTCAGGCTGGAGACCTTGTACGCCTCAAAACTTCCAGAAAGGATTTGGTCCCTTTTCAACAATTCCTTCATCCTCCTTCTGGACCTGTCCAATCTTATTCTCAAATATGGAGCCCTCCGAATGAAAATGGAGGTGCTTTTTCCAGAGGTCTTTTTTTGAAGATCATGACTGTCCAGCTTTTGACACCTGCCGAGCATCCTGAGAGCCCGAGCACTACAAGTGCTGTCGGTATCCTATATGAAGTTGCTGACGAAGATGCGTCTGTCTTGGGAAGACGACTTGCAGCAGACGAAGCACATCATGAGTTCAAGTTTTGTTCGATCATGAAGTCAGGCTATCTCGCTGTCGTCGCGTTGAATGACATCAGAGGAAGATATTATCCCGCTCCCCAAGTTATTTCAACTTTCTATAATCTCAAACTGGAGTCCAGAGAGTCACTTACTCCAAGTCCTAGCCAGCACCATCTACAGATGCTTGCAGGCTTATGGCCAGATGATAACTTTGATGCTCGGATCGAATTTGGAGATCAACAAATACTAGCAAGAGCTGGTAACAAAGAAGAATTTGCAGATATTCTCAACCACTGCGCCGCGATTGCACGACAAAAGCATCTGAGTTTTGAAAAGTGTATCCATCCCAAGACAGAAGAGTCCGATTGAGGATGTGAAGATTTTTTCGACATTTCTGTTGTATTCATTCAGAATTCAGGCATACATATGCATGCGGGTATGTGTATCTATAGCGTCTTGATATTATCACAAGGTGTACATACAGTGATAGAAAAATTATTCCGATTCCCTTGTCGAAGAACCGTTTTCTTGGTAAATTTTTCTGGAACGGGGTTTAGTTTCTTTCGAGGCGGAGCAGCACCGTTCTTCTTAATAAACAGAATATATATCATCTTGCCACCTTCTCGCCAGTGTCGCTGAAGCTCCGTAAAGCCGAGAAATCCCATAAGCTCAATGAAGAGATCGAAATTGAGATAGCGCGAATTGGAGAGACAAGGTAAAGGAAGCTGAAAATCGGAGCGTTGAGATGAATCAAGAAGGCGATGAGTTTATACATACCGCAACGAATAGATGTCCTCCTCCCACCAGAAAATCGTACGCAAGACAAAGCATGCGACCTAGATACCTTGTGTTACAGCCAGCAGGAATTTCTGCAAGTTACGAAAACACACCTCGATCCGGAGGTTCAGGAACAAAGTTCAGGACGAGACTAAGACTTATTATATCCCATTTTTCACGATTCTGCTCCTGGTCGAGCAAGAGAAAGTCTTGTTCGATGATAGATGGATGCCGAGAATTCAAGTCCATTGGCGTGCCTTCAATCCAGGACGAACAGCTCGCGTAGTTATCTGGCTTCAGAGCTCCTACCTCAAGTAGGCTTGACAAAATATGAGTGGATCATACTTTGACTTTGGACAAGTAAAAGACTCTGGATGCTCACCGGAGTTTCTTCTCAGTCTTATGCAACTCCTTGTCTTTTAACCAACGGATCAGCATCTTTTCGCTTCCACCTCCTCTATCAGTCCCTTGTCCAATCGCAGACATTCTCTGGTAGTTTTTGAGCCCACCAAGCTCTTCGAGTTCGTTTTCGACATTGACCAATTCAGCCTTTTTTGACGGATCATAGACAATTGCTTTCTGTAGCTGAGCTTGCAGTTTCAGCAGTACATGGAAGCGTCGGATAACAGTACGACCTGATTCAGGTTTGCTGCTCGCATCGTACGTAGAACCAGTGCTTGTTATGGGAACTTTGCGTTTGCGAGATTTGGGCATGGAAAAGCGGAAGCAACATTGATCTGGATAGTAATTCCTTTTCGAGTAACTATCATTAATGATTTGTAGTGATAATTTTGTTGCTTCGTTTGGGATACAATTTTCGAATCGTCCTTTGAACACTACCCTTCCTTTGAACAATCGCCCCGGAATGCATTTATCCCATAATTACCCTTAGACTTTGGACAAGTATCAGTAGATAGATTCTATCTACAATATCCGGATACTTTTTATTGCTACTTTTTCAAAATGTTGAGGTGTGTTCACTGTGCAAGGCATCTCGCATAAAGCACAAATGTTGAGAAAATTCCATGTACATCTGTATACATCTAATACTGATTTGAAAGCATCACCTGTAAGGATGGAGGCTGTCAATGGTTGCAGAAAAAATCTAATAAGAGATACCATGTTGATGGTTGTCACATCACAGTTTTTATGTAAATATGGTAACACAGATAAGCTCTCAGCAACGAAGTCCGGCGAGGCGGCGACGCAGGTCTACGCAGGTGTACAATGATTACGCGGCGAGCCGGACCACAATCTTTCGCTGTCAAAGACGTGTACCGAAAGCGGCTTGCAAGTTCGTTGGTTCAAACACTTTAGTGATGCAGCGGGAATGAAGAAAGTTTCTACTGACCATCAAAGAGATCGACGAAGGTACCAGTGAGTATAAATTTCTTCTCTCCGGGGGCAATAGCTTGCCTGACTAGGGTGACAAGTACCTGCGTAAACTCCGTATGATAAATTCGTTCAGTTTACCGATCGCGCTGATACAACGACCAGTGAGCGCACAGTGAACAGCTCTTGGCCAGTAACGCCGTTCATGAAAACTGGAGACGCGGGATGAATGAGAGCATCGATTCCCTTGACTCCGTTGAGCTGATCAGAAGTCAGCGAACGAATTTCCACCATCCATAACTTAACGGTGTTGCTTTCAGGATGAGGGACAAAGCTTTAATGTTGAACGAGCAGTCGCGGTGACAGTATATCCCTTTTCTGGTAGCTGACAGTCAGCAATCTATCTATGATTGAATACAATGTACTTACCAGAAATCGTTATGACCATCCGTACAGTCAGCTTGAACTTGCTCAACAAAACTTGACAAAAGAGTGAATGATCTTATCGTCCACGACCGTGCTTCTAAAATGTCGACTTGTGTTCACCAAACACTCTCGCAAACAGAACAGAACAATGGCTATAAGGGCTGGCCCAAAAACTCATTATTCACCCGGGTATGCAGTACAGAAAAGTGCAAAAACTAAGTAGACACTTTGTCGAAGATGCGAATGAAAAAAATGTACGCGGTGTCGAATAACAACGAGTGCCGATACAATACAGAGACTTTGAAACGCGGGAGGAAAAAGGAAATAATCTAACAAAAAGCAATGCATGGCGAGGAGACGTTAATGAGTGGACTCGTCTAGGACCAATGGTCGAGGGCGATAGAGGATATCAAGGTCTGGCGTACTTGATGTGTTTACCGTGTCAGAGATCGGATTCATTGAAGAAAGAGCAGGAAGCCCTTAGACAAAACCTCTGCCGCCGCGTTTTGCGTCGATCTTCTTGAATCGCTCGCCTTCTTTCCTCTGTATTGACCTATCAGAAACAGACCGATGCAGATCAAGGTGACAAGTATTACCTTGTTGATCACACATAGGGTGAACAGAAGCAGGCCGAGAATGACAGGCATGAACCCGTAAGTCTAGAATTCAGAGGGTGGGTAAATCACCTGTTCAAATCAGGAGACAGATAAATCGTACACTCCTGTAACGCAAGTTAGCCACTTGAGGCAGCATCTTAAGAAAACACATACGAGAACATCTGATTGAGGGTGTAGTCAGTGAAGGCAGTGACTTCTGTGACACAGAAACTGTCGGCATTGTTCACATCGGAGGGATCAAGCGCATTCGTGAATGCAATCTGGGATGGGGTGCAAAAGGTCGAAGGCTCTACTGCGTCGGAACCATTGAAATAACCGCAGCAGCTGAACTGTGCGGAAATGTGGGAGATTGTTCTTGTAGATTTCACATTGACGTACCTTATCCTGAATGAAAACACGACTCGATGCAGGAAGTTCAACGTATAGTTTGTGAAAATTGTTTCGCTGCTGGAGCGAAAAGAACCAGACGAATGATCCGATAACAAGCACGACGACTGCGTCCGCGACCAATAGATAGTTCAATATGACCAGACCCATCGTGACATGGTTCTTTTGGACGATAGCACCGATTGAGAAGACGAACGTTGCGACAAGCATGATACCCATGACCAAGGCAGCTAGTGATATGTATGGATATCAGACAAGTGAGCGCCCACACAGCGGAAAAGACACGCACCAGTCAAATCGGCCTTGGAGATGGTCAAGTTTAGCAGGATATCCTGTTTGCGGTAGACAACGGAGAAGACGATCGACACGACCCCGGCGGCAAGCAAGCAAACATCAAACAGGGCCCAGAATCCTATCAATTTCCTGGAAACCATTGCGTCTACTTTGAAGGATTAGATCTGTGAATGCTCGGAGTATTAACTAGGTTGTCCATTGCTCCTCAAAGGTGACCCACCGAAAGTGTATTGTTTGTTGTCAAAGGCGAAAGGTTGGTTGTAACGACGAAGAGGGCACTCCCAGAGATGCACTGAAGGTACAGATGTGGCTGAAGCACCGGGCGAACTTATACGAGAGTGTTGGAAAAGAAAGGGTAAAGACCGAAAGAATGACGCTCTGCGCCTTGCACAATTTGCTGCAAATGCAAAGTGGAGAAAAGAAGAGGAGGGTCAGCCCGAGAGCCTTAGAGCCAAGAAAGAAGTGAGAAGGAAAGAAAAGAGATGGAAACTTGCCAACGGGAGCCCAGCCTCAATTGAATGAATGAATGATGGTGGTGATCAAACAAGTTATATTGGCGTTGTTATCATTCCACGTGTGGTTCTTCAATCTCCCATCGTCTTGGTCTAGATTTGGCTTTCGAGCCTTTCAATGAACTTCAGGAGACATCATATCCTTGGAAACGAACAAAAAGAAATAATCTATTGACTGCGGTTGAACCATTCAACTTTTCGCAACCGCAGCTACTTCCCGGCGGCAAGTACTAATAATCTAGTGCACAAAAATAAAAGCTTCTGTGAAGCTTCGCAAAAATAGTCTGCAAAGCTCTAAAATTGAAGGCTTGCTCACAAATCTGATAATGGCCCACCTTGGCCTGCTTTTTCTATTCCTCGTTCCGCAAGTTTCTTCACTGCAATTAACATCCCCACGTAAATAATGGTTCATCAATTCGGTCAATATATCACCACGCGATGCTTCGTACACCTTCCTGCTATCGAGTGTCCTAATCCCTCCTACTATTTGCTTGTCAGTGCACTCGCATTGCTAATCTTTAGATATCATGCGAATATAAGGTAAAGACTGCTCATTCCGCTCATCATATCATGAAAGATAGTTCAAACAGAGAAAGAAAGCCACTTGTGCGCTTAGGGCTTGAACTTCTGCGAAGTTATTTGTTCTCAGTTTCTCAGTCCGCTTGTACAATAGTCCTCTATTCCGTTGGTTCGAGTCAAACGCTGTGAGATGTCAGATGAATGGCAATGTCACCGCTTCCGACATGAGTCAGCAGCACACTTATAAGCACTATTGATCCGTACACGTCTTACTTATCTACCACCACCTCTCGAAACTCACACCTTAGACTCTCTAGAAGACTTTTCTTGCTTTTATCATATATTCATCATGAGTGAATGGGACGCACAAGTTGTTATTGGTTCCAAGAGACAGACTCCAAAAGTTACTAAGAAGGATTCCGACCTTAATGGTACGTTAAATGCGAATCTTCATCGTTGGCAATTTCTAATATACGTCTTGTATAGCTGTATGTGTCTGTTCGTGCCAAAATGCAGCAAAACACCGCTCACACATTCTTTCTATTGCAGGCCCGAAGGTCAGGCGCTGTCGTAGCGACCGACAAGAAGACATCCAGCGGTGCGAACAAAGCTCGCCAGGGTACGTGGCTCCTCATACTCTCATACAAAGTAATCCTCATTTTCCTACAGGAACAGATCACCAAAAGATTGCAAAACTCGACCGAGAGAATGAAGTTGCCCCACCAACCAAAGTTGCGCCTTCTGTTGGTCGTGTGCGTTTTACCTCCCTTTCTTGTCTTCTCCAGTATATTGACGAAACTTTGATCTTATCAGGCAATGGCCGCTGCTCGTGGAGATCTCAAGCTCACTCAAAAAGAGCTGGCGCAGAAAGTCAACGAGAAGCCCTCTGTCATGCAGGAATACGAGTCAGGGAAGGCTATTCCCAGTCCTCAAATTCTCGGTAAACTCGAGCGTGCTCTTGGCGTTAAATTACGTGGTACGTGTTATTGACTATTGCTTTCGAATTGACTCTTAACCGATGTGCTCTGTTCAGGCTCCAACATTGGGGAAAAACTGGGAGGACCGAAGAAGTCATGAATGGCTCTTTCTTTCCTCCCATTCATGACTTCTGTTGATTCTCGTGATTGTTTCGCAATGCTGTTGTACTAGAATAATATATTTGCTGGATGCTATGGACCTGTTTTGTGCTCTGCTTGTTCATGGCTTGCCCTTTCGAGAAACTTCCATCCGCATCGGTGAATCTGTTCCGTCGATCTTTGTAAGGGTTATCCAAGATACAGATACATTTTGTCTTCGCAATTGAATGAGTGGTATCAGGTGGTAAGCAGTATGTAGTACATACATCAGTCATGAACAGAAACAATGTGTAACGAACGCTCGCAAAACCTTGAAAAACGAATTTCGCCCCTACTGTTCATGCTCCGGCGAACCCTGCAGCAAAAGATAATCAGAATGCAAATGCATCATCAAGCCAAAAACCTACAAATGATATGTAGTCAGGACTCTCGCAAGCCTTGTATTCATTTAATAGCTCTTCACAAGTAGCCCTTAGGACAGCACGTTAGGACTCGCGGTAGATTTATCGATTAGCTAAAATTTTCTTCACCTGGCATCATCAAACTCCTCCAACCCATTCTCAAACATTTTCTCCTTCTTGTACTGTTCCAAAAATGCGTTCCTTCTCTTCAATTTGTCGAATTGATCGAGCATGCGTTTAAAGAGCTGATGATATGTCAAGAGTCCGTTAGCATGCGGATGATACCTCACGGAACAAAGTTACGACGCACAGATGCAATGCTGGTATGGTTTGCAAGCATCAAGCCGCTAACACGATGATTGGTTGCGACATAAGGTGAACGTTTAGTGATCGCCACTTGCGGCGATGTCGGACCCCAAGGAATAAAGTTGGCTAATTGTCTTTCGCGGATTCGAAGGAGAGATTGGTGAACCTGTATAGTGTCCGAGATCAAAAAAAACGGTTAAACGGTTGGCAACAGTTGCGACTTGCATCTGTAGGATCGACGTCCCCTTGTATGATATTGAGAATAGATATGTAGCAAGCAGTTTTGCTTGGTGTTGTAGACACCATGCGGTTTTTGGGTTGCAACAGACGACGCATCACGTCGAGGACTGTCGTTCGCCTTATGGGTTTGGCCTGTCAAATATGGATCAGTATTGGCAGGAACTCGACTTGGAAGGACAATGCTTACTTTATCAATTTGATCACTGGTAAACGGTGTATAGGATGTCATAAGAAAATGACATCGAGGTGTTGGGATGAGTGAAGCAATGATACCAACCAAGTCATTGTTCATATAGCCCGGGTATCGAAGTGTCTGGGTACTGGCAGCCATGACTGTTGCTACCTTGAACGAACATGAAAATTGACTTCCCGCCTACAAATAAGATATATTTCCTACCAGTTGATTTGTTTGATCAAAAGTAGGTGTCTGGACATGAAGGCGCTCCGAGGATATTCGTGCTAACGCTCCATTATCCAGTACTACAACAGAGTCCGCATGGTTCACCAGACGTTTCAACGTAAGCAGAGAGTTGTAAGGCTGGACAACGACATCTCCTTCTTGCGCGTTGGGGAAAACACTGTATGTTTGAATTAGTTTCTTCGGGAACCTATCGTTCAAGCGTTCCAAAACAAATGAGCCAAGCCCTGAACCAGTTCCACCGGCGATTGAATGTGCAAGCATAAAGCCCTTGCAAATGCATAAGCAAGCAAGAAAGTATTGTATCTAGAGAAACATAACGCGTACCTCCAGCGAATCACTACCCTCAGCTTCTCGATCAATCATCTCCATTATCTCTTCGTAGATCCGCTCTCCAGCAGCATATCCTTGTGCCCAGTTATTTCCAGCTCCCCCGCCATCTTTTGATACGAAAATATTTTCTGGATTGTACAAGTTCGCGTAAGGTGAGGTGAGAATATTGTTGATAACCTGGTTCGAATAGTTGATGAGATACATAAATGATAGATGTACTAGCACTTACACGAGGCTCGAGATCAACTAGGATTGCTCGTGGTATATAATGTTCATCGTCTGCTTGATAAAAGAACGCGTCTTTACGGTCGCCCGGCTCGGTAGCCCATTCTTCGAGGATACCTTCTTTGCTGATCCCGTGTTCAGCACAGAGCCGTTGCCAATAGACCGAACCCACTGGTATTCATTGAGTACAGCTCATAGGGAGGGTCGCAAGCATACTTTGATTGCCACATTGTCCCAACTGGACTGTCACAATCTCTCGAGGCATGATAGACCGTTAGACGCGATGGAAATCAAAACACCCCTCAGATTGCTATTGTCACGTCACGTCACGTCACTTGACTTTCGGCCTTGCGAAACGCGTTTACTCTTCGTTGAATTATCAGAGGGGCTAGCGAGGCTATTCTCTGTCAAAATCCTTTCTTTTTACTAAAATCTCGAAATATGAGCACAACCTGAATGTTGATCTTTTGCTTTGCCTACGCTCCTCAGAATATATCTCGCATCCTACTCAGAGTCAAATCGTTAGTAAGTACATACATATCTCATTCACTGACGGCTTTTCTTCCTCAATTAAAGAGGTGACAACGTAGCTAAGTTAACCAAGTAAAGCTATCTGAAGCATGTGGGCTCTTTCTGTTTCGGCTGCGTTCCATTTCGAGACGCAATACTTGCATTTTTCTCTAAAATTGTAAGATGCAGATCACTATGTAGTATGCAGGGCGCTCAGATAACCATACCGCCATTTTCTACAATCTATCGGAAGACATAAGCCGAGGCGTCAGTTATCACCTTTGCCGTTCAATCTGCGTTCTGACTCGATATATCATATCTTTATTATTCATCCCCCACATTCGTTACGCATTCTCCATACTCATAATGATAGACAACCGTCGCCCAGACCGGATAATCGGTTTCTTGAACACGGCCGGGACAGTTGACTGGGCATTGGAATGATAATTTGACTGCATTGAAGGTACACACGTTCGAAAATTTCTTCTGCCGCCACATGTTTGGCATTATACAGGCGAAAGCTATTATAGAACGAGAGGTGAAGGTTTCGGGAATTACTAGTATAAGAGCAGGAGGAGCTCAAAATATTTACATATTTATCTTAACAAGGCTAAGGTCCAAGCCCATGTTCGAAAAACACAGAGATCACAATGGGACACCAAGCTGAATGCAAACAGAATCATTTGAGACCGCCTTTTTGAACCATAAATTGTTTGTTCAGAAATTGGATCGACATGTATATTCTACTATCCGACAAGACCATGCGCGCTTACGAAGTCACTGGTTCGGTTCTTATTATACAAATATGATATTCCATGAATAAATCACGTCGAGAATTTTGATAAGGTCTTCTTCAATTCCGTATTCTTCCTCTCCAGACTCTCCAGCTTTCGTTCGGACTCCATCACCTTCTTCATAAGATAAAGGGACCTCTTCGACAAGGGATCTCCACTCAACCAGCTGGAAGATCCATGTTTCGCTATCTCCGCTAGCTTGAGGAGCTCTTCCTCGCTTGCCTGTATGGTTGTCTCAGCGATAGACACGAGCCGGTTGTTGAATTCGATTTCCTGAGTCGCTCGGAAAATGGGGTCTAAGAACCGGTCAATGTATGGTGGCTGAGAGGACAAAGAATCTCACCGTTGACTAAACGCTCGAAAACCCATCGATAGACTGGCTTCCCTGGCCGTATAACAGTAGGTCGACCTAAAAGCAAAATTTAAATTCTCACTTTTTAAGTGGATCGTCTGGTACTCACCATCGCGAGTTGCTATCGTGATCAGTTCAGCATGTTCCATAGATCGTAGCGGGGCCTCATCGCCTTTGAACGGATAGTCAAGTAGGACTTGATGGTAAGGGACCTTGGGAAAATATGAGTGAAACGTCCAACAGGTTTTGAACGAAATTCAGATCACCTCGGAATTTTTCGACAAGAGATTGAGTAATGTCCATGCCTGACCCCTTGTCCAAGGGAGATTCTTTGCATCTTCTGCATCATCTCCAAAAGCGTTCTTCCTCAGCTCTCCAACTCCGCGACTGATGATATCTTCCACGGCTTCCTTGACATCCATACCGGTGCGTACTTTGTTTATAAGCTACAAGTAGTATGTCAAGAGAGTATTTATTTGAGATCTAAAGTATCGCACTCACGCTTTCGAGGTCCACAGATCTTCCACCTAGTCGTTGCACATATGTCTTTTCTTCTCTAGACATGGTAACGTTGACGTCGGCTTCATGTAGCTTTTCCTGCACGAACGCGAGAGCACTAGCCTCATCAGCGTCGTATAGAGCCACAAAGTTGAGCGGCTTGGATTGCAATGCTGGCCACAGCGAGAAGAATCAGTGTTTATTTTTCGATGCAGTAATCGAATTACCTTTGGCCAGTTTTTTTGAATTTTCACGATTATCACTGATGACAATAACATGGGCGATCTGTTCCCGAGATGAGTTATTGTCAAACGAGTCTGTATTTTTCTCACCTGATTTTCGGCCAATTTGGCAGCCCACTGCGCAAGGCCATCGAGAAGATCCTCTCGGACAGCCTTTCCAGCGAAGTTCCGAATAACAACTATAGGTAAGGCCTCCACAGCCTGAATCTCGGTTACATCTTTTTCTTTCTTCTTTCTGGCTTTCGTTGAAGACGTTTGGCTTTCTTGGGCCTGTTTTTGATCTATATCAGGAGTATTTCCCTTTTCATTCTGCGACTCTTCGTTCCTACTGTTTTCTGCTTTGTCGGACTGTTCCGCAGGCTTATTGTGCTCTCTTGTTTGAATCTTTTTGGCAATATCCTTGTGTTGCTCTTCGCTGACGTTTCGTAGGGCGAGAGCTACAGTGTCCAGGATTTGCTGTAATTGTTCGTCAACAGAGCGACTCAGGCCAGCTGAGAACTTATATCAGACACAGAGTCTTCACTTCCTAGAAAGAGATAACCTACCTTTCTGACCGATCAAACCAACGCTGGCAAGATCAATGAGATTATTCATGCTGTTCAAAAAAGAGAATATCGGCCAATATCCGGTCTGTTTTGCGAGACCGGCCACTAATTGCGCATCGGACGAAGCCTTAGAAAGCTCATGACAGTCGATGATGAGGGATTTTCTGTTGGGAGGATTTCGACCGAAGCACTCAGGGTGAAGCATGAACATTTACCTTTCTGCAGACTTGAGAGCAGACGCTATCATTGTGCTCTTCCCACTACCTTGAGGTCCATGGACAAATGTGACTGTAGAAGGTAGATCCGATAGGTATGCTTGAATACCCCTCTCAGCGTCTTCTCTCTCCTTCCAAATCTGCTTATCAGCTGGAAGAGATTCAGATTTCGAGTAAAGTCTCTCAAGAGTATTTGCCCGAAGCCATTTATAAACTTTAAATTCTGTACACTCATTGAGAACCAGATAACAGAAGAAAGTGAAAGAGTCATACCCTTTAGGTCGAACCAGTCCAATAACTTTGCTTCCACCGTAAGAACGCGTATTGGGTCGAAGATCTGGATCACATTAGCTTGTTGGCCAGCAGCAGAGGATCGCCAATCTCACCGTGTAAGTAAGCGTCCCAATCAGAAAGAATAGAACAGGGAGGAAGATTTTGGGATGATTCGTTATCCAATCCCGGACAACATGAGCTTCGATGGGAGAGGTATAGGATATGCGGAGCCGTGTAGGCCCCCCAGGGGTAGGTACTTCCATACCATATATCACGTTCCGTGCAACAGTTGCTGAGCCGAGGCGATTGAAATGTATCATTGAAAATCGTTGTGTGCCGGCAGGGACAGGAGTAGCATGCGTGAGTTCTTCGATACGTCCGTAAGGCTAACTGTTTGTCAGATTTCGTAAGTCAAGATGAAATGTGGATAACGTACCCGGAAAACTCGATAAAGAGTCTCCTCTGGCACATCAGGCCCTTCGAAAGATACCTTGAGAATCCCAGACGCAGAACGTCCTATGATATCCTAACGTCAAATCATCAGTAGTTGGCAGTGGAGGACATGATTGCGCTCGCCTCTGTCCAGGGTGATCCTCTGACCAGCCATATGTTTGGTATACGAGATCCCAACCAGGTCGCAATTCCTCCATTATCTCTTGCCTCTTTCCTCAGGCTCTCTTCAATGCTCTTCAATGCTTGCTCCTCCTCCCCGGGTGCTTTGTATTTGAAGTGGACGAATACCCCGCCATCTTTCAGATGTGAATCTACGGAAAGGATTTGTAGGTCGTGGGTCTTGACATTTTTGAACCTCTCCTTGAGACTTGTCAAGAGTGTGTTTTTGCGAGATTCTACAAAGTATCGCCGAAAGCTGAGAGCATAATGAGATTGAGTGTAGTTTAAGTGTGTATAAGAGCTTACTCAAGTTTTCCAAGTAATACAGGGAAAACTGTATCTACGAATACGCGTCCTTCTCGCTCTGGCACTGGAACCTTGAGAAGAACATGATTTACTGATTTTTGGAAAGACAAAACGAAGCTTGGTATTTACCTCAGGTGCTTCTGTGTTATTCCAAGATTCCCTGTGGCTTGAGGCAAGACGAATGGTATGTCGGCGAGGAAAGCTTCCAAGAGCTCGCCGAAGCATAAGCATGAGGGAATCCAAGTACAATTGCTGATGACATCATCGCAAGGCGCATCAAACTTCAGGCGCTTCTAAGGCGCTTCAGTTTATAACTTGCCACCATGCCCATTGACTATATGCAGATAAACATACAAGACAAGTATCTCATGTACCTACAGGCTCATACTACAAATTGGTATCCGATTCTAGAGGACTACATTACGAGGCTAGATTCATGCACAAGCGACTAGTGACTGCCCATGATAAAGACTATTATCGCTCCAGAACCGCTCAGTGTAGGTCATTTATGACCGTCTTCTGAAAGAGTGGTATGCATCTTCGAGGCGAAGCGCATTCCTGACCATTCTTTCTGGCCAGTTGCCAACGTCCTAGCCGTCAATGATGCATGGTATAGATCGTGATCCGTAATTTTGCTCATCACGGTGTTTGTCTGCCGTTCAGAATATATAATTGGGGCTCTTATATAAAAAGGCCTTATACTCATACCACTTTCTTTGCCAACTTCACTTCTGCTATTACCTACACTCGGTAGGCTTCTACCACTGAAACTTTGCAGTTCACTAACGCATCTTTCAGTTCACATCATGCGTTTCTTGTCCGCTCTTACAGCCGCTGCCAGCGTGGCGTTGGTTTCTGCCCAAGAAGCCGCACGATTTGGTATTGTGAACGTCACCCCTACCGGACTACTTTCAGCCAATGAAGTGAGTTATTCTCCGTTATGCTTTCTTCTAACATTTTCATGGGGGGTCGAATATTCACAGAGTATCACAATCAAGTACAACTCTACTCTTGCTCAATATCAGCCTCTTTACGTCGACTTTTATTTGGAGGGAGAGTTCTCTAATGGAAATGCGGCTCCGAATCTTTTGATATCGAGGAATACTTATGATGCAAACCAGACAATTCTCATCCAGAATGCAACCGTATGCTTGAGTCTATTGTGTTCGCGACCTTTCACTGATTCCCGTTATAGGTGCCGAATCTCGACTTGTTGGGCAACGTTACCTACGGTCTTTGGGCCTGGGTTACCTATAATCAGGACGGTTTGACCGAAATTGGGGGAATTTCTTCGTAGAGTTCGGTGGCACCATACAGTCACGGATCTTTTTGGATATCATTTACTTAATTCTTCAACGGACCTTTTGGATATCATATAGTTCTTCAATTGAGCCCCTTCTTGAGACTAAGACTAAAACATTCTCATGCAAAGATAGATTAGACGCGCGCGCGGTCCATGTCACATCTTCGTTCTCAACCATCATGTCCGACTCCGAATCTGTAGCCAGTGATTCAACATCTGGTTCCTCTTCGGAAAACGAGACCTCGAATGCACTACCAACCCCTTCTGCATCTAAAAGGCAAAGACAACAGAGAGTGGCTCAACAGCCTGGAGAAATGATTGTTCAGACCGCTTTCGATGCATATTTTAAGCATATGGCCTCGCGAGCCCAGACGTCAACTAATATCTACTCCTCTCTGATACCACCGCTCTCAGCTGAGGAATACGCGGATGCATCCTCCTCATTTGGGCCTCAGAAATTTCAATCCGAACTCCTGGTTTCGCAGACATCTCGGGCGTCTTTATTTCAGAGACTTTTGCTGGAGCTACAGGAAGGCTTTAACATCATTTGCTACGGGTATGGCTCTAAGCGCACGCTATTGAACGACTTTGCAATCGAGTCATGCTCATACGTCGGGAATGTCGTGGTGGTGAATGCGTTCCAGCCCCACTTCGGACTGAAGGACCTTCTCTCCTGCATTGAGAAGATCCCTGGAGTTGATTCCCTAACACTGCCATCTAGCTCTGTGGAGAATCAGAGCCGACGAATTTGTGACTTCTTCGCGCGGCCGTCCTCAAAGCAGCATCTCTATCTCATCATCCACAACATCGATTCGCCTGCTCTCCGCCTTTCCAAAGCACAAACTTGCCTTTCGATGCTTGCCCTCAATCCAAAGATACACATAGTAGCGTCTGTTGATCATATTAACGCCTCACTATTGTGGTCGTCTTCAGAGCAGTCAACTCGAAAAGACGCTCAAGAAGTGGGCGTATTAGCTGGAAGAGGGTTTTCTTGGCTGTGGCACGATATGACTACACTCATCCCGTACGACTTTGAATTATCTCATGCCGACCGATCTTCAATATCGGGCGTATCAGGCAATTTACGCAAACGGGACGCTATTCAAAATGGGATCTCCACGATTTCTGAGACAGCAGCATTACACGTCCTAGCTTCGGTCACGGCGAAGGCGAAAAAACTTTTCACGCTCATGGCGGAAAGGCAATTGGAGACCATTGTGGCAGCAACGAGTTCTGGACCTGTTGATGATCTTCAGCAATATGCAATTGGATACGACACGCTTTACCAAGCCGCCCGGACAGATTTTATTGCTACAAATGATACTGCATTACGAGCACTTCTTGGAGAGTTTAGGGATCATGATTTGGTCGTCGGTGCACAGCAAGGTTCCTCTGGTGAAATACTATGGATTCCAATGCGGAAAGAGCGGCTTGCAAAATTGTTGAGTACCTTGAAGACTTCTGAATAATTGGTATGGTTTGATTATTGGGCGTCACGATGAGGTGATTGAAACTACTGCTCGTCAAATCACAATATTAATACAACTTCGGGACGACAGATACATAAATATGTCAATGTTGTCGCTGGCGTTTACGAAAGCGAGCTAGGGTGGATAAAATCATCGGGTGATATCGTCCTATGGCTTGCTGCGGCCGCTGTGCTATCCATATGTAGTACTCAGATCGTTCGTAGGGCTCGGGCCGTGAAAGGCGTTGGCGACTTATGTTTGCAAAATAGTTGGCGCGAGCGCTCTCACTGGTGAGATTGTCGATCTTGCGCAACCCTCGCTTCCCAATGAAATTCCTGGAGCTGTGGTGCGTTGGAAAGCGGCTATCCATGGCTACGACGCCCCGTATTTGGCGTTAAATCATTTTAAGAACGTGTTTTTGTACATCACTGAGCACTTTGTACAAGCAGTATACAGTCAAGTTATACGATTTAGTACATACCACTATAGCAAAACGTTTCTATAGAATAGATAAATATCTTTAAATCAATCAGGTTATATGGATTGTTCTCCGACAAAAACACCTTGAAAGCCTGACATTGATATCGAGGCCTTACCAGAGTCCTCCCTGTGTTATTAAACGCCTTCTCCCTCACCTTTTTTACTTCCTAGGTGCTCATAGGTAAATGAAGAGGACTGCAGCAGAAGGACGAGGGCATTGCGATTTGGATTCGTCTCGTGGAAGGACGTCTTAATCATGAGCGCTAGCAGTGATTACCGATCATCATAATTCGACTCGTGCAGAGTTTTAGTGAGTCCAAGACACTTGCTGAGACTGGGTTTCGCTTGCTCACAACAATGGATACAATCAAAGATGACACTTCCAGTACCAGAAGAACACATATACCTTACAAGTGGCGATGAAGGCAAGGGTTGCGGACAATTATTAGAACGCCAAGGTGCAGGGTCCGAGACTAGATAACTCCTAGTCGTTTAGGTCTGCCTGCACTGTCGCCGTTGACTCGAGGGAATGAGTACTCTCTCTGCAGGTTTCTTGACCACTTGCCAATCTTGGCCCACCATTTACCTAGGCAATGCCTGGTGGGTCAAGGTTGACAAGTGATCAAGCGCCTGTATGAGGTCGTCCTCATGAGTCAACAGGAGCTCTGCTGTGACAATGTTTCCACGAACCTAGGCAATTCGTGGTTTCGCCGTCGAAGCACTGTCTCCACCCGGGGGAGTTGATCCGACCAGTACAAACTCTCGCTCCAGTAGCTCTGGAGTTTCCGGTACATGCTAGTCTGCGTTCACACTTGCGCAAGGTGAACGTAGGCTCCGGTTCAATGGGGGCGATCTTGAGCCGGTATGCATACTCACTTGTGGTATTTCTTTTTTCTTTTTTTCTTTTTTTTTCTGTACGTTTGCGCGTTGCAACGAAATAAAATTTGTCTCGTTGTGCGATGAAAATTTTGGAGCTAAACATAGCAAATTTAACCAGACTTGCCGAATCGATCAAATCCGAAGAACAAAACATGGAAAGTACTGAAAGATAGAGGTAGTCATAGTCCATGAACTTCAAAAAAGACTTCTGTCATTCGAAGTGAACGGTGTTATTGGGGGAGGCCCCCGGAAGCTCCCGCCAAACCTCGCCCGAATTAGCGTACTTTTGGGGGCGATTTTGGCGTTTTCCCTGTCCAGATTTAGGCAAAATTAGCGTACTTTAGCCTCAGATTTCCGAGGCCTTGTCCGGTCATAGCGTACTTTGGTTGGAGAATCCTGGTTGAAGATGTAAATTTTTTTTGAACCATTAGCTATAGCGTAGGATTCCATTAGCCTACATCTTGTCTGTTCATTGATTGGCAATGACAATGATATTTCCAGCTGACGAGCTTCAAATAATCGAAAAAGCCTCACTCGCAGGTGATGTCAGTCGAAATAAGATGCAGCTGAATGAACAGTGTGCAAAAAGATGGTGCATGTTTTCAAAGAGAGAGATCAAAGCAGCACTGCCGCCTCACAAAATCACAGTCCCAGCAAGAAAATAGATCATCCTACATCGTCGCCTTGTGCTAGAATACCTCAAAGAATTTTTTTTGCAATTTTTTTTTTTTTTTTTTTTTTTTTTTTTTTTTTTTTTGCGATTTTTTTGAGCCCACGTGATCATCCCTGTCCGAATAAGCGTATAAGCTAAGTAGCTATCGTCGAGAGATATAATCTTATTATTATTCATATATCTAATCAGTGTGGGAAAGGTTTTGGCTGGGGCTTGGCCCCGCGTGGGTGGGTCTAACTAAATATTTAAATGCGGTTTTCAACACGCGGGAAACCAATCCGGAACGTCCAAGGACGCTAAATAAGTCTGAATAGGATATGAGTAATAATGGTTGATGTTGTCGTAATTATTTATATAGAGGAGAGGGAGGGCGGGTTTGACGATTTTTTATCAACGAAGAAAATCAGACGCGATGAGAGTCTGGTTCAAGTTATGTGATGGCGCTTAACGGCGCCAATTCGACTCTCACGCGTTTAGCTTATCCTCTGATAAACCACCTTTGGGGGTTTATCTCGGAACTTTAGGCCCAAAACGTAGCGTACTTTGGACCCCTTTGGGCGGGCGGGGTTCCATAGGAGCTTCCGGGGGCCTATTGGGGGAATGTGCGATAATAAAGTCACGCGTTTTCTTTGCTTCTCCGTGGATAGGGGCACGCGACTCAAGTTGTGGAGCCATCACATCTTCACGCGCTGTAGTAGGTTGCTGACAGTGACTGGGCTATCATATTCTTTCTTTCTTTCTTTCTTGTTTCTGCCTTTATCTTCAAGAGTAGATACACTCCTGTCCTCTTTCTCAATTTCTACCATGGCCATCCTCAACATTCCTCCAAGCGTAGACGAAATCGTCAACAGGCAGCTCTTTCTCGGCAAGTAAGGCCATATTCAATTTTCACTTTCTCTATCTGACCACGGCAAACACAGTTTATCCGCTGCTATGTCTTCCGAATTGCGAAAGCAACTTGGAATAACACATATTCTCTCCGTCTGTCCTGAATTTCCTTCGACGGGCCCGAACCACTTGATGATTGCTGTAGACGACTCCGAATACGACGATCTTCTCATTCGCCTTCCCGAAGCCTGTCAGTTCATCCAGAAAGCTCTTAGCGAAGGAGGTCGGGTCTTGGTTCATTGTGTAATGGGTGTGTCCAGGAGTGCTACTGTTCTTTGTGCATTTCGTGCGTCAATATCACGTTCTCAAATTTCCTGCGCCACCTTTCTCACTGGATCGATTCAGTAATGCAATCTCGGAAATTTAGCCCGTCTCAGGCCCTGGAGTTCATTCGTTCTCGTGAGGCATCTATCTTATCGTTGCAGAAGCTGTTGTTCATTGTCATTGACCAGGCCGACCTTGTGTTCAACCTAATTATGGATTTCTCAAGCAACTTCACGCTTTCGCTCAGTGCGGCTACCATCCGTCAGCTGAACACCCGGCATACATTTCATGGAAGCGTCGACAAGAACAAGACGTCACTGTCTTTTTGAACCAGATGATTGACACTATTCCTGTTATCCGACAACAACTGTACCTCAGCAGGCACGTACTTGTATCCTTCTATCCCCACGAATCGAGCCTACCTCTAACTGGCACCATCTCCATTCAGTGAACTTCCAGATGATGTGGAACAGGTCCAGTCCCTTCTGTTCGAATTTGGTATCACTCATTTGCTCTCGATTTCTCCCTCGGCAACCGTTCCGAGTCTCTCAACTCTTGTTAGACACCACCATATCCCCGACTCACAGCAGGAGCGTGATACGATTCTGCTTGTTTTGCCAGAGATGTGCAATTTCATCAGACAGGCGATATCTGATGGAGGTGTAGTACTCGTTTACTCGGAGATGGAATCAAAGGCCGTTCTTGCTTCATATGGATACCGTAAGCTTTGTGCTGTCTCCATTATCACTGGATACTGAAGATTACTTTCTAGTAATGAGCTCCCGTGAACTTACACCCAAGCAGGTGTATCAGCAGCTGACCGAAGGTAAATGTTATTACCATTATATTGTCAAAGTTTATCTTCACTCCTCACTCTTCCTAGCACTTCCTCTCTTCAACCGCTCCTCTAATTTTACCCGACAATTGGAACTGTTTGACGCATGTTCATTCGCTCCGACATCTGACCATCCGCTGATTGAGGAATGGCTAAACTCTGGTGCATCATCGGGATGGAATAGTAGGCGAGGATCGTCAAACTCGGCAGAGGTTGCGGCCGCACTCAGCGCGACTGCACTCAGTATCCTGAGTGACACAGGTCTCGATGGCAAGGCTTTCGGTGACACGCTTCACAGATTGCAGAGCAGTCCAAGAATGTCTAAATCTCCTGCTCAACTTCAGGCCATTGAGGTACAAAGCTAGTACGCAAGTCTAAGGCGTTATTAGCTTGTTTCTTGTTTCTTGTTTCTGATTTGTTTTTTTCATACCCTGTACATATACGCTGGAAGTATTTCGTGTAATTCTCCACTCACTCATTGTGCTTATATCCATGAATCTACATGTCTGAAGACGAGCATTATTTATAAACCGTATTTGAAGTAAAGTATTACTGTGAGTATAGTGCGATAACAATGACCTGTATTTGATTTGCATTGTAGCGAACTCTATGAACGGACATTGACAACATCCTGAATCATCAACACACCATGTCCTGACACAGTATTCTTCCAGATTCCTAAAAACTCTGGATGCTTGTCTATCTCAAGCAAGACCATGGGCACAGTATTTCGAGAGGCGTATGCCAGATAACAGACAAGGACGGAGACTATATCGGTGCAATGATCTCGAGGAGCTGTTATAAGGATCTGCGCCCCTTGGCGCCGTCGTAAATCATATCCAGTTGCGCACATAAACTCTCTCGAGGCGAGAAGTTGTCTGGGCGTTAACAATGGGATACCCTCGTATGGCT
This sequence comes from Lentinula detonsa, assembly GCA_027921405.1. Lineage (NCBI taxonomy): Eukaryota > Fungi > Basidiomycota > Agaricomycetes > Agaricales > Omphalotaceae > Lentinula > Lentinula detonsa. The sequence continues at coordinate 862,710 of JANVFU010000011.1, forward strand.
CGCTGATGTCCCCGTACTCAGTGTAGAGTCTTCGGGCTACTTCGGGAGACAGTCCGTCGCAGTCGGTCTCGGAAGCAAGGATGCGCATGCGCAGTTCGAACAGATTATGAGAGTTCGAAAAAACATCCAGGTTCAACACCTGCGTCTTGTGAGAGTCAACGGTGTACGTTATATCAGGAGACCCGGACGGGTTTTTTGATGTAGTAAGTTTGATTATATGAGTAAACGTCTGGCCGTCAGGCGTTCTTAGCTCTTCTTCCGCAGGAAGACGTGAGTTCATCGAGGTGCCAAATGAGATATTGTCATCCTCGAATGCCATGAAAAGTCCTGGCATGACATATTGTAAACACCTGGATTCGTTTTTCTGCGGCCGTTGCTGACGTTGGCGGAAGTAGGAAGTTGGATGGGACGGAGGTGAGGGTAAATTAGGGGGCGTACTCTTCCCGTAAGGAAGATGTTCTCGAAGGCGGTACAGATTTCCCAGAGAAGAGAATTTGGGTGACTGGAGCATGGAAACATTGGATGGTTTCAACATTGTAATCGTTGGTTTCCGTCTCCTCGAGGTCTTCGTCCCAGAGGAAGCCGTGGAATGATTTATGGAAGGAGAAATAGACGACGATGTAGTGGAGGTAGGGCTGAACCGATTAGGCGACGAGGATGGGGAGGAACAGTCCATTCTTTGAAAAGAGCTGAAGTGAAGCGTGACATTTATAGCGCCCATTCCGCACAAGAGTACCCTGGTGTACTTGATCGATGATCAGGATGTCGAACGGGGTAGGAGAACGGATACTCCTTTCTTCGCCGAAGGCACAACAATTTGGAGAATTTCAATCTCAAAGAGTCCGAATCAAGCCTACTAGGACACCAGAAAAAAGACAAAGATTGATTGAATTAGAGGGTTGGATTATCTCGAACTTTCTCTCAACGGTTTATACAGACCGGAAAACGACACAGCATAGCGGTCAACAACTTCCTTATTTTGCATGGTCCTTCATCCATCGGTCGACTACGTTGGGTAAAGGACAGGCTGATGATTCGGATTGTGGGTTGGCCTTGTACATCTGTTGACAACATTCATACAGTTGTCGTAGAATGTTATCGCATTTTTCTGGATGATAGGTATTTCTTCCTAGACAATCCTGAAGATCACAGGCTATGTGATAGTTGAGGTTCAAAGTTCGGGCTGCGCTAAAACGATACTGACCTTGAGCCTGACACGGTGGTGACTCCTACACTACAGGTGAGCATTTAGAGGCCAAATCCGTTGGGAAACTTTACCTTTGACATGGTAGATGAGAACAAGGAACAGTAAATAGAAACACCAAAGCGCAAATTCAACAGAAGGACGCACAATACTTATACTAGCTGCGAGAGAGAGATATGGTCACTTTGCCGGAGTGGTTAACGGGATCGCCTGCTATCAATTATGAAGGCAAACAAGCGGTTGGGCTTTGCCCGCGTGTGTTCGAATCGCACAGGTGACGATATGTTTTGTTTTCCTTTTTTTTTCTTTTTTGTAATATACAGTACATAATGCCGAGGCAGATTACTGTGTTAGGGAAATGCGATGCACCAGGATATGCAACTTTCAAAAAAAAAGCTTATTTGAGATGCATCCCATTGCGTTATCACCTCCATTTTTTTGTAGTCTCTTAAGACTCTATTTTTCATCTCCATCTATTACATATGAAGGATTTTATAGATAGAGCATGAAAGAGTGAACATTGACAATGATACACATAGTACTTGCATCAAAACCTCAGGAACATAGCAAAGATATACCGTGAGGGACTCCAAGTTTTACAGACATATGAAGTACATTTTTAGGAGTTTATATCAAAGATTTTATTTGAAATCAGTGCAGATTACATTAAGCAATGGCCAAAATAATCTATGACTGAGGTCAAGCGTGGCAAGCTTCAGGCGGATGAACTTGCCATTTGTGCCGTGCAATGGCCAAAGCTAGTCACTGCTGTCAACCCAGGAAGGGCGCCCGCACTATTGATGCTACTACTGAGAAGTGTCTCGAAGATGCTCAATCGGGCTGGCTCAATACCACTCTGTACCGTCGGGACTTCCTGTGAATAAACATACCTTGACTAAAAATACATGCAATCATGGAAGCAAAGGGGAGAAAGGTGACAGAAAGGACCAGCAACATGGATTCAGAAATTTCTGATGGAGAATGGCGATAAACTCAAGTTGGTGAGAGGATCTGGTTTGGATCCTAAACGAGCTCAGGCCTTCAATTGCGCTACTGTCAACCGACATTTCGTTTTCTTTGCCAACATCTCAGAATTCTACGACCACTTAGATGTGAGTACACTCCTTTACATTTACATTGATACCTGGTTACTGACTCTCTTTGGTATAATATTCATTCTGTCCCTACTAGGTATCTTAGTCTTCTTCCACCACTAAGATTACGATATTCATTGTCTCTTCTTACTAGTCGTCCCTCATCAAGCCTCATCCTCGGTCCAATGTGCAAACACTTCTCTGAAGCAAATTCTATCTGAGACTACGTAGCCTTCTTCGCCTCTTTCCTAGCCGCAACCTTATCCCGGTCTCTCTTCTGGAACAGTTTATGTCTATTCATAGAACTTGCAGCCGATTTCGCCAATGTCTTGTTCATTGACTTGTTCTGCTCAATATACGACATATGCTGTGCCCCACTCAGAGACGTCAATGAGCTCGTCATCCTCTGGGCCGCAGGGAACCTCGACGGCTGGCCAAAGTCTTTCGACGTAATCGTCCCTGCCAGATCACCCTCGGATGCTCGAACATCCGAACCAGGTTCTGCGTCAGCCTCGTTGGCGATCAGTACCGACTGTAAAAGCTCGATTTGTTCCTCCCGAGTTCGATAGACGAGACCAGGAAAATCTTTTTGACCGTCGAGGCTGGTGATCACTTTGAATGCGTATCCTTGGTCAATTAGGAATTGTTGGCGTTTGGTGGAGTAGAACATTTCTTGAGTGTCTTTGGATACGAGGGAGTAAAAGAAGGCATTAAAACCTTCGTCATTCCGACGTTTGGCTCGAAGGATACGGCCTAAACGTTGCGCTTCTTGTCGTCGGGAGCCAAAATGCGACGATATTTGAATTAGGCATGTTGCTTCTGGTAAGTCGATAGAGGTATCTCCAACCTGGTAAAATCTCCATTGAGTCCCTAGCTAACGGCACATGAACACATACCTTCGACAAAAAGATGGTGCTGACAGCCGGGTCGTGCTGGAAGTGTTGCAAGACTCGCATACGTTCTGTCTGTCCTGTACCTCCGTGGATGTAAGGTTTACCAAGTTTTTTGGCGTAGGCCTCCACAAGACCATGAATGCATTTTCATTACTATCGGTAAACTAACGCACCTCCAACGCAAATACGTTGTCCGAAAAGACAATTATCTTATCTCCTCGTTCTTCATGGTAGTTGATTAGATATTGACATGCCTGAAACTTGTTGGGATTCATGCAGTATAGCAATGCACGTTTCCGAGACTGTTCACGCAGGTATTCATGGTAGAATTCGGGTGTCATACTACACCAAACTTCAGCGCACTACCAGATTGTAAATTGTCTGGAAAAGATTGAGCGTGCATTTTGATTCGTGCTTACCTGAACATTCGCAATATGTCCTTTGGCAGCAAGGTCCCTGATAAGTAGAGTGAGAGTGAATCAAAGGAACAAAAGGAATTTATATTACATCCAATTTGCTTCATATAACTTTGGCCCAATCATGTAGTTCAAATCTGCAATCTTGTCGTCTTCACGAACTAACGTGGCTGGAAGGGAATGCTCCCGTCAGATCCTACTCTGAAGGACAACAAAGCTCGCTTGATGTTAACTCACCCGTAAGCCCAAGCTTGGAATGTGCCTTGATAGTAGTTACCACTCGACGGAACATCGCCGCAGGGACGACGTGGACTTCATCTAACAGTAAGAACCCCCACTCTCTCGAAGTCAAAAACTCCATCATCTTCTTTGACTCGTGCGATCGATTGTGAGTGTTGGCCACCATCGAGTAGGTGGAGACGACAATGCCACTTTCGCCAGCAAACTTCTCTTTTTGGTCCGCGGTGAAGACAGCAATTTGTCTGTCGGTGATGTTGGACCATTGGAGAAATTGGGCTCTCCATTGGTACACTGAGACACTGATGAAGGAGTTTCATTATGGGTAGGCAAGGATTGAAAATGAGAGTCTTACGACGATGTACAAAGGACTAGACATGATTTTTTAATTGTGCATGCGGCAGTGATTCCGACGAGGGTCTTTCCAGCACCACATGGAAGAACAATGATTCCGGAACGAGCACGACTGAGAACCGTGAACATACTGGATAGCATAAAAGGTAATGACATACCCATTTCCAAACATTTTGCTCAGACTAGTCTCTTGATAAGGTCGAATCACAGTGGCAGGTTTCAGGTCGATATCTAGATTAGCATTGACAGTATCATTTCGAAAGTCATACTCCTCTAGCATGGGACTATTAAGCTCGTTACATCTCTTCTTGACATCCTGTAAATTTTGTGAACAACAGGCGTTCTGTTTTGGAATGGACAGACGTACGTCTATCTTGGCGTCATTGATCTCAAACGAATGGACGTTCTCGTCGTCTTCGTCTATCTCATCTGGAAGATTTTATGGAAATCATGGTGAGTAAATAACAGAAATAACGTACCTCCTTCAACACCAACAACTGACGTGAAGAGATCCGCATCATTGCTTTTCCCTTTATTCGCACCATCGTTATTCTTGTCACCCTCCTTGCTTGTCCCCGGGATGACCAGGTTGCCTTTGACTGGGACCTTGGACGTTGTAAATGTATTTCCTTTGATGCTGTTGTCGGTCTGGACTGACATCACACGCGCATCCTGAATTGCTCCATCTCGCAGCAGCTTTTGCAGAATGTCAGGATGACTAGACTCAACAAAGTACTTATTGTGTTTTAGAACAAGCTTGACTTTGCCGTAGGTCTCAGTGCATTTTCGTATATGTGATATGATGGGCTCCGGGACAGGGACCTTGCCATACAGTTTGAACAAGACTCGGATACGATTTCGCAATCGTCACATACCTTGGACAGACGGTTAAGGACCTTAGTGACATATGTTAGCATATGAGTAAGCAGAGTGCCAAAGCACACGGACTTCAATTATATCTTCCGTTTGGAGCCCAACAGACACAGCGGCATACAAGGAGTAAGAGGTAAGCTTATATTCGTGAATGAAGGCTGGTCTGCGATATAGGGGATATATATCTAGAGCAAAAACAGCAAGATTGGAATAATACGCACCTGCTGACAGGTTCGCTAATTGCTGTCAGAAAGTCTTGTGCTTGTTCAGCAATGGGAGAGAAGGCTTCGAGGATGATGAGACCGTCGTCTGGACTGATCCAGAGCGGACGGGAGGCATGGTCGGGTTTGAGGTGCATGAAGGAAAAATCTTGATCCATGAATATGTGTGAGACGAGATTGCTTTGCTGTAGCCGATGAATCTCCAAAGGCGACTTGTCCGTTGTTGCTAAGTCTTCTGCACGTTTGGCCTCTGCAAGTTTGCGAGTAAGTGCGCTAAAATTGATCGTAGCATTTCGAGGAACGAGGGAATTTTCGTCGGGTGGTGAAGGAGGGATTACATCGTCTTCGTCTTGGATTTCCAGGTAGTCATCTGGGTCAGCGGCCCTCTTCGTCCGTTTTGAGGGTTGGTAACGAGCGGTCCCTAAGCAGAGTGAGTTATATGGTTCAATTAGCATGTTTGCGCAATATACCTTCAGCAGGTCGTTTGTACGACATGGTGAGAAAGAAGAGGTTCTTAGCTTGGGCGCTTGCTTTTGAGCAGCGATTACTCACGTGAAATATGGGTCACACTCGTCACCGTGACTGACAAACGCAGGTTTGTTGTTCGCCAACTGCCAGGTTACTGCTTCGGTGAAGTGACTCTCTCCGGCTTCCAGATGATTCCAATGTCCAACACGAGCAGCTATGAGCGCTTTAGACAGGATCAAGCTCAAAGGCGTTCTGTGGCTCGCTCAAATTCATCTCTGCTGGGAAGCCTCAAAAATTTTGTCGCCGCACCATTCGCCAGACTATTTACCGGGACGACTGGCGACTTCGATGACCCCAATGATCTATCTGGGAAGCGAAGGTTAGCTATCAATAACAACATTGAAAACAACGATATTGTTGAGGACGGTCCCGCTCCCGCTAAACGTATGCGAGTCAAAAGTCCGGAGCGGCCTTCTCCCCAACGATCTACTGGTTACCTAGACCCTCCTGGCTCTGCTTTTCATCTCGATAATCGGAATAACTTATTCAATCAACCTCCCAGTCGTTCGGTATCGATATCTCTACCATCCACTACTTTACCAGATTCTTCCATCCATAATGCTCGCTCAACTATTTCTCCTCTGCGAAACACCTTTTCCCGAAACATGTCTATAGATTCTATCCCTCTAAATCAGCCTCGGCCCCTCTCTCGCGATATATCTATGAAATCTCTTTCTTCCATTCCCGTCGAACACAGCCTCACTATGAGAGCTGTTTCTCGAGATTCTATGCCGCCTTTGTCAAGCCATTCCTTCCGCTTGCGCAATTCAGCAACTCCACAGCCGCATCATTCTCTTGGCCGGAGACCCAACCGCGACGTTTCCGAACCTCCCCCAGTGACTATGCTTCACTCCAACCCTGTCTTTGTACGTGGCCCGAGTCTAGCTCTGGAGCCACAAAGTCAACCAGTTCCAACTTTAGGATCCCTCGTGGATGCTCAACGTATCGTATGTCTGCCACACTGCTCTCTGATTGCCTATCGTCTTATCAGGTCTTTGCAGGTACAATCTCCCAGTCGACAACGCAGTTTGTTATTTGGTTCGTCCCAGCATGCAAGTGAGTTCAGCGTCTTACGTATAAATGCAATATACCTAAAATTCCTTTTGTACTCACAGTTAATTCTCAAGCTATCGCAGCTGAGCGAACCTTACATGAATTAGAGTTTTACAAAACACCTCTAGTCCCGACCCGAATTAGGTCCAGGATGCCTTCTAGCCTTGGAGCATCTGCATCATCCACGAACCTCACAGATATGTTTGCTCGCAAACATTCCCTTGTCTTGATGGGAGATCATGATCGTCCGACTAAACGAGATAAGAAAAACAAGGGTCAAGGTAAGAGTAGAGGCAAAGAAATTAATGACACCAAGCCTTATGCTGGTACTACTGGCATCAAGAAGCGACTAGCCAAAGCGAAAGCACCTAGTCAAGATGAGAAGACAAACGCTACACCGGATCACGCATCCGTGATAGAGGAGCCTAAAAACGTAATCGTACCGGAACTTCCAGTGCCTCCACCAAAAGAAAAGGATACCTTTAATGTGGCTGCATTCCCCCCGACCACATCACCTGCTCAAAGATCATCACTTCGAGTTGGTCGAGCTGCACGTTCACATCTTAGTCGGCCAATCAAGAAATTTTCGGCATCATTCGACGACGAGGAAGATCAAATCAGCGATGATGCCAGGAAGGATTTGGAAATGCTCACAGAAGCGGCCAAAAAAGTTCCAACCTTCGAAATACCTGCCTCTTTCAGTTTTGCAAAGGAGGTGAATTCATTACTTTCGTTCATTATCTATTGCACTCGATCTGATTAACTATCGCAGGTGCATCCTGTTGAGCCGACTGCTACTGCCAAGGAACCTCCATTATCAGCGCTACCGTTTTCTCTCACTAGTTCCGCTGCTACATCTACACCCTTGGCTCAGAGCTCTTTCAACAGTGCGTCCGAGATTACTCTTGGATCAAGTACATATCCAAGTTCCCAACTTGGCACATCTCTCAGCTCCGCTCATTCTCCCCAAAGTAATCCTGATGTATCAAGCTATGCAGGGACCGGTAATGCTGCTGTCAAAGTTCCTAACTTCTTTGCAGCGAGCAAAGCTCTTACTTCGCAGCCTCCAATTTTCCCATCCTCGGCATCTGTTCCGACGGCCTCCGGTTTAAGCTCACCATTCTCTTTCACACCGAGTCTTGTTACCGTTGTGAAGGAACCCGCTCCAACATCTTCCACCGAAGATAAAAAAGGACAAGAAGCTAGATCCAGCCTGTTCGGTGCTCCTCCTATTTCCACTACCCCAACTTTTGCTGGTCAAAGCATTCCACCACCAAACTTTGCCTCAATCCCGGCTTCAGTGACAGACAAATCCAAGGAGGATGAGCCTCAGTCTTCATTGTTTTCTTTTGGATCTGCACCAACCCCATCGTCCCCGCCTACTTCTCACCCGCCCTCTTTCTCGTTTAGCAAATCCACAGAGAACACTCAGTCTACTCCCGGTTTTGCATCGAGTGTGCCGTACTCTTCTGGAAATTCCGCTTCTGCTACTCCAGTTCCAGCAACGGAAAGCACTCCCAAAGACACACCTTTCTCATTCGGGACAACTCCGTCGGACCTCACTTCTTCCACCAGCCTTTTTGGCTCTTCTAGCTCCGGAGATTCTAAATCTCGAGGGGCGTTTTCCTTTGGTGTGTCTAACGAAAAAACCAAGCACACATCCTCTTCGCCTTTCGGTGCTTCCAACGAAACCACTAAACCTGCATCCTCGTCGTTCGGTCTCCCCAGTGATAGTGCAAAACCTACCGGTTCATCCGCATACGGACAGCCCTCATCTGAGAGTAGTACAAACTCCTCGACAAAATTTTCGTTTGGACCGCAGCCTGGCACAACGGAACTAGACAAGGCTATATCCGGAGCTAGCAATAATACATTGGGTAGTAGTCCGTTTTCATTTGCAGCCCCGACCTCCGGAACACCTGAGCCATCCAAAACTCTGTTCGGTGGCGCTTCTGGAACGGGTGACAGTAACAAATCGTCCGGTTTTCTCTTTGGTGGTTCTTCTTCTGCACCCTCTACATCTGCCGGGGTTGGTTCTACATCTTCGCCTTTCACTTTCGGAAGCGGAGTGAGCAGTATGAACAATACATCTTCACCTTTCACGTTTGGCGCCGCACCTCCCCGGCCTGTCACGCCTCCAAATCAAGATCATGAAGTGAGGATGGACGAGAGCCCTACCAGAGACATCCAAGTGAATAAGGCCTCTGAGCCGCGACCCTCATTGAGTGGGTTTCCGTTCAGCTCTGCCCCATCAACGTCAACGACTTCGTCTCTATTTGGGCAAAATAGTGCCGCTCCTGTCTCGAGCGGATTTTCTTTTGGGCAATCTTCAGGTGCTTCCAACCCCTTCGGCAGTAGTAAGCCGGCAGAAAATAAAGCATTTGGTATCAATTCAAACCGAGAAGGTGGCAGTACACCTTCGCCCTTCTCGTTTGGTCGCACTCCAGAAAATGAACCACCACGGCCATCTACAACGGGCTCCTTCTCATTCGGAACTTCTGCCCCTTTGAGCACAGGGCCTGGGCCTACCTTCTCGTTTGGTGCTCCTTCCAACAATTCCGTCCCATCCAATCCGTTCGGTGTGGCCCAGACAGGTTCTACGCCCAACAGCCCTTCCACTTTTGGCCCATCTTCGTCATTCTCATTCGGTGCCACACCCGGCACAGGAGGTAACGGGAACTCATTTCCGTTTGGATCGCAGCCAGCCTCCCCTGCAACACCAAATGTGGGACTACCATCGGCCGGGTTCGGCGCAACGACCTCCAATCCTTTTGGTGCCCCGGCTGCCTCTAGTCCAGGGTTTGGTGCTCCTTCTACCACAGCTCCGTCTTCAGGAGGAAGTCTATTCACTATTGGTGCAGCTCCTCCGGACTCCAGTCGGCAAATCAAAAGGTTGCCCACCAGGAAAAAACGCTAAAATAATTCTCCGCAATTGTTTGCATTTCCTCATTTTTTTGCGTTGCTATCCATTATGTATCAGTCGATTGTTCCTGTTTTTCTTTGGCTTAAGGCCACTCGTACCAACCCAGGACCATGTCATTACTTTCATGCAAATTTTATTTTCTCGAACCATCATCCATTACCCACAACCATCCCTTCTTACTCATGTTCGTCTATACATCTGCTCCTTTCGATTCTAATCCTCGACTTATTTTTCTGGGGCTGTTCATTGAATTTTCACAACCACTGTATCGATTTAGGATTTTCTCGATATACCTGTAGGCTCAAGGCCCACTTCTGGCATTATACTGCACACGTATTCATCTTGCATGTTCATTTACAAGGCTCAAGGCCCTGTGCCTGTTTTCCGTTAAATACTACATTTCATGGCAGGCTGAGGTATCGACTGAGAGGACATGGTAGAAACCCGAAATTCATTCTTCAGTGCACAGCAAGTTTGATGGCTGCGATGCCAGTCAATGATAGGACAAAAGAAGAAGTGCCTAGTAGAATATCCGTAGAACACTTTAAAGCACAAAACAGTCAAACAACATCTCGAAACCTCCCAATTATCTACCAGCAAGGATACGCTGAAGAAACCACCATGATTCATCTATTTGCCAGACTCCGAGTTGTCCTTCTTCAAAGAAGTAAGCAAATGCTAGTATTTTGTCAGAACGTTGGAGTTCAATGAGATTCAATCATAATGAGCACAAACCTGAGGTCCGATTAGAATACCACCTTCGACCTCTGCAAAGACCTTTCTATGGTCTTCCGCATCACGTATGTTCCCAGAAACTGTGCGATCGTGGCTCTCCCACGAAATCGATGCCTCATATTCCTTCTCCTGGTGGGCCTGTCCAATGACGGGAAGGGTAAGCCAAAAGCCTTGTTCGTAGTGATATCTTTCCTGGGTCGGGCCAGGACGGCCCTTCCGTTTCTGAGTCTCATCGGATTTAATCGCTGTTTCACTAGGATTAATCTCCCCCTCCCAATCCTCATTTTGCACACGGATAGATGAAATCGTCCCGGATGTGTCTAACCCAGGAAGAGCAATTTTTAAGAATGTATGGATTGCGTTCTTGACTTTCTGTGGGTTTTGTGGTAGATGCGCACTTGTTCCGGCCTCAGCTGGGATGAATGTCACTTTCGCGTGCTGAACATTGCTCTGGGAGGATCGAGGACTTAATGCTCGCCACTTCGATGCTGCAAGGTCCATGTCATTGACGTTCACTGGTACCTAGAACATTGTCAGTCATGAAATGAGAAGACTAAAATGTATCCCACAAGTGGTAGTGCCGTCGTCAATACAAGAACACCAGCGATCAAAACTAGACAAAATTTGAGGGCAGAATTGAGCATTTGTCACGGCCTTGGATGAGCTGTTGAGGGTAGTGACTGTGTATCAATGAAGATGTATCAGAGCATGGTGAATAACACTCACCTCCGAGTCAAATAGAGGCGTAAACAAAATGTATCCGTACTAGCAAAAAAAAAATGTAAATTCCAGTCAGACCAGCTGACGGGACGGGGGTATGATGAGAACGTAGCCTCTGATGATTGCCAAGTTCTATATATATTGGTAGAGGAGCCATTTTCGCGGTAGGGTTCTCACGATCAGTCTGATGCGCTGCACATGAACGAGTAGTTGAGGAAGTGCGACAAGATAAGTCGCTCGGCTGGAGAGCCTGATGAGATGTGGACAACTCGGCTTGAGGCCGGGTAGGTGTTCAATCCGAGTTGAGAGGGTTTGGCTGGGGCTTGGCCCCGCGCGGGTGGGCAAACACGCAAGCGCGGACTTTGGCACAAACATATGCGTGACACTAGAGTTCTGAGGGCGGGAGGGTGGCACACGAAAAATAGCTCGCTGACGCTCGGAGAGGCGATGAGAGCCGGCGGTGGTTCGAGTGTGAGAAGCCAAACCTGGCTTCTCTCTCGAATGCCAACACTACGTGCGCATAGAGACTGGGTTTCGGGGCTTTGGTCTGGGAGCGTGGATGAGGGCTGACAATGAACTTGATTAACATTAAGTCAGCTTTGGAACTTTTCAACTAGTGTTTTCGAGCCCACAGTGGCGGGGGGAACGTCAAGGTATAACACCTATCCCTAGATCCCCTTCCTCCGTTACTGTATGAGTACGGAGTGCGCGCGTCTTATTCACGCACGTGGAAAACAAGTGAAAAAGCACATGATGACAATGACACGGTTACGCGTGCGTTCTTTGACCACGACTCTTTGAGATAAATCTTTGACCGCTCTTTTTTGCCTCAAAGGCCAGAGGAGCGTAGCCAAAATGTCGACCCAACTGACTCACAATGGTCCTCACAAGCGACTGTGGCTTTGACGGCCTATAAATTGCGAACTGTGGATGGAAACCTCTCAGAGTCCTCTCAACCACTGCCAGTTGTCGCATATTCAGCTGTATCATTTCCATTTCTTGCAACCTACGCTACTATGCTGACTGACTATGAGTTAAACAGCCTCAGGCCGATCTTCTCAAGAGCAGACCTGTTAGAAGTGTGTTCCCCGGTACTAGCATCCCAACCTGTATCCTGACAATCGCTTTTCCTCCAGCTAGAAGAAACCGTTCAAGATTATCTCGGTACTAGTCTCATTGAAATTGACACCTTCTTATCGCGCCGAATATATTTCACCAACTTTTGCTTACCTCCTTTCAATATGGACTACCTGGATCCTATAGGCTATAAGGACAAGACAGAACTTAGTATGATCACCAACCGGTACCTTCAATTTCCTCGCAACCCAACCCGAGTAACACTGTTCGTGCCCGCGCCGCCTGAGCTATATCCTCCAGGTGAATATGAGCTTCTCTGTCATGACGAAGAAGGTATCTGCACGTCTGGTTCGGAATATTTCGTTTGTTGGGGACTTTGGATCATAGCATTGGACACGAACTACCAAGGAACGTTGGAACAGTATAACCAGATGCCAATCTCAGTGCGCGATCTTTCATTGCTATTCATTTCCGTTTCACTATAGCTGATAACACCTTTGTAATCAGGCCCGTGTTCCATGCGAAGGATTCTCTCGTTTTTACGGACCTCACGATACCATGAGCGACCCGGAACGGCTTCTTGTTCGATATACATTTACACGCTTTCTACCTTAAAAAATAGCTACTAGATACCGCGTCAGGAAGACGCAAGTTGAATGAATCCCAGCAGCAATTATTATTCTTGGTACCGAATTCCACTGAGGCCTAACACCATGAACTATTTGTTTCCCTTTCCATTATCAGATTACCTGGACTCATTGTTTCGTTCAACCTCAATCCACGAATACACCATGTCAGGATCTTTTGTTACCTTAGTGGCCATTCTCGCCCTGCATTAGAGTTTGACTCGGGAGCGCACTATTGACTAGGACAGTCGGCTTCATATTATCGATCAGTCAACTCACAAACCAAAATGGGGTCAATCGATGATAATGAGCTTCTGGAGTACTAAGTACGCTAGATCATACAGGCAGATCAAATTATTGGCATCGATTGAAACGTCGCTCCCTGAAGCTCTGAACCAGGTCCATACTTTTACTAGGGTGGATGCCGTCTATTTGAGGCTTCGCTTCACTCAGGTATGTTCTCTAACTGAGTCTTTGTTGGCTCTCGTCAGCTTGTATATTTCATGAAATTAGATGACACAACGCACCACAGCATACGAGACTTTACGGGCCGCATAGACCAACTGGTCCTCTTTGACCTCCACAATAATCTTGTCGAGTTTATCGGGTCGTAGAACCCCGGAAACCTTCTTATTACTCCAAGAAACGGATAATACGTAGGTGGCTGGCGCGTAGTATCCTACAGCTGGCATGGCTGGCAACTTCACCGAAATAGTTTGAGTATACCGGCCTGTTTCTCCGCCATGAACCAACCATCTGGGCTGTGGTGTCCCTTTCCATGTCGTAACTCTGATGGCGGGCAAGTTCTTCTTCTTTCTGACCAACTTAGGAAGAGCAATCTTGAAGAATTGATTGATCGCATTTTTGGCTGCTTGATTGTTGACCGTGGTTGGAGGCTGGTCTCCTTTAGTGTCGATGAAGGTTGCTGACAGGCTAGCCCACGAAACCTCAGAACCAGCGATCTCTCGGGGACGCAAGTTGTTTGTATCGTGTACGTCGAAAGGATCCTGGAAAAATGATGAGGTTCACTAAGTACACCAGTATTCTGAGTGCGTCCACTTACGAGTGGTGCAGCCATAGCCAATGCACCGAAAAGGACGCTAAACAACAGTATGCAGTTCTGAATGGTAGATACGATCATATTGGGGTTAGATAGAAGTTCTTTGACCTGTCGAATGGATGAAGGGGTAAATTCAAAATTCGAGACATTGGAGAGAAGAGATACCTGAAATAATACCAAGACAAAGAAGGGAAGTTCGACGTTTGGCTTTTTGACCAGCAAAAAGCCTCGTTGGCAGCCTTTGAAGGGGAAATATTCTACGAATTTTCAGCGCTGAGAACTACTTATAAGGGCTGACAATATGTAGAATTTTGACCGTCGGGTCAAATTGATGATCCTAAGCCCGTTCACATGATCGATTCTCAAAGCCAGCTCAGAGTTAAAACGAGGTGCACAATGTTCATGTACTTGCCCTACGACACTGGGAAATACTTGGACGATAAAAGTTGAGACATGTACTAGGTTGTAGGATATCAATCAGTCAAAGCGAAATAGGTAAGAAATCACGAGAAGAGACTGTAGTCAGAAGAACTCAGTATTGCACGAGAAAACGAGCCGGTCATTGATCATACAACTTCCCAAAGCCAGCTACATAAACAACACAAGGCGGTCGCCAATGCACAAGCTCCGAAAGCGTCATCTGGCCCCGGCAAATTTTCATCACAGAAGGTTGACCACAGAAGGAGAGAAAGAAAAATGACGAAAATGTATACCCACTCACCTATGATACATTCCAATCCATGTAGATCATGTTCTAAGGATCTAAGGATCTTCCTCATCCGTGAGTTCTTCGCCCATCCGAACTCCGCGATGACGTGTTAATCCCTCGCGGCGAGCCCAAGACCGTCCATCCGTATATGGTAGGATACGAAACGGAAAGAATAAAGTGTAGAAAGGGCTATGATGCGAGAGGCACATCAAAGGTCAGGACAGGAAAAGAGGGGCATAAACGTACTATCCGCCTCGTCCGAGATTGAAAAAGAGCTGAAGATTTCTTAGTTTCCTGCAACTCTGTACTGTGAATTAAATATCCAGGGCAATTAATTCAGCTGCATACCCAAGGTCGTAGGAATTCACGAAAGCCTTTCATGAAGAAGACGATATCAGTCCCCAGAATATAATAGATATCACACAGGAAATGAGGTCTGACTCGCCTCGCCTCTACTCTTCGCAATTCGGCCATAAAATTCGTTGTCCTGCGATTCCACCGAAGTCTCTCCATGGCTAATTGTCCATAAGTGGAACATAAGCATGATTCCAACTGCGAAACATAGTACGCCGGATAAAATGAATTCAATGATGTACAATAGAACTGGTACGTGGTGCGGCCACGGATCTCGCTTTGACGAGGAATTAGACACGGAAAAGGGGAGCAAAATGAGCAAAGATCACCTTGAAAGTAAGCCCTAATGCATCGAAGAATTGTGGGTATCCCAGTATACAGAAGCAGAAAGTGGAAATGCAAAGGTATGCCCTGGATTCCATGATCAGAGGTTACCGACAATGACTGCGCTTGGGCGTACATAAATAGGACAAAATGCCGCTCATTATGGAGGCCGACACATTGGTTTATCCCTTGATACGGTAAAAAGATATCAAGGACTGTTCATCGATATGATTCAAGGCGTACACTGCAAACTTTGTTCGACAAGAGCTTCGAAAAGGATATAGAATACGCACTGGACAATGATGATCGTACTTAAGTACGCAGCGATTGCATATCCGACAGTGATGTGACCTCTCCGTTTTTCCCATGTAAGCATCAGCCTTGAGATGGTTCTCGGTCAAGGAGATATGCTCACCTCAGGTTTCTGCTGCCCGCACTTTCTGCATTTGGTTGATTCGGCTTTGGTTATATTCAGCTCATTCGACCACCGTACTCCTTCTGTCAAAGACCTTTCTTTCAGAACATTCCTTGGTGTTGCCCACAAGAACCCTCTCCCAGCTACCCGCGGTGAATCATCCACAAATCCAGGATTCGTTGTTACGACAAGATAGTAGTGCATAAGTAGATTGAAAGCAATCAATGCGCATATTGGTCCACTGAGCCACAGATAAGCCAGCGAAGGCATAACTACGTCAACTGTCGTTGGACGAGAGGAGTGTCGGCGCGATGTTTGAGCGTGAAAATTGGTTTGAAAACTTACAAAAGCATACTGTCCCAGCTGAAATCAGAATAACAGCAAGTCCAACGAAGAAAGGTCCAGCAGCGCCCGTTACCCGGTCTCCTAATCGTTCAAGGGTTTTGAAGCAACGAAATACTGTTTTAGAACAGAACATGACTAGGCGTTAAGGCTTACAGCCTTCGTCGAATTTACTACAGTGGGACCGGCCCGGAACAAGCGCTGGTATTGAGTTGCTAATTACCCCACTCATCGACGACGACCACTCCATTACGTGCAAGAATGGAACAATCTCACCATGAAAGTGCAACTAGGCAATACTCAGAACTCAATTACAACCCTGGTGCAAAATGGATCAAAGGACTTACGCAAAACAGGCTTGGAACGTTTCTTGGTGGTCACTTCTCTGATGTGAACCTTAGCTCTGTGCTTTTCACTCATCGCCTGGACAATGCAGAGCACGTCAAGCTCGAAGTGTAAGGATGCTGATCTGCGGTAATACGTCTGCTCACCTCTGTGTAGGTGGAGTGCTCCTGGCATCTCAAAACCAACATTTGAGGAAGCTATGAAACAGAAATTCAAACCAGCGAAGAAGGGTGACTCTTTCGGGCCATCTTGTGAGTATTACTCATCTTCGCAAGACAAGAAATTTTGTCTGACCATGAATCGTAGGGGTAGGACCAAAATCACACGTGTTTGAGCCAGCTACTTACAACGTTTCAGACGAATCATTGGTGGAAGGTTTCTGTGACCATTCCGGAATATTGGGAGCAGTATGAGCGGGTTCAATGTGAGTGCGATGGCATAAATCTGGGTCCCTACTTAGATGCGTCGACAGTCGAATTCGATCCTGGATGTGAAGCAATGATATACGACGTCGACGGAACACCTCTACAAGGAATTACTGGTGGGTTCGGAGGCGACCGTCGTGTCGAATATATCCTCACAAAGGACACACGAGCGAAGGGAACCCACGAATTCATTGTTGAATCCAGCTGCAACGGAATGTTTGGCGTACCCTGGAATGGAGACACCATCGCCCCTCCAGACGTATGCTTCGTCTATATCACAGTCCGCAATGCGTTGCTGACAAATAGTACTAGATGAACAGATATTTCGCTCTCGCATCTGCGGACTTGGTGGTACCCAACCAAGATGCGTGGCATCTACTTTGGGACTTTTCCACTCTTCGTGAAATTGTGGATTCGTTACCAGGCAATACGTTGTAAGTTCAACTACTACCAAGTTAATCCATACGTTGTATGCATGATGTCTAGACTACAAAACAAAGCGCTCGCCGTAGCAAATGAAATTATGAACACTTTCAGGAGCGGAGATGCTTCTGACATTCGTCGTTGCCGTCAATTGGCAGAAGGGGTATTCGGCGAAAACTGGCAGAGCGAGGGCGAAAATATATACAAGGACGATGAACAAGCCCAGATATGGGGTATTGGACAGTATGTGTTCTTTATCATTGAATTTTAGCGTCTGAGATTGCACCCAGTTGTCACATTGATACGGCCTGGCTTTGGCCTTATCGCGTTACTCAACAAAAAGTAGCCAGATCTTGGGCAACACAAGTTGACCTCATGGAACGTTACCCTGAACATCGTTTTGCTTGTTCCCAAGCTCAACAATACAAGTGGCTAAAGGAGCTATATCCTTCTCTTTTCGACCGCGTGAAGGAGCAAATATCAGCTGGAAAATTCCATCCAGTCGGGGGAAGCTGGGTCGAAAATGATAGCAATATGCCGAGTGGAGAAGCCCTCATAAGACAGTTCGTATTTGGTCAAAAGTTTTTCATGGAGAATTTTGGTATCCGCTGCGAGACAGCCTGGTTGCCAGACTCTTTCGGCCTCACAGGGGCGTATCCGCAATTAATCAGGGGGGCTGGAATGAAGTACTTCTTTACCCAGAAATTAAGCTGGTTGGTTCCCCTCCCACTCTTCCGGAAATACTGAAATATTCTAACCTTGCTTGTTAGGAACAATATGTATATATTAACGTGCTATCACCCTTTCTCGAAACTCATACATCTTCTAGCAATGTATTTCCCCACTCTACTTTCAACTGGGTAGGCATAGACGGAACCCAAGTATTATGCCATATGACTCCTGGTGCGTGCAAATAATTGCTTCGAATTCCTGGCTCAAACTGATTCCATATCAAAGTCGATACTTACACTGCCCAAGCTTCGGTGGGGGATGTTCAAAAAGGTCTCAGTAATCATAAGAATTTGGAATCGTCTGATACCTCACTGCTCGTCTTTGGCAACGGTGATGGAGGTTCGAGCGAAAACACTCTCATTAGGAATACTACTCACATTTCTGTTACAGGAGGCGGACCCTTAGCAAAAATGCTAGAAAACGTCAGTCTCTGTTCGACTCGTTGAGAATTTCAGACTAAGGTTCCTGCAGCTTCGTCGTATACGAGCAACCAATAACCAGTCGAGGGATTTGCCCCCTATAAGCATGGGTCACTCCGTTGATGAGTTCTTCGAGCATTTGTTGGAGACTACTTCAACAGGCAAAAAGCTGCCGAATTGGTTCGTTCTTCCTTGCCTGTGGCTCTATTTCACTTAACCGCCTCGAAACCACAATCAGGCATGGCGAGTTATATCTAGAGGTAACCCTCAATTTTCAATTGAGATGCCTTGCTGAACTGGTCTGACTCATTGATTCAGTTCCACAGAGGAACGTATACGTCTCATGGTACGCTACAATATTCTTTTGCAAGGATATCAACTGATATACCCTCAGGTTCCATCAAGAAAGGCAACCGGCATTCAGAAATTCTGCTTCGTGACGTAGAAGTGCGTTTCTGTGTCCGAAGTGCATGCATGTGTCATATTCATTGTTCCTCAGCATGTTGCTACTTTGGCGTCGATCCTCAGATCCACCGAATACACTTATCCAAAAGGAAAGATTGACGAATGTTGGGAAAAGGTACTACTTAATCAATGTTAGTGAAATTTCACTCTTGGACGAAATGAATACTGATTACTTGGTCATCTAGTCCACGATGGTAAGCAATCTATTCCATACCTGCTCTATGGCGATTATGATGCAATAATCTTCAGTCCTTCCTGGCTCCGCAATGTAAGCCTTTAGTGTAATGATTTTAGCTTTTTTTGAACATTTCCTACAGTGGCATGGTTTACGACGATGCCGAGCAACTCTACGCCGATGTCGGCAAGGATGGCAGGGCTCTCATGGAAGAAGCGTTTCAGGTTCTTTTCCCCAACTCTGTTCCTCTGACCACCGTGACCAAACTTCAATTGAACACATCGCTTAACCAAATTTTTGGCTACAACACGACGTTCCTTGACCGTCGAGAAATCGTCAAGATCCCGCTGGCCGGCGCTTCGGCTGGACTGAAGGCGGCCGTGGCGCAGGTCGACCAGAGCAGTAAAGTTGGCTATGCGATCATGGACAATGGCGTTCTTGATGCGTTAGTGGGTGATAATCTGGATATGCATGCGTCTGGTATGTGCATTCCGCGTGTCTTGCTGCTTATACTCAGGTTACAAAACACGAATAGCATACACCAATGGCTCTGATCATTTTGTGCTGAGGAACTCTAGTGTGCAGTTGACCATCTCTAACGGTCGAATTACAAGTCTAGTCGATGTCCGACTCCAGTGAGCACATCCAGGCGACTCATTATCTATGTAGAACTATATTTTTGTCTTTCAGTCGCGAGCTGATAGCTGACGGTGCCACCGGTGGTTTGGTCATATTTGAGGACCGACCGAATTATTGGGATGCCTGGGGTATGCATCATTGCTAGTCATATAAACGCAAAGTCCTGACTTGGAAGCTTCTGGCAGACGTCGAGATCCACCATTTGGAAACTCCAACTCTTCTGAAATTTATCAATGTTTCCGTGGTGGCTCATGGGCCTCTGCGCGCCTCTGTTCAGGCCCAAGTCAAGCACGGCCGAAGTACCATTGACGTTCTGGTAAGATTGTTCCCAAGCTATATGTATTTCATGGAAGTTCACCTTTTAACTGTAGATCTCTTTAGATGCAGTCGGTGGTGAGACTTGCTCGAATAAACCTTGTTATCGTTTCCTTGATCGGATATATTGTTTTCTAGCCACTGTTAAACCAGGATCTCGCTCCATGTTCAGGTTTGACGCGGAAGTGGATTGGCGAGAACGACACCAATTCCTCAAATGTAAGTCGCCCTCGAAAAATTAGTCAGCTAACCAGCATCAATTGCCCAATTGCCTTTAGTTGAGCTCCCCCTGAATATTCACAACGATAACGCTTACTACGAAACTCAGTTCGGTTATGTGCAACGGCCTACACATAAAAATACTACGTGGGATATGGCCAAGGTTGGTAATTTTCAGTCGATTTACGCTATTTCAATCTGAGTTCTCTCTCAGTTCGAAGTCTGTGGACATAAGGTATGGGCGGCTCTTCGTCTGATCTCCAATGTGTTACATGATTCCCATAGTACGCTGACTTGAGCGAGTACGGATACGGCTTGGCAATATTGTCTGAGTCGAAGTATGGGTTTTCGTGCCAGGGTAATGTTTTGCGCATCTCTTTACTTCGGGCTGCAACTGCTCCAGACGCTGAGCAGGACCAAGGTCTGTAGTGACATCTGCTGTGTTTGCGAATATACTTCATCGTCATACTTTAGGCGAACACAAGTTTTCCTGGGCCGTAATGCCACACAAAGGACACTTCCTAGAGTCTGATGTCCCAATGGCGGCATATCTCTTCAATTCGCCTATGCATGGTTAGCCATCCCCGTGTATGGTTTTTCAAGCTAACTCTCACTAATGACCGAATTATATGTTCCTAGTTCGTTACCTTCCTGGTGACAAGGACGCTATTGCAGCATCCTCTATGAACCACCCATCGTTTGCAATCCACGGAGCCCCGAACGTTATCTTGGAAACCATAAAGCGCGGGGAAAATGATGATTTCAATGCATCCTTTGAATCAGAGTCTTCCACAACTGTCATTGCGCGATTGTACGAAGCGTTCGGCGGACATGCCCACGCGATTGTCGTCATTGGCAACCATTTCTCTGGTCGAGTTGCAAGGGCTGTCACGACGAATCTGCTTGAGGACGAGGACGAAGAGGAAGAAGTACAAATCATGAATGACAATGATCTCGGCGTGGTTCTCAAGCTGAACTTCCGTGGCTTTGAGGTAAAGACGTTGAAGATAACGTTGCAAGATCGAAATGAAAATGCAGCTTTTACGAACCGTGTGCAAAAGCCTCGGGCGTCTTCAACGACAAAGAGAGTGTGAGTGCCAATTATATTCAAAATATATTCAGGAGCTGTGTTGAGGTTTTCGAATCTGTATCTTTTAGGACGAAGAGAAGCAGCTGGGTAGACATTGACGGCTCTCGGCTTATTGCCAGAGACAATTAGGATTAGCTTGTATCTGGACTCCATATTGAGGCTGGCCTATCTATATGTAACGGTAAATGTTGTGCGATGTATTTGTGCATTTGGGCTTGGTTTCCAAGGACACAGGGTAAAACATCTTCTTTAATCCGTGTAATCAGAAACTTCGCAGACATTTTGCTCAAAAGGTAATGAATGATCTTAGATTAGAAGTAAATACTGTGGGTAAATAGCTGTGCCACATATACACAGCTTTGACAGTTGCCTAATTAAAAAGATTACTGAGAGCGAGCTATGTAGTCCAATTTGACTCTGTCCCAGCCCTAGCATCTAATTTCTCTACGTACAGGCTCGCTGTACTAGAGACTCTTAATCAAGAGACCTGACTTCTGCTTTTTGTCGCTGGGCCGACATTTGAATCTGCTTGAAGTTATTCGTTGTCAAGTATTCAGACCTTAGGACTTGCTACTTATGTGGGTCGCCGCGGTCCCGATACACGCCAATCTGCACAAGAAACGCTAGGTGCGCTGTCATCTAATCGAAGGATCATTGCGCCGGTCATGATGTTGGACAGCTTGATCATACTCTTGATACATCGTTCAGTTGCAAGAGGAATCGTGAAAGGAGTAGAAGACTTATTGAGAGAGGGCATCAATGTACCTCGTAATCGGGGTATGCGTGATCGCTGGGTGAGGCTCAAGGCGTTGATGGACAGTGACGCTTTCAAAGGAAGGGAAAAGACATTCAAGGATTCGTTGAAGTATTATTCTTTGTGCAGAAACGAAACTCTGCGTGGCTGGACGCCTGTTTCTCGAGTTTGTCCTGGCTTTTTGCAATGCCCATCCACACCACCCCGCCAGCGCTCGAAAACTAGGTCCGACCTACCAATGCTCTGCTCTGGATGCTAATTGGCCTGCTACTGTTCTGCTGAATGCCAGCCTAAAGCCCATTGGCCAGAAAAGTATCGCTCTTCGATCAAAGCTAAGGGTAACTCACTTGTTCAGATCACCGCACCTTGAGATTAACATTGACTCTACTGTACCAGATCCTTCAACACGTGTACTTGTCGCAACTCCTGTAGAACAGCAGTACCTCGACGCAGTGATTGAACAGGACAGCATACTCATGTGAAGGACGACATCATGAATGCATTGAACGCCTATATATATGCAAATCCTGTGGTCTTTCCAACTTTTACAAAACTTACTATCGAGCTCGAATACGATGAAACTCCTCCGTCGATAAGGGGTGGGAAGGAGAAATGAGAGTGATTATAACCGTGTCGGTAGTCATAGCAGTGAGTCCTCAAGAGATACTCAGTGCATCTTGAAGGGGATTCAACCGATGGGAGTAACTATCAAAATCTGGTGTTGGTTTTGACTATGCACTGAAGGTATGATAAATATTAAAAACGGAAAAACACGCAGATTCCCAGGGATTATCGTTTGCAACCACCTGTTTCGATCTCTCGCAAACTATCAGACGTTCGTAAAATATTTAAATTAACTTTTTCAGAATCTAGGGTAGTCGAGTGCTCGACTATATGAATCTTTTCGCCACCTTTGCAAGAAGATACAGGATCCAGATAACGAGGACTGGTCGCGAATCAGGGTCGCGAACGCGTAAAAAACACATGATAATTTCACTGCGCAAGCAATCACATGAAAGCGTTATCGAATAAATGCCCTCAGTATCGACTCCAAAATTTCTCTATCAACCACTATGTCTTCTACCCAGACAGAAACTTCTACGATTCCAATGCCCTCACCTCCTTCTCAAAACCCTCCAGAACTCACAGTAATTTCCCGCATAAGCTCTATTCCTCTCATCTCATCTTCGCTGGAAATAGTCAATGACACCTTATCCACCAATGCGTACACACGTTCGCCATATACGAGAGCTTTGGGATTGTCTAATTCCGCGTATAAACTTACGGAGCCGCTTCAAGCTCAGCTGGCTCCTCTTATCGTCCGCGCAGATTCCTACGCTAATCTAGCTGTTGACGCAGTGCAGAAGAGGTATCCCAATGCGTTCACGGCTACTCCTGAGGATGTGATGGGATATGTCCAGAACAGACAAAAGGATGTAGGTGAATATGTCAGGGAAAGGCGAGAAAGTGCAGGTGCTATCGCTCAAAATATTGATAAGGTCGGCTAGGGCTCTGTTGTCGATTGTTTCAGACCCTTATCGCTTTTCGTAGAAATTTACTCCGATTGTGGATTATTTGGAGGTTGCTGTGAACCGAATTGACTCCAATGCTAAGGAGAACAGTGCTTCGGTTGACAACGATGTGCAGAGTCAGATTTCGCAGTATTCGCGCGCACTAGAGCTATCGACTCGTCTTAGAGATCAGCTCCAGTTCTACTCAAATGAGCAAATGAAGCAACTTCAGGCTCACTCTGTTCTTGTGTATGATCAATCCCTTTCTGTATTATCATTGCAACTATATACTCATGATCGTTTTGCAGTCAAAGCGCTACGGAGACTGCCCGTTCCCTCAGTGCTACCGCCTCATCGTCCCTCTCGAATGCCCAAGCTAAATTGCATACTGTGTCCGAAAACATGATTGCCGAGCTGGGTAAGCTCCAAGCCCAAGCTGCCTCTCTTTCTGCATCTCTCCAGGCCACCGCCTCGAAAACTCTCAAAGACCCCATCAGGAAAACCTCGAAACGCTGATTATGCTAGAACTGATCAGAATAGATGCAGATTTGGCAAAATCGGACACAATATTACAGTTTGACAGTTTGGCAAAATACAACATCAATGTGACACCCTGCTTATAGCAGCTGTCCAATTTGGTCCAATTTTTGCTTAATACTTGTATATATTCCCTTATGCTACATTTATTTTGGTTAATATGTGTTGATATAATGACTGATTCTGACTGAACGCTCGAGTATAATATCACTTGTATTACAACGAAATGACCAAGATACAAAAAATTTAACAGCGCTACTGCCTTACCACCCTCTCCATCCATCCCATCAAAATCAAGTTCGGGCATTGTCGAGCTCCACACGACATTGCACATGTATCTCGACAGGTCCGCCCCTTGGTCTGCTGGGCATCATTAGCACTTATTCTGCTCTCGAAAAAATCACATACTTTGCTGGCTAACCGCCGCCATATATTTGTATACTTCGCAAGCAGCCCAGCCCACCTCTCCCACAGCAACATCCACCAACGTGTCGATGTCATCGCCAGATGATTCACCTTCCGGATCTAGTGTCGACGTCATCGTCAGACGACTTGCCTTCATGGTAAGGGAGCTCATTCTTGGTTGTTGGGAGAGGGCTCGCTGCTAGGTTCTCGCTAACCGCCAGATGTGCTACGTAGAGCTCGAAGCTGTCAAAGTTTTAAAGGTCTACGACGGGCCGTGCGATGCACAAGATGCTTGCCCAAGTCTAAGCTCTTTCTAATTCCAAGTTGGCATACATACCCCATATGAAGGGACTCTTGGTTTTCAGCAAGGACGAAAATCGGCCCCCTTTGGGCGAGGATGCAAAGATGGGTATCAAAGAAGCCCTTCCAAAGGATATCGGGGAATGTGTCGGAATTTCAACGTATGCTAGTTGTTTCGTTCAAGTGGAAGCCAAGCTGAATGCACTTGTAACATATCGGCGTAGCCTACCTTAGTCTAGTCCCGACGGGCAGACCTGGGTTGGACGGACACAAAGGCAGATAAGTGAGAGAGAAAGGAACTGTGAAAGATTGCACTTGATACATTACGCTTGGTAGCCTAGAAGGGAAAGGGCTTCCCACAGAGTATACGAGAATTTGCTGGATATAATTGTAAATGTCATGATGGCAATTCTTTGTTGATGTTCCGCCACCTGGACTCGAGTCATAGGGAGAGTCTGACAGAAGCGCCGCCACACCGACGGAGGAGAGAAAGCCCATGAGAACAGGGCGAAGAAGGAGTGAACCCTTGATTCAGGTTCTACCCTACCTAACGCTGTTTACATCTGGACGAGATTTGAAACCACAACTCTGGACAGTGGACGTGCTGTCGGAAATTTTAGAAACTGTGACCGCGTAGGATTTTGAATGATACATACAACTGCAAAATGAAACCCGAAATGCTAGGGAATTCTGGCTGGCAGCTTCGAGTCGGTCCTTCCCAGTGACTGGCATTTCTATTCCCTGCCAAACAATTGTTGTCAGAAACAACTTACTCTGACGTAGGAGAGAAAGAAGCTCAAAAGTTCCAAACTCGAGACGTTCATGACAAGTGATAGCATTGAGCGGTTCACTTATGGCTGTCTTTGTTATCTGGAGCTGGGTATAGGCAGCTCGATGACCCTTGACCTCTTATGGTACTGATCGATGACTTTGAGACCCGCTACAGGCATTGTAGACGACCATGTATCTTTAAAAAACGGGTTTTCAACCAAGCGAAAGTTCGGGATGACAAGGAGGGCGTCTGAAGTTTCTGCGGGGCGAGCTCCAGCTTACAGATCCTTGGTCAGGAGACCGCGCTGGACGAGGTCGACGTCATTGTTTTTCATAGGCCCTCCCCCTCGGATCGTACATTGAGTTGAGTTCTCTTCAATAATTAACCTGTCAAGTCGTAACGGTCTGGTTGCATCCTCATTGTGTGGGTCCACAAACGTTCAGAACTTTGCTTCGGGAGACCAACACATGACACTCACCAATCCCAATACCCACAAATCAATTACTTTTCCTACAATCCCTCGAGAGCTTCCACGGTTTTGGAAGGAGGAAGGAAGGAGAGAAGTTAGAAATTGGAGAAACAGAGGAGATAGATGGTGCACAGTCCTCTGTATGAGTTCAACGACTCGGAAATGGGCTGCTATCAGCCACTCGTGGTCCAGAGGAAATGGCGCGTCTTCTCCTATACCGAACTCTAACGGCTTGAAACGCAAACGTCGCATGGCCGTCGCTGGTGCTCAGTCAAACAAGGTGACACGACCAAATCACCTTCCGCTTCGTCCTCAGCACTTTGGATCTCTCGTTGATTACGAAGATGATGAAGAGCCGGTCTCAATCGATATCACAGAAGATCCTTCCGCATCTTCATCCCGGTCTCCCAACGTTCCTCCATCTAGTCCTAAACCTTCGAATCGTCAAATTTCATCACCCTCGAACGGCTTTCCACCCAAACGCCTGGCCTCAGTTGAGGAGGAGGAGGAGGAAGATAACATGCTTGAAGCTCTTGTCTCCCGGTCTCGGCCGCAGTCTCCTGCACCGGGTATGATGGTAGGTGCTGATTCTCTCGGACCCATGAGACCAGGTGAGAAGAGACGGCGGAGTGATGATGACGAAGACGACGAAGAGCTACTCGACCGATTGTCAAAGGCTTCTAAAAAGCCCGATTTAGGAAAGCAGAAGGACTCGTCTGGAGGATTGTCCATCTCGTTAATCAATCGCAACAAGACGGGAGATGACCCACCCAAAAAATTCAAACTTAAAATTGGGGCGGTGAAGACAAGTTCGACGTCCTTGTCTAAACCTCCTTCACCATCATCTGCTACTCCACCACCTTCACAACCAGGCGCGAAAAATGGAGATACTGGATGATACGGCTAGGTTTGGATTTTTGCTAGCAGGCACAAAATCGTCGTCGTCGTCGTCTCCATTGAAGTAGTCTTCCTCCTCCGCTTCGAGAGCACGACTTCCGGCTGGCCAACCGCGAGTGTCGATGGTTCTGGTCAAACCAATGAACGAATGGGGTTAAAAGAATAAATATGAATAGTCGTTCCACGCACTTCTCTGATTTTGACTCAACAGGCATGGGCTCATTGTTCATTTCCCATCTGCGAATGAACAGCTGGAACCGCTGACCGCCGAGGTGGCTTTCGGTCAAAGTTTTTATCTCAGCTTCGTGCTTTGTCAGACAGAAGGCAATTAGCTCCTTCATGTTTTCCTATACGTGACAATGTTATTCATGAGGTTCGTGATCAAATATCCTGAAGGCGTTACATACTCGCCGCATATGCTCAAAGAACTCTTGACATGAGCAACTGAGGAGGTTATCTCGCTGCGATTCTTGAATTGTCAGGTCGAGAATTGGCTTTAAAATGTCATGCTTCATGAATTGAGACATTGTGTTGTGATTGTTCTGTTTGAGCAACAGCCTGAAAACTCGAAAAGCAGCTGAGAAAAGCACAAGTTAAAAAACGTGAGTGACGAATCTGAAGACAACCTGATCTTACCATGCCGTAGATGCTTCTCTTTGGCCTTGAGGAGTGAGGCAATTTTGAGAACAACGTTTGTAGACAGTATATAGAAATGACTTCGAAACTGATGCTGCAGGCTGAAGTTGTACAGCATATCGCATAAGTACACATATCGATTGGTCTGTTCGCGCGCCAATGGATATATTGAGTCTGTGTAATGAGATCAGAGAATGGGGTAAGGGGTAAACGGGAGATGAACTATACCGGTTACATCCCTCCAGTCCGGAAGATCGTATAAGGGTTTGAAACTAAACGTCGATTTGTCAAACTTACAAGATTGGTTGAAAATCCCACACATCACGGGATCGGCTGGTTGATGGTCAACCAATGGTGAATTTCAACATTACGTCTTAAAGGGGGATTTGCAAATTGTGGAGTATTTAGGGTAGGCTCAGATCACTTCTTTACATCCAGGTTCCTGCGGCTGTGTTGCAAATTGGGAATGGACCAGTAGCTCTTGGAGGATTGCCCATCGTTCTTGTTTAATTCAGATAGCGATCTTTTGCTATCAATTCATAGTTTTATCTCTGACTGTACTAGACAAAAATACATTCAAATTATTTGTGGAATATTTCACAGTTTGGCAGCTTTTGCAAGAATATGCAATAATCCATCTCAATGTGCCACAATTTTACGGGGGTGTCAAAATTTGTCAAAACTTGTCAAAATATGAATTTCGAGGTTTTCCTGATGCCAACGGCTCAGTTTCCCCCGCAGATCCAACAGAGATACATCGAAGTAACGTCTGTACTTCACGCTCAGGCCTCGGCCGCTTCTGCTACGTATGCAGACTTGTCGAACAATTTAGCCTCAACAGTATCGGAGTTGCGTAGTATCATGGCAGCAGAGAATGTGTCGATGAACGAAAAGGCGACGAGGGTAACGCATGAGGTTTCGGTAAAGGTTCAGCCGTTGTTGGAGGTGCTTAGTAGAACTGTTCAGCAGGCATTGGGGGGACGAAGCGCGTCTCAGACGTCTATGCCGACTACGAATGGCGCGAACGGACATGCTAATTGATTTCGGAGTCAGTGACTTGTTTCCGGGTTTTATTTCTCTTTTTCCACTTCTTAGTTGGGCTGGAACAGACTGGTCTTCTTTTTTTTCACATAGACTCTGTATAGACTTGTTTGTAATTTAGGAAACACGTTAGTAGGAATTTGTAACTCGTCGCTGGTTCTCATGAACCATTGACTTGGGAGTGCATCTGATTAGAAGAGAACGAATTCAAAGAGACATTGCCATTATGATTGTTAGGGATACATCAACAGCGTACTTCAAGCTGATTTGCTAAAAATGCTTGGTTTTGACTCTTGAGACTTTGGGGGACTCTCTGCCCTGAACCTTTGGTGAATGTATTGGTTCACTTCCATTCAACCTTGAACACAGCTAAAAGTAATACTTCTTTGAGGGCAAATGCAAAATAAAAACTTGAGAGGATTTGAGTGTGATTCTGTATCAGATTATCAAGAACAGCACCAAGACATACTCAAACAGCAGGTTCGAAGACGTAGATGTCAAACTGAACCTATGTAAGTACACGAACGCTATAATAAACATTGTAAGACTAAGTGAAGAGTGAGTGAGGAAGAAATAGACGTACCCTCAGAACGTTGTAGAAGTTCTGAGGGAAGTCCGATGACTCGATAAGCTTTTAAGTGAAGGAAAATTTACGAGGCTATGTATGCCTCTAACCCATAACCCTGAAACCATATGCTGTGGAACACCCTCGACGGGCTGTTCGACAGGAGCAATACCACACTCTCGTTTCTCCAGAATGCAACCACCCAGAACGCCTAACGGTCACATGGTGTAACACGCTACGCGTTTCCAGATCGATTCTGACAGTAGAGACAAGTATGAGGGTCTCTATATGAAGTTTCTTTGCATCTTAACCAGATCTGACTCTTTGGTGAACGAACAAAAATGAGAGAGGCTTAGCATGACATGGGGACCATGCCAAAGCTCAGCAACGTAAAGTGAGCTGCCACTTCCATGGGCTTTGCTTTTCCCAATGACATAGGCTGAAGAGTTTTGTAGCACTAGGATTGTTAGTGACAAGCACATCTTCAGCAGTCAAAACATGCTTTATTTGCTCCAATGTTCACAAAAGACTCTTTGCAAACATCACAATATTTACTCCTCCGCACCCCAAGTAAGAAAATAACCCATGTTCAGAATTACCTCCTTAAAAATTTATTTTCCGTAGTCATCAAGAGAAGGAGTGGTTGTGAACTTTCATCAATACATATCTAGTTACAAATAACATCTAGCTAAGAAATGGGATGGGTGAGGCAACAGTGGTCTAACGGTTATGATCCGGTCTTCCCATTTGTGTGTGGCCGGGAAAGGGGTTCGACTCCCCTCTGTTGCATCCTTTTTTCGTGCATCAGATCAAAACCTAAGTTCCACCAATGAATATGTATATGGCGGCATTCACAGCGTCAAGATAAGCATAGGTTTGCCACGAAAGCAAAGAAAGATAAAAAATTCTGCGAGCCTGTTCCGGATCTTCAGACCTTGCATGTCCTCCCCAAGGCTATCCAGAGTTGACTTCCGTCAGTCTCCGCAGCACGACCGAGTCAATATTCCATTCAAAGAACACCAAGTCACTGCTCAAACCACTCTCGAAGCCATTGATAGGCATCCCCCGCTACGATGTGGTCCAAAGAACCTCAAACCACATTCATGCACCCGCTCCTGCTCCCCATGTAGTCCCTACTGGTCGAAACAACCGGTAGGTTTCCATCCACACTCGCAACCGAGAACCATCTACCAATCATCGCTCTTACTCTCGAAGAGCAGTGAGGGAGATGTGAACCCAACAGATCTTAACCAAGGTAGCACCATGCGAAATTGTTCCGAGATTCCTCGTCCGTCCAAAAACGTCTAGGTCGACTGCTCTTCGAGCAAGGATCTATACCGTATTAACGATCGCTTATCTTCCTGTAAGGGCATTAACTAGCTGCGACACATCTACAACGGAACCAAGAAATGATGAAATCTTCACCAGCGATGCAGCAGCCAAGTTAAGAACCACCGACACACCAGAGTGGTATGCCCAAAATACGGATCCCCAACGAATCGTCAGGCGGTCGAGATTTGCTTACTGCACTCGAGGCTGGGAGAACCTCTATTACTACATCCCGCAGGAGTTGTAATTCACAGCAAGCAACGGCCGTTCAACAGGTCCACTAGGATTCTTCAGTTGAGCAGCAAGCCTCTAAGTGTGGTAGAAACCTATGACGAGGTGCATGTCAAACGCTGGATCACAAGAAACCATACATTTGGGCCGAGAAGAGTAGATGCGTTTGAAAACAAACTAGTGCGGTGAAGAATAAGCGAAAGAAATGTGGCAAAATTCCAAGACGAGTCTTTGCAGTATTTGACCTGAGGAACGCAGAATCCCGATTCCTAACATGAGCTTGTCCTTGATTGACACCAAGAACCGTCAAGGGACCACTTCCCGACACAAACGACGTTGTCCGAGAACCCGGGTTAACGAGGTGGGAGCAAGCTGATTGAAATGCAGCGAGAACACCGTAGCCGGCCTCTCTGTAATAAAAGGACGCGAAGTTGGGGGCGGATGAAACTGCCAAGGTGAACTAGAAACAGTGAACAGCAATCATACTCACGGAGACCGCGCTTAGAAAGCCCACCACTGAATGTACCACTACATCGAGCTTGTGCCAAAACCAAAGAACCGCTAAGTCAGCATCGTCACCTGTCAAGTAGGTCCTACAAGTGTGCTTTTCTGTGCGAGACCCTTTAATGTCCATGTCAGCCCAATCCACGTCCTATGGGTCCCTGATAAATATCATCCCTGTAGCCGTCCGGGTTTCCAATACACGCCGGCTTCTGGAACCTCTCCTCCGACCATCTGCCATATCAGTGCATAGACTGAATGCAGAGAGGGTTGAAGTGGCCCACGGCAGGGGAAAGACGGTCAAACTGCTGCCGGGGTTTGAACTATGACTCGCTTGATGAAACATCAGTTGAGCTGAGTCCAGCGGATTGAGGCCATTGAGACCTGGACCCCTGGTATTCTGTACGTTTGCTTGTCCCACAAAGGAGAAATTGCTCGTGCAAGGCGAGGAGATAATGCGGAATCAACCAAACAAATTGCCTGGCGCCAAAGACATTCTCGCAGGAGTAAGATGACTGAATTGAACACCGAAGGTGTTTGTACGTGAGCCACTGGGTGTCCAGGCAAATAAGACTCCACCGAAGAGCCGCAGAGTGCGTAGCCGTACTCTTCTTCTCATTTATTATCCACAAGGTCCCGACACGCCCTCTGGTGCTCAACATGCACTCAACACAACATAAGTAGAAATCCAAGCGTTTCCGGTATCGTCTTCCCTTTGCACCTCACTCCCATTTTAGAAAGCACGCGAACAGCAGCGTTCTGTACAGGAAAGAGAGAAAGAAAAAGGGATCCCGAGACGATACAGGCTGGGTTCTGTTCGAGATGTCAAGCTGTCGAGATGGCGTGAAATCGAGCACTTTCCGGAGAGGCGGTAGAGGATAATGAGAAGTATCATTGCAGGCGAGTGTGTCGGTGTATTCGGAGGTCAATATTCGCGCAATAGACAAAGCGAAGAACGTCCGGCGTGAAGTTTCCATCAAGATGACCTTCAGAGCTGTTACTCTACAGTCCAGTTGTAGCACAAGCATAGCAAGCAAGAAGGTGAAGGATACACAGTAGCCCAAAAGAACTTAGGGTTAGATATCACTTCTGGTTAGACGAGAAGTGCATCATGCGGCTGGAGGAGAAGAAAGACCAGGGTAGGACGGGTTCAAGGCATTATAGACGGGCATCTGGAGCGTTAAAGATGGGAAAAGACACGGCTTGAAGGCCTGAGAAATGTCGATTGGGTGCTGCGAAGGGTTCACCGATGGTGGTTTACTGCAAAGAGAACAGGTGTGACGCTGATCGTGAATAATGAGCCACGTGTGACTGTGACTCTAGCTTTGATTGTCACTGATCATGTACCTTCTCATCTAGAACAATAATTACTTTCACTCATTCCAATATGTCGCGCGAGCTTTCATCTCAGCATATTCTTCCACACGCGCTGCCGGTTCCAGCGGTCAAGAAACTTGCTGGAAAGCGGATTGTTCTTGCCTCAAACAGCCCCAGAAGACGGGACATCCTAAGAACTATCGTGGGTGTAGATCTTGCTTCTCTACTAACTTGCACCAATGTACTACTTCCTGCTAGTAGGGACTTGCGCCAGACATAATTCCTTCTACATTTGAAGAAGATCTCTCCCCTGCATCGTTCGTAGATATACACGAGTATCCTGTCTCTACGGCGAGCCATAAAGCGGTAGAGGTTTATGAAAGGCTAGTGGTGCGTATACTTCCACACTCTTGTTTTCACTACGCTGACGGGAACTAACATATATAGGCTGAAGATCCAGACAATGCTCCAGATCTTGTCATTGCAGCCGACACAGTAGTTCTCACACATGCCCAGCCATCTACTTCGCAGACCGATTATACCCTGCTTCCTTCTATTGGTCAAGAATTGCTCGAGAAGCCCAAAGACAAAGCAGACAATTTGCGGATGCTCATGGATCTAAATGGTCAAGTCTGTGAAGTTGTCACCGGAGTGACTGTGGCGTACCCGATCCTCACTGCGCCAGGTTACGGACTCCATTCGATTGACGAACGGTCTTTGGTTTACTTTGCCGATAACCCTAAACACATCCTTCAAGCTTATGTCGACTCGGGAGAAGGCTTGGACCGTGCCGGGGGTTTTGCTATTCAGGGCATGGGTGGTATCCTCGTGAGGAAGGTAGAAGGTGACTATCGAAACGTAGTTGGTTTTCCGATGGCAAGCTTCTTTAAGCTATTGGATGCTCTGGTTGAGGAAGAGGAAGACTTTTTGGAGATGTAGCAGCACATCTTTTCATTTTAGATACAATAATCCAAAGCAAGTAAATTCTACACCTTCCAATCTACACCGTTGACTTCACCCGGAATTTGCCGCGAAACAAGGAAGCCACTCATCCAATGCCAGCTGGAATAGTCCGAGCCCTGTATAAAACGGCGCCTGCGAGACAGGGCTGTAAAATCCTACTGTTTTGAAATCCGTGTGGTTCGAGTCCGGAACCAGCAGTACCCGCATATCCGAAACATGGACCATGTTATCATACGTTATTCCGAAGAATGTTGTTGCGTTTGATGGGACATTGCATCCTGGAACAACGACTGAAGGTTTTCTCTGAGGGCTATTTGGCTCGATGGATGCTAGACCCATCGTCCGCCATGGGTCAACTATGAAGGGGCAAAGTGAGCACGGATCGTCTTCGATGGAAAGATTGTTGCTCACATTCGCCGTTAGCAAACATGATATTGGAAGGTCTCATATCCCACCCTCCATATTTGTTAATGTTTTCCACCTGAGGCCAACTTGCAAGATGATCGGAGAAAGCTTCATTACACTGCTGCTGAAACAATTCCAACGACTGGAAGGAAGTTTCGATGGATAGTGGGTTATCTGGGTTACCGCGTTGGTAAAAACCTAAGCATATATTAGACACATGCGCTTAAGGACTACCATTTCTTTTGTGCGCACCGTATTCAGAACAATACTGCCTCATCCAAGACATATCTGCAACGGGGTCATCAGGAGACCCTGGGATAGAATCATAATCGAGTTCTGCGAGAGCGACAAGGAAAGCCTGGAAGGTTTCGTCGACTCCTGAAATTGATATGATACCGTTCTCCGCAGAATTCGAGGTAAAATTTCTGGTTTCAAGGAGGTTGCAGAAAGGTAAAATCGAGGCAGAGAAGCCATAATACTGTAGAATCCGTGAGCCGCTAAACATAAATCATCGAAATTCAATGCTACCTTACCTGGTAAAAGTTGAGAGGATCCATGAGGATGGAGGCAACATCCACGTCACTAGTTTTGTTGGCCTGCTCTTTGGTTAACCCGTCAGCGCCACTGGTATTTCCTCCCGGGCCACTCAGTTGGGCCTTGAGCAAATCAAACTTGAGATCCTCTATGAGGGTTGTATTAGTTCCTCGGAGTACATTGTCAACGTAACTTTGAACAGGAAAGCGTCATATCAATTAAGAACTCGAATTGTACATCCCTGTAGGAAAAGAACACACCTAGTGACTGCCACCCAATCCGCGGAACAATTTACCGTCAAGCTTCGCTGAGCAGCAGCATAATAAGCCCACATGTCCACTTGAGCGTGAACTGGTGCCGATGAGGCCCATGCTGCAAAAATCGTTTCTGGGTTACGTTGACGCAAAAGCGCACCACGGACACCAGGGTAGGAGCCACCTAGCCACACCCATGGAGTCACTGATGGATGTACCGGTAAGCTCTGTGGATCCAAAGTATCAGCAACAGAATTGATTGCGATGTATTTCGTGAACGAGCTGCTATTTTTACTGAAGGAGTTGGCGAAGAACACGACGTCCTGTAAGGCTTGCTCTGTAGTCAGAAATTGCCATTGTTCAACTGCGGTGTTTTTCTAGTGAGGAGATCAGGGAATACATAGGTACTGTATAAAAAGTAATGTCGTACATCGATAGGGAAGGGGAGCGAGTCTCCGTAATAACGGTGTTCCCAGAGAATCGCCAGACCTCCATATCTCTTCGCAAGACGCATAGTCGCCGAGAGTCCATGATATTCCTGAGCCAATGTCTATACTAGGCAAAAAAAGAAGATTGTAGAAAGGATGCGCCACCTGCAGGTAATATGGAACCAATGGAGCAGCGTTCTGTTCTCCAGAATCAAAAACTGGACGGCGATATGAGCAAACAGTTACATGCATATACATAGAAAACATACTAAACACTGGTCCGCCAGGGTCGTAGAATGTCGTGTTTATCCAAAACCGATTTTTGAACGTCGTGACACCGTCGACAGAGGAGTTGGAGAAATGATCCAAGGGCATCTGTATTACAACCAGTTGAGGTGCGCCAGATCATACAGAACAATACAAACGGAAAGACCAACATCGATGAAGAGTGGTTCATTGATCCCGGGAAGTGCATCGCTTATGTTCAGTGAAAAACCAAGATTTTCATGTATCCTCATTCTGGGACGTGTCCATGACAATTGAAGACTTGCAATTGAGCTTTTAACGTTTGTGAGCAGCAGTAGAGTGTACAAAAGTAGCAGGAAAAGCAGCTCCATAACGCAAGATTTTGTGCGTTTAAGAAAGCCTTCAGAACACCTTGGTTTAAAGCGCGCTCTTCGAGATAACAAGGGAATCTTCTTGCATATCGGTTGAGAAGATGATATTCAAAAAAGGTCAAGAGATCCTGAGTCGTAAGTATCTGAACCGAGCTTTGTCCGCTGACCGCACCGCGATCTTGTTATCTATTTATGTGGACGTGTTCATCTGGGTTTTAGGACCGTCTAGGATGCCAGTCCATCCCATCTCCATTCCTTCGTGTATACGCGAATTGAGATAGCATTGAAGTTGAAGTCTATAATAACGTTTGAGTCTCATTCCCTCTGTGATAGGCATTTGAGAAAGAATTTGGAAACGACTTGCCGGCATTTTGTATGAGGATTGCACTTAAAAGATCAGCCAAAGGATTCAGGAAGTAAGCCGCAATGAATTCAAATTTACTGAAATAACTGTCAACCATCTTTCAACCTCTTGCTGTGAGCTACCTTGCTGGGATCGTAGTCATCTTTTCTCTCACTTTCCTCGTTCTCTCTGATCAACAATAGATTTATTGAAAGGAGGTGCAGTTACAATCTGGCAGTGGTAAGTAGACGATGTACCAGGTTAATAAGAGGCGCCGAATCAGCGCCGATAGCATCTTCTCCCTACACTCATGTCGGATAGTCCAGCTACTCACTTGCTATCACTTAAAGTAATGCGGGTCTCTGTGAGTCCTTGCAAACTCTTTTGCTTGGAATAACACTCATTTACTTAAAGAGACCCGCATTAGCCAGTGCATGGCAGCCGTTCTACTCGTCTTCGCCCTCATTCTCCGCACATTCTACCCAATCAATATTGTCTTTGCAAGGAACAAATCCTCTTCCTGGCTATCCAAAAACTCTCCGAGATCTCACGCAAGTATCGGAGCTATTGACGTTGCCATCTTCATTTGGTTCAATCCAATTGGGAGAAACGTTTTCGAGTTGTCTGTCCGTCAACAATGAGGCGACTACACAAGTAGATGCTGTCGCTTTGAAAGTGGAAATGCAGACAGCTACGTCGAAAATAACTTTGGCGGAAATAGGAGGGAAAGACACCAGTCTGGAACCACAAGATACCCTAGAGAATGTGGTCCATCATGAAATCAAGGAATTAGGCCAGCATGTTCTTGCCTGCACTGTTTCCTACCGCTTCAACCCTCAGAATTCACGCACACCTCCTGTATCCGAAGAGACTTCTGATCCCAACATTCTTACCTTCAGGAAGTTCTATAAATTTGTTGTACGCATTCAATTCTCCTGTTTTATAATGCTTGTCTTCATTTCATTCATCTCCAGGTCACAAATCCTCTCTCCGTAAAGACAAAAGTGCACGCTCCCAGGTCACCGTCGGCGCTAATGGTGCCCGCTGAGCGCGATAAGATTTTTCTCGAAGTCCATATACAAAATCTCACTCCAGAATCCATTTGGTTTGAGCGTATGCATTTCGAGGCTGCAGATGGCTGGAATGCACGCGACACGAATGTAATCAGTATTTCTGGAGAGGAACAAAGCTTATACACAGGTTCGACAGCATTGATGCAGCCACACGATATGCGACAGTACATATACATCCTTAGCCCAAAAATTTCTTCCCTGGAACCAGTGATTCACCCCCCAGGTTCCGTTATTCCGCTTGGTCGGCTCGACATCTCGTGGAGATCGTCATACGGTGAACCAGGGCGGTTGCTGACGTCGATGCTGACTCGACGAATACCTCTTCTGCCTCAACCTGTCTTGCCTCAACCCGTGTCTGCTCTTCCTCCTTACCTAAAGCGGCAAAGCACATCTGCAACTACTCCAGCAGGATCCAAGTCGCCTCAACTTACACAATCGCGTCCTGGCTCTCCAGTACCGCGATCTAGCTCACCGGTACCATACAGAGCTCGCGCATCGTCTATAGTCTCGGGAGCTCCGCAGATTCCTCCATCACCACAACCGGCTGCAAGTACTACTAGCATTGATGTGCATCTACTTTCCAAAGATGTTCCTCGCGACACCATCACAGTTGGCAGAGGTTTCAAGGTTAAACTCACCCTCGCTTTGTCTTCGTTATTAACGTCGCAGAGACATCGACAGCGATTACAATTGTCATTGGTGATACAACATATAGGCTTTCCTCCGACATCAGGGCCTACAGCCCCTTCTGCCTCCAAACCTGCTCCACCACCGCCCGACTTTTCTTCGTTCAGTCCTCATTCGCTGTCATCTCCCGGTTTTTCCTCTCCTTCCCCGACCTACGCCACATTCAATTATCCGCTCGCACACCAGAAGTTGCTTGAAGCTTCTCAAGAACAATCGGCGACGAAAGAATCGTTGGCAATTGACCCTGTCAAGCCGTCAGAGACTATGAAGTTGCTACCTCCGCCTTTTTTTGAAAAGGTGGATGAGTCGAAGAGGCAGAGAATGACCACGGTGGCGTTTAG
This sequence comes from Lentinula detonsa, assembly GCA_027921405.1. Classification (NCBI taxonomy): domain Eukaryota; kingdom Fungi; phylum Basidiomycota; class Agaricomycetes; order Agaricales; family Omphalotaceae; genus Lentinula; species Lentinula detonsa. The sequence continues at coordinate 901,025 of JANVFU010000011.1, forward strand.
TGGTCCATCGGCAATTGTTTTACCTCCTATCGACTTGGTAGCTCGACCTCAATCTCATTCGAGTGAGTCGTCGTCATCTGCGGCGGCGGACTCACATGCAGGAGGAGGATCGCACTCAGCGTCGAAACATCAGGCAACGTTGGACTTTGAGTTGGATTATGTCGCCATTCGAAGAGGATTTGCATTGGTGGGAGGCTTAAGGCTATTGTTGGTTGGCGAATCATTAGTAGATGATGACGCGGAGGTCGAAAAAGAAGATGGGCAGAGTGCCAATTTGAAGACATTAGAAATGAGGATGTTGAAGGAGTGGAATGTCATTGCTGAAGTGTTGGTCTCATAACACGTTGTTTTGCGATTTGGGAGTTTCATATCAATATGTGTATGGATGTTCGAACGATTTAATCGCCTTCGGGAGTACTCGAATATCACGAAAATAAAGTTGCATGACGGTGAGTTTATATGTCCTACAGCGACTCGGGTACTTGATCTTGAACTGAATCATAACGTTCATCAAATAATACAAAGGCATACAATCTATCAGCATCTATACATACATTTGACTTACGCCTCTACTGCATCTGAGCTGGAGAGGTCACGAACAGTTCTTCAACTCTCCTTCTTGCTTCCGCGCGTCTGCCCTGACTGATACGACCATCGGTGTCTGCTTCCGCCAGATCTGCGAAGAGCCAATTCAATATTCCAGCCAGCCGGATACCACCCTGGGCCATTAACTTCTCGAGGATACGATTCTCCGCAATGTATCCCGAGTATTGAGGCGTGTCTAGCTCAAGTAAGGGTGATTTGGGACGCGGCGTCAAGTATTCTGAGTCTGAGTCGGAACCAAAGGAGCGCAGATGGCTGTAAGGTGGTTCATCCAGGGCCTTTGGCCAGATAAAGTCACAATTCATAGCGTGAATGGGTTCAGCCCAAAAGTGCGGACAGACGGTGGAGTCATCGGTTGTGGCAGACACTGTCTTGAAATTAGAGGAGATGTAGTTCCAGAGATGGGCTACATGGTCGTAGAAAGTGGAAAAAGAATACCAGTACCCTTCCGTGAAGGACGATTGTGTGCCTCCCTCGGAAGGACATGCAAGCCATTCCGGAACCTGGTCTTTCCATTCATGCAGAATACCCTCCCACATGATTTGACGAATGAACCCATCGTAAATTGCACCTCGTAGGTTCCATTCGAGAGACGGTATTGGGAGTTGATGATCATATTTTTTCGGTACGTTTCGCAAAGTCTTTGCGATAAGCAGCCCGTCCCATGCCGAATGAAGATTAGTCTGTCGACCATCGAATCGCACTTTGATCGAGTTTCCACCTCTATCTCTGCCTGTAAGATGAAGCGGCATGTGAAGGTCACCAACAAAATGGATAAGGAACTTGAGCGCTTCTTCGGCTGTATCATCTGAGCTACGCTGTCCTTCAACCCATGCATCAAGTAGGGAGGTGACATTCCTGATTCCGGCAAGAACATTGATATTCTTGCTCCCAGCCCAACCACGTTCACCAGGAAAAACGCACGTTTCGGAAGGATAGTCGTCCTTTGCACCGACATAATGCAAGGGCGCTGACCAGCGCATGCGGTATTTAAAACGGTCCGCCCAAGTGGACACGGGCGCAAGATGACATGGAGGTTCATTAGGATTCGTAGAGGTGTAGTTGAAGATTTCGCAGATGACGGGAAGGACACTGGGATGAAGATGGATCTGAGCAATGGTTGCGACAATTTCGTGGCCGGCGGCTCCCCAACCAAATACTCGAGGAACAAAGAGGGCGAGAGCAAGCAGTTTGAGCTTCATGATGGATGTAACCAGAAGAAAGCAGCTGTAGTGACTAGCCCTTGTTTGGCCTTTATAGTCCAAGAAAGAACAAAGAGCCTATGGTAACGGCGCCAGACTATTCCGAATTGAGACAGTAAGCGCCCCGTGAAGTATGTTTCCGGCAGGCAATTTATATTTTGTTTTCTCTCTACTTCCGCGTCAAGCTGGCTCGTCCAATGAGTTCTCTCGTTCAGGCTGCCTTGTTCGCTGCGGGCGCCGTAGTTGGTGGAGGTGTCACAGCAGCCGTTCTCAGCAAAAAACAACCAGCCCTGACTCCTACGGTAGACGGAACCATCGTTTCTCCTGCTGTAGCTACCGTTACTCCTCCTGTCATTGGCTTGGGAGCAAATGGAAGCGCGCAAATAACTAACTTAGCGAGTCTCGCTTCATTGTCTTCCTCGGCTGTACTGAAATACGGAAATCCGGGTACGCGATTCTCTACTAGATAATGCCGCGTCCTCATTGAAAATTCCTTCAGGTCCTGTTGCTGATCCTATAATAAGGCGAGCTTACGTTGCAGCATATGATCGTAGACTAAGGCATCCTGCTTGGGTACGTGGATCTGCCACTCTACTCCGGCCTTTTTTTTTGCTCAAGATCTGCATAATAAGACCGCGGAGCACTTGACTCTAGCCTCTCTTGGCAAATCATCTCTAGTTGCGCCTCCCGATGAAGCTGGTGATCGGACCAAAAGCTCATTCATGGAAGACGATACCATTCCAGCTCCATTTCGAGCTCGATTAGTAGATTACTTCAAAAGTGGGTACGACCGTGGACATATGTGAGTCCTGATAAACATTCTTGTCCTTGTTTTTTTTCTACTGAACTAGATTTGTTTCAGGGTTCCTGCAGCAGATGCCAAATTCTCTCAGGTGTGTTGATGGATGTTCGAATTTTTTTATCACGAACGATTTATGCTGTGCGCTGCAGGAAGCCATGAACGAAACGTTCTATTTGTCGAATATGGCACCTCAAGTTGGCGAAGGTTTCAATAGACACTATTGGGCATATTTAGAAGACTGGTGTCGCCGTCTTACAGGGACATTCTCTGATGTCTACGTTTTCACGGTCCCACTCTACCTTCCACGTCGAGACCCAGATGGAAAATGGAGAATTGTGCGTCTTTCTTTTGAGTTGGTTCAGAACTCGAAGACCCTGATCACTTCTTAGACTCATGAAGTTATTGGTTCTCCTCCAAACGTTTCCGTCCCGACGCACTTTGCCAAGGTCGTGCTTACTTCGAAGCCTGCTTCACCATCGACACCGAATATTCTTGAGCTCGCCACAGGAGCTTTTGTCCTCCCTAATGCACCTATCCCTGACGAGACACCGTTGGAAAAATTTCTGATGCCAGGTAAGATTTCCTTGTTCTATTTCGTAAGCTATACTGACTTTTGTATGGCATTGAAGTTGAAGCGGTAGAGCGCGCAGCTGGACTAGCTCTCTTCTCGGACGCAGTCAAGTCAACGTCTAAACATATCTGTCAATCCACGAAATGCGAAGTCATCGTTAGAAGATTTGATGATACCCGCAAGAGACCAGACATGAGGAGAACGATTTCTGCACCCAATTAGTGGCACAGTTTATGTGCTTGTTGCAATTGATAATCCAAAATCGTCTTCTATCACCAACTAAGCGGATTTCCTTGGACAGATTGAGTTCGCACTCTAGAACTAGTCAACAATCAATTATGTGGTAGTAGATGACTATTACAGTTTTTTGCTATAATAGTAGAGAAGATGTCTTATCGAAGGTCAATGTTCTGACAACATATCTTTGATACCGTGCCAATAGTACTCGGGTACTCTGGATTCGATTTCTTGCTTGGTCAACCAAGCAAAATCTTTTACAGTCTCCGGATTGGGACGCGCTTGACCTGCCATGATATGAGCTTTATAGAAGAATGCAACTTCCTGAAATAACCGTTAGGGAAATGTATCGAGTCAAGAAGCCAACACGTACTTCCGGTTGCGGCTTGCTCGATGACGGCGCTTTCTTCGGAGGCCTGTAGTGACCAATGGGATTGCGACTGACAATCCAAGTATCCATGTATTCACCGCACTCTGCGAGCAAATCTCGCTGCGCAGCCTGGTGAAGAAGCTCTCCCTTCTTCACGATTCCCTCGGGGAATCTCCATATACCCTCATTCTCCTGTAATAGGAGATACAAATTCCGCTTGCCCTTCCTATCTAGGCTTTTATAGTCTCTGGCATCATCTGAAGGATGAATCCTCGGCATCATTTCCTCACTTTCTCCTTCCTGTTCTGCCAATTGCTCTACCGCTGCTTTGTTCGCTGCTGCCTTTTCCTTGTCCAGTTCATCAGCGACCCCGAATTCCCGCCCGAATGCTATCCGTTCGCGTTTGCGTTCTTCTAGCGTGAAGCGGTGCTCGAGAATAGATCCTTGCTTGAAGTAAAAGTCGTACGGAAAAGGATTGAATAGTGCACGTCGAAGACGGGCTTGATAGGCGTAGTATGCTCGTTCAAAGGGTGTTGGTGTTGGTGTGAGTATGGGCGCGCGGTTAAGAATGATGGATGTCAGTAGCTTCGGTTTGACTCTTGCGTTTTGTGGAGGTATTGGGTATTGGGTTGGTGTAGAAGAAGATTCTGTTACAGTAGCAAATGCCCGAGAGAAAACTTGTGGGGTATATCAATCCTGGGGCATGATTGAGTAAGGGAGAGCTTGCATACCAGACGGCTTTCTTCTACATAGCGAAATGAAATTTCTTGAGGACATTGTCTGTCAAAAGTCGCGTCCTTGACTGTGCGAGGAGAGAAATTTCGGTCAAGACGTACCACGTGACAGCTGTGAGCAAGACTTCTTTCTTCCACTATCTCCTCCAAGCTCCTCCACATCTCACCTTCATGTCTGTCTCTCTCGTCTCCAACGCCTATCTAGACGACGCGTCGTCGAAAATTAAGTCTAAGCCTGTTCCTTGGGAGGTTCTGCCCTAGAATACCAAACATCTAAGACCAAAGTATACTCAAAACTCTTCCAATAGGGCTACCAAAGGGCCGGACTCGTCACTCCAGAAGACCTCGCCCTGATCAAGAGGATAGACAGACAATCCAAGGCAAAGACAGAGTCACTCCTTCTATCCGATGGCCAGACATACGCTCTCCTGTACCTCCGACTTCTCAAGAAACTTCAGGGGTTGGACACGATGCAATATATTCTCGTGCTTATAGCAGATGCTTTGGCTGGCATGTCTCCTTGTAAATCAGGAATGATCTACTTCTGATGAAATACTCTAGATCATGACGAACGAATTCCGCTGTTCACTCGAACAGCAGGGAGCGATCCCGAATTGCCGTATAGTCCTTTAACAAGGTATGCTCTCAACTACCTTCGCTGGTATTTCGCTCATCGCCGTCAGCACAGAGCACTCGATATGCAAGATGAATTCATGCAACTCAAATCTGCACAGATCCTCACCGTTCTTCTCTGGTCCGTCCCTTTACATTGTTCTATCTGATCCACTTCCTAAATTCAACCCATTACACACATCTTCATGACCTAGTGCTGAACCCCGCCCATTGGGTCCGTCACAATTACACCATTTCCTCGGAACCTTAGCGACCATGGTACAAAGCCACTCACCGAATAAACATGATGTTGGTGTACAGTGCTTAGAAGCCTTGCTTGCACGGCCAGAGTGCCGGCAAGCGGTATGGGCTATTCCAGGAATCATCGCTGGGTGCGTGTTTACGTAGATCTTGTTTTGTTGCGGTTCTCATTTACTATCACAGATTAGTTGAGATTCTCAAACACAAACAAGGCCCTCAGATGTGCTATCAAGTCGCATTTTGTTTTTGGCTATTAACCTTTGAGCAGAATATTGCTGAAGAGATCAATAAGTATGTTCTTTTTGTGCTAATTTTCATCCATTGACTCCCGAGATTGGTAGGAAGTATGACATTATCCCTCTACTCACCAACGTTGCTCAGAACGCTGTGAAAGAGAAAGTTATTCGTGTCATCGTCGCAACCTTCCGGGTGAGTTATCATCAGTTCCATCTGACCCAAGCTGTGCTGTATTGAATCTTGAACGATTGGTAGAATCTGGTTTCCAAAGCCCCAAGCGCGAACCTTCCAGCGATGTTGGTTGCTCAACTATTGCCTTACGCCAAGAATCTTTGTGGTCGAAAGTGGACTGATGACGACATTGTTGAAGATGTACAATACCTACGCGATGAGCTTGCTGCGAACTTCCAAAGTCTAACGTGTGTTAACTTTTATTCTAGCCTACAGCTTCATTTATTCACTAGCTATGTTTATGCTGTTATCTTTGCAGAACTTACGATGAATATACCTCAGAACTGGCTTCAGGACACTTGTCATGGAGCCCGGTACATGAATCTGACGATTTTTGGAAAGAGAATGCGACGAAGTTGAACGAGAAGGATTATGGACAGCTAAAGTATGGTCAATTCTACATACATACACTCCGCCTCCTGTGACTCAGGCCTTTGCTTTCTTCTTCTTTTCCAGGACGTTACTCCAACTCCTCGGCGATTCTCAGGACCCTCTCGTCCTTGCTGTCGCTGTTCATGATATCGGGCAGTATGTCAAACATTACGAGCGGGGGAAGAAGTCTGTATCTTTTATTATATTCAGCCAATTATATGCTAATCAGAAGTTTTGGCTTTTAGAATCATCAACGACTTGGGTGCAAAACGTCGCGTTATGGAACTCATGTCACATTCTGATTCAGACGTTCGATATCGAGCTTTGGTGTCTGTGCAACAGCTCGTCAGTCAACCTTGGATAACTGCATAGAATTTTGTCTCTCTTTTTTGATCAAATGGAGTAATTGAATACGCTCAGACTGGAAGTGGACACCTCTACACCGTGGTACCGTTAGTTATGCCACGATATTATTCACATTGGAAGAACCAATCGTTGAAGAAGGACTCTAATTTTAGAAGGTTTCGTTCTCATTTATTCTCAATGTAGGGAACTTTATTCCACTACAACAAGCGCCCTACCGGTGAACATCGCAATTCCTGTGGACAGGCGACCGAAAGATCGTATCAAGCGGGCTTGCGTCAGACAGTCGAGTGAACTGGATTAATCATTGACCAGGTGTAAGGGTAACTCATTGGAGTCTGCCGATTAGACTACTTCGGTGCTTGAGCGCAGTTGAGAGCAGTCAGTGCTTGGGAAGCGGAAGGAAGGAAGAGAAGTGTATTGGTCCGTGATATCTACTATCGTCTATCAGAAAAATAGAGCAGAACCTCGATGGACCGGCAAGTAGGAGTTTCACTGAACCGTACCAGGACTTACGCTCATTCCGCTACGGGACCCCGCCCAACTAGGGCGGACACAGGTAACTGAAAGATGCTAAGTTTATCTTCCTGTTCATAGTACTCGCAACGAATATTCGACGGCAGAACAAATAAATGAGATGAAAATAGCACAACGAGTTTAGCGTGAATGAATATCAAACTGGTCGCAGTTAGTATTGACTTGGTCTTTCAAGTGTTACACCTTCCTCAATCACCTTCCTCAATCATTCCTGATCCCTGCTCATTCTCCCGCCCACTGTTCCGTAGCTTCAACTTCAGGTCCGTGACGGGTCTCCATGACTCTCAAGAGGGTGAAGTTCGACGCGTTCGAGTCCGAGTCCGAGTCCGAAAGAGAGAAAGTCTCCATAGTCTTCTTCCTTGACGCTGTAGATATTTTCGCATCTCACTGTAGTGACGTCATTGATTATCCTTTTCTTTTTGGTATTGAGGGATGCCTCTCACTCCCAAGTATAAAAGGACCGTAAGTCAACGATCAGTTACAGTACCCAACTAAACATGGACCCAACTAACAAACCAAAAGGATCTTCGCCTCACTATTCACTCTACCAACGTGAAATTTTCCGACAAGGAGGAACTGAGGGAAAGCGTGCGTGTGGTATTACAACTTGTACTGTTCTATAACTCAAGCCATCTGTACAGTACCGCATTTCTCTGTACACCCCGATGAGCTGGTTGAATCGACAAAGAAGAAGTTGAACGACCGAGCCTACTTTTATGCAAACTCCAATGCTGGACTTGGATGGACCGATAAAGCTAACCGGTTCGTACTCGCCGTCTTCATGCCAATCATTGAATGATTTGACTTAAAACATTGAAATAGAGAGGCATTCTATGCCTGGCGCATTATCCCACGGATGCTCGTAGATACCAACGTCCGAGACTTATCTAGTAAGTATCCCACTCAAATCAGTTTGCAAAGCTTGACTGATTCCGATTTCACAGTTGAGCTTTTTGGGCACCGTATTCCTGCCCCAATTCTTTTTGCCCCTATTGGAATCAATAAATTGTATTCGCCTGAGGGAGAGCTTGTTCCTGCTAAAATTGCAGGAGAGTTGGGTCTTCCTGTATGCGTCTATATGCGTCACCCTTTGTGGCACTTTTTTTTCTCATTTTCTTATTTCAATTTAGTACTGTCTTTCCACCGCAGCTTCGAACACAATTGAAGACGTCGCAGTTGCGAATGACTCGGGCGCTCGTTCAGTTGCCTCGGAGGGAGGCAATTATTGTCAAGTACGTGCTGGCAGCAACGTGAATTCGCCTCGCTTCTTCCAGTTGTACATGGGACACGATGACGAAGTTGTGAGTAGCTTCTCTTTCATCCCCTAGTATGTTGGCTCCGACCTACTCACACGATCGGTATCCGTAGACGATAAGCCTCCTGGAACGCGCATGGAAGAGTGGTTTCGATGTATGCATGTTAACGGTTGATACTTGGCAGTTAGGATGGAGGCCTACGGATATCAATCTCGCGAATTACGTGTAGGTTCATTCCTAGTCATTAGGAATCTCTGTTCATGATCTTTCAATCGTAGATTCTACTACCCTCCCGGAACCACTGGTAATGAACTGGGAGCCTCTGACCCCGTATTTATGCGCAAATATGGAGAAGAGCTGAAGCAAGACTCTGGCAAATGGATAGACTCTTCTGTTTGGCATGGAAAGGCGCATACATGGAAGAAAATCCCCTGGCTTATCAAAGAAGTAGGTTTCTTTTTTTTGCGGCTGAAACGTATCAGACCGAGTGGTAATTATTCCCTTAACTCTTTTTTTGTAATTTCTAGTGGGAGAGGATTTCGGGCGGACGTCCGTTCGTGATCAAAGGGATTCAAAGCGCTGAAGATGCTTTGAAAGCATATGAAATAGGGTGCGAAGGCATAGTTGTCACCAATCACGCTGGAAGGCAAGTAGACGGCGCTGTAGGTAGTTTGGAAGTTCTACCCGAAATAGTTGATGCTGTCGGAGACAGTGAGTATTTTTACTATGGTATCGTTGTCACTGTGATTACGTCCTGCATTTCTTCAGAGATGAAGATCATATTTGACTCTGGTATCAGAACGGGCTCAGATATATTTAAAGCCATTGCTTTGGGTGCACACGCGGTACAGGTAGGGAGGCTGTACGTCTGGGGTATGGCTCATGAAGGTGAAGCTGGTTGTAGGCATGTCATGAAGTCGTTGTTAGCGGTAAGTCAGGCTCTCAAAATATTCAGTCTTTTTTCAAAGTTGAAGTACTCATTAACTGCGAATTCGTACTCGATATCGTCAATAGGACCTGGATATCACCATGACTGTCGCAGGTTATCCATCTATCACCCGAGACGTTAATCGCAAGGCCTTGAAGTATAACGAGAATGGGGCTTATCCCAGAGGCGAACATGCAAAGTTGTGATATCTAGAAGTTCATAAACTGTTAAGTAAAATACGTATTAGATGCGCATATTAAGAATTGGTGAAGACCAATCCTATGGCGAAATGATAAAAGTCGGTGTGTAATGAGCACACCGTGAAATATATTGAATTCAGCCAAATCCGTCTCTGTTGCATAGGGCAGAGGTCTGAAATACAGAGATATACCTAGTGCCAGCGGAACCATCGGCGGATCCGGGCTTTGAAAGTTGGAAGTCCGAAGTCGGGCCCAAATCATGTCTGCCGCCACCCGGGAGCCGGCTGTCATAGATTATTTGATCCGGGAATACGGATCAATCAATCGTAATGTTGCCGGAAAGCAAGGCTTGCCGTGGGCGGGAGGGTCGAGGTCCCGAAATTCCTGGGCTGTTGACTTGTGTTTGATTCCAAGGGGGTGAGCAACAGCGATATCTCAAAGAAACTGAAGGTAAAGTGGCCTTACGGAAGTTGCTTTCATGGAACTGGGAGCAATTCCGTGAGTTGATCTTGGTGCCACAAGGCACCTTTGACCTCCGACTACTTAGCAGCCTGCCGCTGCCTGATCCTCGACGAATACTCCTGTTTGATTTCTTGCTTGGTGCGAGCTTCATTTGGTGGAACAAAGTGTATCAATCATACTTCTTGATGCGTTCCAGCACGTTCCTTCACGTTCCTCAGGTCCCGGAGATAGCCAAAACCACTCTTCCCGGAAAAACCACGCGCTACCGAGCATTTATCATCGAGAAGCGTTCCATTTGGTTCCATGTGCGACGGGTCATGAAACACTGAACAGAGTCATAAATATCTATGTTGGCTTCGCTCGACAAAGAAATTTGACGCAATGCTTTTGCTCTTCGCATTTGTCTCGGCTGGATTGGCCAACCAAGTTAATAGTGCTGCTGTCTCTGCCAAGGCTTCTTCCTTCGCTGGTTCTACCTCTACGTTCCAGTTCCCGCCTGCAGATGTAACAGCTACAGCCTCTCTTATAGATAGCCTCTTTCCAGATGCATCTGAAGTTGGCTTTGCGGGTCCCACACCTAGTACGGCCGTTTTTGCTTGGTCTATACCATTTGAGGCTTAACATTCTATCCTATCGCGCAGCTGGTGATGAAGCTGAATCGGTTGCCACCGCTCCTGCTATGGCTCCAGTCAAAGGTTACTTCCCTCTAGTTAGGCCGGAAACTTCCGACAACAAGGGCGAGTTATTCGATGTCGTCAACTCATGGGCGAATCTGTCACCGATGCAATCCGTAAAATCGTTCGGTCTTGACAATGCTACAGAGCAGATCCCCGAAGGATGCAAAATTAACCAAGTCTTCCTTCTCCACCGGCACGGCGCAAGGTATCCAACTGATGGATCAGGCCCTGCTGCCTTCGCTGCTGATGTGCATTCTGCGGCTGGAAATGGCACGTTCGTTGCCACGGGTCCACTGGAGTTCCTAAACACTTGGACTTACAAGCTTGGTGCTGAGCTTTTGAGTACGTGTTCAGGAAAAGATCATTCATTCTGTCACTAACATGGACGGTTTTCAAAGCTCCTTTTGGTCGCGAGCAACTGTATGTTCGATATTCAGCTTCTTCGAAGCGTCTGTCACTTGTATCCTGATACCCACATTCACGTCCAGGTTCAATCTAGGTGTTGGTTTCCGCGTCAAATACGGTGAGCTCACATGCTTCGATACTGGAATCATCTCATCCGATTTCTTTGCTAGGGGACTTACTCAAGAATTTCACTGGATTGCCTGTCTGGCGTACTACCTCCGAAGGTGGGTTCATGACTCCAAACTGAAAGCTGTCGACTAAAAAAAAAATTTACAGCCCGCATGGTCGATTCCGCGTGAGGATTTTCATTTATCCGCCATGGCTCTCAGCTGACGGACATTCCAGTCTCCATTTCGCTGCTGGATTCTTCGGTGTTCAGTCATATCAGAGCAGTTACCATCAGCTGATTGAGATAGAAGAGGAGGAATTCAACTCCACTCTCGCTCCTTGGAACGTATGCCCCAACGCCAACAACGACATTTGGGCTCTTGGTGATGATGCAACTGATGCATGGAACAACGTCTACCTAGCTGACGCCCAAAAACGTTTTGCTCAGTATCTTCCAGGCTTCAATCTTACCATTCAGGATGTGGCCGGTATGCAGGCTCTTTGCCCCTATGAAGTAAACTTCTATTCCCTTTCTTCCATCACAACCTTTTCCTGATTCGTCTCTAGACTGTCGCCCTAGGATTCTCTGCTTTCTGTGATCTCTTCACAGAGGAGGAATGGAAAGGTTTCGCATATGGTGTCGGTGAATATTCTTTCTGTCAGTCATTTTAGGCTTTTCAATTAATTGATCTCCATAGATCTGAACTTCTGGTACGGAGATGGCCCTGGAAACCCTGCTGTTAGTGCTCAGGGTATTGGTTGGGTGCAAGAGCTCGTTTCTCGTCTAACGCAAACCCGGCTCACTACGTTTGATACCACTCTGAACGGGACGATCGTCGGTAACAACGCTACTTTCCCGCTCGACCAGCCAATTTATGTTGACGCATCTCATGATACTGTGATCTCTGCTGGTATGTCTTAATTTTTCTTCAATATTCCATTTTGACCCTCGTCTCTTGCGACAGTCCTTCCTGCAATGAACTTTAGTTTCCTTGCTGCTGGAGGTCCCCTTCCTCTTGACCACATCCCTGAGAATCAGGTACGATCTTACATTTCTCATTCTCTACTGTCGTCGCTCAAGATGTTGCTGTACAGACCTATATAGTTCAAAAAATATCGCCTTTTGCCTCACGACTCGTTGGACAAGTTCTTTCCTGTCCGGCCTCTGACACTCCAACGCACATCCGATGGCTCCTTAATGACGGCGTCCTTCCTCAGAGTGGAATTCAAGGCTGTGGGTACGACCCGAACGGTCTATGTGAGTTCGATACATTCGTAGCTGGTATGAAGCAGCGTATCGAGGAAGTCGACTTTGTATTCGACTGTTACGCGAACTATTCATTGTCTCTCGATAATGATACGATAACCAATGGCCAATATCCTCAGTGAAGCAACTTCAATGCGCTCACGTTTGTAGTTAAAAAATGGATTTCAATCGATAAAAAAATACGCCGTGTGCGTGCTGAGATTTATGTAATTCGTCGCGGTCAGTGAACGTACTCAGTACGACAATGTGCAAATCAGATCGATTTCAATGAAAACAATTCAAAGCCCAGTGAAAACAACTCAACTCCCGTCATCACAGAAATTTATAAGGCGCACTATTATCATGATCCATGTGTGTGGAATATAATCATGATGCTTGTCCGAACAAGTCCACACTTGTATCAATGTGGCCAACCACGTTCCATAGCGGCGTTTAGAGTATAAATATAGTGTATGGAAACTTTCGGTAAAGGTCGCTAGAAGATGTTCCTGCTCTCTGCCTTTGTTTCTGCCGCCGTGGCCAGCCAGGTCAGTGCTGCTGTTGTCTCTGGCAAAGCTTCTTCCTTCGCTGGTTCCACTTCTACGTTCCAATTCCCGCCTGCGGATGTAACTGCGACAGCCTCTCTCATAGATAGTTTCTTCCCGGATGCATCTGAAGTTGGCTTTGCGGGTCCCACACCTAGTATGTACTATTCTTCGAATTCAATCATTTGAAGCTCACATATCCGTTCCATTTACGCAGCTGGTGATGAGGCTGAATCTATTGCCACCGCTCCAGCTCTCTCTCCAGTCAAGGGCTACTTCCCTTTAGTCAGGCCAAATACATCTGATAAGAAGGGGAAGGCTTTTGATGTCGTTGATTCGTGGGCTAACTTGTCCCCGATGCAATCCGTGAGGTCGTTCGGTCTTGACAACACGACAGAGAAAATTCCCGAGGGATGCAAGCTCAACCAGGTGTTCCTTCTCCACCGTCACGGTGCAAGGTACCCAACCAGTGGATCATCCCCTGCTACTTTTGCGGCTAATGTGCATTCTGCGGCTGGAAATGGCACGTTTGTTGCCACGGGTCCTCTGGAGTTCCTGAATACTTGGACTTATAAGCTTGGTGCCGAAATCTTGAGTACATGTGTCAATTTCAGCAGTATCAGTGCCGTTTATAACTAACAGACTTGCTTTAGCTCCATTCGGCCGCGAACAATTGTACGTTTAGAAATTCACTTCTTCCCGCCATCTGTCGAATCTTCTGACAATTACTTATATGTATCCTAAGGTTCGAACTAGGCATCGGTTTCCGTGTTAAATATGGTGAGAATCGAGTTATCACCACTTAATCATCTTCAATCGTGTTTGGCAGGGGATTTACTCAAAAACTTCACCGGACTGCCTGTTTGGCGTACGACCTCGGAGGGTGAGTCTGTTGCTCCAAATTGAGAATCAATGGAAATAACTCGATGTATAGAACGTATGGTCGATTCTGCGTGAGTGCCTCTGATGTCATCCAGTCCCAACAGGTTCCAGCTGATTCAATAATCTAGCCTCCATTTCTCCGCTGGATTCTTTGGTGTACAGTCATACCAGAGTAGCTACTACCAACTCATTGAGATCGAGCAAGATGGATTTAACAACACCCTTGCTCCCTATGACCAATGCCCCAATGCTAACAACAACATTAGCGCTCTTGGCGGTGAAGCTACTGCAGCTTGGACCAATGTCTATCTTGTTGATGCTCAGAAACGTCTTGCTCCATTCCTTCCCGGGTTTAACCTTACCATCAGCGATGTAGCGGCTATGCAAACGCTGTGTCCCTACGAAGTGTGTAAAGATTCTGCTGCCTTTGATCAGTCGTTTCCCCATTGAACAAAAATTCCAATTTCCGATAGACTGTCGCACTCGGGTACTCTGCTTTCTGTGATCTCTTTACCGAGGAGGAATGGAAAGGCTTTGCATACGGTATCGGTAAATGGCCTAGTCCTCTGTTTTTCCGAGACTTGTTCTCAACGACTCTCTAGATCTGGACTTTTGGTATGGTGACGGTCCAGGAAATCCTGCAGTCAGTGCTCAGGGTATTGGCTGGGTGCAAGAGCTTGTTTCCCGTCTAACACAGACAACAATCACTACTTTCGACACTACTGTTAACGGGACACTCGTCAGTAGCAACATAACTTTCCCACTCAATCAGCCGATTTTCGTCGATGCCACTCACGATACTGTCATCTCTGCCAGTACGTCTTGATTTGGGATTGTGGTGTTTGACTCTCACGTATCGCTCTAGTCCTACCCGCTATGAATTTCACCTCTCTTGCCGCTGGAGGTCCCCTTCCTCTTGATCACATCCCAGAAAATCAAGTATGTGCCTCATAATCGACAATTATTTTTCCGGGACATTGAGCTCAAATTGATTTGCGCAGACTTACAAGGTCCGAGAGATTTCGCCTTTTGCATCCCGACTTGTGGGCCAAGTCCTTTCCTGCCCGGCTTCTGACACCCCAACCCATATTCGGTGGGTTCTGAATGATGGTGTCTTGCCCCAGACCGGGATAAACGGTTGTGGAGAAGACCCGAACGGTTTGTGCCAGATTGATGCCTTCATCGCTGGTATGAAGCAACGTATTGAGGAAGTCGATTTTGCTTTTGACTGCTTCGCGAACTACACCTTTTCTCTTGTTAATGACACCATCACCAATGGACAGTTCCCAAAATGAGGTTGAAGCCTACTTATGGAGAATAGCTTTCTGATCCATGTAAAAATTTTGTATGGGACTTTTCACGAACCTTCAATCCACGATGAAACGCTTATAACTTCAATGTGCTTTTGATACTGTCGATAATGGCGCTTGTATTTGTAGAGAGTTTTGAAGAAAAAGAAAAGACAATGCTCTAGTATGAAGTACCAGTGGGCAACGATTATGATAAAAACAAGGCAGCCGCGATGTTAGTAGTACTTAATCAGTTCTGTCATATGTGACTATTCATGAAATTCTGGTCTCTCAAATGAAAGCGAATTTTCACGAAAGGCGGGTCAAGCTAGGTCAAGCTAGTATATTCATGGACCTTACATGTGCATCCCATTGGGTTTGTAGCACCGAACGCATTGATATGATAGATAAAGATACCATTAGATGGAAAATTGGGGAGACATACATGTGGAAAGGAGTGTACGAGTAGGGATCCGAGGTGAAAGAAAACAATCAAAGAGCGGGCACACTTGCAGCTACAAATTGCAAAAGATTTGGTATTCGCATTGGAAAGTGATGGTATTATTATTATTATTATGACTGTCCGAGGAGACTGTTGAGTGCCCTTGGCACATCGTATGCATATTTTTCGAGTGCCTCGACTGCTTGGGAGCGACTGAAACCCATAGCAGTCAGTTGTTTAACAGCATCTACGTCGTCGTCAACGGCCGGGGACCCCATTCTTTCTGGTTCCTCAGTAGGGGGAGTCAGAAATTGAGAGGGAGGTGGAGGAGGTACTGCTTCTGGCTTTTTCTTCTTTCCAAAGGGTAATCGAATCTGGATGGGTTTCCAATGAGTATGTGACATTGAAGATGATCTTAAGAAATTCACGCTTAATTTAGAATGCCGCGGCGGTGGTGGACTTTTCTCTTTCTCTTGTCCATCCTTAGAAGACGAAGCCGTCGAAAGTCTAGGTTTAGGAGACCCAGTACGCAACGGAGGAGATCGCTGACGTGCAGGTGGAGATATTGATCTAGTAGCACTTGGATGTGAAGGTGATGCGTTTGCGGCAGGGAATGGTTTCTGGGTAGGAGGAGATCCAGGAGTCTTTGTTAAAGGCACTGAAACAGATGACGGCACAGGGATTGGCGCAGGTGTAGGTGCAGGTGCCGCAGTGTTTGGTGTGCCTAGCTGGAGGGCGGGGCTGGAGTCAAATCCAGAAAATACTTCGTCAAAGCTAGGTCCAGCAGCCACAGGAGCGACCGTAGCGGAAGGTGGTGGCGAAGATGCGACTACGTTCGGTAGAAAACTAGAAACAGGCCGCGCTCCAGAAGCTGTAGCTGCATTAGAGGTAGGTGTGACAAACAGACTATCGAAGCCATCTGATTCATTCGCCTTTGTTGCAGGCGAAGCTCCATTGACGGGAGCGGGAGGAAAGACGGAAGAAGTGTCTACCCCTTTAGCCGATCCGAAGTCGAAAGTATCATCAAAGGCATTATCGAACGAAAACTGAGAAGTATCTTTGGAATCACCACTTGTAATTTTACCCATCGCTTCGTCAAACGCGTTGACGCCTGCTTCAGTAGGGGAGGCAACCTGGAGAGTTGTGTGGCCAAAGGGAGAAGTGCCCTCAGTTGCGAAAGGTAGCCCAAAAGCGTCCTTGGCCTCAACGGGGGCACCTTGTCCGTTGGAAGAGGGTGCACTAAATATATCATCGAACGAAGCCGTTGCAGCTTGTCCATTTGTAGCTGGAGCAACAACCGACTTGAGTTCAGCTTCAGGGTTGTCCGTTTTGGCTTTGAGAGTGGCAAGAGGAACCTCGTCTTCTTCGTCACTGCTATCTGACTCTTCTGCATCAATTTCCTTCAAAGGCGCATCGAGGTCGGTGTCGTTCGAGGATTCGTTCAAGTGCCCAGGCACATGACTAGGTGTCGTGGGTGTGTCGACGGTAGCAGAAAGAGCGGAAGACGACGCTGCGGCGTGGTCGAGATCAGGGAATTTGGAGCTCAACATATCCTCTGTAGATTTACGTATTGGGCTTAGCATGCCATCAGCAGTGGAGGGAGGAGTGGTAAATTCTTCGGTGTGTGCAGTTGTGGGAGTGACTGGAGAATCTTCAAAAACGTCGAGTGACGCAGTACTAGGTTTGGGTGTTTCGAAAGTGTCTTCAACTGGAGCAGGAACTTCGACAGAAGTTTCGAATGCTTGCGCGAAACCAAATGGATCATCGACCGAAGCCTCCTTAGCCTGTTCTGTATCACCATTAGGCACAACGGGACTAGGAACAGCGGCATTGTTAAAGGGCAAGAAAGGCGACTGAGAACGAGAAGCGGAAGGGTCAGATTTTGCAAGTCGCTCGAACGGGTTATTACTTTTGGAACTGGAGGGAGATCCAATTTCGGGAGTGGCCGGTAACGCATGAGCAGCAGCGAAGGTTAGAGAGTCGTCAGACGTTGTGCGTCCTGTGTGAGTGAGCCCGACTACAGCCGGTTCAGCGACAGGAGTAGCAACAACGGGAGAAGTGGGTATCGACTTCGTCACTTTTTCGAGCTCAGCCTCGACATCCTCCTTCTCCTGAGTGGCAGCGGCGGCGGCGGCCTGAGCCTCCGCAAGCTCCTTATCAACTTTAGCTCGTTCTGCTTCCTTTGAACTAAGTTGCTTCTTGGCAATAGCTAAAAGACCCTTCTGTTGTTTAGCTTCCTTCTTCGCCTTCTCAATTTCTGCTTTTAGCGCCTCAATTTGTTGGCTAGCCTCAAAAGCTTTTCGATTGAGATCTCTGACTTCCTCCTTGTCCCTCAAAAACGATCCTTCGATCTCGGCCTTCTCAACACGCATTGCGCTCAAGTCACTTTCAGCGGTGATAAGCTCGGTCCTCGTCTTTTCAATTTCGGTAGTTTGGGAGGAGAAACGCTCTCGCAACGTTTCCAAAAGTTTGGTTTCCGTCTCATACGCAGCTTTGGCTGAAGATAATTGAGTTTGAAGAGCGGAGAGCTGGACAGCTTGATTCGCGAGCGTCTGCTCCACGCTGACTCGCTCGTTCTTCACAGTTGTAAGGGACTTGTTTGTCGAATTGAGTTGATTCTGGGTATTGCCGATTTCTGCGGACTGGTCCTCTAAAGGATGTGTTGATGCAGTATGCTCGTCGTCATTGCTTAGAAGATCTTTCGAAGCTATATCAATTATTAGAATGTTGCTGCAAGGTCTGCATTTTGAGAAGGTCTTACCTGAAGATGCAAACGGATCCTGCGATAGGGGAGGCGACGCAAATATCGAAGGCGATGCAAAGTTGGATGGGGAAACAAATGCTGAGGACAACTGTGATTGTTGTTGAGAACCACTTGGTTGCATTGGGATATTGAACGGCCCGGCAGCTGGAGCGGCGGAAGAAGGTGGTGTTTCGTCAAATGAAAACAAGTCTTTCTGAGGCTCTGATACTGATACCTGTTGGGAGTGTTGATTGACGGGACTGAAAGGTGATGTTGTGAGGGCAGAACCCGCTTGTTGACGCATAGAAGGTGGAACTAAAGAAGGAGGAAGGCTAGAAGGAATTTCTCCTCCTGCGAGTTTCTTTTGGATGAGAAACATAGCAACAGCAAAGCCATCGCGAGTAAGACGGCCATCGTTATTAAGATCCGCGAGGTCCCTAAAAATGGCATGGGCACTTCATGAAAGTTGAGATGTTTGTACAGCTTACCAAACTTGTGCGAGAACGTCTCCGGCCAACTTGGACTCGAGCATGAACGGTACAGCGACTTCGCCTTCGATATACCCAACCTTCGCGGTATCCAACGTATCGAAGTACGCATCAGAAGAGGCCTTGTCAGCGGCTGTCACGTCCCAGTGAGGTTGAATGCCAAACGCACTGCTCCCGATAGCGGATATATTGGTAGTTTTGCGCGCAGGTATTGTGGGAGCAACTGAGGGCTTGTTTTGCGTAGCGTTACCTGTTCCCTGGGGTTGGAGCATCTGGCCGGTATACTGGGGCTGAATATAACTCCTGTTTTGGGAAAACGTTGTCTGGTTGGCGCTAGGACTGTACGAGCTACTGGCGCCAGTAGCGTGCGTTCTAACGCTCGGAGTAGTACCACCCGATGCTTGTTGGTATAGTCCTGGCGGTAGCGAAGCAGGAATGGTGGAAATTTGGCCGGACATTACGCCTTGAATGAAATACATTCCAATGCCAAAGTCTGTAGAATCAAGAGCACCGCGGTCTTGTGTGTCTGCGAGATTCCTGTAATTTTGGAGATGTCAGGGCATTTCTGAAGAGTGTGGGGTAACGGCAAAAGAGACTGAACCATATCTGGAGTAACTTGTCATTGGATAGTCTGGATTTAACAAAAATATCTCGAGCTTGTTCGCCTGTGTACATTTTGTCAGCCTCGATTAGTTTCAAAAGCACAATTGCACTGACCGCTCAGCAATCCATCCCTCGGATCTGATTTCATGAACATGTGGAGAAACTTGGTTCTGTCTTGGGGTGTAAATGGAGGTAGATTGGAAACTGGTGGAGGTGATCTTGGTATCGACATCCCAGTGTGATGTGTAGCAACGGAAGAGATTCCTTCAATCACAGGGAGCGGACCGGCTGTATTTACGAAAGGGTTTAATAAGTTGTGCTTCGTTTTGGACTAACAAGCAACTCACGCTTCAAAACTAAATCAGCGTTGATCTTCTCTCCCTTCTGCGCCCAGCCAATCAGTCTTAAGGCAATAGAAACGCCTTTCCGGGACAGCCAGCCATTATTCTCCTCGTCGGAAATGCTCCATATTTCACCGAGGGTCGTAGGCTGTATTTTGGCACCACCAAACACACGGACAGCAACGTCACCGGTGAGGATACCGAGCTTCTGAGTATCATATTGATTGAAGATTTGATTAACGAGTGAAAGCTCTGCCTGGGTAGGCAGAAAGCTAGTAAAGGACATTGTGGGAGGCGTTTAAGGTCAAGGGTATTCTAGCAGTGGTATTCTGAAGCCAAGTACGCATCATTTTCCCACACGGGTTCGGCATACGCCGTGTCTGCAATTGCCGAATTCGGCGGAGTGGAAGGTAAGCCTGCAAAATCTTTGAATGCCTTATCCTTTTTTTTCTTGTGGAGCGTTATGTTCTTCAGGCCGGTGACGGAGTCACCCCTTGTTGAACCGCTAAGGTCACAAGGCAAAGCCCAGCTAACTCATCCAGCACACAAGGAAATGCATTACAAACTAGGCATCAAAGATGCCTGCATGTGGGGACTTCGAAATTGATGGTACGCGTCATTGAGAATTGTAAAACTAAGTACTGTAAGTTTCAACCTCAGTAGTGCGCAGATGTGCATGAACAACTGAGGTGGATTCTCATGCGTAAGTATTGTTAAATATGGTGTGAACCGATGCTGGAACAAATATGAAATACGAGTAAAAGTTTCAAGGGCGTTTCGGAAAACGTCCCATGAGGTCCTGCACTGCACGAAATGTCCAATTGGGGCTTTGCACCATACCTTTCTAACTCTCAACACTCCCCTAGCCCCGGTGGATGTTTGTGATCCCTAATAGGTCCATCTGGGCTCGATGACTCGACATTCCGAGTCCTTTTTACCGTGCGCAGGTATTCAGTGAACGTCAATAGAACTAGATAACAAAGTTAATATATCTAGGAATAATTGTTAGTTGAATAGAAGATATCGTATGAAGAGTAAACACACAATAAAGGTGGCAACAGAGTAGCGACAGCAGATGAAGGTAAGAGATAAGGAGTATTTGCAATATATATAACAAAGAAAAGGAGGATGAAACAAATACTACAAGAGGAAGTGTCAAAGCTACAGATACGCAGCATTACCTCCAATACTTTTGTGAGAATGTCCACCAGATTCTTCTCAGAAGGCATGTAGCATATCTTGATAGCACCCTTTTTGACCATATCCCATAGATAGTGCTGTTGGTGATGGTGAATTTCATTGCCAAACCCCAATTACGCCATGGCGCAGGACTGGCACTAATCAAACCGGGTCTAAAAGGTCTGGCACTTAATGTCACAAAGAGGTGACGACGGTGGCACGGCTGAGCGGAAGCTTAGGCGGAAGCGGACAGATACTGATCCCAACGACAAAGTTATATACATAAATAAGTACAGAGAAGTAAGTAAAGACATACCTGATCCCAACGACAAAGAGGTCAAGATAAGGGATCAGGTTGTGGGGGCTAGCTTATATATACAAAGGTAAGGTATGGGAACCATGATGTCATACTGTATAGTTCAGGAACAAGGAATGGAACGGAATGGACTGGAAGGTTCCGGATCGGATATGATAGGTAACAGTGATGGAATGATGTATTGTAAAGAAAAGGAAAATAATAGGGGCGGCTCACTTCATGACATTACCCCCCTCCTTATGACCATTGCCCTCGATGGTCAAGCCTTCGCCGCCCGGGGGTGTTTCTTGTGGAATTTTCGGACAGTAGCCGGCGCATGTTCCAAATTTTGTGCCGGTTCCCATGAATTATGCCCTGCATTGTAACCCTTCCACTTCACCAAATACTCTAACTTCTTCCATCTAACCCAACTATCCAAGATTTCCTCTACTTCATACTCCGGTTCGTCTTCATCCTCTAGGTACACTGGTTCTGGTGGTGTCGCAATCTGGCCGTTGACAGCATTTCCTTTCCATGGGTATAGCTTGTCGACATGAAAGACAGGGTGGACCCGGTCAAGGGACAATGGTAGGTCCAGGCGGTAGTCGAGAGGTCCAACTTTGTCCAAGATCGTGTATGGTCCAAGCTGTCGATCCCCAAGCTTCTCGCTAGAAAGCTGGAGCTTGATATCCTCTGCACTTAGCCAGACCTTATCTCCCACTCGGAATTGATGCACTTTTCGTTTTCCCCTCTCGTAGCTTTCCTTTTGCCGTCTTTTCCCTAGGTGTAGCACTGCACCGGCATCCTGTCGTGCATCCCGAAGTATCTGGATACGGTCGTCCACTGCTGGAATCCCACTACGTTGACCCACCGGAATATTGAATAAAGGCAGGTAACCATAGGTAAGCTCGAACGGGGACATCCTCAGGGCTGAATGGGTGCGGGAGTTGATCACAAACTCCGCCATTGGTAAATGCTCTGCCCAGTCGTCTTGACGTCGTCCCATGTACAACCTGAGGTATTTCTCAACTTCCTGATTCGCCCGTTCAGTCTGTCCATTCGCTTGCGGATGGTAGCCCGAGGTGAGGTTAGACTTGATTCCCAGCCGAGCGAGCAGGGATTGCATCAACTTTGCTGCGAACTGGGGTCCTCGGTCTGAGACAAAGCGGAGGGGGAGTCCATGAAGGCGAAAAATTTCGCGGTAGTAGATGTCAGCGACACCTTCTGCAGTGACTGCCGTTGTACAGGGGATGGCGCGGATTTGCTTGCCATAAAGGTCAGTGCAAACTAGGATGGCGTCGTAACCTTGCGACTGGGGTAGTTGTGTGATCAGATCCACCCCCACCTCTTCCCACAAGCCTGCAGGCACTTCCAGGGGTTGTGTTACCACTCGTGGGTGTCTCTGTATCTTCTTCCTCGCACAAATCTCGCATCCCCCAACGTACTTCTCCACAAAAGATCGTAAGGTGGGCCACCAAAAATGTGTGCTCACCAGGTCGAGGGTACCATGGAGTCCTGGATGGCCCGCCGTAGGGTTGTCGTGGCATTGTTGTAGCACTTCGGTTCGCAGGTTCTCGACTGGTGGAACATATACCCTACCTCGATGATAGACCAATCCATCGTCCTCTTCCCATTCCGTTGGCCAAGCGTTGAATACCATTCCTCCGCAGCTCTTCTAACCCTTCCAATACCTCCGCTTCCCTCTGCGATGCTTTCCGGATACGGTCCTCGAGCGGGTTCTGTAGTGAGTTTGCTGCGATCTTGTTATATTCATGCAGGACAGTCTATTTCTTTATACACATACATACACTAATCGCTTTCATCGCGTCCGATGGATCCATTATACGTTTATCCTTCATCGCATCCGAAGGATGCGATTACACTTTCTTTATTACAACACTTATAGTTAACATCCACACATTCCTTCATTCAACATTATTACTTCTTACCGAGATCATATGCTCATCAGTCATCTTCTTATACATGTGTTATTTACTTATTACTCTGGTTAGCTACAAGACTAGTATTTAAGCTGTAGTGTAGCTTAGCTGTACTTCAGTTTAAATATCGACTTCAGTTGACTTATACAGTCTATACTCAGTTAAGACTTTACACTCGCCTCGCTTCGGATCGGATCCTTCGCTCCATCCAACTGCTTCTACCTGGGACATACGACTCTAACGAGGGTACTACTAATAGTGGTATCAACGTCCCATTACTCCGCACCGCACCGCATCACATCGGACGGTCCACTTGGCTGTATTCAGCATAACTCTAACAGATCTGTACGAAGTGAGCTGGTTTCAGAACCGTTTGTTGTTGGTTGTCTTCGCTGTCCAACACTTGGTGTGTTGCCATACGGGAAAGGGCATCAGCCTGTGTGTTTGTTTTCCCTGGGTGGTGAACAAGCTGAAAATCAAACCGGGATAGCCATAACGCCCATCGTGCTTGCTGTCGACTTAGGTCCTGAGCGGAGCGCCAGAACTCTAGGTTTGCATGGTCGGTGATGATCTCAAAGGGTTGTGGTGACCCTTCCAAGAAACTTCTCCAGTCCTTCAGTGCTTCGATGATAGCAAGCATCTCTCGGTCGTAGATTTCATAATTCCGCTCCGCTGGTTGCATGGAGGCCGATCGGAATGCCACTGGGTGCCACTGACCATCGTCTTGCAGCTGCATTAAGGCCCCTCCAGTTGCAAAGCCTGATGCATCCACCTCGAGTCGAGTGAGCCTGTCGGGGTCCCAAAGAGCCAACACGGGTGCTGAGATGAAAGCTTCCCGGAGTGTGTCGAACGCTTGCTGCTGATGTGTCCCCCAGTCAAACCTTGTGTCCTTCCTCGTCAGATCGTTCAGAGGGCATGCTATTCGGGCAAAATTCCGTATGAATCGACGATAGAAATTAGCAAACCCTAAGAATCCTCGCAGCTCCCGTAGGTTCTTTGGTGTTGGCCAGTCGCGGACTGCCGCTACCTTTACCGGGTCCATGCGCACCTCCCCCTCTGATATCACCAGTCCCAGGTATTCGATCTGCAGTTGTTCGAATTCACACTTCTCCGGTCGTAGGTACAGGTCGTGTTTTTCTAGCCGTGTTAGTACTTCTCGCACCACCTGTCGATGTTTCTGTATATCGTTGCTAAAGATAAGGATGTCATCTAGGTAGACTGCCACCTTTCCCGCTGCCACTAGGTCTGAAAATATGGAGTTCATGAGTGCTTGGAAGGTGGCTGGAGAGTTGGTAAGACCAAAGAACATTACGCTGGGCTCGAACAACCCTCGATTGGTTGCGAAAGCCGACTCCATTCATCTCCCTCCTTAATCCGAACATTGTTGTAGCCCCATCGAACGTCAAACTTGGTGAAGTACCGTGCTCCCTGCAGACGGCTGACAATGTCTGCAACCAGTGGTAGGGGGTAACAGTTCTTCAGCGTGACCTGGTTGAGTTTCCTGTAGTCCTGTACGAAACGGAGTTTACCATCCTTCTTTTTCACAAGGAAGACGGGTGAGGACAGTGGTGACTTTGAGGGTCGTATATACCCTTTTCGCAGGTTATCGTCCAAGAATCGGTCAAGCTCACCCTGTTCGTTTAGTGACATTGGATATACCTTGGTACGCATCGTTTCAGGTGCCCCTGGGATTAGTTCGATGGCATGATCCCATGGCTGATGGTCTGGGAGACGTTCTGAAGCGGTTTCGGAGAATACCTTTTTGAAGTCTCGATAGGGTTCCGGGACCATTTCTTCAAAGGTCTTCACAGGTTTTGCCTTGTGCGCTTGTTCCGCCAACTGTTGGGAGTAGGTGAAACCTGCGGCGCACCAGACCTCCTCCGTTTGTTCCTGTAGAATCCCCGACTTCACCCATGCACGACGGGTTCGTCGGTTGGCTCAGATTCGGTGTATGGGGGACTCTTCGTCATCCTGATCCGCACTACTCGGTGGAGGTTTGGGGGTACTAGTTGTTCGGATCGTCTCCTCCATCTCTTCATTGTCCTCCTCCTCTTCGACTGTTGCCCGCTGTGGTTTGACTGAGAGTCGTCCTTTCTCCCAGTCAATATCTGGGTTGGCCTTTCGTAGCCAAGGCAACCCTAATATTAGGTCTTTGCTGCCCAGACCAGTTACCAGTAGGTCCGTCCATCGTTCTTGTCCATCGACGGTTAGGGCCAGATGTGCAAAGTGCGTGATCTGCCCTGCCCGGTTGGCAGAACCATCGATGTTGAAGACCCCAATGGGTTTCCTAAGCGGGAACGTCCTTACATGGTGGCGAGCGACGAACTCTTGGTTCAAAAATAGAGCAGTGGCTCCAGAGTCGATCATGGCCGCAGTTGCTATACTGTGATTCCTGCCTCTTAGTTTTGCGTTGATTCGGAAATGCGATGAACTGGAATTCAATTCCGAAATGGTAGATATTTTACATGAGGAGAGAGAATCATACGCGGAAGTAGAGTGTATAGCAAATTGGTTAACGGGTGCTCTCGATGCGGCCGAGACAGGCACCCGCTTTAAAAACCCTCCTGAGATCCCGACGCTGGGGCCATGGCATTAGCTCTGTTCAGGAGTTCCTGCAGCTGTTACGACCATGCCAAGTTCAACTCCCGCGGTCCCGACGATCATTTTACGGTATTTGACTTCACTACTTTTTTCCGTCGCGGAGCTTATCTCCGCGATCCTTTTACACTTTGCTTTTATATCCCTCACACTTAGCCGATTTCTCATATATCCTTTTATATCATTTCCTTTATACTTTCCCCTTTTATTCTCCACATGTTCGACCATACTATTCTAGGATACTATCGCTTAGCGACCCTTAGGTAGCGACTACAGTATAAAGCTACGAGAGTAGAATAGTTGGTCCTTAGTTTAAATATCGACTTTGATAGCGCACTCCTACAGTGTATTTCAAATAGAGTTAAATCTCAACCTCATCCTAAGTACGATCGCGTGATTTTCTCCCGCGATCGGAATTACCCTCTCCTTCGCTTTCGGACAGTGGCGTGTCGGGGACGCTATTAATAGTAGCGTCAACGTCCGACTACCTCTCCGTAGGTTCACCCAACCCTCACCAGGATTTATCTCGGTGTTCGGTCTTTTACCCCGCAGACTTATAGTCCGCGATCCACACTTATCTCCTACGACCGTGCATGATCATAACAGTATATTTAAACTCAAACCCGGCACATCGTATTCCATCACTTTTCACTTCCTTTTCCTCCATATATCCTTTCTTTCCCAAAATGGTCAACACCAGGAGCAGACGTGCTCATACCACCACTGAAGACTCTGACAACGTTCAGGAGGAGCCAGTCATGGCAAATCCTTTCGCTACCAATGCGACGGCTTTCGCGCCGTTCGCCGAGTCAATCTCTGGAACGGGACTTCCCCGTAGGCGTACCAACACTTTCGGTCCAGCCCCGAGCCAACCCGCAACGGTACGGGTATCAAATCTTCACGCTCTTGGTTCACCAGACCAAGCCGAATTCGAGTACCAAGTACTCTACACCGCTGATGGGCAACCAATCACGGTACGAACGCCGCGTAGTAATCGCACGGCGATACCAACGTTGGAGACGGCCATCCCCCCATCTCCAACAACACTAACCCTTGCTGACAGAATGCGTCAGCAACTAACTACTCAAGCCGGTCCTTCGCGGGATTGGTCGTCATCCCTCATCCCCGCTGAGGTTCCGGAGGAACCTGAGATCGCGGAGCAAATTGAGGAGGTAAGTCCTGACTTACCAGACCACCCGGAAGACCCGGACCCTGAGGGATCTGATCCCAAAGGACCACCCGGGGGACCAGGAGGTCCTGGTGGACCGGGATCACCACCGAACTCCCGCGGACCTAGCCGTTCTAGGAGTCCTCCAGCGGGACCAGGTAGCAATCGCACCGACATAGCAGAACAGCGGATCATTGAGCTGTTTACCACCTTCAGAGGCACCCTCGACAATCTTGGAGGTGCGATCACCGAATTATCCACGAATCAAAATCGTGGACCGACAGAGACCGCAAGGTCAAAAGTTAAGGACCCGGAGGTTTTCGATGGTTCTAACCCGCGGAAACTGAAAGGTTTCCTCGTTTCATTATCTTTGGTCTTTATTGACCGCCCAACGTATTTTACTGATCAAAGGAAGATCAACTATACGTTGTCTTATCTAGGTGGCGCCGCAAAGGAGTGGTTCGAGCCAGACATTCTGGATCCGGATCTCGCGGAGATGCCTGCCTGGACGTCCTCCTTCGCGTCGCTGGTGAAGGAATTACAGGACAATTTTGGTATGTACGACGCACAGGGAGAGGCCGAGGATAAACTCGGGACGTTGAGGATGAAGGAATCCGACAACGTACGGACTTACAACATCCGTTTCAACACTCTCGCGGCGTCGACAAACTGGGACTCCCAAGCCCTTAAGTGGGCATATCAACGCGGCTTGGCAAGCCGTATAAAAGACGAAATGGCCCGTCTTCCAGAGCCCGCTAATCTCGCGGACTACCGGAAAGAAGTCCTTCGCGTGGACAATGTTACGATCATGCTAGCTCAGGTATGACTCCTGCATCTTCGCTACCTTCTCGCAACCCTTCGCCGAAGCTTTCGCTACTTCGCTGCTTCGTATCTTCGCATCGCATCTTCGCATCTTCGCATCTCCGTATCATCGGATCATCGTACCCGTTATCTATCATCTGACACTTGTTCCATGTGGTCTATTGTCTTTTCTATTGAATAGAATAATTACTATAAGTACTGTAGTTCACTGTACTTGCTTCCTTAGTTTCGAAATCGACATAGATTGTCTATCTCTTATCCTGCACACTCTGAGACTTAGTTCAAAGTCTTCTAGCCATCTTCATCGCTGTGCTACACGTTGCCGAGACTTTAGTCATCGCTATCGCGTTGCACGTCTCGCGTCGTCTTGTTCATTCTCGTATTATCTCCGCTAGCACTCCGAGGACTGAAAGGAGCAAGGGTGTTGCTAATAGCTTCGCCGAGTCCTATCCCGTTCATTAGGAGATCACGCAAGTACCTGGGGGTACCTTGCACGATCTTAACAGACAACCGGTACTGGAGACGGGAAGAAGAACGGAAACGCGAAAACGCCCGTTCGACGGTCGCGACTTCATTCTCGAAGGCGCCGACTACTTCTTCGAAGAACCCGCCAAGTTCTTCACCATCACCCTCCTCCGCGGCCTTCTCGACTAAAGGATCGGGAAAACAAGGTAAGCCTAGCAGAGGCAACCACTCGTCTTCAACGAGTTCAGCATCGACTCGATCGTCGATTGCTGCTAACCTAGGATCGGACGGCAAACTCCTCCCGAGCGAGGCGGAGCGCCAGAAGAAGTTAGGACTTTGTGGTTTCTGTGGCGGGAAGCATAGGTTTGAAGATTGCGAGCGGAAGAAGGCTCGTGAGACTCGAGGCCGAGCTGCAGAGACGCAGGAGAGCATAGAGACGACTTCCGTGGATTCAGAAAACTGATCAGCAGCTCCTGTACCCCGGTACGACACGGGAGTTGCGTTGATTCAGATCGTACCACGCGGGAAGTAAAACTCAACGTGTCCACTCTTTCTTATGACGAACAATCTTTCACATTATCGCTAACTTTAGATTTACCGGCTCGCGGCGATTCTTCCGATTCCTCCGCCGCGACGCTATCTTTTATCTCTTTACTTGATTCTGGTTCTACTGACTGCTTTATTGACTCGCTTTTTGTAAAAGCAAATAGTTTACCCACTTCTCCCATTCCTCCAATCAATCTCCGACTTTTCGATGGTTCATTGTCACCTAAGCCGATCGTCGAGACTACCACTCTCAATGTTCGATTTCCCTCTGGCGAGCTGCTACTACTGACATTCTATGTCACCTCACTCGACTCTTCTTGCAAAGCTGTATTAGGTTACAGTTTCTTAACCCGCTACAATCCATTGATTGACTGGGTATCTCGAAACATCACTTTCCGTTCCACTAAGCAAGTTGAGTCCCTCACCCCGACGTCCTCAACTCCGCGAGAGATATCTCCGGAGTTAACTGATCCTGCGCCAGATCAGCCTCACCCCAATCGATCGAAGAAGACTTCGCGCCCCTCCTCTCGATTGCGCTCTCGCCCCTCCTCTCGATTGCGCTCTCGCCCCTCACCTCATCCGTTATCGGACAAATTCCTCTTTGAACCCATCTACACCTACCCCTCGGTCGCTCAATTGGCCGCTTCCAAGCTCGAAAATCCCGAAGTTGACATCGCTCTAGTAAACGCGGTCCTTTTCAACCGCGCATGTAAGGCCGCTAAATGCGAACCTATTTTACTACGAGCGATCCATTCTGAAGTCTCAGCGCGAGCTGCTTCAACCTCACCCGACTCCGCGGAGACGAAGACCGATACTTCCAGCTTACCGCCGGAGTATGCGGAATTCGCCGACGTATTCGACGAAGTGGATTCTGAAGTGCTGCCAGAGCACCGACCGTACAACCTCAAGATTGATTTGGATGTTACGGTTGTGCTTCCGGGCTTCCGTATAGAGCTTCCGACTTCGAACATGGACTTGGTATCATTCATATTTACTTCCAAGATCGATTGCATCGATCGAGTCGTATGAGGCATTCGGTTATCGAATGCTAAGTGCTCCGACTTTATTATCTTTTTATTTTATATTGATGACGTCGGATTTATATTAGTTATTGTTTTTTACTTACAGCTCTTATTGTTATAGATTTAACAATTAGGAATACAGGTATATAAGCTGTAGTATCTTGTACATAGTTCCTCAGTTTAAATATCAACTTAGATTGCTGCTGAACTCCGTCCGGAACTCTTCCTTCTAATCGTCTAACGATCGTATTATAACCAATCGTTATCCGGACGTCTTTACACTCTTACTCGTCACTCTGAACATTCACCGAACCGTACGACGAAGCGGGGGCACTACCGATAGTAGTGTCAAGGTTCTAGTTCATCTTTATCATCTTCCGTTGCAATCGAGCTGACCGATCATCCTCGATTACTTCCCTTGAGACTTTGGTTATAAACCATTGTCTCGATTCATTCCGATTACTCTCGGATTACTTCGATTCATACTATACCTTCTAAGACTCTACGGAACCTCACCGGCACAGTCTTAACAGTATATTTAAACTACTACTCGCATTCGTCGTTATCCATTCAATACTCATTTATCCATGGCGCCTCCAATGACTCGTCAAGCCCGTAGGAACAGGCCAAGAACTTTGACCGGCACTACCGACAATTCGGACGTTCCGACGCAGGCTGAAGAGCCAAACCCTTTTGTCGCCAACGCGCAATCTTTCGCGCCTTATTCAGAATCCATTTCGGCCTTAGGAGGTCGAAGAAGAAACAACGTTTTCGGACCCACTACTGCAGCGTCACTACCAACAACTGAGGTAGTACCTGAAGTTGCAATTGGTGGAACGACCGAAACGATGGATTATGAATTTCAAACTCTCTACACTGCCTCTGGAATACCTGTCCAAGTCAAGACACCTCGTAGGAACACTCACATCGCTACGACATCATCGAACACCATCATACCTCCGTCTCCAACGGCAGCAACGATTATGGGACAGATTTTAGCCCGTAACACGCCAACAGGACCTCAAATCCCGGAAGGACCGGAAGATGAGGAAGGAGAGGATCTCGAAGGTAATAATAATCGAGATAACCAAGATGGTGAGGAAGTAGTCGATGAAGAGCCGGCTGATCCGGAACTACCTGGCGATGGTGGACCGGATGGACCGGGAGGACCAGGAGAACCAGGCGGTGGTGGTCCCGGAGGACCGGGAGGTCCAGGGGGACCAGGTGGAGGATCCGAAGGCTCGAATAGTCCCCGGAGACCATTTTTTCCACCAAACAACAATGCTTCCGAAAGGGAGTTTCTCCAAACGTTCCAAGCTTTCCGAGGAACACTCGACGGTTTAGGTAATGCTATCGCTAACCTACGAACAGAACCTTCCGAATTGAGTAAAGCAAAAGTAAAGGAACCGGACGTATTTGATGGTTCCGATCCTCGAAAGCTCAAAACATTCCTCGTTTCCCTTTCTTTAGTCTTTCTTGATCGCCCTAATTACTTCACTGATCAACGAAAGATAGCTTACGCTCTATCTTATCTGAGTGGATCCGCTCGCGAATGGTTCGAGCCGGATATCCTCGATCCGAACGCGATCACTCTCCCGATGTGGACGAGCTCTTTCACAGCACTAGTGAAAGAGTTACAAGACAATTTCGGTCTTTACGACGCGCAGGGAGAGGCTGAGGATAAGCTGGGGAACTTGAGAATGAAGGAGGATGAATCGGTTCGTAAATTCAACATTCGATTCAACTCACTCGCTGCTCTCACCGATTGGAACACAAGTTCCTTGAAGTGGGCTTATCAGCACGCACTTGCGTCCAGAATCAAGGACGAAATGGCTCGAGTTCCGGAGCCTCGGAACCTCGCCGAATATCGCGCGGAGGTACTTCGAATCGACAACCGGTACTGGCGGAGGGAAGGAGAAAAGAAACGGGAGTCTTCGAGACAGACCGGGTCGAGTTCGGGCGGTAAGGCTTCGAATTTCGGCAAGAAGGGTTCTCAGAACAACTCTTCTAATCAATCTTCTACCACGTCGGATACTCAGTCTAAAGGCAAGAATAACCCGCAGACTACCGGACAGAATCAAGGGAAGAAGAAGCCTTGGTTCAACAAGAACAAGTCGACCGGAACGAATTTTAATGGTCAATCTTCGACTGCTTCGACTAGTCAACAGCCGAAACCGCACCAGAAACATCTCGGACCGGATGGCCACGTCAAGCCGGAAGAGAAAGAGAGACGCAGGAAGTTCAACTTGTGTATGTTTTGTGGTGGTAAGCACAAGTTAGAGGATTGTCCCAATCGAAAATCCAATCAGCCTCGCGGTCGAGCAGCCAAGGTTGAGGATGTAGTTACGGACACCCAATCGTCCTCGGACGATTCGGAAAAATGATCCGCAACTCTCGTACCCCAGTACGAAGCGAGAGTTGAGTTGATCCGGTTCGTACTACCCAAGGGGAAGTAATTCTAAACGCATCCGCTCTTTCTGAATATGAACGATCTCTCCGTTTTTCTTTATCTACCGAATTCCAATCGCCAGACGAACCGGCTGGTACATTATCTCTTATTCAATTTCCTTGTTTACTTGATTCCGGTTCCACAGACTCTTTCATCGATTCCTCTTACGTAGAGAATCATTCCATTCCGACCACACCCATACCTCCGATTAATCTTCGATTGTTCGATGGTTCTCTAACCGCAAATTCTATCTCGGAAACAGCCGAACTATCGGTTCGTTTTCCGACCGGCGAGTCTTTCTTGATTAACTTTTATGTTACTTCATTGGATTCATCTTGCAAAGCTGTCTTAGGATATAGTTTCTTGTCCCGCTACAATCCGTTGATTGATTGGGTTACAAAAACGATTTCTTTCCGAAACACTAATCGAGATGATTTCCACCAGACGTCTTCACTTCCGGACCCTCTGGTTACGGAAACGGAAGTGCCGATTCCACCTCAGGAATCTTTTATAGCGAAACCCGGAATAAATCAATCCAAACCTCGCTCTCGCCTCACACCTCGTCCACTCTCGGACAAATTTCCTTACGAACCCATTTACTCCTATCCGAGTCTTGCACAAATGGGATCACGTACCGAATCTGCGATTAAACCGGATGTCGACATCGCGCTTTTAGGGGCAGTCGCGTTCAATCGGGTCTGTAAAGACGCCGGATTCGAACCAATTCTTTTTTGTTATCTTCCTATTGAACTTACTGCTAAAGGTTCTAGCACTGAAGAGTTTGAAGCTCAGAAGTCAGAATCAACCCTTCCGCAACAATACGCGGACTACGCCGATGTTTCCGACAAATTGTCTTCGGAAGAACTTCCGGAGCATCGATCATACGATCTCAAGATTGATTTAGAGGAAGGCGCTGAACCACCGCTTGGACGGATCTATCCGCTCTCTCCGAAAGAGCTGGAAGCCCTCCGAGATTTCCTGGACAAGCAACTTGCTGCTGGAATTATTCAGACTTCTTCGTCACCATACGGAGCACCCGTTCTATTCGCTCCGAAGAAGGATGGTTCACTACGCCTGTGCGTCGACTTCCGAGGCATCAATCGAATCACCAAAAAGGATCGATACCCTCTACCACTCATTTCCGACCTACTCGATGCGCCTCGAAAGGCTGCAATTTACACGAAACTTGATCTAGCCCATGCTTATCACCTTGTACGAATCACCAAAGGTGACGAATGGAAGACCGCCTTTCGGACACGCTACGGCTCGTACGAATGGAAGGTCATACCGGAAGGGCTTACGAATGCTCCGGCTGCTTTTCAACGGTTTGTCAACACTATCTTTGCAGATTTACTTGATGTCTACGTTATTGTCTACATTGACGACATTCTTGTATATTCAGACAACCCCAAAGATCACGAAAAGCACGTCCGGGAGGTACTTCGACGACTCCGAGAAGCAAAACTCTACTGCAACCTCGCAAAATGCTTCTTCGGTGTCGATACCGTCGAATACCTCGGCTACATCCTTTCACCTGCAGGCCTCACCATGGCTGCTGACAAGATTCAAGTTATCGTCGAATGGCCGGTACCTCGGAAAGTCAAGGATATTCAATCCTTCTTAGGATTTTCAAACTTCTATCGACGATTTATTTACAATTACAGCGACATTGTTATACCACTTACCCGGCTCACCCGGAAAACTGTCGACTGGATATGGACAGCCGAATGTCAATTGGCTTTCGAAAACCTCAAATACGCTTTTACTCATGCACCAATCCTTGCTCACTGGGAACCGAACCGGCCACTCATCGTCGAGACCGACGCTTCGGACTATGCAATCGCAGCTATCCTTTCGATTATGCTCGATGACGGTGAAATTCATCCCGTCGCATTTCTTTCCCGCACTCTTAATTCTGCTGAGCTTAACTACAATACTCACGACAAGGAACTACTAGCTATTTTCGAGGCTTTCAAAGCGTGGAGACACTATCTCAAAGGTTCCGGAGACCCGATCGATGTGGTCACCGATCACAAAAACCTTGAGTACTTCTCTACCACTAAAATTCTGACCCGGAGACAGGTCCGATGGTCCGAATACCTGCATCAATTCAACATGGTTATTCGATTCAGACCCGGCAAACTCGGCGAGAAACCAGACTCTATCACTAGACGATGGGACGTCTACCCAAAAGAGGGGGATATCGGCTACGCCCAAGTCAATCCACAGAACTTTAGACCCATATTCACTAACAAACAGTTCACCACTTCTCTTCGAGCTACTTTCCTCGAGGGTCCGATCCTCCGAGCTTCGATTGTTATGGACATCAACACTTTACATGAAGCCATCCGCAACTCACTTTCGATCGATCCGGAATCGGCACTTGGACTCACTTTTGTTCAAGACTCCACTAAACCTCGATGGACTATGGGTGAAGATGGTTTGTTACGACTCGACAATCGAATCTACGTTCCGAATCATTCGGACCTACGATTGCAAGTATTACGATATTTCCACGATCATCCACTCTCAGGTCATTTCGGTCAAAACTGAACTCTTGAAACTATTCGACGACAGTACACCTGGCCGAAGATTCGAGACTTCGTACGAGATTATGTTGCCTCCTGCACCACCTGCGGAAGAAACAAATCACGTCGACATCGACCTTATGGACTACTCAAACCACTTCCGGTTCCCTTACGACCTTGGGACTCAATCTCGATGGACTTTATCGAGGAGCTTCCGATGTCGGACGGTTACAATTCCATTCTAGTCATCGTGGATCGAGCTTCGAAACAATCCATATTCATTAAGTGTCATACTACGATTACATCCGAACAGTTAGCTGAATTATTCGTCATTCACGTTTTTTCTAAACATGGAGTTCCGAACCACGTAACCTCCAATCGAGGTTCCGAGTTCGTCTCTGCTTTCTTTCGAGCACTCGGGCAATCGCTCAATATGGAACTTCACTACACTTCCAGATATCACCCCGAAGCTGACGGACAGACCGAACGTGTCAACCAGACCTTGGAACAGTACATTCGTATTTACTGCAACTATCAACAGGATAACTGGTCCAGCCTACTTCCAATGGCTGAGTTCGCCTACAATAACGCACCGAACGCTTCGACTGGAATCACACCTTTCTTCGCCAACAAAGGCTACCATCCGAACATCTCGATTAGACCGGAGGTCGATATTCGATCTGACCGAGCTCACGACTTCGTCGCCAACTTAGATGAAGTTCACTCCTTCCTTCGGGATGAGATTTCGAACGCTCAGAAGAAATACAAAGATCAAGCCGACCGAAAACGAATCTCTGCTCCAGAATTCCAAATAGGTGCTGAAGTCTTTGTCTTAGCGAAACACATTCGAACCACCCGACTGACTCCGAAGTTCTCGGAGAAGTATCTTGGACCTTTCAAAGTTATCGAACGCATTGGCACTCTCGCCTACAAGATACAACTACCTGACTACCTTTCTCGAATTCACCCAGTATTCCACGTCTCGCAATTGGAACCTTATACTCCAAACCCTATTCCGAATCGTTCGCAACCTCCGCCACCTCCGATCGAAGTCGATGGTGAACAGGAGTTTGAAGTTGCAGAAATTTTAGATTCGAAGATGGACCGACGCTTTCGATGTTGTCCGTTGCAATACTTCATTCAATGGAAAGGATACGAAGGTACCGATGAGGAGTTCTCATGGATTGGAGCTGATGAAATGCACGCCGAAGAATTACTTGAAGAATTCCATAAACGATACCCACTCAAGCCCGGACCTCTACCGGACATCACCGATTAACTTTCGTATGCTTTTACTTATTTCTTTTATTCATTTCTTTTCTTCTTTCTTTCCGAACGGTTGAAATCGACCGGGGCGATAAACGCCATGATAGTTTATTGAGCGTTTATCCCTACCCGGAAGGTTGACATCGATCGAAACTATCGGACATCTCAGTCCTATTTAAACTCAAAAATTTCTTCTAAGTCCATTTCAGACGTCTTCTCGATTACTTTCGAACGATATTTCAAAATGATTTACGAAAATTTATTTAAAGTCCCTGATCGGACTGCAATCGATTTACAAAAATATATATACAAGTCCAAGATAAAGCAATCGAAACCGGCTGCTCATTCCTTCCGCCCCTTTCCCTTCCTATCTCCAGTCCTTTTCACCCGATCCTCCTCGGACTCTTCTTCTTCTTCTTCATCTTCCCTATTCGCCTCTTCGAGCTTCCGGACACGAAGGATCAGGTATCGAAGCATCTCCTCCTGGAGATTGATTCTTGTGTTAAGATCTCGGATGTTAGTCCGGAGATCGTCGATTACTTGGCTGCTTGTCGAAGCAACCGGACTTTCCACTTTCACTCTCTTACTCCTGCGGGGGTAGTCGTCCGGCACGAGCGAACACCGGACCTTTGCCTTTCTGCAACCTTTACAGGAGGCAGAACCAGGTCCTACCAATTCGCACTTGAAAGCCTTCAAAATGCATCGACTGCACCGCGATTGCTTCGGAGGTGAGGTTGGGGGTACCTCAGGATCTTCATCATCATCAGTATCCGACTCAATGTAGTCGTCGTCGTCACCCGGGTTTGGGTCGCCGCCTTCGGGGTCTCCGGATGGAACGACCTAGATCAAAGAAGTTAGATGGCAGAAGATGAAAAAACAAAATCACTCACCACCATTGTAACCCTCTTCCTTTTCTTTCCAGCCACTACCGTCGAACCTTCGCTGACCAGCTGTGAGGAAAGAATTATAAGTCAGTAAAGGGTAGGACAAGGCCGAGTTCGGTTACTTACCGACTGGACCTGGATTTCCTTCTTTCTCTTCTCGAGCTGGGCTCGAACGAGCGCCGCCGTGTTCAACCTCCTCTCCATTTCGGCCTTCATACTCGCTGCCTCGGCAGCCTTTGAAGCTTCCTCGGCCTTACGCCGTTCTTCATTTCGTTTGGCCTCTTCAGCCATTTTCTTCGCTGCCTCGGCAGCTTTCGCCTCTTCCTCTGCTTTTCGTCGTTCCAATTCTTCTTTCCTCTTCTTTTCTTCGGCCTCCCTCTTCTTCTCTTCTTTCCTTCGACGGATTTCCGCCAATCGAGCCTCAGCCGCAGCCTCGGCTTCTTCCTCTGCCTTCCTTTGTTCGGCTTCCCTTCTAGCTCTCTCCTCCCTCTCCTCCTTCTTCTTCTGAATGAGCAGTAGCTCAGCTTTTTCTTCTTCGTCAGATGGGCTGTTAGCGCGAGAGTTGGGCGAGGACATGGTAGTGAGAGGAAAAGAAAAAGTGGGGACTTAAAATTTTTTTCGCTTGGTTCATATACTGCGCCATCATTTACGTGATTGATCGATCGATCTCGATTCTTCACATTTCAACAAGTCACAGTTCGAATTTAGCACACTTGATCGGATCAACTCCAGGTTCTTTGTACGAGGCTTTCGAGGGCAAAAGCCTAACAGGGGGATACTGTTACGGTTGTGCTTCCGGGCTTCCGTATAGAGCTTCCGACTTCGAACATGGACTTGGTATCATTCATATTTACTTCCGAGATCGATTGCATCGATCGAGTCGTACGAGGCATTCGGTTATCGAATGCTAAGTGCTCCGACTTTATTATCTTTTTATTTTATATTGATGACGTCGGATTTATATTAGTTATTGTTTTTTACTTACAGCTCTTATTGTTATAGATTTAACAATTAGGAATACAGGTATATAAGCTGTAGTATCTTGTACATAGTTCCTCAGTTTAAATATCAACTTAGATTGCTGCTGAACTCCGTCCGGAACTCTTCCTTCTAATCGTCTAACGATCGTATTATAACCAATCGTTATCCGGACGTCTTTACACTCTTACTCGTCACTCTGAACATTCACCGAACCGTACGACGAAGCGGGGGCACTACCGATAGTAGTGTCAAGGTTCTAGTTCATCTTTATCATCTTCCGTTGCAATCGAGCTGACCGATCATCCTCGATTACTTCCCTTGAGACTTTGGTTATAAACCATTGTCTCGATTCATTCCGATTACTCTCGGATTACTTCGATTCATACTATACCTTCTAAGACTCTACGGAACCTCACCGGCACAGTCTTAACATTGGAGCCTGGTGCCGAACCCCCGATCGGTCGCCTTTACCCACTTTCTGCAAAGGAACTTGAAGCTCTTCGCGAGTTTATCGACAAACACCTCGAAACAGGTGCTATTCAACCATCCACCTCTCCTCACGGGGCTCCGGTACTTTTTGTTCCGAAGAAGGATGGAAAACTCCGTCTCTGTGTAGACTTCCGCGGTCTTAACAAGATCACCAAGAAAGACCGCTACCCTTTACCCCTTATTTCTGATCTCTTGGACGCTCCAAAGAAAGCTAAGTTTTATACCAAACTCGATCTCACTCACGCATATCATCTAGTTCGAATCGCGGAAGGTGACGAATGGAAAACCACCTTCAGGACCCGTTGGGGTTCCTACGAATGGAAGGTTATGCCATTTGGCCTTACTAACGCTCCCGCGGCCTTCCAGCGTTTCGTCAATCATATTTTCGCTGACCTTTTAGATGTTAATGTTATTGTCTATATCGACGATATACTCATTTACTCGGACGACGAGAAATCTCATCGCGAACATGTCCGCTGATACACCTGGAAATAGTCTGTGCATAAAACCATAGAATATCTAAGATTCTACAAAGCATGGATAGGTGATATTTCTAGCAAGTCTACAGTACATTGTACACTACAAGAATTGTACAGAAGGCCACTACAGATGAGCTGTGAAGGTTCTCAGTAGTGATACTCAGTTATAATTAGCTTGAAGCAGTACTAAAACCCATTCTTTGTGCCCAACTACACTTGGAGAAAGAGGTCTTCTGTGATTTATTATGCATGATGAATTCTATAAGTCAACTCAGTTGGTTTACAATGCAGTAGAAAAGCAAAACTCCGAAATCGTGCAGATGACGAGATGACAAGTTGGCAAGCTTAGGGCCCAGACCCTGATTAGAGAAGTTCCATAACAGAAATCTGATGGTTGCTATGACAATGTTCTAGAACTTGGAGCATGTGGAAAGCACAGGAATACCATGTGGAGTCCCAGACCAAGGGAGTGGTAACCATGTGCATAGGCACAGGCACTCAGCACTGCCCAAGGCCCAGACCCATTCTCAAGAACATAAATAGGACAGGTCAGAACCAGATTCAAGGAGCTTTCTTCCCCTCCCACTTTTGTTGTGATAGCTGGTCCAACAAAAGGGAAGATTAGTTCCACAGCACAAGCATAGGAAGAATAGAAAGAATAGAAAGAACAGAATGCAGCAGAATGATCAGACAGCAGACAGTTTTGTATAACACAGAAAGAAAGCACAGTTAGACAAAGTCCAGTTCAGTTCAGTCAGATCAAGTTCAGTTCAGTTCAGTTAGTTAAAGTTAGTTCAGAGTTAGTTAGTCAAAGCAAGTTAGATTATAGAGCAAGTACAAGCACAAGTTAGATAGGACTTCAACCAGAAAACCTAGTAAAAGCAATAGTACACAGTTTGTTCGGTTCATGCTATGGAGTTTAGATCCTCTTTGCACTCTCAAAGAACTTGTGTTTGAGTGTTGGTGTGTGTGTGTGTTGGTGTTAGGTTTCTAGCATCTGCATTTTGCATTCAGCCCTCAGTCAGCATATCACCGCGAGGTTCTCCGTCGACTCCGTAAACATCGTTTGTTCGCAAACCTCGCCAAATGCGAATGGGGTGTCGACACGGTCGAGTATCTTGGCTATATTCTTTCTCCGGAGGGCTTAACGATGTCGAAAGACAAAGTTCAAGCTATCGTTGACTGGCCGGTTCCCCGCAAAGTCAAGGACGTTCAATCTTGCTTAGGTTTCGCTAATTTCTATCAATGTTTTATTTATAATTATAGCGAAATCGTACTCCCGATGACGCGGCTCACGCGAAAGGACGTATCATGGTTATGGTCCAAGGAGTGCCAAGAAGCTTTCGACAAACTCAAGGACAGCTTCGTTCATGCTCCTATCCTCGCACACTGGCAACCTAACCTACCCCTTATCGTCGAAACCGACGCGTCGGACTACGCGCTAGCCGCGATCCTCTCGATCCTCCTACCGGACGGAGAGATTCATCCAATCGCTTTCCTATCCCGAACCTTTCAAGCTGCAGAGCTTAACTACGACACTCATGACAAAGAGCTCCTCGCTATCTTCGAGGCTTTCAAAGCTTGGCGTCACTATCTCAAAGGATCGGGCGACGCGATTGATGTGGTTACTGACCACAAGAATCTCGAATACTTCTCGACCACCAAAATTCTCACGCGGCGACAAGTCCGCTGGTCAGAATTCCTCCACCAGTTCAACATGGTGATCCGTTTTCGTCCGGGTAAGTTGGGTGCAAAACCCGATGCCCTTACTAGACGCTGGGACGTCTATCCTAAAGAGGGGGATACCGGCTACGCGCAAGTTAACCCGCAGAATTTCAGACCTATCTTTACCAATGAACAACTAACTACCTCACTTCGAGCAACTTTTCTAGAAGGCCCCGCGCTTCGCGCTGCGATCGTAATGGACTTGCAGTCGCTTCATTCCACCATCCGCGATTCTATTGAACAGGATCCGGAAGCAATCGCGGGCTTAGCCCTAGCAAAAGACGATTCAAACACTTGTTGGACAGTAGGTGATGATGGACTGCTAAAACTTGACAATCGCATTTATGTT
The DNA here is from genome assembly GCA_027921405.1 of Lentinula detonsa. Taxonomy (NCBI): domain Eukaryota; kingdom Fungi; phylum Basidiomycota; class Agaricomycetes; order Agaricales; family Omphalotaceae; genus Lentinula; species Lentinula detonsa. Next base: position 941,957 of record JANVFU010000011.1, read on the forward strand.
CCTAACCATTCTAACCTTCGCCTTAAAATTTTACAATACTTTCACGATCACCCCCTTTCAGGTCATTTTGGACAGAACCGGACTCTCGAATCAATCTGACGCCATTACACCTGGCCAAAGATTAGGGAATTCGTTCGCGACTATGTCAGCTCTTGTACAGTTTGCGGACGAAACAAACCCCGTTGACACCGACCTTACGGTCTTCTCAAACCTCTTCCGGTTCCTGCCCGACCATGGGATTCAATCTCGATGGACTTCATCGAACAACTTCCCTCCTCCGACGGACATACAGCAATCCTCGTCGTCGTCGATCGAGCCTCCAAACAAGGCATTTTTATTCCGACTAACAACAAAATTACCTCCAAAGGACTAGCGGAGTTATTCGTCCATCATGTTTTCTCCAAGCACGGAGTTCCGAACCACGTCACTTCTGATCGCGGCTCGGAATCCGTGTCTGCTTTCTTCCGCGCTCTCGGCGAAGCTCTTTCTATGAAACTTCACTTCACCTCAGGATATCACCCAGAAGCCGATGGACAAACCAAACGAGTCAACCAAACTCTGGAACAGTACATCCGGATTTACTGTGCATACCAACAGGACGATTGGGCGAAACTCCTACCGATCACAGAGTTCGCATACAACAACACTCCTAATGCCTCTACCGGTTTAACTCCGTTCTTCGCGAACAAAGGATATCACCCAAACATCACGGTAAGACCCGAAATTGACATTCGCTCTGACCGAGCAATGGACTTCGCGGTTAATCTTGATGAGCTTCATTCCTTCCTCCGAGACGAAATTACTAACGCGCAAGCTCGATACAAAGAGCAAGCGGACAGAAAACGAATTACTCACCCCGAATTCCCTATTAATTCACAGGTTTATGTGCTGGCAAAGCACATCCGGACAACGCGACCCACCGACAAATTCGCCGAAAAGTACCTCGGACCTTTCACCATACTCGAGCAAGTCGGTACTTTATCATACAAACTCCAACTCCCGTCGTACCTTAACCGTATCCACCCCGTCTTCCACGTATCCCAATTAGAGCCATACAAACCAAACACCATTCCCAATCGCGTTCAACCTCCGCCGCCTCCTGTTGAGGTTGACGGCGAGGAAGAATACAACATCTGTCACAAAGAGGTGACGATGGCGGCAAGACTGAGTGGAAGCGGACAGATACTGATCCCAACGACAAAGTTATATTCATAATAAATACTGAGGAGTAAGTAAAGACATACCTGATCCCAACGACAAAGAGGTCAAGATAAGGGATCAGGTTGTGGGGGCTGGCTTATATATACAAAGGTAAGGTATGGGAATTATGATGTCATACTGTATAGTTCAGGAACGAGGAATGGAACGGAATGGACTGGAAGGTTCCGGATCGATCATGATAGGTAACAGTGATGGAATGATGTATTGTAAAGAAAAGGAAAATAATAGGGGCGGCTCACTTCATGACATTACCCCCCTCCTTATGACCATTGCCCTCGATGGTCAAGCCTTCGCCGCCCGGGGATGTTTCTTGTGGAATTTTCGGACCGTAGCTGGCGCATGTTCCAAATTTTGAGCCGGTTCCCATGAATTATGCCCTGCATCGTAACCCTTCCACTTCACCAAATACTCTAACTTCTTCCATCTAACCCGACTATCCAAGATCTCCTCCACTTCATACTCCGGCTCATCTTCATCCTCTAGGTACACTGGTTCTGGTGGTGGTGCAATCTGGCCGTTGACAATGTTCCCCCTCCATGGGTATAGCTTGTCAACATGGAAAACGGGATGAACACGGTCCAGGGACAACGGTAAGTCTAGACGATAGTCCAGGGGTCCAACTTTGTCCAAGATCGTGTATGGTCCGAGCTGTCGATCCCCCAGCTTCTCGCTGGAAAGTTGGAGCTTAATGTCCTCTGCGCTCAGCCAAACCCGGTCTCCCACCGAAAATTGGTGTGCTTTTCGTTTTCCCCTCTCGTAGCTTTCCTTTTGCCGTCTTTTCCCTAGGTGTAGAGCCGCACCGGCATCCTGTCGTGCCTCTCGAAGTATTTTGATACGGTCGTCCACTGCTGGAATCCCACTACGTTGACCCACCGGAATGTTGAATAGAGGCAGATAACCATAGGTAAGCTCGAACGGGGACATCCCCAGGGCTGAATGGGTGCGGGAGTTGATCACAAACTCCGCCATCGGTAAATGCTCTGCCCAGTCGTCTTGACGTCGTCCCACGTACAGCCTGAGGTACTTCTCGACTTCCTGATTTGCCCGTTCAGTCTGTCCGTTCGCTTGCGGATGGTAGCCCGAGGTGAGGTTAGACTTGATTCCCAGCCGAGCAAGCAGGGATCGCATCAACTTTGCTACGAATTGGGGTCCTCGGTCTGAGATAAAGCGGAGGGGGAGTCCATGAAGGCGAAACATTTCGCGGTAGTAGATGTCAGCGACACCTTCCGCTGTGACTGCGGTTGTACAGGGGATGGCGTGGATTTGCTTGCCATAAAGGTCAGTGCAAACTAGGATGGCGTCGTAACCTTGCGACTGGGGTAGTTGTGTGATCAGATCCACTCCCACCTCTTCCCACAAGCCCGCAGGCACCTCCAGGGGTTGCGTTACTGCTCGGGGGTGTCTCTGTATCTTCTTCCTCGCACAAATCTCGCATCCCGCAACGTACTTTTCCACAAAAGATCGTAAGGTGGGCCACCAAAAATGTGTGCTCACCAGGTCGAGCGTACCATGGAGTCCTGGATGGCCCGCCGTGGGGTTGTCGTGGCATTGTTGTAGCACTTCGGTTCGCAGGTTTTCGACTGGTGGAACGTATACCCTACCTCGATGATAGACCAATCCATCATCCTCTTCCCATTCCGCAATTCCATCGGCCAAGCGTTGAAGGCCTTTCTTCCGCAGCTCTTCTAACCCTTCCAGTACCTCCGCGTCCCTCTGCGATGCTTTCCGAATACGGTCCTCTAGCGGGTTCTGTAGTGAGTGTCAGCAACTCGATAGCTTTTATACGATGTAGCCAGGCGTCATGCGATTTAGAAGATAGCCGATGGGAACTATCGTCAGTGACTTACTAACTCACTATATGACTAGGCGTCACACAAGCCGAGATAGTCAAGTCAAACGAAGTGAATGAGGGAGGAAAGGTCTTTGATTCTTGTCTAGCTACCGAGGAGAATAGACGAGATCAGAGATAGAGACTACTCTAAGAAATGCCCTATCTTATATACATATTCTGAAATGAATCCATGGGAACTATCTCACGTCATATCTGTGAGGCTATACAACGATCTGTCAAAGGTTGACAGACATGAGAGAATTCTCACACTGTCAATCTGTCAATAGTTTGACAGACATGAGAGAGTTGTGTTGACAGCGCGGGAATGACAGTCTGTCAACAGTTTGACAGACATGAGAGAAATGCGTTGACATTGCGAGAATGTCAAGGTTGTCACATGTATGTAAATAAAAGAAAAGGAAAAGATAAAAGTAAATAAGATAGACAAAAAGAAATTGAAAAAGAGTCAGTTCGTAACAGTGAGTTTGCTGCAATCTGCACAAAGTGGGCTGGCTTTAGGACCGTTTGTTGTTGGTTGTCTTCGCTGTCCAACACTTGGTGTGTTGCCATACGGGAAAGGGCGTCAGCCTGTGTGTTTGTTTTCCCTGGGCGGTGAATAAGCTGAAAATCAAACCGGGATAGCCATAGTGCCCATCGTGCTTGCCGTCGACTTAGGTCCTGGGCGGAGCGCCAGAACTCTAGGTTTGCATGGTCAGTGATGATCTCAAAGGGTTGTGGTGACCCTTCCAAGAAACTTCTCCAATCCTTCAGCGCTTCGATGATAGCAAGCATCTCTCGGTCGTAGATTTCGTAATTCCGCTCCGCTGGTTGCATGGAGGCCGATCGGAATGCCACTGGGTGCCACTGACCATCGTCTTGCAGCTGCATTATGGCCCCTCCAGTTGCAAAGCCTGATGCGTCCACCTCGAGTCGAGTGAGCCTGTCGGTGTCCCAAAGAGCCAGCACGGGTGCTGAGATGAAAGCTTCCCGGAGTGTGTCAAACGCTTGCTGCTGATGTGTCCCCCAGTCAAACGTCGTGTCCTTCCTCGTCAGATCGTTCAGAGGGCGCGCTATTCGGGCAAAATTCCGTATGAAATGACGATAGAAATTAGCAAACCCTAAGAATCCTCGCAGCTCCCGTCGGTTCTTTGGTGTTGGCCAGTTGCGGACTGCCGCTACCTTTACCGGGTCCATGCGCACCTCCCCTTCTGATATCACCAGTCCCAGGTATTCGATCTGCAGTTGTTCGAATTCACACTTCTCCGGTCGTAGGTACAGGTCGTGTTTTTCTAGCCGGGTTAGTACCTCTCGCACCACCTGTCGATGTTCCTGTATATCGTTGCTAAAGATAAGGATGTCGTCTAGGTAGACCGCCACCTTCCCCGCTGCCACTAGGTCTGAAAATATGGAGTTCATGAGTGCTTGGAAGGTGGCTGGAGAGTTGGTAAGACCAAAGAACATTACGCTGGGCTCAAACAACCCTCGATTGGTTGCGAAAGCCGCCTTCCATTCATCTCCCTCCTTAATCCAAACATTGTTGTAGCCCCATCGAACGTCAAACTTGGTGAAGTACCGTGCTCCCTGCAGACGGCTGACAATGTCTGCAACCAGTGGTAGGGGGTAACGATTCTTCAGCGTGACCTGGTTGAGTTTCCTGTAGTCCTGTACGAAACGGAGTTTACCATCCTTCTTTTTCACAAGGAAGACGGGTGAGGACAGTGGTGACTTTGAGGGTCGTATATAACCCTTTCGCAGGTTATCATCCAAGAATCGGTCAAGCTCACCCTGTTCGTTTAGTGACATTGGATATACCTTGGTACGCATTGTTTCAGGTGCCCCTGGGATTAGTTCAATGGCGTGATCCCATGGCTGATGGTCCGGGAGACGTTCTGAAGCAGTTTCAGAGAATACCTTTTTGAAGTCTCGATAGGGTTCCGGGACCATTTCTTCAAAGGTTTTCACAGGTTTTGCCTTGTGTGCTTGTTCTGCCAACTGTTGGGAGTAGGTGAAACCTGCGGCGCACCAGACCTCTTCCGTTTGTTCCTGTAGGATCCCCGACTTCACCCATGCACGACGGGTTCGTCGGTTGGCTCGGATTCGGTGTATGGGTGACTCTTCATCCTCCTGGTCTTCCCTACTCTGTGGAGGTTCGGGGGTGCTAGCTGCCTGGATTGTCTCCTCGGTTTCTCCCTCTTCCGCGCTCTCTTCGACTGTGGCCCACTGCGGCTTGACTGAGAGCCGTCCCTTCTCCCAGTCAATATCTGGGTTGGCCTTTCGTAACCAAGGTAGCCCTAGGATTAGGTCTTCACTGCCCAGATTAGTTACCAGTAGGTCCGTCCATCGTTCTTGCCCGTCAACAGTCAGGGCCAGACGTGCGAAGTGCGCGATCTGCCCTGCCCGGTTGGCAGAACCATCGATGTTGAAGACCCCAATGGGCTTCCTAAGTGGGAACGTCCTTACGTGGTGACGAGCGACGAACTCTTCGTTCAAAAATAGAGCAGTGGCTCCAGAGTCGATCATGGCCGCAGTTGCTATACTGTGATTCCTGCCTCTTAGTTCTGCGCTGATTCGGAAATGCGATGAACTGGAATTCAATTCCAAAATGGTAGATATTTTACATGAGGAGAGAGAATCATACGCGGAACTAGAGTGTATAGCAAATTGGTTAACGGGTGCTCTCGATGCGGCCGAGATGGGCACCCGCTTTAAAAACCCTCCTGCAGTCCCGATGCTGGGGCCATGGCGTTCGCTCTGTTCAGGAGTTCCTGCAGTTGAGCGATCTGGATAGAGAGATCGGGGTTGAGCGGAGTCGGCGGAGCAGGAGCGGGAACGGGAACAGGAGCAGGGGTGGAGGCGGCAATTTGAACCGATTCATTTGGGAACAAGGTAAAGGGTATTGAGGACGAAGCGGAAACTTGTTGTCTACGGGGTTGTGGGCGCTTACCACGGCCCCGCTCTAAACCCATGAACTTGTCTTGGCAGACCGATTCCAGGTGACCTCGACGACCACAGTAGCGGCATACTGTGTCCTTGTACGAACAGTTCTTCTTCTCGTGGTTCTGTGCGCCACAGCCGTAACATCTGCCTCTCATCTGTGCCACAAAACTCTCCCTGCTATTCCCGCTGGTATGCGTGGCATCGACGTCCATGGCGTAAGAGTTGGAAGGAGGGGAGGGAGTGTGAGAGGTGCCCAGATTACGGCCTGTCATGGTAGGATCATGCATGAACACATCCACCGAGACTGCCCGTCTGATTGCCTCCTCTAGAGTGGGGGCTATCCCCTGGGCAATGTTAACCACGATGAGATTTTGTCGGATCTCGGGGTTAAGGCCACTATGGAATCGTTCGCGTAGGTCGATGTCCGAGAGTCCAGTTCGATCACCAATGTCCTTGAACTTTTGTGCGAATTCCACTACCGTCTGGCCTTTTCCCTGTTTGAGATGTTGGATCACATTCCGGGCCTCCATACCTGCATTGATTGATTCAAATCGAAGTGAGAAGGCTCGCACAAAGTCTTCCCAGCGTCCGTTGAATGGTGTCCTTCCATGGCTGAATTCTAAGAGGTATGGGGTGGCCCAGTCCGCCGCGTTTCCTGAGAAGAATCCTAGGGCTGCCTTTATCAGCTTATCTTCCTTGCCACTCAAGTCCGTTTGTTCCATCGCCCAGCTCTGGATCTGAGCGATGAACCGACGTGCTTCCGCACTACTGGTGCCCTTGAAGAGCTCCGGTTTGTTCATGCTTGATTTGGCTGTGGCCTTCTGTAGGTTAGCTGTGAGCTGAGCCACCTGTTCAATGAGCTGAGCCATGAGTTGATTGGCGTCGACTGTGGTAGGGTTGGACATGGCTGGTGGAGGAGTGGCTGGAATGGGGGTAGTGGCAGTGATAGGTATGATCTGTGTCCCGTCACTGAGGGAGGCTTCTGTGCTAATAGAATTAGCAGTGGCGTGGGGGCAGGGTTGAGAACTACAATCAGCCCAGTTCTGGTTCGGGGGACGGTGGATGTGAGTTCGGTCTTTAGTGTCAAAGGCGTGCGGGTAGGCGGAGCAGTCAATGGTAGACGTGGTGGAAGCGGATCCTGCAAGGATAACCCAATCGGTAGGTTATCAGTGCAGTAAAAGATCTTGACCTAATGTCACAAAGAGGTGACGACGGCGGCAAGACTGAGCGGAAGCGGACAGATACTGATCCCAACGACAAAGTTATATTCATAATAAATACTGAGGAGTAAGTAAAGACATACCTGATCCCAACGACAAAGAGGTCAAGATAAGGGATCAGGTTGTGGGGGCTGGCTTATATATACAAAGGTAAGGTATGGGAATTATGATGTCATACTGTATAGTTCAGGAACGAGGAATGGAACGGAATGGACTGGAAGGTTCCGGATCGATCATGACAGGTAACAGTGATGGAATGATGTATTGTAAAGAAAAGGAAAATAATAGGGGCGGCTCACTTCATGACAACATCGCGGAAGTATTGGATTCGAAATTGGATCGACGATACAAAAAATGCCCACTACGATACTATATCCGTTGGGCAGGATACGAAGGAACGGACAAGGAGTTCTCCTGGGTCGCTGCGAACGAAATTCACGCGGACGAACTTGTCCCAGCTTTCCACCTCCGTTACTCTCACAAACCTGGTCCACTATGATCCTTACTTATGTTCACTTACGTATATTCAATCCTCATCATTTCTTTCCCGACTCGCACCTCACTTACTTACTAATTATGATTCTCCTCAAATCCGTCCTGCCCCGCGGCGATTATCGTCGCGACGCACAATTACTTATATACTATAACTCCCTTCTCTCCTAAAATTCCCTGCGATCCTAATTCCGTCACCTCCCTTACTTATGAAACTCAACAAAAACCAAAAAAAAAAAAAAAAAAAAACTATCATCATTATCACCAAAACCAACAAACAACAACAAAAACAAAACTACAAAAAATAAAAGAGCAATCAAGTAGAGTACCTAAAGTAGTCCATCGCGGAGTTTTACTCCGCGCGCTTTTTTCCCTCGCGGATCTTTGCTCTTCTCTCCTCCTCATTCTCTATTTCTTCCTTATCCTCTTCCCCTTCTCCATCTTCATCTTCATCTTCACTTTTTTCACTCCCTTGCATTGCTTCCATTACCCTTTTTTCTGCTCTAACCATTATCCCTAACATTTGTTCTTGAACGACGAGCGATTGTCGCAGAAGCTTGACCAAGTCTTGGTTTTGCTCCGCAATCCGCGCAAGTTGTTCCACCACTTCAGTTCCTTCAACCCTCCTTCATTCTCCTGCTCTCGCGGCGGGTCCCTCATAAACCTCCTCCTCATCCAACTTGACCCGTTTACCCCGCGATTGACGGGCGGCGTTTTCACCGGACCAACTACATCGTTGCTTTTGCTGGTGGCAAATCTCGCACGCCTGTGTTGCGCATGTCATCGATTGTGGACGACAGTCGGAGGGTCGACCAATCATCACGCAACGAGAACAGGCGGAGTGAGGTTGGGAATTATCAGGGGGTAGGGGAGTGTCGTTGTCGATTGTGTCCAAGTCCGGACCACCCTAAACAAATAAAAGAAAATTCAAGAGGCAAAACATCGAGGAGCTTACTACTCACCTTCGCGATCATCTTGATCGTTCTCTTCCGTTTGGTGCCTCTTGGGATTACCTTCCGCGGCTGTTCCACCACTTCATCATCCGATTCGTCGGTAATTATGGCCTTAGACTTAAAGGTTTTACGCCGCGGGCTGGTTATCGGGACTAAAACTTCAACATCGAGACGGGGTGGTTTCGAGATCGACTTCCGACGCTTTTCCAACTCCCTCGCGGCCTTATCCTTTTCCTTCCTATTCTCTTCCAATAGTTTCGCGAACGCGACGCCTTGCATTCGTTCTTCCTCTGCTTCTGCTGCGGCTTCCTCTTCTAACCACTCTTTTTCTCTTCGTTGAGCTTCCGCGATCCGGATCTTCTCTTGTGTCTTCTCCTCTGCTACCCTTTTCTCCTCATTAATCCTTTCTTCGTCGAACCTTCTCAGCTCAGCTAATCTCTCTTCTTCCAACTGCATCGCTTCTGCGAGTTTTCTTTCTTCAGCCAATTTTTCCTCGGCGATCCGTTTTTCTTTGGCCGCCCTTTTCTTTTCAGCTTCTCGTTTCTCCTCCACTGCTTTTCTTTCCTCTTCTATCCTCCTTTCCTCTGCTAGTCTTCTCTCTTCTTCCTCCTTCGCTGCCTCCACCTCGAGCCTCTCCATCTCCGCTGCAAACTCGGCCTCTTGTCTCACGACCTCCAACTCGCGAGCACGTTGCCATTCAGCCTGCGCGAGAAGAAGGTGTTCCCGTCGTTGTTGTGCGGTATCATTGGTGGGGATAGGAGATGACATATTGGAAGGGAGGGGGGACTTATCAAAATTTTCGAGCCAGCCCTACTTTTATATGCTTCGCGGCTTAAGGGCGGGTTTCAACTTACAATTTTTTACGATTCTTCTATCACCTGCTTCTCGTGACTGGAAATTTTCACATCACATTTTCACTTTGATCGCCGTTGCTTCTAATCAGTCACATCTATTTTTAGTCATACTATTACTCAAGATCTCGAGGGCTCGATCCTAATGGGGGGGCACTGTTACGACCATGCCAAGTTCAACTCCCGCGGCCCCGACGATCATTTTCCGGTATTTGACTTCCCTACTTTCTTCCGTCGCGGAGTTTATGTTACGACCATGCCAAGTCAAACTCCCGCGGTCCCGACGATTGTTTTCGGTATTTCGACTTCATCATTTTCTTCCGTCGCGGAGCTTACCTCTGCGATCCTTCTACACTTCGCGTTTATATCCCTCACACTTAGCCGACTTCTTATATATCCTTTTATATCATTTCCTTTATACTTTCCCCTTTTATCTTCCACATGTTCGACCATACTATTCTAGGATACTATCGCTTAGCGACCCTTAGGTAGCGATTACAGTATAAAGCTACGAGAGTAGAATAGTTGGTCCTCAGTTTAAATATCGACTTTGATAGCGCACTTCGATAGTGTATCAAATAGAGTTCATTCTCATCCTCACCCTAAGTACGATCGCGTGAGTTTCTCCCGCGATCGGAATCACCCTCAACTTCGCTTTCGGACAACGGCGTGTCGAGGACGCTATTAATAGTAGCGTCAACGTCCGATGACCCCTCCGTAGGTTCACTTCACCCTCACCGGGATTTATCTCGGTGTTCGGTCTTTTACCCCGCGGACCTATAGTCCGCGATCCAACATATCGCCTACGACCTGTCACAAAGAGGTGACGATGGCGGCAAGACTGAGCGGAAGCTTAGGCGGAAGCGGACAGATACTGATCCCAACGACAAAGTTATATTCGTAATAAATACTGAGAAGTAAGTAAAGACATACCTGATCCCAACGACAAAGAGGTCAAGATAAGGGATCAGGTTGTGGGGGCTGGCTTATATATACAAAGGTAAGGTACGGGAACCATGATGTCATACTGTATAGTTCAGGAACGAGGAATGGAACGGAATGGACTGGAAGGTTCCGGATCGATTATGATAGGTAACAGTGATGGAATGATGTATTGTAAAGAAAAGGAAAATAATAGGGGCGGCTCACTTCATGACATTACCCCCCTCCTTATGACCATTGCCCTCGATGGTCAAGCCTTCGCCGCCCGGGGATGTTTCTTGTGGAATTTTCGGACCGTAGCTGGCGCATGTTCCAAATTTTGAGCCGGCTCCCATGAATTATGCCCTGCATCATAACCCTTCCACTTCACCAAATACTCTAACTTCTTCCATCTAACCCGACTATCCAAGATCTCCTCTACTTCATACTCCGGTTCGTCTTCATCCTCTAGGTATACTGGTTCTGGTGGTGTCGCAATCTGGCCGTTGACAGCATTTCCTCGCCATGGGTATAGCTTGTCGACATGGAAGACAGGGTGGACCCGGTCGAGGGACAACGGTAGGTCCAGGCGATAGTCGAGAGGTCCAACTTTGTCCAAGATTGTATATGGTCCAAGCTGTCGATCCCCAAGCTTTTCGCTAGAAAGCTGGAGCTTGATATCCTCTGCACTTAGCCAAACCTGATCTCCCACTCGGAATTGATGCGCTTTCCGTTTTCCCCTCTCGTAGCTTTCCTTTTGCTGTCTTTTCCCCAGGTGTAGTGCTGCGCCTGCATCCTGTCGTGCATCCCGAAGTATCTGAATCCGGTCATCCACCGCCGGGATCCCACTGCGCTGTCCCACTGGGATGTTGAACAAGGGTAGGTAGCCATAGGTAAGTTCAAACGGGGACATTCCAATCGCCGAGTGAGTGCGGGAGTTGATCACGAATTCCGCCATCGGTAAGTGCTCTGCCCAGTCATCCTGGCGGCGCCCCACATACAGCCTGAGGTATTTTTCGACTTCCTGGTTGGCCCGTTCGGTTTGGCCGTTGGCTTGGGGGTGGTAACCTGATGTGAGGTTCGACTTGATTCCGAGGCGGGAGAGTAGGGATCGCATCAGCTTTGCTGCAAACTGGGGTCCACGATCTGATACGAAGCGAAGCGGGAGTCCATGAAGGCGAAAAATTTCGCGGTAGTAGATGTCTGCCACACCTTCTGCAGTGATGGAGGTAGTACAGGGAATTGCGTGGATCTGCTTGCCGTAGAGGTCGGTACAAACTAGGATGGCGTCGTGGCCTTGCGAAGAAGGCAGCTGTGTGATCAAGTCCACTCCCACTTCCTCCCACAGGCCCGTCGGAACCTCCAGGGGTTGTGTTACTGCTCGCGGGTGCCTCTGTATCTTCTTCCTTGCACAAGTCTCGCACCCTTCCACGTACTTTTCGACAAAGGACCGTAAGGTGGGCCACCAAAAGTGAGTGCTGACCAGGTCGAGGGTGCCATGAAGTCCTGGGTGACCGGCCGTTGGATTGTCATGGCATTGTCGTAGTACTTCAGTCCGCAGGCTGTTGTCCGGTGGGACATATACTCTACCCCGGTGGTACACTAGTCCATTGTCCTCCTCCCATTCTGCCACTCCGTTGGTCAGCCGTCGAAGCCCCTTCTTCTTCAGTTCCTCCAATCCTTCAAGTACCTCCGCCTCCTTCTGCAACGCCTTCCGGATTCGGTCTTCCAGTGGATTCTGTAGTGTAGCTGCTGCGATTTCCAGGAAATGGGTTGGCTTCAGAACTGTCTGTTGCCGGTTGTCGTCACTGTCCAGGACCTGATGCACTGCCATGCGCGAAAGAGCATCCGCTTGTGTATTCGCCTTGCCTGGGCGGTGAGTTAACTGGAAATCAAACCGTGATAGCCATAACGCCCATCGTGCCTGCCGACGACTGAGGTCCTGAGCCGTTCGCCAGAATTCGAGGTTTGCGTGGTCGGTGAGGATTTCGAATGGTTGTGGCGATCCTTCCAGGAAACTCCTCCAGTCCTTCAGTGCTTCGATGATGGCCAACATTTCTCGGTCGTAGATTTCGTAGTTCCGTTCCGCTGGTTGCATGGAGGCTGATCGGAATGCCACTGGGTGCCACTGGCCATCGTCTTGCAGTTGCATTATTGCTCCTCCCGTCGCAAAGCCCGATGCGTCCACCTCGAGCCGTGTGAGCCTATCAGGATCCCAAAGAGCCAGTACTGGTGCCGAGATGAACGCTTCCCTAAGGGTGTCGAATGCCTGTTGCTGGTGTATTCCCCAATCAAAGCTGCTGTCCTTCTTGGTTAGGTCGTTCAGGGGTCGTGCTATGCGGGCAAAGTTCCGTATGAATCGTCGATAAAAGTTAGCAAAACCCAAGAATCCTCGCAGCTCTCGTAGGTTCTTTGGGGTTGCCCAATCACGGACTGCAGCTACCTTTACCGGATCCATGCGCACCTCCCCTTCCGATATCACCAAGCCCAGGTATTCGATCTGAAGTTGTTCAAACTCACACTTTTCTGGTCGTAGGTAAAGGTCGTGTTTCTGTAGCCGTGTTAGTACCTCCCGCACTATCTGTCGGTGTTCTTGTAATCCGTTGCTGAAAATGAGGATGTCGTCTAGGTAAACGGCTACTTTCCCTGCTGCCACTAGATCGGAGAAGATGGAGTTCATGAGAGCTTGAAAGGTGGCAGGGGAATTAGTAAGACCAAAGAACATTACACGAGGTTCAAATAACCCTCTGTTGGTTGCAAAAGCCGCCTTCCACTCATCACCCTCCTTTATTCGAACATTGTTGTAACCCCATCGGACGTCAAACTTGGTGAAATACCGTGCTCCCTGTAGGCGACTGATGATGTCGGCCACAAGTGGTAGCGGGTAGCGATTCTTTATGGTGACCTGGTTCAGTTTCCGGTAGTCTTGTACAAAGCGGAGCTTTCCATCCTTCTTTTTCACGAAGAAAACTGGCGAAGACAATGGAGACTTGGAGGGGCGGATATAGCCCTTTTGCAGGTTGTCATCTAGGAACCGATCGAGTTCAGCTTGCTCATTCAGCGACATGGGATAGACCTTGGTGCGCATGGTTTCGGGTGCTCCAGGGATTAGCTCGATTGCGTGGTCCCAGGGTTGGTGTCCTGGCAGTCGTTCGGAAGCGGCTTCGGAGAATACCTTCTGGTAGGGCTCTGGGACCATCTCTTCAAAGGTTTTCAGGGGTTTGGCTTTGTGGGTCTGTTCCGCTAACTGTTGGGAGTAGGTGAACCCAGCGGCGCACCAGACCTCCTCTGTCTGTTCCTGTAGAATGCCTGATCTCACCCATGCACGTCGGGTCCGCCGGTTGGCTCGAATTCGGTGAATAGGTGACTCTTCCTCCTCTTGGTCGATTGTACTTGACACGGGTTCCGGGGTTTCCGTCATCCGAATGTTTTCTTCCTCTTCCTCCTCATCCGTCGTTGACTGTTGCGGTTTGACCGAGAGTCGTCCTTTCTCCCAGTCAATGTCTGGGTTAGCCTTCCGTAACCAAGGGAGTCCTAGGATGAGGTCCTCGCTTCCCAGGTTAGTGACAAGTAGGTCTGTCCAACGTTCCTGACCATCGACAGTTAGGGCTAAACGTGCGAAGTGCGTAATCTGCCCTGCCCGGTTGGCGGAACCATCGATGTTGAAGACCCCGATTGGCCTCTTGAGTGGAAAGGTCTTTACATGGTGACGGGTGACGAACTCTTGGTTCAAAAACAGAGCAGTGGCTCCGGAATCGACCATGGCCGCAGTTGCTATACTATGATTCCTCCCTCTTAATTTCGCATTGATTCGGAAGTGGGACGAACTGGAGTTCAATTCCAAAACGGTAGATATTTTACACGAGGGGACAGAATCATATGCGGAAGTAGAATGTATAGCAAATTGGTTAACGGGTGCTCTCGGTGCGGCCGAGACGGGCACCCGCTTCAAAAACCCTCCTGAGATCCAGATGTTGGGGCCATGGCATTAGCTCTGTTCAGGAGTTCCTGCAGTTGAGCGATCTGGACCGAGAGATCGGGGGTGAGCGGAGATGGTGGGGCGGGGGCGGGAGCGGAAACGGGAGCGGGAGCAGAGGCTGCAATTTGGACTGATTCATTTGGGAACAGGGTAAAGGGCATCGAGGACGAGGCGGAGACTTGTTGTCGACGGGGTTGTTGACGCTTACCCCGGCCTCGCTCCAACCCCATGAACTTGTCTTGGCAGACCGATTCTAGGTGACCTCGTCGACCACAGTAGCGGCATACTGTGTCCTTGTACGAACAGTTCTTCTTCTCGTGGTTCTGTGCGCCACAGCCGTAACATCTGCCTCTCATCTGTGCCACAAAACTCTCCCTGCTATTCCCGCTGGTATGCGTGGCATCGACGTCCATGGCGTAAGAGTTGGAAGGAGGAGAGGGAGTGTGAGAGGTGCCCAGATTACGGCCTGTCATGGTAGGATCATGCATGAACACATCCACCGAGACTGCCCGTCTGATTGCCTCCTCTAGAGTGGGGGCTATCCCCTGGGCAATGTTAACCACGATGAGATTTTGTCGGATCTCAGGGTTAAGGCCACTATGGAATCGCTCGCGTAGGTCGATGTCCGAGAGTCCAGTTCGATCACCAATGTCCTTGAACTTTTGTGCGAATTCCGCTACCGTCTGGCCTTTTCCCTGTTTGAGATGTTGGATTGCATTCCGGGCCTCCATACCTGCATCGATTGATTCAAATCGAAGTGAGAAGGCTCGCACAAAGTCTTCCCAGCGTCCGTTGAATGGTGTCCTTCCATGGCTGAATTCCAAGAGGTATGGGGTGGCCCAGTCCGCCGCGTTTCCTGAGAAGAATCCTAGGGCTGCCTTTATCAGCTTATCTTCCTTGCCACTCAAGTCCGTTTGTTCCATCGCCCAGCTCTGGATCTGAGCAATGAACCGACGTGCTTCCGCACTACTGGTGCCCTTGAAGAGCTCCGGTTTGTTCATGCTTGATTTGGCTGTGGCCTTCTGTAGGTTAGCTGTGAGCTGAGCCACCTGTTCAATGAGCTGAGCCATGAGTTGATTGGCGTCGACTGTGGTAGGGTTGGACATGGCTGGTGGAGGAGTGGCTGGAACGGGGGTGGTGGCAGTGATAGGTATGATCTGTGTCCCGTCACTGAGGGAGGCTTCTGTGCTAATAGAATTAGCAGTGGCGTGGGGGCAGGGTTGAGAACTACAATCGGCCCAGTTCTGGTTCGGGGGACGGTGGATGTGAGTTCGGTCTTTAGTGTCAAAGGCGTGCGGGTAGGCGGAGCAGTCAATGGTAGACGTGGTGGAAGCGGATCCTGCAAGGATAACCCAATCGGTAGGTTATCAGTGCAGTAAAAGATCTTGACCTAATGTCACAAAGAGGTGACGACGGCGGCAAGACTGAGCGGAAGCTTAGGCGGAAGCGGACAGATACTGATCCCAACGACAAAGTTATATTCGTAATAAATACTGAGAAGTAAGTAAAGACATACCTGATCCCAACGACAAAGAGGTCAAGATAAGGGATCAGGTTGTGGGGGCTGGCTTATATATACAAAGGTAAGGTACGGGAACCATGATGTCATACTGTATAGTTCAGGAACGAGGAATGGAACGGAATGGACTGGAAGGTTCCGGATCGATTATGATAGGTAACAGTGATGGAATGATGTATTGTAAAGAAAAGGAAAATAATAGGGGCGGCTCACTTCATGACACGACCGTGCATGATCATAACAGTTTATCTCCGCGACCGTTTACACTTCACGTTGATATCCCTCACATCTTAACCGATACTTTATATATCCTTTTATATCATTCCCTTTATACTTACCCCTCTTATCTTCCACATGTTCGACCATACTATTCTAGGATACTATCGCTTAGCGACCCTTAGGTAGCGATTACAGTATAAAGCTACGAGAGTAGAATAGTTGGTCCTCAGTTTAAATATCGACTTTGACAGCGCACTCCTACAGTGTATTTCAAATAGAGTTATTCTCAACCTCATCCTAAGTACGATCGCGTGAGTTTCTCCTGCAATCGGAATTACCCTCTCCTTCGCTTTCGGACAGCGGCGTGTCGGGGACGCTATTAATAGTAGCGTCAACGTCCGACTACCTCTCCGTAGGTTCACCCAACCCTCACCGGGATTTATCTCGGTGTTTGGTCTTTTACCCCGTGGACTTATAGTCCGCGATCCAACTTATCCCTACGACCCGTGCATGATCATAACAGGCGGAGGAATCGGAAGAAACACCGCGAGCCAGTAAATCTAAAGTTAGCGATAAAGTGAAAAATTGTTCGTCATTGTTATGATCATGCACGGTCGTAGGGAATAAGTTGGATCGCGGACTCTAAGCCCGCAGGGTAAGAGACCGAACACTGAGATAAATCCTGGTGAGGGTTAGGTGAACCTACGGAGAGGTCGTCAGACGTTGATGCTACTCTTAATAGCGTCCCCGACACGCCGCTGTCCGAAAGTGATGATGAGGGTAATTCCGATCGCGGGAGAACTCATGTGATCGTACTGAGGTAGGAAGTGTGAAAGTTTGCATTTCAATAGTATAACCAGACTATCATCTGCTGTGAGATTGGCACAGGAATAGTGTGAGATGACTTCTACATTTGAGTCAAGGTCAACTAGTTGTTGGGAAATGTTTCTATGCTTGCAGTTAGAATTTGGAAGGTGCCAGGACAAAATTTGTGACGCGCGAAAAGCGCCCAACGTTTTCGGTCCGGCAGCAGGGTCGGCCAACAAAGGTCACAAGGTCCCGTGACTGCTTCAACCACGCGTAAAAGCATGAACTGTCCTAAAACTCGCCTTGCAATTCGACTTCCACTTTCACACCTTTTCTCCCTTCTTGAACTTACCGTGTAACACCACCTCACTTAAATATCTGCCATGGAGCAAGTGACTTCTTCCCTCGCACCACCTCGCGCTTCCGCCCCCAACAAATCTGGCCCTGCTTCCTCTTCACAATCTGGTGCAGGCAGTGTTACCAAACGGTGAATATTCCAGGTGTTAGTGGTGGAAACATCAGCTCATAAACGCTATGTTGTTTCTTTTAGTCTAGGTAATGAACTTATGACCTTAATGGTAAGCTTAATTGCCCTTTTGATTATTACAGTGGTTTAATCTGTTCTGCAGATGTCGTCTTCCCCTGGGATTGTCAGTTGTGAACTGCTACGCAAAACCATTCGCTGTCTTGACCTTTTTTCATGCATAGTCGGCCTTCCCTAAAACCGATTCGAACTTATTCGATTGGATTGGCACAATCGAGGGTGCATCCGGAACTGTAACTACCTCGCCTCCCTTGTCAATGATATGCGACTAATAACGCTTATGGCAAGGTTTATGCCGGCTTGACCTTCAGGATATCAATTCATTTTCCGCCTAACTATCCCTACGTTGCAATGGCTATAAAGTTTGAGACGCCTTGCTACCACCCTAACGTCGATATCAATACCGGATCCATTTGCCTCGACATCTTACAGGTTCGTATCATGCTGGTCGTCATTCGGACCGTACATTGTATTTGTGGCGCGCTGACTGTATCGTCCGATAATCCAGGACAAGTGGTCTGCTGTTTATAGTGTGCAGACGATCTTAATCTCTCTGCAGTCTTTGCTCGGTGGTGCGTTATACCCGATTTTGCGACAAAATTTTGGTGAACTTTGTTTGATATTTACAGAGCCCAACAATGCATCTCCGCTCAATAATGATGCCGCCGCCATATGGGATAATCAAGAAGGTCAGTCAGTCATCTGTTAACGGTGTCAATCCAGACATTATTCTACGCTCCATGCTCTTAGTTTCAAATTCATCTGACTGATCCGGTTCTCTTTCGTTCTCATGTAGCCTTCAAGGTCCAGCTGATGCGGTACTACAGACCACTCAAGGACGATACTGCATAGAGATGGCCAAAAGATGTTTGTAATCGTCATTATGTATTATCTCAATGCTATCCACTTTTTAAAAGGCTTTGTTGCATCCTTGTACCCTCTGTATCTCTTTTCTTTGACACCGTTATCGTTTGAATATAAGTAGGCGTTGATTTGCAACGGTTCCCGTGACAATTACGTAAAATTCATCGACGTTGAACCTCTTTATTCACTTGACAGCTGACAACGAGCTGACCATTGGGTCTTGCGGTGCCTCGTTAATTGTTCAGGCTATTTATTAGCACATCCCATCTTTGCTTTCTCCACAGTGGTTCTGGTAACCTTTGCCCACTGCACTTGGGTCATTTCTGAACTTGACGCTGTTTTTCACTTCTGGTCAGTGCTTGTCTCATTGCCAGCCCTAATATCTACTAACACATCACACATATGTAGTTTCCAAGATACTGCGAGCAGATCTTTGCCTGTGGACCTTTGTTCCAACTTCAACACCCTCTTGAATATATTCGACATGCCCGGACGACGCGGCCCCCCAAGTCCTTTGCATCTAGCACAAGGTCCTACGCCACCTCGAAGGTGTGTAAACAAGGAAATAACCAAAGAAGGGATAAGAATGACTGAAACTTACAGCGCCCCAAAACACACAATGCCATCTGTTCCGAGGCCAACATTTTGTCCACCAATGATTGTTAGCCGTAGACTGACTGTTCGGCCAAGAGCTTCTGCGTTACAGGTAGAGGTTGTCATGGAGGAAATCAAGAGCGCCTCGTTGAGCCCGTTGTCGGCTTGTACTTCATCTCGAAGTTCAGGGTCAATTTCAGAGTCACCGACTACACTGAGAGTTAGAGGGCCTTGGGACCATTCAGCTTCAATTATACTACCTTTTGAAGAGGGTAAAATACTGGTGCCATTAAAGGCAGCAATAGTCGTGTAGGGGTTAGAATTATTGTTTACCTAAGCTACTGTTTTCCCTTGTTTCCGTAAAGAAATCAGAGAGCCGTTTTTCTTCATCAAAATCAGTTCTCTGTCCAATTTCTCTCCCATTTTCCTTCTTGCTATCTTCACGAGCACAATTAGGCCTTTTTTCATCTCAAGACCCCATAATGACCAGTTCTCCCCCAGATATATCTTCTCTGTCGCTTTCTTCCCAGCAACGTCTTCACGACTCTTACGAATATGAAGGCTCCGGCGGTAATCGTCCACAGTACCACTTTGCTACATCCCCGGGAATTCCTATCCAATCTCAATATAATCCTCTGACTACTGGTCAGTCTCCTTTGAAGAAGCCAGCTAGAGGTGGTCTTCCTTCTGTAAGTTAATGTCCTTTTTTCCTGCTCTCATTTGTCCCTTTCTCATCCATTTTGCACCAGCAATGGCTCGATAATTCCTCGGATAGTCGCTCGCTGTCGCCACAAAACAACTCGGACTTTTCTTCCGCTGGCGGTTCACCTCCTATGAGCCATCTAAGCCCGCCACCTATAGTTCCTTCTACGCCTAGTCAGAATCCTGATGACGAAATAATCCCTACTGCCATCGTTATCAAAAATATACCATTCAATGTCAAGCGTGAAACTCTGCTCGATATAATCGTGAGTCTTTCTTGTCGATGAGCTTACGATATTCTGTATTCACCAACACCTTCTTGCAGGCGTCTCTGTCTATCCCTACTCCTTATGCTTTCAACTACCATCTCGATCAGCAAGGCGCCTTTCGTGGCTTAGCTTTCGCCAACTTTCGTCAGGCAGCAGATGCTGATGCCGTCGTTGCCGCTCTTAACGGTTTCGACGTCCAGGGCCGCAAGCTACGCGTAGAGTACAAGAAAGTTCTTCAGGCTAGCGAAAAGGAACGAATCGAGAGGGAAAAAGCTCTTCGTCGCATGCGCTCCATGCAACTTGAGAAGGAACAGATCACTCCTGGGTATGAGGACTATGGCAACGTTTTAAGCTCTACAACTTTTTCTCCACAACGATCTTTCTCTTCCGGCTCTTACCAACCGCAGCAGCAACCTCCGCATCTTTCTAATATGGTTTCTCCATATAGCTTGGCTTCAGCTCCAGCTGCCCCGCAGTCGTTCCCACCCGCCCCTTCGTCGGACAAGGGGGCGTCGAACGAACTGGATTTGAACGATCCTTCGACTTTGGAGATTTACTCTCGTATCCTATTGTTTAAGGACGACCGCATGCGCGACGAGCTGGCGTTTTCTAGGATGTTGGCACCCAAACAACGTCGCGTCGTGCATCTCATTGCTCAGAAGCTTGGTGTCTACCACTATTCTGTTGGCGAGGGCGACGAGAGGTACGCCGTCGTCACCCGCATTGATCCACAAAGGGTTTGTCTTTCCGATGTTCTTCGATCGTATTTTCTGATCCTCTGCCATAGCAACATGCGCAAAGGGCACCAACACTTTCTAGAGCTCCTTCTGCATATCTGACTCCCACGGGTTCCACTATATCAGCTGCTCCTGGATCGTTGCGCATGAAGAAGTCTATGCCCGACTTGAAAACTCTGCACTCCCAGGCTCCTCGTCTTACCACCCGCGCTTCCAATGGAAACATTCGCGAAGGTTATGCTACTATCGCGTCTCCCTCTCGCCGCGCGAGTGGCTTTGGCTCGCTCTTCGCAAATGGGGGTGCGTTTGGCAATTCTGGAGTCCCTCCAGTGCCCAACCTTCCTAGTGGCTTGCAGTCAGCTGGAAGTATGAACCCATCGGGCGGCAATGGACACGAGAGCCCTGGAGGCGTCGTTAGACAGCCCAGAGGCCCTGGAGTAGGTGGTTTTGGCAGGAGGGACAGCAGAGTCGGGGCTAACGAGGCTCAACCTAGAGGTGTGCTCGATGCCAGAACTTACGAACCTCTAGAGATCTGATGTTGTTCCCGGTTTCAGTCCGCTCAGATAGCTTACAGGGCGATGATGGTCGAGGTTTCTGAATCTCGAAATCTCCGTGAGCGTTGGTGCACCGAGTTGAATCTCCCTTCCACCACGCTTTGTCGGATGACAATGTTTTTTCTCCCTGACTTCGAGAGCTTTTTGTATACTTGCATTGAAACCGTTCCAATCACTTCGTGAATACTCTCTTTTCATCGACTGGTCCATCATTCCAAACCTCAGTTGTCAATATCAATAGCTTTTTTTCCCTTTACTCTGGTGGAATTCTTTTCTATTTCTATAGGCACTTTTTCAGCTGCTTTGTCCTTTTTGATATCGTATCATATCCATTTCCATCCCGTAAATCTATGTCGTTTGCTCATTATTCTGTGCGGTTGATAAACAGATTGTTCTTCTCGTTCTTTGACCTTTTCTTTTCTGTATTTATCGCAGAAAAATTTTGTGCATATGGTACATAATCTTGTAAAACACAATCATAGAACATCTACATATACATTACTCTCAGAGCACAATGCATATATATTTTTCTGGGAATTCCAACTTGTGAGCTCAACTGAACGCTTGATTCACAACTTCACTCGTGCTGCAGCAGTGATTTTCAACATATCGACAAAGAAATCTCATTTGGTCGTACGAAAGTCTCTTTCCGTATCGTCCTTCTCGAGCTGAAGTAGAAAAGGCGAGATTTCTCGAAGCCAGGGAATCAGCATCATGATCAAGAATTGACATCGTACAACATGTAGAACGGATGTCATTGCAAGATGCTATGGAAGTTTAATGAAAAATATATCGAACTTGACATCGGGTGCTAGGATACATGCATGGGTGCAGTGAGCAGCCTGCAAAATTCAAGATGGATGGGGTACAAAAGTGCTAGGTGGTAGATTCAAAGGACCCGAGACAGATTTGCACCAATTTTCCCACTCTAAATCATCATCCAGCACTTGATTCAACCTCTGGATCTGAGCGAGTGTGGGCTCATGAACATGCAGACAGAAAACATAGGCAGAGAGATCCCCTTTCTGGGAGATCTTGATTGTGTTCTCGCCTTGCTTGATGAAGGATCCTAGATCTACGAGTCCATCGGGAGTGCACTGCATGACATGAACACGATCAGGATATATCACACCAGGGAAAAATCAACGATTTGCTTACAGCGGTAGGAGGACTTAAAGGGATAGTCTGATTACTTCCATCTCGTTTAGTGACATTGAGGTCCAGTCGTTGCCTCTTAGGCCATCGAGATCTCAATGCACTATAATTTCCAGAATTCTTCTCCACATCTGCCCGGTAATAACACGCCAAGGAGAAGCAAAGGGTGTCTTGTCTATCTTCAGAACTAGATTGGAATATACCAAGCTGTCAGTGAACCAGAATTCTTCGAATGTAACGACTATCGGGAACATACATTGGAGAAGTTCTTCTGTTGTTCCAGTTCTCGATTGAAATGAATTGTTCTTCAGCTACCACAAAACGCATCGTGACCTGAGCAGTCTTTTTGAGACCATCCTGCTTTCGGGTGGTCAGGGTTCTACTGAACCCAGCTAGAAACACAAATGAAAATTGGGGTCGATTTGTCAAGGAAGTTCAATACGTACGAGACTTTGGTAAAGAGACTTTACGAGGTTTCATTTCCATCAATGAGGCTTCGACGGTGAATATTTTATCTATGGGTATTGTTACTGGTTGCGAATCAGTAGTAATCTCTGGAGGAGCGTCGATAGGCTCCGGGAGAATTTCATTTGATGTAGTCGGTGGTGTTTTCGTCATACTAAGCTGTTCCATTGGTGGTGAGCCAAGTTTTGAGAAATACAGCAAACACCTTACAGCCTGTGGAATATCATCAGTCGTGTCCATAGCATCCTCAACGTCTGTAGGCCGATTCTCCCTGTCTGCAATCGAATCGACAGTGGACTGAATAGCAGACAGAGTTCCAACAGGTTTCCGACGGTCGGCTATTAAAGGTGTAGGCAACAGCTCTGAGATAGTAAAAGACCCTTCCATAGGTTGGCTCGTCATAGATAGTGGGCTACGTTCATCCTTTGTGTGGTTAGTTGGGGCAGGCGACTGCGATATTAACGTTTGGTTTATGAAACTCGGCGAATGAGAGCCAGGTCCTCTATCAGTCAAGTGTGAAGACGCTGAGCCCGAGCGGGCCCTTTTGGTTCCTACTATAGAATCTTCCTGCATAGACGTTACGGCTTCAACGGATGAAGGTACGACAGGTGGATTTGTGGTCCTATGACTGTTATCCTCGACGACCTCTGAAGTCTGCACTTTGCTCGAGACGGCTGGAATTGGGAGCCCTAACGTACTTTCAACTTGGTCCTCCTGATCCAAGTTAAGCATCTCTGATAGGTTAAGTTTTCTCCTCTTTCTCTTGCGGGGCTTTATGATGGAAAAATTGGGTTCATCGCTTTGTCGTCTTTCAGGCGAACGTGAAGTGGAATTGATTACTGGAGGTGGGGTTGGGCTGGCCACAGAAGGCTCGGCGTTGGCCGAACTGGAAGAGAAGGGTGGAGGTATGAAATATGTTGTTGTAGAATCAACTGGATTGAGATTGGACAAAGAAACGGGGGCGAGCGAAGCATCGGTCGTTGAATCAACTGGTAGTGGTTTGCCCGTGGAGTAGGACGCCTTCGATGTTGTTGTTGTAACATCGTTCTGCGAGGAAGAAGAGATAATCCCCGTCACCGCAGAAGGAGGGACCGTCGAAGGTGTAGTAACAGCAGGTGGTGATGATTGAGGGCTTGAGTTATGAACTATGGCAGTAGAATCGGTCGAGCTCATTGCATCAATGTCTATGATATTATCTGGAAGTGTGATTGTCATATACAAGGCTTGCAGCCGGGCTGAACATATGGTACAATAATTACTAACATGAACTACATAGAAATGAATCACGTACATTGAAGATGTAACCCATCGCGAGGGAATTTATCCCGAAAGCGGTATACCGTATGGATCAAATTCTTGTATGCGTCTATGTATGGTTTGTCTGTGTAATGATGGATGTTCAAAGGCGCGCGAGGATCTAAACCAAGTTCCGTTTGCAGAGTAAGCAAGGCACGCTGATGGAAGGTATGAGGACAATGGCCATAGGAAGTTTGACAATTTTGATACCTCTAGCAGCTTGATTATCTGAGTTTGCCAGTGATTGAATACATGAATCATATATCAAAAAAGAAAAAGCACGTACGATTTCTTTGACATCGTCGTAATACGCTCTTGGATCATTTGCCCACTTGGCAAGTTTATTGGAATATTCCACGAAGGAGTGCATCTTTGAAAGCTGCTTGTCCATTATCTCCAGCAGTCGACGATTCCTCTGCTTCGGTTCGTTCGGGATATTAGGAATAGAAGTAGACATCGCGACAAGCCCTTGGAGACGCTGGTGGTATGAGTGCAAGGAATATAAGCGCTGAAAATCTTTCCTCGTCCACCATGACCTCACAACCTGTTGCAGGTCCTTCTCATCCTAGAAGGCACAAAAAGAGCAAGAAAGATCCGAAAACTCTCGTTCGCTCTACCAAAGCAAAAACGTTATCGGAAAACCAGCGTATCGATGTCCTTGAACGTCAGGTCATGGAATTTGCAAGTATTTATAGTTGTAATTTTAGGAAAATGCATTAATTATCTACGTAAAATAGGAAGCTCCAGAGAGTCTGAAGGCCTTTGCTGATCTACCAATATCCGAAAATACCAAACGAGGCCTAAAGAAAGCTTTCTTCGTGAACATGACTGATATCCAAACACAGAGCATACCAGTTTCACTGAAAGGAAAAGACGTGCTTGGTGCAGCACGTACTGGAAGCGGGAAAACTCTTGCTTTCCTTGTTCCTGTTCTTGAAATGCTGTACAGACAAAGATGGGGGCCTATGGATGGGCTCGGAGCTCTGATCATCTCGCCTACTAGAGAGCTAGTGCGTTTACTTGCGTTCTGAACCATTTCTGAAGCTCACCTGCTTATATATAGGCCGTTCAGATCTTCGAAGTTCTTCGCTCTATAGGAGGATACCATTCCTTCTCTGCTGGACTAGTCATTGGTGGAAAAAATCTGAAAGACGAACGGGAACGGTTATCGAGGATGAACATTCTAGTGGCTACTCCAGGACGTTTATTACAGCATATGGACCAGACTTTTGGCTTTGAATCTGATAATCTGAAGCTGCTTGGTGTGTACGCGCTATCTACTGATGTATAAAACTTGTTGATTCATTTCAGTCATACAGTTCTTGATGAAGCAGACCGAATACTCGATATGGGATTTTCCCGAACGCTTTCCGCTCTGTTATCTCATCTCCCAAAACCTAGGCAAACCCTATTGTTTTCAGCAACTCAGACTCGCTCCGTGAAGGACCTTGCTCGCCTCAGCCTTCAAAACCCAGTCTCAATTGGTGTTAACGCAGCTGATGATCCTTCAGCCTCTTCCATACCTACGAACCTTGAACAGCACTATCTCGTCTGCACCCTCGATCAAAAACTTTCCATTCTGTGGAGCTTCATCAAATCACACCTGCAATCCAAAATCATAGTATTTGCATCTAGTTGTAAGCAAGTTCGTTTCATGTTTGAAACATTCTGCAAAATGCACCCGGGAATGCCTCTCATCCATCTACATGGGAAGCAGAAACAAACTACAAGGCTAAGCATGTATGACAAATTTACACAGTCGAAGCATGCAGTACTCTTTGCTACAGATATTGCTGCGAGAGGTCTGGACTTTCCATCGGTGGACTGGGTATTACAACTGGATGCGCCGGAGGATGCAGATACGTATGTTCATCGCGTGGGGCGTACAGCCAGGTATGAAAGCAAAGGAAAGGGCTTGTTGTTTTTAATGCCAAGCGAGGAGGAAGGTATGCTTGCAGCGTTAAAAACGAAAGGGATCGAAGTCCAGAAAATCAAAGTGAAACCAAGTAAACAACAAGATATACGGAATCAGTTGCAAAAACTCGCGTTCCAAGAGCCTGAAATCAAGTATCTTGGTCAAAGGGTAGGTTTTCTCCTGCGCTTCCTTCGTGCTGACTCAAACCTTCTGAGTTCAGGCTTTCGTATCATATCTTCGTTCAGTTTATCTGCACAAGGATAAATCAATATTCAAGCTTGCGGAACTTCCTGCCAACGAGTTTGCAGAATCCTTGGGGCTTCCAGGCGCACCGAAAATCAAATTTTTGAGCAAGGAAGTGGCCAAAGAAAAGAAAAATGCGGACCGACGGGTGGATACCGCGAAGCAACAAGCTCTTCAAGAGAAACATGTAGAGCGTGAAGATGAAGATGAAGATGAAGATGAAGATGAATCATCAGATGATAGTGATGTTCACCCATCCAGCGACGAGGAGGATGGGAGTGATGGTAAAGAATTAGATGCGGCCGAGGAGATATTGTCTAAACCAATCAAGGTTCGTTCGATATAAAGATTTTGACATTATCGATTTCAATAAACCAAAATCGCAGAACGGCGGCGTGCGAACGAAATACGACCGAATGTTTGAGCGCAAGAATCAGGACGTCCTTTCTCAACATTATTCCAAACTTATTGAACAAGACGTCGCTTCCGATGAGGATGACTTTATTACTCTAAAACGCGCGGACCATGATCTCACCGAGGCGCCACTCAGAGAAGTGGCATTGGAAAACCTGTCAAAGCGGAAACAGAAACTTGGGAACGCTAAACGTACGGTTCTATTGAATGCGCCTGCGACCAAGAAAATTGTGTTCGATGATAGTGGAGTTGGACGTGAGGCTGATGAGGTTGCTAATGCCGAGGATTGGGTGAAGGAAAAGGGAGGTATAGAGGGTGTGGTTGAGGAGGGAAATCAGTACGCCGAGACCGAACGGGGGAAGATGAAGAATGCGGATGTAGTAGACAAGCAGGAGGCTAGGGAGAAGAAAAAGGAGAAGAAACGAAAGAGGAAAGAGCGAGAAAAGATGGCGGTAAGATCTCGTCCCTGTTTGATGTTTCTCATACTGATATCGGTTAATAGTTGGAAGGTGGAGGTGAACTTGGTGCACACGCTGAATCACCGTTGTCGGATGATGGTTATGTGTCCCCCGAGTTCGATCTATCTTCTGATACGGAACAAGAAGAGTCTCGACCCGTGAAACGAAGCAAGGTGGCTAGGTCTCAACCCTCAGTGCTCGAGGACGATGAGGAATTGGCTTTAGCGTTACTACGTAGGGTATAGAATAGCTTCTCTGTATTCTTGAGGATTAAAATCCAAGATTTCCAGTATGAGTGAAACTATCATTGAAGCAGTGATTGCGAAGCTCATAACAGATAGGTCACAAATTGAAAGCATCATCGATAGCAAAGACCAAGCAAAGACTATGGCTACAAGGTGTAATTATACAACAGCCGGGTTCCCATTCGCAAAATAAATAAGTAGACCAAAAGAGAGATTTCATGCTTTGCCTATTCACTTTCAAATAGCTGCGAAAGCTCGGCCGTGAGCCGTACGGAAGGCGAACAAGAACAATCTGAAACACTCACTGATGTACATTCCCTGGTCAGCAGAAAGAATCTCTGCCCCGAGTTCAGCCGCTTCAACGAGTGATCTGACCTGCCCAGCTATGAGTTCCCGAGTTGACGGACCATCGACGGAAGCTGATTGATCCTTGCAATGGATAATGTAGACTCGGACACCAGTCAGAAGACCTCGAAGTTCATCCGCAGACAAGGCATTCCGTTTCTGGCGTTTTCGCTGGGGCCGCGAGCTACTGCTAGAGTTGCTGCGCCGGAAGTGGTAAACTTCAGTAGCCAGCGCGATCAATTCATCCCTTAAGTGTTCCGGAGTGAGGTGACCATGCAGCATGTCGTCTGGTCTGCCGGAAGGCCATGAACATTCTATAAAGATCGTGGATAGCGTGTTGGGAATCATGGGAGCAGCCTTCCGCCATACGTTGATGATCTTTGGTGTGGATGAAGTGATTGAATCTGGTTCTACATCACCGAAGAACAAGAACTCCCTCTTGGATGGATGAGAGTCGGAACGGATGAAGAATGCGGAAGAAGAATAAGGCCCTAGATCAGTGGTACCATGGTTTATGGGGACTATTTGAACAGAGGTATCTGGAAAGACGGAATGATACTTTCCATTCGGGGTCAGGCTAATACAAGTCAAGTCGTTAGCAGGAATGCCACATTGGAATGACGAAAATTCTCACGGAGAGTACAAGAGCTTGAAGTCTTCGTCGTTCTCGTCGTAGGAAGCAAGATTCGGCCATATTCGCCAGTTATACATTCCCTCCAGATTTTCAAGCGTTTCCTTATTGGCGTAGACGCGTTTCCGAGGACCTGCGGATGAGCCAGTAGAAAGAACAAGGGAACTAACATGGTCCAAATGCGCGTGGGTGATAAGAAAACATCTGAGGAAAGATAAGGGGTAGTTTCGGATCCAGAGAAAGTACTTTGAAAACTTACCGCACGAAAGTATAAATTTCTGAGGCGGAATAAGTCCGGCTCGCGCTACTCTGAGTCCTAAACAAGTCCGGTTCTTGTTCCAAAAGTCGGTTCAAGGTTCCCTGGCCTGAACCTTTTGAGGTGCACATGAGAATTCGGGCGTGCGCGTAGTGAAATAGCAACTTACCTGCTTCCAAAGCGACAATACCGGCCTCCCATCCTGCATTATACGGCTTCAACAGATATCTGAGTGGTTCGAGATCAATAGCCTTAAGCTTTTCGAGTAGGAAACGCGGACTTTACCCAGATAAGTTAGACTCCAGTGGACCACCACCTGAGCCTACGCATACGAGAACAAAAGCAGGCCCTGTATCATCCATAGAAGAGAAAATAACGCGTATTTCGAAGAGGAATGTCGGTTATCTGTTCCAAGATGCCCAGTTTTTATATACGCGCAGTCTGCGCGAAAGAGCTCAACTGACTCTGGGTCTGAACGTAAAGTCGCGGTTGACAGACAGATTTGTATTTGCGGTACCGTCCAGCTCCCTTTCTATGCCAACACAGAGGGAAAATGTTGATTGACGTTCCTGTTTGTCTGCGACGCGCAAAGAAATTGAAGGGAAAAGGCAGTGCTGGTCAAAGTTGGTTAAGGAGGCGGGTATTGTTTGTGATAATTGAAATTGTTCGCCTTGTCATTGAGGTAAAAAAACGGAATTTAATTGAAATAGACATGCCGCATATGCGGTCGTAGAACAAGCCCTTCCGTAGCTTGATGAAGGCGAACCAAAACGAAGGAAAAATATAATGGCCATCTATTAGCGTCAAAGTACTACACAGGCCATAGTGGGAATCTATTATCACATTCAGTGTTCAGTCAATGTTGTTCCTGTGTAGCTCGAACAACAAGTTTAATGGGTGATTTTGAGTACTCCAGTGCTTGCTGCAACTGAGAATCTGACATCCTCCGGCAATAACGCAGCTCATTCACGTCGTCAACGAAAGAAAAACTGAGCAATTCCTTCTCTCGTGGAAGCAATGTGAGATGTCGTTCATGTTTTAATCTATGCGGGTATGGTTTTTTCGTGTTGACTACCACCATAAGTAATCATGATGTTCGTGACCGGAACAAGTATTTACAAGAAATTGAAGGCAATGAACATGATCTGACTGGAAAAACTGAACGATTGAAATTTCCCGTCCTTCGTTTGTACAGTCCAAAGGTGGTTGCACCTACTTATTAAGTAGAAGTATTAACGGAAGATCGGCCACCCACCGTGAAAAGCGTGTTGTACAAGTGAAGAAAAGAAAAGGAAAAGGCAGTGTTACGATGAAGCATAGAGCTTCACCACACCGTCTGCACCCGCACTGGCCATGAACGGTAGTGTGGGGTGAAATTCGACATCCAGAACGCCCTCCCGTGCTTTCTCTCGATGCGTTGTGATCTCCTGTACGCACTGCTGGGACCCGAGAAGATCCCAGAAACGGATCGAGCAATCATGGCTTCCAGATACCAAAGAGAATCCCGATGCGTCAATTGAAAGCGACGTGACGCCATCGAGGTGAGCTTGCATCGAATGTGTGCATTGGCCTGTGTGTAACACATCAGTAGAGTAAGTAGACTGTTTCCAATGACAAAGCACTAGATATATACCTGTGATGATGTCAAAGATTCTGATAAACTTGTCTTCATGGGCGGTAACAAGTAATGACATTGTTGGATGTGACGTTATACAGTTGACCTGCGTCGCGGGTGTGCCATCTAAAGAAACAAGACGACAATTACAAAGCAAGTGTTAACACAGCTGCAGCGAGGCAGAATAAAAGTAACGTGCCGTAGCTGATGTCGGTTGCTAATCGAGAAAGCTCTTTGCCAGTCTCAATATCGAATATTTTGACTACTGCATTCTGGTATGCCACTGCGACCTTTTTGAGGTCGCTCTTGATAGCTTCGACAGACGTTGCACCTGGAGCGTCGCGATCGTCATCCGTAGACCCATCACTAATACCATCCACTCCAAGCCAGCCCCATGTTAATTTGAGTGCACCTGCTGACGGATCACTGACATCCCATACTTTCACCGCTCCCTCGGCACCACAGCTGATAAGCGTACTCTCGTCTCGAGCCAAAGCTAGATCCCATACGGCATCAGTGTGACCAACTAGGTGGCCTCTGAATCTACTGTCATCATACGGCGCATATGTCGTATGAGAGGGAGAAGGCAGAGCCCAGACTCGTATCGAAGAGTCTAATGAGGCTGAATACAGCAAACGTTTCGAAGGCGCGTGAATCAAACGTGTAATGGCAGCAGAATGCCCTCTCAGAGTAATTTGTGGTTCGATCTCCGTCGTGATTCTGGGACTTTATGTATAACAAAAAGGTTTGGATCAGATCGTCTTGGAAAGCGAAGAAGCATACGTACGTAGATGAAGCTAAACCTGCGACGTCCATTCGCCATATCTTGACTGTGCAATCGTCGCCTCCGGTGGCTAAACAAAGCTCGTGGGGATGGAAAGCAACTGCCCTAACTGCGTCAAGATGACTAAGATACGGGAAATCCATGAGTATCCGATACAATAAACAAAACGGTACAACCAGAAAGACCAGAAAGAATGAATAGGGAAATCATGCAACTAACTTTCTGAGTGTCCGTCTGGCTTGCCATACTTTACTCCCATCACCTTCGGTTACTACTGAAGAATCATCGTCTTCAACTTCTCCCTCGTCTTCTTTGAGTTCGTCTTCAAACTCTCTTCGTCCTTCCCAGGAGCTTCCGGCAGCTGCCTGGGATTCCCGGGAAAGTCTATGTTGTTCAGAAGCGTCATGGGCTTGCCTGAGCTTCTCTTTCCATTCTCCGGAGTCATCAGGTCGAAATATCATCGTCGTCTGTCGCGGCTCAGATTCAGGACCTTTATTATCTGACGGAGAGATTCCAAGAGGTATCTGCTGTGATTGGTTTCCATTTGATTGTTGGGCTTGCATGGAAGGTGGCTGCTGCTGAGTTTGCCCCTGTGATTGTGTTTGTTGTTGCTGCTGGATATGCTGCTGCAACATGCCGCTTCCTAGAGGATTACTTCGTTCCAGAGGGCCGGTAGCAGGAGCAGATGAGGGTCCTGAGATTAAGTTTATACCGTTTAGTAAGGATGAGCCGGCTTCTGGTAGGACCTTCCTGGGTCGCCCGTTGAAAGCCATTGGCTCGAAGGAAGGGACATTGGGTAATGAGAGTGGAATCGTCGAGTTATTGATCAATGGTCGATTGGGAAGTGGATTCATGGCCTGTGGTGAGGTCAAATATTGAATTTCCTGGAGACATCTGTAATGTGACGTGTGCACGAAGGAAGGTCATTGAGAGAATATGGGTCGATGAAAGTGTTAACGCACTGCTTCAGGTAGTCCCGACTACGTGCCCTGCTTTTGGGATCGCGCCCTGGTGGTGGTTTGCCTATGCCAGCGAGAGTATTAGCAGAAGGGCCATTTGGCCAGTTGAGTCCAACCCAAGAACCTGGTCTCCCAGATGTTCCTATCGAAGGAGCACCATTAGGTAGTCGGCTATCGGGAAGAGGAGAGTCTAACCAGAAACATTGAGAACGATGTATGAGAATCAGGAAAAGACACATACCATCACTCCGGGGTGAACTCCCGCTACTTTCTTCTTTGGATATATCGTCTTTCAAGGTCTGAGCCTGGATGAAAGCTAGTTTTGCTGGTGGCGCCGTCTGCGCGGCGGGCTGGTTGAGTTGCTTTGACCTAAAAAAAACCAAGTTTGTCTACGTGTTAAACCAGAACGCGTTGAAGGGATGTTTTGACAACTGACCGTTCCATACGCAGAGCATACTCGAGCATTTTAATTCGACGCATTAAGTCGAGCTTGACGTTTTCGAAAGAACGTCTTTCACCCTCAAGCAGGGCAATACGGGCCTAGAATAGCAGGTAGTTGAACAACGCGACTCTGGGGTTTGAAAAGCAGGTAGAAAAGAAATACCCTCATCTCTGCCCTCTCGATTTCCCATTCGTTGCGGTCGCGTTCGTAACGTCTCCATTCTGTCTGCAGAAAATGTAGAACGCTGGAAAGAGTGTAGTCCTGGCCGTTAAGCGGCGGCGGCGGAGGAATATTGTTCTGGCCTTGTTGTTGCTGCTGTTGTTGTTGGGCTTGCTGCTGCTGCTGACCCTGTTGTTGTTGGTTGTTCGGCGGCAGCCCTTGCAAAGGGCCTAACATAGGGAGTTGTATGGTCGAGGCAGGAATTGAGATCGTTTGTTGTGACTGT
This sequence comes from Lentinula detonsa, assembly GCA_027921405.1. Taxonomy (NCBI): domain Eukaryota; kingdom Fungi; phylum Basidiomycota; class Agaricomycetes; order Agaricales; family Omphalotaceae; genus Lentinula; species Lentinula detonsa. Next base: position 974,839 of record JANVFU010000011.1, read on the forward strand.
CCGAGTCTTGAATCTGAATGCATTATATAAACACCAAATCAATATGTTTTTTTCCGCGACTTTTCCCTTGAACTTCGCTTTGTATCGTCTCTCATGTACAAACTGGTTGAACAGCATATCAGCATACATAGACATTTTCTTCATGCATTGTTTAAATACGACTTGAAAAGAGGCCATCACATTTGATCTAACCCTGTATTCCAACGGAAACTACCTACTGATTACATAGCCAAATAGATAATTGTAGTAGTAGATTGCGGAAATATATGTTCAGCAGATCGATTATAAAGACTAACAGAGCTCAAAAGCATCTAAAATGCCAGATAACCCATCATACACGTGTAGTATGAGTGAGTAAAGCAAAGGTTGAATCCAAGGTGGGCTGGTTTGGAAGGAGATATGAGCGCAGGATGGTATTTCAGGAATAATAGCACTCTATTTCTTCCCGGATCTACATGGGAGACATGATTATTAGACGTTCAATGAGATACATTTACTTACTTCTTGATTCCACCTCCAGGCGGTCCACCTGTGTAAAATTTTGATGTGTTTGAAGCATGAGATATTCACGAAGCATACCTTTCAAAGCTACGAGTACTGAAAGTTAGTACAGATCAGACGTCGAAGGAGAATGTTCCGCACCTTTGTCCTTTGCTGCCTTGAGGGCGGCCTGTTCAGCTTTTTGCTTTTCTTTGTATGCCTTATCATCCTCGTTCTCGTCTTTCTTTTCCTTCTTCGGAGCCTGAAAGTGTGCTTTAGTTGACTAGTTCAGGTAGAGCTTGTCGAGATTGACCTTGAGCGGCTTAAGCTTTCCTCCTTGACGGCCAGACATGAGTTATTGGAACGCAAACACGAAGCGCCAGGGAGCGCCCACTAGAATGCTCAGATAAGATAAGATCACAGAACATGCTTCCGTCGTTGTTTATCGCGACACTCTTATTGCCCAGTCTTGCATATCATGCTCAAATGCCTCTATCTGAGCCACATTGGACGGTCATACTTTCCAGAGAATGGGATGTTTTGGGTCCATTTCCTGTCTACGCTCGAGAACAACATTTCCTTGAGCCTTCCTTCCCTATCGACGGTTCGACGATTTCACTATTGTAATAATCTCTCATACAAACTCCTCAACTTGCAGTAAAGACACGTGTAGACCTGGGTGCCACATATCCCTCCGCCCATGCTGATGGTGGTCGAGTATCGTGGAGCAAAGCACAAGCAGACAAGGACAGTGGTATATTAGAAGTGTCGTTTCCGGATTCTGTACGGTGGAAAGCATTGAGGGATACTGAAGGATGGGCTGCACTTCAGCATCACTCTGTCCTGAAAACTTCCCTGACTGTATATCCTGCTTCTGGTATACCTCCGCCCTATCTTCGCATCCAACTCGACGGAGGCTCTTACTTCACGATAATAGCCCCGAATTCCACGACGAAGATTCCTCGCTGGTATTCTGGAAACATTTATCAGATGGAACGCGCTTTACCACGCATTGTAGAGCTTCCGGAGGCTCCATTCTTTGACAAGCCTACGACCTACGATATCTTTGTCAGTGGTGATTATGAAGTGAGCTTCAACACCCTTGCAACCTCAATCGTGCCTTGATGATTGATAGATACGTCTATTCGGTGATCCTCGCGTCCAGCGTGACTCGGAAGTCCCTGCGCAAACTATCAAGCTGAAAGTAGATTTCGACAACGCTGATAGTGAGCAAGTTGTATGGGAAGCAACGAAAGACGTGATACCAGATGTTGTATCTGGCTGGACTTTCGGTGACGCTATTGGGATTGGACTGAGAGCGCGTGATGGCTGGTGGTCTGTCCATGATGCTCAAATCGCGCATCATCTGAAAGAAGTAGGTCAATCTCATGCTTTGATCTGAACTGCAATCTTACAGTTCTCGCAATGTAGCATCTCTTGTTAAAGCTTGCACCAACTAAGTTCCGCCTTGCTCCTACACAAGCCCGCATCCTGCCACTGACCATTATACAACATAACGACCTACCTCACACTTTCACATCGATCAATGTTACACTGGTTCTACGAAGGGATGATCCAGGTGTCAACGTTCAACATAGATCAGCCGACACGATGACATTAGAGATATCTCTCCCTGTTACCCACCTTCCAATGTGGGGTGGACCGGGTAACAACTCATCCAGCTCGAATCCAGTGATCAAAGGATCCTATTTCTTTGGCGTGCAAGACTCAATTCCGACAAATTTCTTGGTCATACCACCAAAATTGCCAGGTGTAGGTCGTACTCCGATCTTAGCCCTACGTGAGCTTGCTGCCCGAATTCCATAACATACTGCTTTCCTTGATCTTTTTTCAGATGGAGCAGGTGTGGATATTTTCACTCCTGCTCCTTTGGGATCGCTCTGGTCTCAAGCTCTGCCAAGACAAGACCGGAGCTGGGTGATGATCCCAAGCGGAAGGACTTCTTGGGCGAGTATAAATGATAACACTACCACGCAATGTTGATGAAGTTGTCTCATCCATTTCCTCCACTGCCATAGGGCCTCGATTGGCACGGACCTTCCGCTGAAGACGCTTGGATGGTACTAGATGCAGTTTCGGATATCCTCCGGCATTCCAAATCAGGTGTCTGGGGTGAAAATAAATGGGGCATACCTTCAACCGCTCCAAACTCAAAATCGCAAGCTATTGTGATGGGTCACTCCAACGGAGGACAAGGAGCATGGTATATTTCGGAGAGGTTTCCAGATCGTGTTTTGGGAGGTATGCGAGTGGCGATCATTTCGCTATCTATCTCACCTTCTATGGTCTGACCCCTTTGCTCCGTAGTTATTCCTGCCTCCGCTTACATTAAATCACAATCATACGTCCCATGGACGATGTCTCATTCGGCGCATTTTGCTGATCCTTTCCTGGAAGCTATTCTTCAGACTTCGTTGACGCCAGATGATAATGACTTGTTTGTGGGCAATTTGCATGGCAAGGACGTTCTTGCTATACATGGGTGAGTGTCTCGTTCTTCCGGTTTTGTGCTTGCCATCTAATGAATCTTCTCGGTTCAGGGGCAACGATGAAAATGTTCCTGTGTGGCATTCACGAGAATTAGTTGGTGTTTTTCAGAACCTACTAAATGGCATTGATTCTAACATATCTCGCATTGAGTAAGTTATCTTTGAGCATCTGCAATACATAATGTATTAATCACGGCTAAAGATTCCTGGAATTCCTGGACCAGCCTCACTGGTTTCCTTCAGTCTTAAACAACGAACAAGTTCAGTTGTTTATCGACCAGCTCCTTGATCGTGGTGAACTTGATACCCAACCTACGACCGATCCGGATGCGTTCACTTTAACAGTTGCTATACCTGCAGAAAGCGGATCCATGAGAGGATGGCACGTTGAGAAGCTTTTGATTCCAGGACGACTAGGACGTGTTCATGTCTGTGTGACTCAGAGAGAGAGTATAGCAGTAAGGGTGGATATAAAAACCACAAATATTCTCGAATTTTCCGTCGACCCCAATTCATTTGATGTCCTCAAACAAGATTCGGAGCTATGGATTGACGGAGGGCGAATGAAATTAGATGTAAACATCTCTCAGATAGGCAAGATCCTATACTTTAAAGCTATCGAGCCAAGGATTTGGAAAGTATGTTCATTCATTCTTTCTGCTCTCCTTGTTTTTCCTTGTAATCTGACAGACGCCCGCAGCTCAATTCCGACTCACATAACACATTGCAACTGTCGGGAAGAATGCAGACCATATTGTCCTCTCCGACTCTTGCGAACAGCTCAGAACTCATGGGACCCGCTCCGCTTGTGCTAGTCGTCCCTGATCCAGCTTTGCACTCAGAGTCAGCACCAGCTGGGACGCTATCGCATGCGATGTCTGTTGCCCTTCGCCTCTCTCATGATCTGCTGTTGTATCATCAATTAGATAGTGAGGTTATATTCGACTCCGAGGTTAATTCAGCTCTATCCAGACTAGGGTCCATGTCTGCTCTAGGAAAGGGCAACGTTGTCGTTGTGGGCAATGAGGCCGCAACGGGACTTCAGATGGCGCTGGAAAGTAGCGAGGTCGATTTCTCAGTACACAATTTTATCGACCGGAATGCAATCCTTGCAAAAGTTTCCGTAGGACCTGAAGGACCTGACCTACAACCAGGGCAAGGTAATATATAATTTGAATCAAGTTGAAGTCACTCTTTCGATGATCAGTATTTTTAGGGATCCTATTTCTACATCCACATCCAACGAAGTCGTTCGCTAAAATGGTCCTTCTGCAATCTACTGACACTTCCGGCGTCGGTCTTGAACGAGCGGCGAGATTGTTCCCAATTCGCACTGGGGTGCCAGTACCTGACTGGATCATCATCGGAGCGGATAATGGGCGAGGTGAGGGAAACATCGTTGCCACTGGGATATGGGATAGCGAGTGGAATTGGAACAGAGCAATGTCGTGGAGTTCTACAGCTTGATTAGATGTGACAAAATGTACAGAACGAGAATCTATCTGGTGAATGAGCTCGTGGCGTAAACGCAGCGAGAGATTTATTTCTGCGCTTCTTTCGCAGATTTATTGCGGCGTAGTAGGATTTGGTTTTGTACTAACAATAACATGGCATACGCCATTTCAATGCGCTGAACAATCGTCAAATTTCAATACTCAGAAAGGGACCAAGATCCGAATCACTTACAGGAACTTCTACATTCCTTTCTTTAGCCAAACGTACAGCTTCGCCCCATATCACTTCGACTTCGATAGGAGCCCCCTGTTCAATGTCAAGTAAGGTGCTTGGGTTGTGATTCGATTCTGGACCCGAATAGTTTTTTTCGGAGGTCTTCATGCTGCTTTCCACAATACTCGAAGGGAGACCGTCCTCAGAATCGGGGAAACCCATTGCACGGCCTACAGGTGCAAGAGTTGGAGTCCCATAGTATGATAAAATACTGATATAATCAATACTGACCCAAACATATGCATTCATTCAAGATATCTTCGATCCATTTCCTAGTGTAGAGATTAACGCGATCAGCGGTTGCTGGTTCCAAGTAAGGTTCATAAGCGATGTTTGTGGGAGGTGGTCGGAATAAGGAAGTAAGAGAGCATCTAGCACATAAGAAGCATTCGTAAGGGAAATCAAGGAAAATATCAGGGACCAGCCCGCGCACCTAGTTAAACAAGCGCAAGCAGCATATGCTATGTTCAGCATATTCTTTGCAAACTTCCTGCGCTGAATTTCTGGGTATATGTTGATATCTACATTCTATAACGGAGCATTTACCAAGAGTCAAGTTAAGATTTCGGATACACAGGGCACATACATGGAACAATCCTTTAAGCTGCTCTAGAGTTTGTTGCTCGACCGGGGAATTGACCATGGTCGTATGATCATCTGGTCGATAAATGCCGATGTCTAGCCGCGCCTTGAGTATTGAGATGGACGTCAGACATCGATAAAATTCACAGAATGCAAACCCAGAGAATGTATGCTCACAAAAGGACCGTGTTCAACAACATTAGCCGAAATCAAATTCGCAAACACATAAACACCCGCATTGATAATCCTTGGCTCGTTAGGCGTGCCCAACGATTTGATGGCCCGGTAGAGATCCACTTCAATGTTCAAGCCATTTTGAAGCAGCACATAAACGGGCTGTTCAAACCGATCGGAATAAGGTGCAGAAAGGAGGGGCTTGAGAATATCTGAAGTCTTGATAACTTCAGGGACACATTTGGTTGCAAGAATGACATGGGAGTACTGTCGGTCAGCAGCACTTGAGATCGAATTGACCACTGTGTTTGTTGGGTTTGAAGACGTGTAAAGCTATGGCACGAAAAGACATACCTCGATCAGGCTTCCAGGCTTCAACATTTCCGAACCTGCGGCTTTTAATGTACATTCCATGTTCTAGTAAATATATCAGAAGATCAATCCCAATGCAGCCAAGTTATCACTACCTTGGACGAGTTCATAATTTCCTCTTGCCACAACTGTTAATCGCACCTTATCAGATTGATGAAGACTATAGGCGTCTGATGTACGGCAATGAGTATATTTTCAGTCAAGGGAGAGCCAGAGAGCTCACAGATAGTACCAACTGCTCCAGTTCCCACTACTAATATTTCTTGTTGCGCCATTCTGAGTGAAGATATCGATATATATTCTGTGCTTGTAGTGGTCGTGCGAGAAAGTATGACTTTGTTCCTCTTTCAATCTCTGGAATCGCTTTATAGCTTAACAAATACACTTGAACGTTGAAGTTCAAAGGGGCTGGCAATTCAGATCCTGATCAAGACGAGTTCATTTGACAATGAACCCAAACGGGGAGACGTGAAAACACCCTTTCAACACTTGAAAATGGCGCGTTCAGCAAGAGATAATAATACTGTTACAATACATTTTTGCACAATGAATAAGACGAGAGTAAGAAAGACCCAGAAATAAGTATGAGAACAGGAGATATTGCGAAGATAGCAAATGGACGGGGTAAGAAAGAGTTAACGTCTACTGTGTTTGGAATACTGAGGTTGCGACCTGATATGAATGTTTAGCTATGAAACCTCTCATGAAGACCAAAGTAGAGCTTACACTTTCAAGGAGTAATGAGACTTCGGGCGCAATTCGTATGAAGTCCTTGTTCCAGAATTCATATTTCGGATTCCTGAGCAACTCAATGAAGGTGATAAGGGCACCCCAAGGATGTGGTCTGTGAACGATGAAACGTTCGAGTAGGACCTTGGTCATCACCTCTCGGAATTTGTCATCTTTCACCTCTAAGAACAGATGCAAAAGTAGAGCGCTGAACCAATGAGTATGGGCATTGGGGTATCGCAGGTGAAGTACCATCGCACTCAGAAGATGATGTTGCCCTGTAGAAATATAATCAATATAATCAACTGTTTGAACATCAAGACAGATAAGAAACGAACCCTCAACATCCATGTTCATCGCTAAGTACTGCAGAGCAACAACTCCTGGGTCGGTAGGTACGAACAGGGAGGTGCCGCTTCTCGCTTTGGCTTGGGCGACCGATGAGACGCCAATATACATCACAACGGTGTTGATTAAAGAGATGTTGTATGAGTCGGGCATTGCATCCGTCATTCCAGGATAGCGGAATTTATCTTTTAATGTCAAGAGGAACGAAGGCGAGCCACGGTTCAGAAGAAACTGGTCGAGTTGGCCTCGAAGCTCCGTGTTTTGGAGAGCAGACGCGAAATCTGAAAGGATAGGTGGGATTGGGCCCATTTCCGGAATAGACTCAAGTGATACATTCCGAAGATGGGGATCAGGTAAGATGATGGTAAGGGGGAATGCACTGAGGATGATGTTTCGAAGTTGGATACAACGAGGAGGGATGACATCGCAGAGAGTAAAGTAATATTCACTCAAAAATTCAGGGAAATCGTGCAGCAAGACCAGAAGGAGTCGGAGAGCCCCTCGGTATAGATCTCTTGCACCTACTTGTAGATCCGCTTCCTTCAGGAATGGAGCCAAAAACTTGAATAGGGATCCCAACAGTTTGTGAAATGCTGACCAACCCTGCAAGATGACATTAGCTATGAATTAACAAAAGATGACGGGGTATACCTCTCGATTCTCAGAAAGAAGTAGCTTCGGCATGAACAAGCGATGAGATATGAGACACATCCAAGAGAAGGCAAAACCAGGGAAATTAGTGGGTTGCAAGGATATGAAAGTATCACTGAGAAAGAATTTGAGGCCAACTGGTAAAATTAAGAAAGGTGAAAAACGTACCTAATGCAAAAGAGCAATTGGAAGTACACGGTTCCCAAATGGACCTCCATAGAATGCAAATCGTTGATGAGGCTCGAGAAAAACCTGAAGAACGGTTTTGATTGAAAAGAGACCCCCTGCTCCTCGTGAAAATTGGCGAGAACAAGAACAAATATGGAGAGAATCTTCGATAGATAATGTGCCTTGGCCTGGTCAACGTTACCGCCTGACGGGTCTCCGTGATATTTAATCATGTAGACGATCAAACGAGACATTGCATCCAACGCCTGGTATGCGTAATCGTATTCCCCTGCCGCCACAGATTTCAGGTAGCTGTTGACACTGGCTTCAGCACAGACTCGGAAGAAAAGCGAAGAAGTGTCGTCTTTGACAATGCCAGCTTTGGTAAGCTGGGTGATGAAGGGTACAAAATTCTTCTCAGGAGAATGCGATCGTTGGTAAATGTTGATCCATTGCTGGAACCAGCCTAAAAGCTTTTCCCTCATATTTTCTATACCAGGTTTTGTAGAAGGTTGACGTGATTCTGGGAGGACGGCCATGACCGGATGTCTGACGCCTCGCAAATCGTCCAGAAGTTTGGATACCCTATCACAATACTTTCTGTGAGTAACCAGACAGGAATAGAGCAAGTAAGATAGTGCATACTGATCAGTTGCCTTTCCTTCTTGCACTGTATTCGTTAACATCTCAATACAATACTGAAACTGGGCTTGCGAAGCCACGGGAGGTTCGCTGGACAAGCACTCCCGTATCAATCCTGCTATGAAGTTTAAGAAGCTGGGACGCGGACCCATCGACCCCATGTACATTGTTTTTGCGAGAGCCTGATCTAACAGCCCGACATTCAATAAGCTGCTACGTAGGAGGGTTACTGTGACAGGGATGTTAAATTTGCGCTGGAAGTTATGTCAACATCAACTCTCATTTGCAAACAACGAACGACTTACTTCATCCTCAGCGTATAGTAACCATGTTATCGCTTCTTTCGCTACATCTTCAAAAGTGTTGCACAGTTGCTGTAAGAGGGCAACATAGACCTCCCTTCCCAAAGATGAAGATGCTTTGTACAGAAGCTGGACTATTTTCTGCGACATCTGGAGTGGGGTTCGTTGTCGGTCTCCCATATTGGCCGCGTTGAGGATATTGCGGATGAGATATCGAACGTCGTGATTTGGAGGGAGGGCCGCTAGGGAATTGACTGGCAATTGAGCAAAGAGAGCTTCTAAATCTCGTGTCATGATGTTGAAGCGATCCATGGCATCCTGATGACTACCAGAACCAACGAGCGAGTCAGCGGGTGTGGGAGGATAAAGGGATGATGAAGTGAACGACATCGTTGAGCTGGGTCTACTTGTGTTCCGCTTTTTAGCGTCTATGCCTGCTGGTGAAGGGTGAGAAAAAAAGGCAGGCCTAATAGTAATGGACGCACCGAAATCTTCATAGACACTGGTCTGATTTGCCTGCACTCCGTTCGGGGCAACACGTAAAGGATCGGGGAGTGAAATGTTGAAATGAGTAGAGCCTATTATACTTTGATCGAGATATTGTCCCAGGCGTAACTGAAGAAAGGTTTAGGAAAAAGCTGGCGACCAAATTATTTCACGAACCTCGCGATGTCTCCGGCGAAGATCGTAGGCAGCAGCAAATCCCTCATCTACGTCAGCCACGGCACGTTCCATCGCAGCTTTCTCTATAGCTGCGCAGGCAAAATCAAGGTTATCCGAGACGAGGATTGAGATCACGGCTTCGTTTTGGGCAATCTGCAACAACTAGTTAGTTACCATAATAGTTAGGATGGAACAGTATATATTACATCTGCGAACGAATTCTCCGCTAGGAATTGGCGAATATGTATAGCAAGATTGCTTTTGAGAGGTTCCTTGCAGGTAACCAGGGCTAAACTTCCAGCCAGTTTTTGGGCCATGAGATGACCAGCCTTGCGCATCTTATCTTCATTGCTCTCAGTAGCAAAATCTTTTGCAACGAGTTCTCGGGTTGATATACCGGCAATAGTTACAGACCTTTCAACAACGGGCAATATGATCTATGGGGAATTAGCGGTCATAACAACAGCCATGGAAGAGCACTGACCTCTCGTACTGCACGCTCGACAGCAAGGGCAACGGCTCGCTTGAAGGTAGGCTGTGTGTTCAAGGGACTGAGCTGAGAGTTCACGTGCGCGATATTCACCAAGGTTGATAAGATGCTTTCGATATGAGAGCCTAATACCCTGGCAGGGTCTGAGGGACTCGATGGACCCAATGGCAGCATTGATTGACCATCTCCTGCACCTACCAAACTTCCTTCCGCACCTAAGCCTGCACCACCTGCACCTGCACCAGCCGAATCGTATGGACCAATAGGGAGCGAATCGATATCCGTGACATACTCAGGAAGAGGAGGTCCAGCAAGCGATTCAGTCAGAGGCCGTGTTCGAAGAATAGTGGAAGGTTCGACCGCGTCCAAGTTGATGTCGAGTAGAGTACAAAGGACCTCAATCTCGAACTTGTACTTCAATTTCACGTCCGCAAAGAAGTAGATTTCAGCAAGAAGGCTCATTACTCCCATGAGCCAAGGGTTAGGAGGTTTGAACACTTTGGAGTGCGCACAGCCTTCTAGAACTTTGCAAACGAAAGGTATGGAGATGATGCTTCGTCCAGACTCATAGCCTTCGATGAGCAAGTCTTTGAAAGAGATATTCTTGTGCTTGATCGGGATGTCCTTTGCAAGCGTGATGAGGCCCAACCAAATCGCAACGTTCTTCAGGTTTGTCCTCTCTGTACCAAACTGCAAAGCTCGTTCCGAATTGAGCATACTAGCAGATTTGACGAACGTTTCGTGAAGAATGTATTTCGACAGCTTTTGCCTGTTGAGAGAATCTAGAAAGCGAAGATAGAGAGAGTGATTGTTGGGTTCGGTGCTAATTCTCTGGTCGACCAGGTAGTTGGCGAACCACCTGGAGTATTCGTCCCTGAACAGACCTTGCATTTCCTCGAGCTTGACGCTAAAGTTGCTGGGAGCAAGATTGTTGATAATGAAGAGGATTTTATCAGACACTTCTTCCACGGGCACCAGGACAGGCTCGGTAACCGCGTCCGGCTGAATAGCGGAGAACACGGGGATGGTTTCGACTGGAGGAACGCGAACATCTGCTCCGATTACCCCATCCGCAATCACAGCAAGATCTTTGTGCAGGTTTGAAACTAGTTCCGGCTTCGCTTCAGCAAGGTTCGGGTTCTGCACCAGCGTTTCACAGAGTGGTTTCCATTCACGCAACCGGCTTTCAAACCGGGTAAGCGCCTGGATCCCGAATTTGAAAAGATTTGTCTCAGGCGGACAATTAAGGGCATCCAGAATGTACCGAATGGCAATTCCTAGAGGTATGTAGTCGATGAGCTGATGTTGAATTAGGCTTCCGAAAAGATAGCCTGTCATTGCCAGCTCGCGCGCGGGGTAATAGGATTGGAAGAATTTGTACTCGTCAAAGAGGAAATGGAGCATGCAAGAAAATACCTCGTGTTCCCGGGGATTGTTGGAATTCTTGTATCGCTGAAGCATATCAATGACCTCGTCAATGGTGGTGTTCTCGTCATACATTTGCTTGTAGATACCGTCCACTTCTGCTTCAATTTCGGTGGAGTAACTGATCACGGTATACCCTGGTTCTATATCTGAATTGGGCATCATACTCATCAATCGAGGATGGACTTGGAGACAGTGGTTTTTGACATCCAAACAGAACTGTTTGTCATCGTCTGCCATTTGACTTTGGCTAAGAGTTTGAAAGAGTCAAAGGTTGTAAAGGAATTATGGACTTGATGACTCACCTATTTCGTAACATCCTCAAGATAATGGTGATTGTGTTCGGATTCAGCGGCATTGTTCTGGATTCAGGTTGAGGATCGGCAATCCGAATTGTCTTCTCATTTTGCATCTTCTCTTCTAAGAACATTAACACGGAATGCAGAAACTCGGCGCCGTGGTTGGTAACATTGTCCATTAACCACTTGTCCAAATTCAAATATTCTCTTCGTGACGCTAAGGCGGCAACATCTAATGCGAACCCGAACGGGCGAACTTCCAAGAGTGCCTCAAGGATCTGAGAGAAGAAAGTAAAAGATGAGATCGGAAGATGTATCAAGGGAAGGTGTACATACCTTGAGATCCTGCGCTACATCTAGGATACGGGTTATATTGAGAGGATTTTCTTCATAGAAATCGCGAAAAGCATCAGTAAGATAGGTCGGTTGTATTTGCCAGATTCGCATGAAAACAAGTTGATGGTTAGGGTGCCCCGCAAGGAACATCGCGAGTAATTTGCGGGAGTATTCGAGGCGAATCTCATTCCAGGGAGCATCCTGAGCACACGCGTAAATAAAAGAACATTTCAATGTCTATTCACGTCACTCACCGGGACCTGTAACAGACCCATATGCACGAGCTCAGCACTGATTTTGATAGCCTTGTCTAGCATCTCGCGAACGACATTTCGGATCTCTGTTGATTCCGAATCTGCCAACTTCACCAAAACCTCGAAAAGATCAAGTGAGTTCCAGGTGTGACCCTGGACATTGGCTGCAAGAGATTTAATAGTAGGACTGGCGACTGCGACATCCTCAACCGTTACTATGCGGCGGCCAGGGAGGTGAACAAAGTTGAATGTATCACCAGGGAGTGAGAGCAGGGCATCAAGAAGGCGAAGCTGGTAAAGGGCATTGGACCAGATGGACCAGAAACCGGTTACAGCGTGAGGATTGGTGTCACGAGAGCAATTAAGAAGGATGGCGATGAGGAGTTTGAGGGTCGGCGTGTCAACACCGTGTCGTTCGGGAACATCAAAGGATTTGATTATGATTGCCCAATTGATGTTGGCACTAGGAAAACTGTTCAAAGCTCGGACCAGAGCTGCGATATCACAGAGAATCGCGCCTTCAGTGGCTCTACGACTCAGGTTCGACATGATGTCAATGACCTGTTCGTCTTGTGGGGGCAAAACATCCGTGATACCGAAGCGCGCTAAAAGTGCACGGACGGTGTCAGCGTCAGCTGTGATGTCGGGACCAAGCTGCATGAGGGCCTGAACGAGTGTTGTGCCGGGGGGTAAACTGTCAAAGGTTTTAAAGTTGACGTTGTCGTATCACATGAGAAGACGAATACTTACCTCAAGCTAGGCAAGATGCGTTGCAACATGGGAGCGACAGTATCTTTACCATACTTTGTCTGTGCAGCCACAATGAGTGCTTGTCGCTGAGAGGCATCCAGGACGGGAGATTCCGCTGGTGGATCGGAAAGAAGGTTTCCTAGAAGTTTCGTAACCTGATTTGGAGACAAATCCGCAAGGTCAAAAGACGGATTGTGGCAAAGACTGAGAACCGCGTTTTCGAACTCCTGCATTATGACTGTTTGAGCTTGCGCGCCGAATTCTTTCCTGACCGGTGAAGAAACTATTGGGGCGGCAAGGACCAATCGCTCAAGAGGTCGTAAGCCCACACGATCGACAAATCGAACGAAGTCAAAATTTCTGAACGCTTCTCCTTCGCCTCTATCGACTCCGTCCCGAAACCTTTCAGCGAGATATGGGTCTCGTGCCAGTCTCTGTGTTTCTTGTACGAGCAAGCGGAAAGTAAGCGAATTCGAGGTGTCAAAGACTGTAGGATTATTGCTGGAAGATAAACGCGAATGCGAATGGGCAATCAAGCGCCTTATAAAATGCAGATACGTGTCTATACCATGTTGCTCCGAAAGCTGTAGAAATAAATGAGCTAATGTTAGATGGAGTTAGTTTTGGAAAGACGCACCGATCGAATTTCCAGTTGGTTTCTTTCATAGTTGTCCTCCGTTAACGTTGACAGCAGGAAAACTATCTGAGCCTTGACGATGGTATGGATATTCGTCGTACTCGTCGACGAGTTCTCCATATGGGAGCTGGTCCTCGACGGTGTGACCGAGCGCCGGACTGCAGCGTTCCCGAGTCCGGTCGCCGTTTTTGAAGGTGGAATTGTTAATGAATAGCGGGAGGTTTGGAGGTTTAGAGGGATGATGGAGGAACTCGGAGGCGACGCGGCGCTTTGAAGGCTCCAAAGCAACTGCGACTGCAACTGAGCCCGACGAGAGAGACGACCTTTCTTGTGATGACTCAGCAGCAAATTTGGTCGGAGCTCAAATGATTGACAGGCGCTTAATGAACGACCCTACATGCAATAAACTATTAAGAGAATTTATGTACATAGCGCAAATCCAAGATGGGGGGTATATCTATCCATCCACTACAAGAAAGAGACGACGACGACAAGTCTCTAACCTGTACGTTGAAGGCGAGACTAGAGACTACGTCAGTATACAAATTCCAGGTTTTCACATAGATTCACATACATTGCTTCGCTGAGAAGTCAGCCAGGCAGTCTTTCCAGGACGCTGCCCCAAGTGGCCTCGCATGGTATTCATGCCCATACTATGAATGTAGCTCATCAACAATTCCGCCTCCCGCATGTACCGCTTCTTTGTTTCGGCCAACAAGACCTGTACACAATTTAGAAAGAATACTCCAAGGTTGAGAAATTACAGACGTTTTGACGCTCCAATTCGTCTTCGAGAATCTTGATCTGTGACCGCATACTGACTTCTGCTTCTTCAAACATGCCCTTTGGTGGCAAGTCAAGCTCAAGCCCGGAAGCATGTAGTTCCATACTCACAGAAGTATTTGTGACGCCCTTGCCCGCTTGTTCTTCTCTGTATAGCTTGTCTTGATTTTTGATGAACTGTAAACAATTTGGGTAAGAATTTCTCAAGAACCACAGTTTCTCTTACAGCTTTCGCTTTTGTCAACTTCTCGTTCGTCGTTTTTAGTGACTCTTTTAACATCACATTATCTTCGTGTAGGGCCAACAAGCGTTGCTTGGTGTCTTCCGGCAGATCTTTGCCTGATAATGAAGCACGAAGATCACTACTCAATGTGTCAGCAGTAATCCGGAACTCGCTAACGGCGTCAACGTACCCAAAGTCCCGTTCCCGTTGAAGCATTTTCTCCCGTTGGCCTATTCCTTCACTCTGCAAATTAACTTTTTCGAGAAGCAGAGCATTCACTTGCTCAAGTTGCATTCGGTTCTTTTCAGCAAGCTCTTTGTTCTGCTTCTGTAATCGTTCAAGGTCTGCTTCCAGACCGGCTTTGTCTTCATTCACCGAGTCTCGAAGAGAGGCAAGAATGTCAAGCTGATCCTTGTTCACCAAGGTGACTATTCCATAGAGATTAAATTGCAATCGGAAAGTCCAAAAAGCTAATTGCTCACGATCGGATTTGGCGACGGTAATCTCTTTGCTTTGAGCCTCGAACTTGACCTCAAGCTCAGCGTGTTCTTTCCGAATCGTGTCCAATTGTTCCACAGATTCATTTAAGCGTTGGCGAAGAGCGATTGCTGCCTCGGCGCTGCAGTTAGCGTTGAATATAAGCTCATAGAAATCCATTCAGCTCGAACACGCACCCGTCGCCCATTGATTTACCACTTCGGATTTCTTCTAAATCTCTTTGCAACACAAGCTTTTCCCTGTGAGCTGCTAGATAATCCGCCTCGTATCTGGACTTCATCCTATTCGCATCATCTAACAGATTCTCCAGGACCAGCACCCTACTAGCATCAGCTTCGTTCTTTCTGACTGCCTCTAGCTCCCTCTTTAACTTCCGAATCTGAAGCTTCAAATCGGTCATGGTCGTTCCAGACTCTGCATCGTGTAATTCACCACCTAGACCCATGGCCTGCGCGTCTTCCTCGTCGTCGATATCTTCTGCAGGTGAAGCTGATTGCCCAGAAGCATCGGTACTTTCTACGGAATCTTGTCTCGTCCGCGGTGCCTTTGGAGGACGCGTATCGGACGTCAATTCTAACTCTCTGACGCGTTCTTGATAAAGCTCAATGGTCTCTGAGTCTTTTGCACGTTCCTCAGCTACGATCTTGAGTTTCGTCTGTGTCTGTTCGAGCTCAAATTTCAGCGTTTCGAGCTCCTGTGTACGCGCTGATGCTTTATTTTCGAGATCAACGATCTGAGTTTTGTATGACTCCATTAGCGGTTTAAAGGCAGCAACCTTGCGGAATTCTTCCTCTATGGATGCGTTGACATCGACTAGGCCAGCGTTTTGTTTCTCTAGCGCCTAGGCTAGGATTAGCACAGTTATTGAAGAATCGATTAAAGAAACATACCTTGACACGTTGACGAAGGTCAGCCGTTTCCTGAAGCTTCTTTTTGTACTTTTCTAACACATTTTCGACCTTGTTCAATTTCTCAGAAGAGTGTTTATGTCTAACCAGATGGGTAAAAATTCCGTCAGAAAAGGTGAGAAAAGTGCCTACTCGTCGAGTTCATCCTTCAGTTTGACTGCTTCGTCTGCTTTGGATTGTAAATCTTCGACTTTCCGGGTCAAGTCTGTGACGATCGCTGTTTGTTTGTCTAGTTCGGACTCAGCCATTGCTAAATTGTCTTCACTCTTTTGGCTGACATTCTCCGCATAATCAGCTGAACGTATGTTAAAGAACTCGATACACTTACAGATCAGTCCGTAAGCGGTCAATTTCAGTCCGTAACATCACGTCTGCTTTCCCGTCATTTCTTCTGTTATCCAGCTCTCTTCTTGCTTCCTTCATCTGAGCCACAAGGTCTCCCCTCTCTGATAGCACGTCGTCGTGCGTAGTTTGTAACTGCCGGTGCTCGTCCAATAGCGTTTGGTAAACCTTTTCTAAGGTCTCTTTCTCATTGAGTATCGCGCTCTTTTCCATTTGAATCCGATAATAATGGTCATCCCTGCAAGCTGATGTTCAGAGAATGGACATGACTTTCTGCAGAGATAATGATGTACTCTGTCATGCTAGCCTCACTAATATCGGATGAATTGGACCTGAAAACGCGCGACATGATCTGGTACTCATTTAGTCTACGCGTCTTTTTCAATCGACAGTTACACACCTCCTCAATAACCTTCATTAGATGGTGCTGATCCACCTGGCTTAGTCCCTGTATCTTGTCGATGAACTCCTTGTTCTTCTCGCATTGAACGCCAATAGCAATTGTCAGTCTACACATGACAAGTGTAGCCGTATCGTCTGCGTTCCTAGCCATGGCTTGTAAATCAGGTACATCCAGACCACTGGTGGGTTTCTGAAGCACATTCGAGAAATATTGTGTCATTAGCCGATAAAGCCGCTTCAGTGAGCTAAATCGAAGGACCCAATTGTCCGAATTCTGGGCATTCAGGCGGGTCGTTTGGCGGAAATAGTCTGAGTCTCTAAATAAACCCGCATGAGACCAAGGTGCAAGAAGAACGTCTAGAGAACATCACCGACACCAGCGACAAAACCTCGAATAGAGCCTGCCCATCACTAAGGTCTGAAAGAGTAGCAACAGGCGTTGTCAAATCGAAAGCAGCAAAGAAATTGAGAAAGGCATCGATTTCTTTTCGTTTAGAATCAGACATAGATGAAAGATGTGTTTAGAATGAGTTGGAAAGGCAACGCTAGTAGCGCGTGTGATTACTGGATTACCCTTTCGGGAGATTGATACTCGGCTATATCTTATGATTGAACCTCTGTGACTTTCAATCATGAACATCTCTATCAACGGAAGTGTGTTGGAAGGAGGAGGCCAAATTCTTCGTAATTCAGTCACTCTTTCCGCGTTATCGGGAAAAGCGATTCATATTCATCAAATCAGAAACGGACGCAAGCCTCCTGGACTGAAGAATCAACATAGAACAGGTTCAATCCTGATTTTCTTCTTCATCTTGAAATACCAATTACCTTCTTTTTGCTTAGGACTACAGCTCGCCGCGGAAATCGCGTCAGCTAAACTCACGGGCGCGACGAATGGCTCAACGGAGATCGAGTTTACGCCAGGGGCCCTGAAGACACCTGGTGACTTTGTCGCCGACTCTGTTACCGCCGGATCCACTACTCTTCTTCTCCAAATCGCATTACCGCTTCTACTTTTCGCATCTCAGCCTTCAAAAACTCCGTCGAGGTTGACACTCAAAGGTGGCACGAACGCAACACACGCACCGCAGATTGACTACACTGAAAATGTTTTTCTTCCCTTCGTACGGCGATTCTTTGGTATTAGGACTGAACTGCAGGTGAATCGACGAGGATACTACCCGAAAGGTGGCGGAGAAGTGTTGTTCAGTGTGACCCCGTTGTCTCAGTGCCTGAAGAGCTTCGGTTTACTAGAACGAGGAAATGTTCGATGCATAAAAGGTCCGATCCTCACTACGACTCACAACTTCCGAACATGTCTAATTCTTCCTCGATAGGTATTGCACATTTTGCCAAACTGCCTGGACATATCGGCCCGAGTATGGTAGATGGAGCAAAAAAGCTCCTTTCAGTACGACTCGCAGAGGATTCAAGCAGTTCGATCCCTATCGAGATCCAGAGCCGAAGAGAGCGTAATGACAATACGGTCGGAGCTGGTAGCGGGGTGGTTTTATGGGCTGAGCTCGAAGGTGGAGGTATTATTGGAGGTAGCGCAGTGGGAACTAAAGGCATTGACGCATCTCTTTTGGGGGAGAAAGCTGCACAGGATCTCCTGCGAGGACTAGATGCTGGAGGTTGTGTAGACGAGGTAAAATTTACAAGTTTGATTCATCAAGCTTTTCTCATCCCTTTCAAAGTGGTTGGAAGATCAAATAATAATTTTTATGGCTTTGGCTGAAGGTGATTCAGCGATTCTTTGTGGAAAAGGTGAACTACAGCTGCATACAAGGTTTGTTTTGTCGATCTACTTTGAAAGATGATCTTTCATGAAATAGTTCTCGATGTAGGACGGCAATATGGGTTGCTGAACAACTTACTGAAGCTCGATTTAATACGGAGCAGTTGGAGTCTGGACATACTATAATTCGTTGTAAAGGTATTGGATATAGACCTAGTGCGAGCTCAGATATACCATGTTGAAAACCCAGAGCCAAAAGCGACGAGCGTCGCGGGACTCCGTTACATAGCACTATTTCCGGACCGTATAAGCCGAGCGTTGAATATTTGTCATGTCAACGAGTCCGAAAAAGGCAACTAAAACTCGGATAAGCTCTACTTGATGATGTCCCTTCTTTTACGCCGACCGCTCGGTGCTTTTAATTTTCCTTTTTTCATACATACCTTGACCATGCCTGAAGTCCTTTACGCGTTTACCCAACTTTAACACTCCTTCCACACGCTCTTTCCATCTATTACTTGACTTTTCTGGTTTGCTGGACGAGTTGGATATATTCTTTCTACAAATAATTGATAATTCTCACTGCTTGAAGATTACTCCACAGTTTGAATCCGTTCCTGGCTTCAACTCAGTATGCGATAGATTATTTTTCCATGACCAACTTTCTGACCTTATTCGCATTGCAGGAACAATATACCCATCTTTCTTTCATACACTCAGAAAGAACTTCCGTTGTTGTATGGCCTCCGGACCACCTACCAATGCTCGCGTAAATTCTGCCAGAACGAGGGCATTGGCCTTGGGACCGCCGGACATAGGTTTCGGACAACGGATCCGGAATGCGACTATCGAGTCAAATAGTGCTAGGCCGTCTCCTGCACCTACCAGGAAAACACAGTCTGCTACAGCTAGAGTTTCACCTAATACTGTCCAGCGGCCTGCGCAGTCTAGCACGCCCCGCAGCACAAATAATAGCCCTAGTCAGCCGAAAATCGCTGCTCGACTGCCTTCATCGTCTACACTGGCACATTTGCCTTCCACTCGTTCACCGACTATTGCCTTTAATTCTCGTATCGCTCGTCCACGAGCTATCTCTACAACATCACCTACAACCCCCACTGGACTGCCATCTCGTGTCAGAACTTTGTCCAGCATCACTCCTAGCACCAAATCTCACCTTGGTTCTCCCGTACCTTCAAGCATCAAATCTCTCAATACGAGCTCTGCTTCTTCTACAACTACACCGCGGCCTTCGAACTCTGTCAAGCCATCACCGCGGCCTACGCCAACATTTCGTCTTGCTACTGACTCAGGTATTGTGTCTCTCACAAACTCAACGTCTACAAAATCTATAGACAACAGCACGAAGCGAGATAGTCTGATTAACGCAAGAGGATCGAGATCGGAGGTAGGACAGAAGAGGAAAACGCAGTCGACACAGTCTAGCCAGAATAATGTAGAACGAAATACCTCAGAAGTCACAAGTGACTTAAGCTTATCTGCAGAAGATGTTGATATGCTGAAAGGTGTTTGGGAAGGTGAAAAATAAACAGGTTGATTTTCACTCACGTACTCAATTATGATCAACAGATACCCCTGTCAATCCTGATGCCTTCGATCCCGGAGAAAGCTCTACAGTCGACAGAGCTGCAATCAAGTCCGGATACGGCTCTGTCTTCGGATTCAATATGGTGTCAAAGTCGAGGAATAGCCTCGCCGAAGGTGCTTACCTGTTTTCATTTTGGTTTATCCCACATCTTTCCATCTGAACATCGTACAATATATAACTTTTTCTATTTTTCTTCTGTTTGATCTCCGTTACTTACTCACCTCATACTCGTGGTAGGCTTTTCAGAAGATCGTTCACAATCCGCTTCCTCGATAGGTTCCACTCTTTCCCATTTTTCTGTGGAAACCACGAAAATAGTCTCCCCTGTTCCCTCGTCTCCTGCTGATCAACCTGGGTCACAAGCTGCACCTGAACTCGCTTCGTCTATTCCCAGTCAACCTTCTCCGCCTTCCCCAGAAACCACAGCTCCTTCAATAGTTAGTGTATCTCCCACCGCTCAGCGACTTCATTCGAACTCCTCAATGCTTCAATCCTCGCTCCCCTCTCAATCTACATTCCTCTCTCCCGACTCGCTCGATGTCTATACGGCGGTTCGGTATCTCCGTACAAGTGTTTCCAGCTCGGGACTGAGGTCAGAAGTACCGTCTGAGGATTTAGACAGGATGAACTCTTCTTCCCGCCCGTCAGGGTCAATGTCCCGTGTGTCCTTGCCTGGTTAGTAGGCCGATGACATCGACTTGGTACTTGATTGCTAATCTACGTTTGTCTTAATAGTTACAGCACGTTCAAAGCCAAAGTCGACTTCTGCCTCGCACGTAACTCCCTCTACACGAGTAATCCCCGGGTCGTCAAGGACCCCTTTTTCCGCGAAAGGTGCATATAGAAAACTCGTCTCGTCTGATGATATATCAATAATTACCTAATTATAGACTCGTCTACTCAGCAAACCAAAGATAGAAACGTGTCTGTCGCTAGGGCTAGTAGAATCACTGCAGTCACCAATCCCTCCGAATATCTTCCGACGCCGTTGCATCCTGATAGAACGGTAGTTATTCGTGCCGCATCTCCTGAAGAATCCACGAACCACAAACATCCTACTGAGCTCTCTAGCACAGTAGATTCCATGTCTTCTCCCCCATATGTTATATCACATTCTTTTACCGGACAGTCTTATGGACAGCGACACACATCTAGTGCAAGCCCAATGTCCTCCAATATTTCACCGACATCATCCTTCGGCCTTCCTGCTGATTTATCAGGGCCCAGTATGCATTCATACTCGCCACCGGGCCCATCTCCGACTCACCCACCCACGGTCAATCTCAAGCGCCTGCTCTCCAAGCCCGCACCTGCTGGGAATTCCAGTGCGAGTGAAAGTGAAGGTGGGGCCATCACGATGAAATCACAGTCGGTCCGTAGAATTGAGCGGATCGAAGAAAAAAAAGAGAAACAGAGGATTGAAGCTTACAATAAGGAAAGAGCGCTCGAGTCTGACGCTGAATATGTGCCCACATTGGAGAACAGCCGAGAGCGAGATCGAGCGAGAAAGACTGAGTGGGAAGCAGAAAGAAGGTTGTTGAAGGAGAGAAACTTGCCTCATAGTCGTCCGGCAACCTCTCATTCCACGGACAGTTCGCTAACAAGGCAGCGGAGTGGGTTTGGTGGTCTGGTGCGAAGTGCATCCTGGTCGCGGTCTCGAGAACGCGAAGGAATAGATAATACGGAAAAGAAGGCAAAAAAAGTCTTGAAAAAACGTCCGTCCGCTGTGTCCGTTGCTGCGCCTCCGGACGCCTCTAAGATGGAGTTTCCCTACTCTTCTTTTGCGCCTGCTTACACGGGATCCATACTTCCCGCGACACGACAAGTGATTCCATCTGGGAGTTTAATGCCTCCTACGAGTGGACACTCATCTTCAAGAGGTTCATCGCCTGCTCCCCAGGATAAGCGGCGAAGTCTTATCCCGCATTCTGCATTATTAAAGCAAGGCATTGTATCAGATGATGGTGCCTCTATCTCATCTGGGACAACGCCAGCGAAGGAAATCATGCTTGCGTATAAACAACAACAAGAGCGGGAGAAGATCAGAGAGAGAGAAAGAAACGAACGAGCGCTAGAGAAGCAACGAGAGAGAGAGTTATGGCAGCAAGAAGACAAAGACCGACAACAACGTGCATTGGAAGATCAGGCCCTATTTGCCTCTCGAAATATTAGCAGCATCCCACTTCCTGCTCCAATACCCAAAAGTAACTTTTCGAGAGATAAAATCCCGACCGAGATCCACTCCAGACTGCACCAGCCACCTTCTGCTCCCAACTCAGGCGCAGCCAGCGATCATTCTCGCTCGGTACAACCATCCAATCCACAGCTTCCATCACAACCGGGAAAAGGTTCAAACGAAGCCGAATCGTTCGGTGAGGAGCCTTCTCAACCTTATTACACGGTTCTTGGAAGTTCGAGGCGTGTTGTGGCCGCAGAAGGCATCAAAATCCAAGACTCATTTCTCCCCGATTTTACCTTGAGCACTTCGAACCTGGTAGAAGGAATATCCTCAAGCATGGGTGTAGGTCTTGGACTCGGCGAGCCATTCGGTAGCCCCGAGAATGAGGTCTCCCGTCCTCCTACGCAAAGGAGTGCTTCCGTCACTGTCGGTAGACCCTCTTTGAAATCCTCGTCCAGCTTTAGCATTGGCATAGGCAAAACCTTGTCTCGTAAAATGAGCGGTCGTTTAGGTGCATCTAAGAGAGGACCGTCTTTCGATATTACCTCTGCACCTACTTCGACTACCTCATTTATCCAGGAAAACATAAGGCCCAGTTTGCATGAACGACGAATGGTGCCAGGAAAAGAAAGCGGAAACTCGTCGCCCCGAGCAGATAAACGAAGTTTACGATTGTCAATGGATGATTATGCTACAACCAAAGGTGCACTTTCATCTCCAAAAAATAGTCCACCAACCCGTCGGACACAGGAAGGAGGAATTCGCTCTCCTTGTGCGTAGCTCGTTAGTTTCTAACTACTTGCAACTACTGACAGCTCGTCTAGTGTTCAAATCCAGTCTGGTCACAAGCCCCCAGCCTAGCCCCACCAGCGCCTCTAGTCATTCGAGTAGTAAAAACAAGATTTGGAATCTCATGAAGCGTATATCGACTGGTGCTCTTCGAGATAATTATCGCGATACTGGCGCAGGTTTACTGACTAGCCCTCTACCACAACCTCCACCACCCCCTGTCCCTGCCCTCCCAAAAGATTTTTCTGTGTATCCGAAACAAATGATGCGTAAACACAGTGCGGATGTGACGGAAATTCAAACTCTTCATAAACGAAATGCTACTTTATCAACGATACAAAGTCCAAACGGAAAATCACCTTCTGCCGGGTCTATCAGAGCTCCTATGATTCCTGCCCGAATAAATGCCTCCTCGGGGACCCCGACTTCTACTAGTACGAGGGCAGGTACTGCTACACGATCTTCCTCTCCAATCTCGTCTTCCGACATCGGCTCGTCCAAATTCTTCAATCGATCTCAGAGTCAGCGCAGCTCAAGTAGCTCATATGGCGAGCAAATACCTCCTGTTCCCGCCGTTGCACCCGGAAAGACGGTTCAGTTACAGCAGCACATACTCCCACCCAGTGAGCTATACCAGCTTCATCTTGATCTAGAGCGGAACAACGATGACTCGCAAACACGTCCTGTGACATCCAGCACGAACTATGCACATTCTTTGTCATCCTTGAACACAACGCCTTCCATTCCCCATCCACGTTCACAGGTAAATCTTAAGTTACAAACCCAGCAAAAATCTTCCTCGACGGAAGAATGGATGATCGTCCCTACGCCCAAGGAAGAGAAGCCAGCCTTTTCATTACCCATACCTCGACGTCCGAAAGGATCGAACAACACAGAGGAAGTTGGGTCACCACGTCCGCCTAACGGATATATCAATCGGCCTGCTTCACCCACAATTCATATGCTTTCCAACGAAGCCATGATCAGTTCTCAAGCTTCAACCAGTGGTACTTATCGAACTTCTCAAATCGGTGGATTTGGATTACCCGTTGCCCCTGCATCCATCGGTGCTTCCAGCATATATAGCGCAGAGAGCGGTTTGTCCGGAGAAAGTTCACTGTCTCGTCTGTCTTCTCCCCCTGCTATTCCTTTGAAAAGTCCACGAAGAATGACATCAGCGTCATCTGCCTCTTCAATTGTAAATACCAGAATCTTGAGCTCTGTTATGCCTCCTCTACCAACGACACAATCCCCCGCCATGCCCGGTAGACAACAAAAGTTGCCAGAAGAACACATGAAAACGGATGTAGAATCCCCTTCTAGACGAGGAATGCGCAAATCCTTCGGCTTTGGTACCCCTTCCGAGAGATATCCGGTTGATCATGTCAGAAAACGTACCAATAGCAACTCTAGTAGACCAAGAACGTCACCAGCGGCTCAATACTCATCAACCACCCCCAGAAATTCAACACCCTCACGTCTTCCTCGGTCCGAGACCTTACAAAATTCTAAATCCCATACGTTCGGCGCACTTTCGGATAAAGAAAAGGATGACAAGTGGGATGACCTTCTTGAGCGCAGTAAAAGAGCAGGCGGTACCCTACATTTGAACGGCGGCTCGGACGGTTTAGCTTCAGATAAATTGGGGTTTTCTGTCAATGACAGTGAAGACGATATGTGACGCGGTGCTGGTTCTTCCGTCAACATTATGATATTCACGATATTTACATCCAAACTGTTTTGGTTCAAGGTTTGATTCGTGCTTTAGCTTGGGTTCGCCGGGAGGCTTTTGTTCTCATTGACATCAGTCTTGTACTTACATAGATCTGTCTCTATACCCTCCATTGTTCATTTATACCTTTATACTTGCTTTTTCGACGTTTACTCACTTCACCGACGCTCATTTGTCGAATGCGTCCCACTCATTGGCATTCTGTATTACATATTCTGCATGTAAATGTAACATAGAACATCGATTCTCAGAACAGGCTCTCGATAGGACAATGCGAGAGGTATGTGGTACAGTATATACGATGATGTACATACTTCACGAGTTTTTAGCAATAAGCTTTTCGCACAAATCCATAAAGCCTTTGCCCAACTCCCCCTTCTTATCCTCTCCAAGAGATGGTTTATTTCCTACCTTACCAACGGGTACAAGATAAGCAGCCCTAAGTCAAAAAGGCGTAGTTAACATGGGAAACTGCTCTCATGACCAGGCCGCCACATACTTCAGATCTTTGGCTTCAACCTCAGGTGAAGTCGCAGCGTAAAGTTGCGTCAAAGCGCCTTGATAAGGTGTAAGCATGAGCCTTCTTCGTATAGCGTGCAATGGTGAAAGCCAAGGCCATGATTGGTTCAATCCTGGTCAGTCCATATCCGAATGAGCTGCATGAAAAGACGGAGCGATGATGTTAAGATGCGACCTAGCCATATATCGGTGGATATAACTCCTGGATGAACAGAAAGACAGTATATTCTTGTGCCTTCTAGCCGCTTCTGAAGTTCGTTAGTGAATAGCATATTCTTGGGACAGATACATCAGAACGAATTATTTGCCAAGATCATTGACATAAAACCCACGAATAGCTTAGAGTTGGCGTAACGGACTACCGTGATCCAGAATGGTCTATTCAAGGTGTCCAAATTAGTGAAATCGGGCTTGTGAGCTCCTCCGGCGGCAATGCTAGTAATGTTCACGATTCGTACACGCGAGTTGGGATCGGTAGCCGTTCGCTTGAGCACAGGGAGTAAGGGTAAAGTCAACGCAACATGTCCTAAATGTTTCTTAGTTGATATTCCAGTTCCCCGACCTGAGTTACGCCTAAGCTGCTCACCTGTCCCGTTACACGCCTATGTAGTACGAACATTGAAGATATGAGAATTCATTATACTCGCCGAGTCCGGAACATACCTGAAGCTCAATTCCATCCTCACTGAGTTGATATGGAACCGCCATCTGCAAGCATTGATTAGGAAGACGCAGGTGTCGAGCTAAGGAGGAAAACCCTACTATAGCAGCATTGTTGATCAAAATGTCAAGACGATCCTCCTTCGCCAAGAAAGATTCCGCAGCTTGCTTTGCAGACTTCAAGCTCTGCAGATCAAAATGAATGAATTCCACGTTGGCCTCCGGTATCTCGTTCTTAATCTCGTCGATAGCGGTAATAGCTTTGGACTCGTTCCGAGAAAGCATACTGAAATTTCGCATTCAGATGTTCGTGTATTTGTGATTAATGCAAAAAATGGAGGGCATACTAAACTCTGGCTCCATGCCTGGCTAGTTCGCGGACAGTCACCAAACCGAGACCAGTGTTGCCTCCGGTGACAATTGCTATTCGACCTGCATAATACATACGATAGAAATATCAAGCCATAATTTGAAATGCTCAATGCACACCTGTCAAGTCGGGGATGTCCGACGCATCCCACGACTTTCCTTCGAAGAAGCCAAACATTTCGAAGATAGTTTTCAGGACCTACAACCAAAAGTACCACTGCGAAGGACGAGGTGAGGGTGAGTGAGGGTGAATGAGGCTAACTATTTGTTCCTGGTCCCACTTCTCACACTGCACTTGAGCCGACTTAATAGTACAGCCTGCTGACACCTGTATTCCCGGACCCTGACACTGACATCAACCCTTCGCGAATGCCTGAAGTAGTGTCCGTCTCTATCTCATCTAACTTCCCACTTTAACCCAGGAGCATGAGGGATTGATACAACAGATCCTTTCCACCATTAAGTTCCCTTCGGATTTTGAAAGAGTACCAACCTAGAAGCCTTCAAATTTCTTGCACTTGAGCGGCATTAGGTGAGTCAACCTTTTGATACACGAACGAAATTCTCGTCGTGCACTACATATACTAAGACCACCAGCTAGACGACCTATTCCTCGAGGAAGAAACCATGTCTAGAATCGAGGTATCAAGGATGTCCTAACTTATACATCGAAGCTTGCATCCAATCGGTGCCCAATTCAGATACCACTCGAGGCAACAGCTCCGAAACCACTCTATTATCTTTTCCGCTACCCTCCAAGTAATATTTTATCTGCATCCATTTCAGAAGAGAAAGTCAGTAGCACAATGAACAAAATGCTTACCTTGGGTTCAGTCCCACTAGTTCTAATTGAATAGTCAGTATCAAGCCTGGATCGGGCTCACGAACAAATACATACCGTATGGTAAGGACGATCTTGGTCCCTTCGGACTTTTGCTCTCCGCGGAATTGAATCATATGCCCAGACGACAAGGGCAGAGAAGGCTGATATGTCGGAGGGTTGGCGCTATCGTAACCTGTAGTGAGGTCAACTACACTAATAATCTCTAAACCCGCGATCTTTTTGGGGTAGTCTGCTCCCGAACGTTTGCCGTTCTAAACAAGGAGTAAGCCAGTCAAAGTAGTGGAGGCGTCAATTTTTGCGTACATAGTTTCGAAGTCTAGCGAAAATGGCGTCAATAACTTGTGGGTCGTTGCACATAAAGTAGCTATTGGAAGTCTGCAAAATAACGAGAGGTATTTCATATAATCTGATCAATCTGAGTAAGTTCGCACCTTGAAGTAACCATAACTTTGACACGAGAAGGAGTCAGAAATCAGATTTTCGCTCCAATGGGGGAGAATAACCGTTGATAGAGGTCATCTAAGTAAGACCTGATAGTTTTTCCTTGACCGTGCAGAATTGCCGCGAGTTGAGCGAACACGACCTTCCATCATATGTTGAACCGAAGAACTTAATATTCATGAAATCTATACTGACGGAAGCTGCAACTCCGTCTTTATCTGTCGCCCACTTGAGATCAGCACGTGCGGACCAGCTCGGTCCCAAACATACTTACCTCTAATTTCAGACCCGAACATGTATCCGATTGCTTCTTCATACCCAAAGGGTACCTCGTAGCCTTTTTGAACTAGATCAAGCGCTGTATTCCCGATGTACTTGAATCCTGTGATCAAGCGTTCAAACTTCACAAATCTACAGGGTCTGACCATCCAACTAAACTTACCTGTCAGGCACTCCACGAACTTGAAGCCTTCTCGTTTGGCCATTGCTTCTACCATTTTCGAACTGACCGTGGATGCAACGATTGCTAGTTTAGACAGAGGTTTCCCGGAATCTCGATATGATTCGAAAACATGTGCAGCAAATATAGTGCCGAGTTGGTCGCCGGTGAATGTAGTCACCCCGCCTGTAGGGCTTAGTATTCCATTGGTTTGATGTATATCGCGAAGGCCAATCGTGCGTACTGTAATTCGCAGGCGGAAAACCGATCTGAGTCGGGATCCTGAGCGAGCACATAGTTCCCATTACATTTTTTCGCTTGTGCGATAGCCAGGTCCTGCAATGTGGACCGTAGGCTTTCTGAGCATCAGTAACGGGCAACCGACACCGACACGCACCAAAGCACCTGCGAAATGGCGATTTGAAGGAAGTCGCGAAAAAAATACTATATAATAAATACCTTTTTCTTCAGGGTTGGGAAATGGGACCGTTGGAAATTCTGGGTCAGGAAGCATCTGTTCCTTGACCGGGTTCACGCTGACCCCGAATGAGTTGAGAGCTTCCGTCACGATGGGATGACTGACTCCATGCATTGACGTGTTCACGAATATAAGTGATTCAGCTGATGGCGAATACCTAAAAAGGTGTTAACATTTCACCCCTAGGTAACAGCGACGAGGCAGACATACTGGGGGAGCTTCAATTTCTCAATTTCCGAAAAATACGCTTTTTTAATCTGCTCTGTCACATCCAGACAGTCCGTAGAGGAATGGACTTGGTCAATAGACCAGGTTCTCGGAGTAAGGTTAGCATTTATGGAGCTGGAGATCCCTTTGTCGTGAGGAGCGATAATCTACCGTGACGAGCATTAGATATATGGGCATATCGTGTTACAAGATTTGAGCACACTTGGACAGCATTTTCCCAGTATACCTAACGATACGGGTAAATCATTTGAATTTTTAGCACCATTAGCACTTACTTTGTATCCATTATCATCCTTAAGACAGGAGGCCAATCAGAGCTGTATCAAGATGAATTATCATAGTCTACCTTTGGGTTGTGACTAGCTAGAGAAGAACAGCCCTTCAAAAAAAAGCCGAAGGATAGTGGTTCAGGACTCGCCTGTAATCATAACTCCACAAGCCGCGTTCAACTTCTTCTCATTTTGCGTCAGTCTGAATGGATGTATACATAAGATAGAAAAATTACTTTGACGCCGAAAGGCACCCTAAAAGGACAGCTTTGAGTACCCCAATTTTGACGCGAGTGTCATACGTACAGCGGTGTATGCACAAGGCCCCGAAAAAGATACACTTTCATCCCGTTTTCAAGAAACGCAGCGGCTGTCAATTGCGCCCATTTCTCCGAATTGTACCGATGGTCGTGTCCGATAACGATTCCCCTGGATTTTGCATCTCTCACTTCCTTGAGGACGTATTGACATAATCCCTGTTGTTGGGTGTTTTGAGATTTGACAATATCGAACGAGATGCAGTGAAAATAACCTGGGATGCCTGGATGATAATCAAGTCTGGATATCAAGAAATATGAACATCAAAGTCGCGAGACGATGTCCAAGCTACTCTGACCGTTCATACGAGCCCATCCAGCTTCCATCTTCCCTCTGAGCCCTGGAAATATCCCGGAGTAGCATCTGAGTCTGAGTACAACGAGGTGTATGACCAGCGCACCTGCAGTTCCGAACTCAATCCGCGGCCTGCCACAAAATACCAGCTATGAGATTGGCATTTTATCAAAGGCAGATCTTTGCAAACCTCAATCGTCGCTCTAATTCTTTCGTATCACTCTTTTCCCATAACTTCTGTATTTCAGATCGAGTTACTTCATTCTGAACGCACTATTCAGCTACGAGCACATATTGAAGGGACAGAAGAGGCTCGCTTGATCTGTTCGCAGCCAGGCATCTACAAGTTCTTCGAGAGATGTGGTTGACATGATGTAAAAGACTACTCCGGCCCGGCGACGAGTCACTGGTAAGTGGCTAGCCAACTTGAACTTGACACGGTGAGTACCGAGCATCACTGGACATATAACCACAAACTTCCTCCCAGAACCCCTTCAATCGTGCCGCCAGAACCAGCAAAGCTCATGGTCATATACTTTATTTGACATGCCAGCAATCTGAACACAGAGCAAGCTCGAAGCTTTTTACTGGTACCCTTTTTCTCTTGTTCTCTTTTTTTCTTCTTCAAATTTCGTTCATTCGCCATTGCGCAAGTACCCCTGTAAGCGAGTTGACTACATCAGTATCAAGTTAGTGGATTTGAAGAATGTTTTGGCCTGGACAAGAACGCGCTGGAACATTCAAAGGTTTGTCGATGTCGGAATTAGGGAATGAACAGCCCTCATCGAATGAAAATATTGTCTTCGAGAATTCGTGAGAGTTTTTTCTACTGCCTGAACCTACTATGTACATAGAACCGTCCTGAGTTACTAGGCACCTAGACATTTATCAATGAACTGCATCATCTTATATTATTTGGATTTCCTGTCGTAAGAGTTTCATTATACACAACAAGAGATTGTGGGACTTGTGGGACCTGCTGTAGGCACAACGACGAGATTACGAAACACATAGGATGCGTAAGAAAACAACCAAAACTATTTCTACACCTGATCCAAATGAAAAGAGCGAAAGGGCAAAATGAAAGTAGAGTGGTGATCACCAGGTGAGGATGCGAGACGCATGAGGCACGAACATGGCATGGCGCAAGGGAGAGGATCGAAGGCGGAAGGGATATGAGTGAGTAAAGAATCTCGGTAAGTACGAAGATGCAAAATCAAAAGCAATATTCGACAATCCAAAATGAAAGAGTTTCACGAGATGTAAACACTATGAAGGCTTCAGGACCACCGCCAGCCCAGAGCCATCGACAAAACTACCGCGATTACGACAGAATCCACGGCCCACAAAGTTAGTCTGAAGTTGCTCCTGACCACACTGAGCGCGGCATTTGATAGAGTTGTGGAGTCATCATCAACACCCTGCGAAGTTTGAACCAGCCCTGAACATACAGGCGACTTGTTTGCAGCCAGGATCGTGCTAGGATGCAGTATAACTGCCTGTCCACCAAGAGTGTATTGTACATCGATGTAACCTTGCGAGCCGACAACCCATTGCTCGCAAGTGAGAATGTTGGTTAGAGCCGTGTTACGATCGTAAGGTGTGGCAACGGCAATATGTGTGTTGTTTTGAGCCTGAAATGATCAATATAAGTATGCGCTGTTACGCATGTAAGCTGAAGATGAAGGTGATACTGACTGGACTGCCAACATTGGTCAAAACAGTGATCACATCACCTTTCATGATTGCAATTCCGTATTGACTCGCAGTCAGCACCTGAGTCTCTGCTGTTGTCCAAGGATTTGACGTGGAGGCGGTTGAGTTGACGAGATAGTTCCGGAACTGGTTCAACATCTGTATGAACTTGTATGCATCCGTCTTCGTGTAATTTGACGGCCATAGGGGTTCTCGGTTAAGCTATTTGGGATTGACACGGGTGGAATATTCGAAGAAGATTCGAGATCAGGAAGCGTACGACACGTAGGAAAGGCGATGTCACACGACCGGTGTTGAGGAGGGAAAACGAAAAAGGTAAAGAAAAAATAATGAGGCCAGATTCCAGGAACTAAGGTGTAAACGAGACGTACGGGATCACCAGCGCCTGAGAAATATTGCTCTTGGCCGTAGTAGACAATGGGTATTCCATCTGTCATGAAGTTGAATGTCATGGCATTACTGTTAGACAAAATGAGCAATGCACTACCAAAAGGTATAAAGGAGAGACGCACTATAAGGTTTGGACATCTACACTGCCAGAAGCCCATCGTGGCAAGTCCTGATTCTCTAGGAAATTGCCTAATACAGTGGTATCTTTGTAAAGCTGTTTGCCCTGGCTCATTGTTTCAGTGAGCGCTGTGATGTTGAGCGGGCCCGGTATTTGGAACGCTTGAGTCAATGCGGTGTACATGGGATAGTTAAGGACAGAGTCAAGAGGTCCCTGCCATTCTGCAGCATCCTCGACATCAAGACCACCAAAGACTTCGCCCATACAAAATATTCCAGAAGCACCCTCAGCTCCACAGAAAGTCGGCCAAAAGTCTGAACAAGAGTGTCTAGGCTGAGAAGAAATCCAATTCTCGTAAAGCACTGACCTGCGTCGACATGCTTGGCAGCGTCAATACGAAGACCGTCAATGGAGTAAGTGTGGACGAGTTCGGAAATCCAAGAGCCATATTGAGATATGACTGTGGGGTTTGTAGTGTCGACATCGGGAAGAGTGACATTGGTGTCGCCGAGCCAACAGAGCTGCTCCGACGTAGTATTGGAGTAGTCGACCGGGCAGTACGTGTGATAGTAAGACTGGAAGAGAACGACAATGAGCACGATGAATAGATAAACGAGGGAAGGAAGAGCGCAGAAAAGGCGAGGTAATACATACAGCATCTTTGAACATGTATATTGAGTAGTCTGGATTAGTGCTGAGAGCCATAACGTCGTTCACAACGACATCAACCATGAGATACATATCTCGCTGGTGAATCTCTTTGCTGAGAGCTAACAAGTCATCGGAGCTGCCGAACTTCTCGTTGAGCTGAGTCGAATCTTGAATCCAGTATCCATGGTAGGCGTCACCTAGAGATCTTCGAGTGAGTTATAATTATACGCGCTCTCAAGGCTAATGAACGCACCGTATGGGGTCCGTTCACCTTGCCAATTTTGCTGTACTATGTGCTGATAAGAGTAATCCAGGAACTTCGTCAAGCGCAAATTTTACCTGGCGATATCCAGACCGCAGTAAATCCAGCCTAGTTGATTGTCAGACGAAGGCATCAGGCAGCGCAAAATAGACGTACATCTTGAATGTAATCCAAATTATCGCGAAGCGTGTTCCAAGTCCCGCCGCACCTGAGGTAAGAAAAATATAAGATCAATTCCGTTCCGACAGGACATTCACGAACCATGTCTGCGCGCTAGGGTTGCAAAGTGTAGGGTCGGAGCCGTTTGAAAGCGCGTAGCGGTCGATAATGACTCTGAAGAGCGAGTAAGAAGGTGTGCCAAATTTCCTGGGAGAGAGCGTACTGGTAAATACTTCTGTCTCGCCATTGTGCAGCTGAGGCCGCCTGGGCGTCGTGGAGAAGGAAAGTGGCGAGCAGAGCCCATAATAATGGCGTGAGCATGATGGCTGAGGCCGAGGTAAAGAGTGAATGAACGGAATGAAGGACTGGATAACGAGCGAAGTCCAGATGGTTGTAAGGCTCCGGCAGTTAAAGGATGGGATTAATGTTTTGTATTTGGCTCAGGAGGCCAAAACATGCCGCTTTTGATCAGCCGTCAGCATCTTTACAGCAATTGGAAAGAAGATTGCCATTTTGAGCGATAACTAGTTCCACAAGAAAATACGAGATTTGAGAGTCAAAGTTTGTTTTTTTTTGCACTCGGATAATCGATATCAGGGAGCGGAAACAAAATATCGAGGCGTTGTGGAGAATCTGGGGAAGCGCATCAAAATATTACCTAAGCCGCAGCCAAGCCTATTTTCAATTTGGGCGTTGGCTCATGTTCTCCATGCGCCACAATGTCTTCTGCTGAGTCTCTTTCGCTCTACGGCTGGCTTGTCATTGGCTGGATTACTGCAACTCCCTTTAGCTATGGATACCATATATCTGTACTCAATCAACTGCACTCTGTTTTGGCTTGCGAACCAAGTCTAGTTGCCAACAATCTTCCAACATGCTTCGAACTCAACGACTTTACTTTTTCCGCGGTCACATCAGTGTTTAACCTTGGTGGACTACTGGGTAGTGCTCAGGCAAATGTGCTTATGGAGAAGTATGGCAGAAGAGGAACGGCAAGGATAAGTGCAGGGTTCACTGCCCTCGGAAGTGCAATCATGGGTCTTAGTGGAAGTGTCGCTATTTTGGGCGTAGGAAGGTGCAAAAGATAATATCTTCTTCCTCTGCTGAACCTTATGGATCTTTAGGTTTATGACCGGGATAGGATCTGGCATAGGCATCTGTCTGGCGCCCTTGTACATTGCAGAAATTGCGCCAAAAACCATAGCTAGTACACTCGGTATGTGGTTCTGAATTTGTAGATCAGTCTTCATCATTCGGCTCTATCTCAGGTGTACTGACTCAACTGGGCATCGTCCTCGGGATCTTCCTGACCCAAATCCTCGGTGTATACTTCTCTTCCCCTGATGCAGGCCCAAATGCTTGGCGGCTCGTGTTATTCTTCTCATTTGCGGTGGCCTTCATACAGGTTTTGATGACTGGCTTTATGGTTGAAAGTCCACGCTACCTCCGCTCCAAAAGCCTTCGAGCAGGCGAAGAAGCCCGCGCTATTGAGACACGGATATGGGGGCACGGGCATGGAGTCGGAGGAGATTCTGCCACAAGCCCTCTTCTCGAAGAACACGATCCTGAAGCACATCCTGCAGTCCCACATGGCAACCTTTCTGCACTTACATCTTCTCAAGTTCTATTCAAGACGCCCGCAGATGTCCGCATACCGTTGTTGCTTATGTGTTGTGCCATGATAGGACAACAATTTTCTGGTTCGTCATTTATTCGAATGTCCATAGTTTTTATTGATATACTTTTCGGGTAGGCATAAACGCTGTACTTTACTATTCCAATGATATACTATCCCAAGCTCTCCCGGAACTGGGTAAGTATGTCAGCTTAGGCATAACCATCGTCAATGTCATCATGACGTTCCCGCCTATCTTTCTCATTGAGGTTCGTTTATCCCTATAGTTATAGTGTGACCCTATGAACTTATACTCTTTGATTATCCTAGAAACTCGGACGGAAGTCTCTACTATTCTTTTCGGTTGCCGGAGCCATCGTCTCTCTCACTGTTCTCGGTATCGCGCTAAACTTCGCTGGAGCAGCAGGAAGCACAGGTCCTACAGCATGGACAACTGTCTCCTCGGTATTCATTGTCTTCTTCGTAATGAGTTTTGCTACTGGTCTTGGACCAGTACCATTCATTATGATCTCTGAAATTTCGCCGTTCTATGTACGTCCTTTCATCTAATCACTAGTAGTACGTGGCGGATTTTCTGACTCTCTAACTTTGTACATCTAGGCTGTATCGGCTCTTTCGACAATATCGCTAACTCTTAACTGGCTTAGCAACTTTTGCGTTTCTCTTCTCTTTCTTCCTCTTCGTAATGCGCTTTCGGGAGGTGCTCCGGGTGATCCGCACCATGATCCAGGCAAGGTTGGGCGCGTGTTTTGGGTGTTTGCTGTTATATTAGCACTGGTAATGAGCGTCGTATGGAGAAAATGGAGAACTTAAGTATCCACAAATCATGGGCTACATATAGATTGGATTGATTTGCCAGAGTATTACAAGCCTAGACAAGTTTGCACGGTTTCAACGGGCCTCCCTCCCAACATCTGGGAAGGAGTGGTTTTGAACGATTCACACTTAACCACCTCCATATTTGAAGATGATTCGGCAATGTTTCTTTGCTTTATGAACTTGTCTATTCGACGCATGATCGATCTCTCGGCTTTCGACGGAGATTATCGTACCGTCGAAACTTCCCAATATGGAGCGATATAACCAGCTTTGACCGGTTGCATCAAAGATTTCTAAGTATTCACGAGCCGCTACCGATACGATACATATTCTAGCACATCAAGCATGTCGATTTAATTCAGGGTTTTCTTTCAGAACTTGACAAACGGATGTGAGTAGCTGGCTTTGGCGGGCACTGACCTGACTGTCACTATATACTAGATAAGTTGTCCAAGCCCTTTATTCCTTGCTTGTCGCACAAATATCACACGGGAAATAAGCATACCAACAGCGCCGCACGATACAGCAATCTATATGGAAGGTCCACTTAGCACACGAGTCAACAATGAAAGAAAAGTGGATCGACGAACAGCACTGAAGATTATGCACGGAGACCACAATAACGAGCCATTAGAGCCAGGTACATGTAGCAAGGCCCCTTCTATGGGTGTCCCTATGAGAATCCAAAATCCCACGCTCGTGAACGCAAAACCCATGCGAAGACTAAAAAAACAGAGGAATGAGCAAGGCTTCGTAATTTAGACTTGCAGCTTACCCTGGCTGTCCAGACTGTCGACTTAGCTGTATGATAATCGACGGGATGAGTGAGATGTCTGCATGCTACCAAGTCATTACAGGCGAAGCATGCATGAATGAAAAAGCTTACAGGACCCAGAGGTACACCCATAGAATAGGCCAAACAATACTATCCCCGCAAAAGAGTGAACTCCCAGGACCACGAAAAGTAGTACAGCAGTCAAGAATAGGCAGGGTATGATCATATTATAGGGGCCGAGTCGATCCGCAAAGAAGTTGGGCACCAACCTGCCCACTATGCTTCCGGCATTGAGTATTGCAAGCTGGTTCGCGGAGGGATAAATAGGGATTGACATAGATGAGTGGATGCGGCTAGTTCAATCTATGGAACGTACAGTGTAGAAAGCGAGGTGAGGAGCAACACCTTGATCAACAGTGTACAGCTGTAGGTAGAAATCTACAGGGAGCAATCGATCAAGCTCAAGTCTGGTGATTTGAAAGGTGAATTCGAGAGATGAATCGAACTGTTACTCACATGGGAAGAAAAGTCCCAAAGACACTAAGCAAGCTCTGTAATTCATCAGCTTGGGAAAAATTCAACCCTCATAATCATTTACAACTTACGCGCCTATAGAGACCATATATGCTATGTCCCGAAAGATACTTTTCACGCCGAGATGTACACCAGACAAAGCTTTACTTTCCACAGGCCGAGGCTTCATCAATACATTCGCACAAAGCAATAATACTCCCGCGACAGCTCCTGCAGCGCGGTTTGCATTACCGAATGTCGCCTTTTGGTCTAACTGATTGAGGAGGATCGGCCAAACGATGCCACCTACAGATGCACCCTGGAATTTAATTTCATAGTTAAGCTTCCTGTATGCTCGGAAGTCATATAAAAAAAGCTTTCACCGTGACGGCAACACCTGTGGCAAATGAACGTCGCTTTTTGAAGTGTTGAGAGATGACTGTCAGCGAGGGAATGAAGAGAAGAGCTTGTCCCAGTCCTATTCCAATGGCTTGAGCTAGGAAAACCTGTGGATCGAGATATCAGGAAAGGGATTTGTTCTTGAGACTCATTGCGCATTACCTGGTAATACTGCCCCTTACGTACCAGTGACAGCATGAAAATTGAAAAGACCTCCAGGAACGAGCCTAAAACCATCATGTGTCGACTGTACCGAGCAGAGGTTTAACATTGATGACCGAAGAGAGGAAAGACCATGATAACAAACATACAAATAACCCGCATCGAAGGCATGTCCAACAAATACACCGGGAGCATATTGCATGAAATATTGGAAACTTCCTATCCAGCTGCTCTCAGGTTCGTAAGTGGATGCTCACCAGAAAGAACAAGAACAGATGTAATAGAACCTTATATCAGATGGACTTTTGTTCGATAGGAACTCTCGTGTGTAGATGTCTTGATAAACTCCGAACGCATTGGAGTATCTAGTGCCCGATGTTTGCATCAGTATGTGGTCTTAGTGGTGTCGGATAAGCGTTGAAGGTTACCCAATGGTACAGAACTGAACCATGAAACTGTACAGGTGTCTCTGTAGTGAGTATACCGAACAGGAGTCGGGGTGAACATCAGAAAGGCGTACCATCCCGCGATGGTCATCCAGGCATCCCTCCCACTGTCTGTCGGTCCCACCGCATTAGGATTCTGCGGAGCCTTAGATTCCAATTCTTGTGGTTGCCGTATCACATCAAGTTTTTCCATGTCGCCAATTCTAGAAGGGAGAATGTCCTCTGCATGCGAGATAGACATCCTACCTCGTAGGAGAATAGATGTTCTCGAAATGGCTGGTCGTGGTAGGAAAGAGAATTTTTGGATGGAACTATACTCGAGGCCGATATATAAGGCGCATGAAGCTAAATCAAGGCGGATATGGAGGCAAATTTTGAGTGTCAAGAAGGATAAGCCTTGTCCATACTGTACCGCGCATGATAAAATTAAGCACGGTTTATGTACAAACCAGGCGGTATGTAATTATTAAAGAAAAGAAAATTTGACGGGATCGAGATCGGGAGGAAGGAACACGGCGAGGATGCATATATGAGCAAGAACATTGGTCCAGTGAATGAACCGAACAAAGCCACGTTGCGTGATGGACTCTGGCTTTGAGCCGGAAACAAACTTTTTTGGAGCGACTCTGAGTTATTTAAGTGCGCATGGAGTGGGCATTGCAGGCAGAAAAATGAGCATCGGTCTTCGCATTCTGACAAGTAACAACTCGCGTTTGATTAAATTGGAATTCCTACATAGCAAATGGAGGCTGAGCACCAAAGGTGACAAACTTTCGCGTATACTCACCCCATGTCAACTGGACGCCTGCAGCGAAAATGCACCGCACATCCTAGCCGGCGGTTCTTAACTCGCCCATCCGCCTCTGAAGGTATACGGAGAAATTTCGTAGCAATCGAGCTTCAGAGAATCCAAGGGAGAAGTGCAATATCCGCGACTCTTCGTGAAGCACACGGGTAATTGTCATGACGATTGGACTCTCAAAAGGATATACTGGTGGCAATCCTACTAAGTTATTTACATGTTGAAGAGCACAATGAAAGGTTAAATTCACCGACCTCATAACACACGTGAGTGGGGAAAGGAAACTTTATGACGAGTATGTACTTGGTAAACGGAAAGGCAAAAACTTTTGCTCCAATCATTGCCAGTTCGGAGGTCGGGTTGTTGAGTCCGATATCATTATCTTTGACCTCTTGTAAGAGGTTCTGATAACTATGAAGGACAAACTGATATCAAAAAGTACTAGGTGGCGTTTAGCCTCATTCTCTGCCATTGGACCTCCCGTACCGTGGTTTTCCAAGGGATTGAGCTTGTTGAACTCTAGAAAAGTTTACAGTGAATTAACTAGCCGAAGTGTCGAATGCAAGATGTATTATCTGAATGTTGTGCAGACACTTTTCAGCACAGATAAATACAATGACGGATGAAAGAGCAAAACAACCGAGTTGTGTTGAGTAAAGTTGTCATAAATCATTTGAAATCATAATCAATAATACATAATACAAATGGGTACTAATATAACAAAATTGAAGTCCAGATATACAGTACAAGAAATCGATTAAAGCGTGGAGTTGTAAAGCGATCATTTTCGGGTGGTGACGTGGATCGCTGGTCGAATAGACGAAAGCAGATGTAGTTAATAGAAATGAAAAGCCGTGACAGGGTCTAATAAGCGTCTCGATGTCTGCGGTAACGACCGAAGACACCGCAAGTGCTCGCACATACTCCTAATGCCAAGGCGACGAGGGCACCGAGTCCTATCCAATTGGCATTGCCGTACTGAGCATCAACATTTTGATCGTGGAATCGTTCGCGGGCAATCCCAAAGAGCACCATCTCAATAACCCACACGATGAGGGTCACAATGAGTGCGAGCGAAGTTGCGAGTAGCATCATGACGGTCCCGACCCGGTGGTAGGCAGCACCACAGAGGCCGAACAGGACAGCAAGGCCGGAGATACCAGCAGCTGTGGGGGTGCGCGTAAGTAAGAGTGAGCGATGAAGTATTGATGTACAGCATACCAATGGGATACAGGATGAGAACTTTGGTTAAATTGTGTATGATTTCGGTGTTGAGAGTTGTTGAGCTAGAGTGATCTAAGTCAGTCAGGAAAGAAATGCTGGCTAGGAAAGGACTGACTCAAAGCCTAGATTGGATGGGTTAAAGTCGTACCCAATATGAGTCTGTGAACCAGTGAAGCCGAAGACTCCATAGTGCGTTACGGAGGCCCCTGATCCAACATTTAAGAAAGAAATTTTTTCCCATGTTGGTGAAGACACAGAGACCTTGAATTGGGAATGAATGAGCATTGGAGGTCTTGTTCGAAAAATAGTTGGACATACGAAAATAAGCAGCACTGTCGCTGCAAAGACTAAGAAAAGCCCTGGGAGAGCGGGTCCTGCAGCCATTATGATCTCGTCAAGTGGAGGTGAGTGGTGGATTCAGATAATGGGATGAGGGAAAACGAATTCTGGGTCAACGGAGACTCCTCAACAGCTTTTTAAACTTGTGGAGAGTGGAGAAAAATGACGGGTGCTGCGAACGCCGAGAAGTCTCCGTATGACGTATTTCTGAACAGGGGCAAATTCAGTTCTGCTGTGGCGGTGCACATAATGACGATAATACACAATCTCATTATCTCTGCGTCATTTTCATCTGCAGTTCAGGGGAAAATTATTCTGCGTGCAATCTGATTCGTTCTTCTCATAAAAGATACTTACAGTTCTGTATGTAGCCATGATACATCGCGAGCACAAAGAATTCGGAAAAGACTGAATGCCAGGGTGTGGAAGGTAGAGGCTACTACACCGTTTCGGTGGCCGACGTCTTTGGATCGACTAGGTACTGATCCAAGACGTCTCAATCGATCCTCGTTTAATCGAGTGATCATGTATTAGTATTAGGTTTGCGGTCTCGTCTCATCTTCCACAGTCTCGTCTTAGTCTCGTCTCAAAATTGACTGCGCCCGCTCGATTACGAGCGGTTCGAATTACTATATATAGCTTATCCTTCCGCTACTCTCAGTTCTTACACCTTGGTGTGTTCTGAGAGTGAGTACCTATCATATTCACTACCTGTTCCGATCGCTAACAACAAGTAAATAGATATACTTATTTACGCTCGTCTTACAGGTAGTTACTTATTACCAGTTCTTACACCTTGGTGTGTTCTGAGAATATACTTATTTACGCTCGTCTTACAGGTTATGGGCCCCGCCCGCTGCTGAACCTCGAGAAAGACATCGAATACATTTGAAGATACACACCAATAAATCCTGAACTTAAAATGGCAAGCAATGGCGCTATACCGCCTTCCATCCCCGAAGTTCCTGAGGATCAGAAATTCGACGGCGGTGTTAAAGTCAGCTGGAATCCCGTTAAAAGAAAAATCACAAACGCTTTGAGGGCACAAGGCCTCACTGGATACATCAAAGGCACGGTCAAGAAACCCTCCGTAGACACTCAGGTGACCTCGCCCACACCAGTTTATTCCTCTACACCGTCACTCGAAGAATGGGATTTTAGGAATGAACGTGCTAAAGGAGTCGTCGAGGCATACGTTGACGATATCACCTCCCTTGTTCCCAACGCAGATTCGCTGACGGCCTCGGAACTAATGAATACTTTCGACGCAGAGTATGCGGCGACAGACGAGATGAAGAAAGTTCTTACCGAAAGGAAACTGCGCTCTTACACATTTAAAGGCGAGGAATCCATTGACAACTTCTTTAAAACCTTGCGTACATTACGAAAAGAAGCCGTTGAAGCAGGAAACGAAATTGACGACTCGTCCTTCCGCCAGATCATACTAGCTGCTTTCCCATCCGGCGAATTTGATTTGATCATTCACTCTATTGCGACATTACCACAGGCTGCGACATCAGCGATAGTCATCCAACACATCACCGTCGCATACTCAAGAATCGAGGATCGAAAATCAACCAAGTCGATAGGGGGAGATCAGATCGGATCTCAGGCCCACCTCACGTCGAGATTTGACGAACTAGAAAAGAAAATAAGCGCTCAGCTATTGCGGAAAGGTCAGAAAAGCGACAAAGAGTGTACAAATTGCGCGCGGAAAGGACACGTTAAAGAAGAATGTTATAGGAAAGGAGGGGGAAAAGAGGGTCAGTATCCATCGTGGTGGAGAGGAAGGAAGGAATCAACGGTACCAACGAATGCGAACCTTGCAGTAACTGATTTCTCCCAGCCTTATGCTTTATTGGCGAATACAACCAAGGCGATGGGATCCATATACGCGGATTCAGCAGCAACAGATCATTTCTTCCGAGATCGGTCTGACTTTATAACCTATGAACCGTTCGAATCATCGGCACAGTCGTCAGAGCGTAATACTTCCTTCCGAATCGTTGGAAAAGGAAGAGTTCAAAAACAACTTTGGCAAGGGGATAAGCTTGTCACACTCTCCTTCGAGAATGCACTTCACGCACCTAATATTACATCTGACCTAATCTCCATCGGGAGGCTCGATCGACTCGGATATCACGTCGTATTTGGCAACGGTCAGGCGAAGTTCTTCTCGCCAACAGGAATACACTTCCTGACTGGTTATGGATCTGGGAATTTGTATCGCATATTCGAAAAGAAGGAACCGACCGCCTTACTTGCCTCAGCCCGCTCGTTAAACAAGCCAACCAATATCGAAACATGGCACAGAAGACTAGCCCACGCTGGATTATCCCGGATAGAAGAGATGTCCAAACGTAATCTAGTTGATGGTCTTGAGATCACAAACTCGTCCGTCACAGGCAAATGTATCGACTGTATGGTTGGGAAGGCAACGAGGAGACCTTTCGACATGCCGATGGAGCGAGAAACAAAGATTCTAGAACGAGTACACACAGACCTAACTGGACCGATGAGGACGCCAGGTCGAGGCGGGTTCTTGTACATGATGCCAATTGTGGACGGGAATTCTGCATTCACGAAGGATTACTACCTAAAGAACAAAGAAGCGGAAACCACTGTAGGCGTCATTGAGGAGTACAGGGTAATGGCAGAAAAAGCCACAGGTCAGAAACTGCTGTGCGTACGTATCGACGGAGGTGGAGAATTTGACAATGCATTATGGAAAGAATGGGCGAAGAAAAAAATGGTGTTAAACTGGAGCGCATCCCCGCACATTCGTCAGCTGCAAATGGAGTGGCAGAACGTAAACATCGCACTACGTTTGACAAGGTCCGTACCCTCCTGAACGACTCTAACCTACCGCCATCCCTATGGTTGCACGCCGCCGCATATACCACCTATACTGAAAACTTACTCCC
This sequence comes from Lentinula detonsa, assembly GCA_027921405.1. Classification (NCBI taxonomy): domain Eukaryota; kingdom Fungi; phylum Basidiomycota; class Agaricomycetes; order Agaricales; family Omphalotaceae; genus Lentinula; species Lentinula detonsa. The sequence goes on from JANVFU010000011.1 coordinate 1,017,776, forward strand.
CTCAACTCGAGCCAATGGGCTCATCCCGGCGGAACTATGGACGAAGAAGCGCCAGAGCGTAGCGCACCTACGTCCATTTGGAGCAAGAGGGTGGGCAACGATTGTCGACGGCAAGCCAGGTAAAACTGAGGTAAGAGCGCGAGAAGGAAAAATGGTTGGATACGTGGAACGAGGGACATACCTCCTCTACACAGCGTCAGGTGAGATAGTGGAGAGCAGAGATGTTGAATTTGAGGAAGGACGTGGACACCGGTCGTTGGAACCGAATGGAGGGGAGCAAGATGAGGGAAACCATGAAGTTCTAACGCCATCCAGTCCCAAAACCCGAGATCCACAACCAGATGCTTCCGATCAATCATCCTACCACGCGCCTGAAATTACACCCGAAATTACCCTACCTATTACCTCCGATCAATCAGCAAACAACTACGTAACAACGCCACCTAGTGATCCACAGACAACCACAAACCCACTTCGTCGTTCTAACAGAGTTCACATACAAAGTCCTGCGATGATAGCTTCGAAAGAATTCCAAAGACGTGAACTAGACGCTAAAGAATCTGGAGAAAATTGGGCCTCAAATTACGCAGCTAACTTGGCCAAACTAATCGACGAATTCGGTGAGATTGATGGAAGCTGCAACATGGCTTTGACAGCACTCGGGATGCCGCCCATCCCGAAGAATTACTCAGCCGCTATGGAGGATCCAACGAGATGGGAAGGAGCTATAAGGAAGGAGAAGGAACGTATGAAGGAATTCGGAGTTTTCGGTGACCTCCAAGATCCTCCACCTGGTGCTACCATCCTCTATCCTCTATGGGTTTTTGCGCACAAATTAAATGGGAACGGTGACATTGTGGACGAAAAGGCAAGGCTAGTTGTGAACGGCGGAAGGCAAGAAGCGGGGAAGGACTATTACGAGACATTTGCCGCGGTAATGCGCTTCGAATCTCTACGCATGCTAATTGCACTATGGGTCACATTAGGGCACCATATTTGGCAAATCGACTTCGCCTCAGCTTATCTCAACGCCGAACTAGAAGAAGAAATTTATATTTGGCCGCCAGAGGGATATGCTGGGAGAAAATCGGGAAAGGTAATGAGATTGAAGAAGTCAATTTATGGTACTATGCAGGCGGGTCGAAATTGGTGGATCAAACTCGACACGGCATACCAGACGCTAGGATACAGAAGATCACAAGCAGACCAATGCGTGAGACGGAAAGTATCGGAGCTAGGGGAGACAATCACAGGAACCTATACCGATGATACGTTAGGAGGATCCTCGTCGAGGGAAGAGATGATAAGAGCAAAGAAGGAGATAGGGAACAAATACAGGACGAAGGACACAGACAGCGTCCAATTTGCCTTAGGAATGCGTCTCACACATAATCGGGAAGAAGGTATAGCGACCCTATCTATGGAGGCCTACTGGGATCGCCTCTTCGTGAAATACGGACTACAGAACATGAGACCGAAGAAAACTCCCCTTCCTCCCGGAATATCACTCTCGACCACTCAATCACCTCAGAACGAAGAAGAGACAACATTTATGAAAGACAAACCGTACGGGGAGCTATTAGGATCGATCCAATTCGGCCAGGGTGCGTGTCGACTCGATATAGCCTTTGCGACGAATTTTTTGAGTCGGTTTTCACCTAATCCTGGAAGGCCACATTGGCACGCGCTAATCCACCTAGTGCGCTACCTAATCGGGACGAAGGCTCATGGGATATGCTATAAAAGAGACATCGAGAAGGGGCTTGATGCAGTTACTTACGTTGACTCGGACTACGCTTCGTGTGTGGATACAAGGCGCTCCGTCACAGGGATCGTAACCATGATGGCAGGTGGTCCTACCTTTTGGTCTTCCAAACGACAAGACGTCGTCGCTCTATCGACAACTGAAGCCGAATATATTGCACTGGCAAAGGGTTCGCAGCAGGCGAAATGGGTGCGCCAGTTTCTATCGGAAATAGGACACGAGACACCACTCCCTTGTCGTCTTAAGGGTGATAACCAAGGATCGATAACTTTGTCTCATAATCCTAAATTCCACGCCAGGGTCAAGCACATCGACATCCGTTACCATTTCCTACGCGATAGTGTCGAGAAGAAGGAAATCGCCATCGATTATGTGCCCTCCGAAGAAAACTTAGCTGACATCCTCACCAAACCATTGGGAGCTACACTGCACGCGGCGCAAATAGCACGAGTAGGTCTTTCAGCTCGAAACGGTATATGCGCCTAGGGGAGTGTGGAAGGTAGAGGCTACTACACCGTTTCGGTGGCCGACGTCTTTGGATCGACTAGGTACTGATCCAAGACGTCTCAATCGATCCTCGTTTAATCGAGTGATCATGTATTAGTATTAGGTTTGCGGTCTCGTCTCATCTTCCACAGTCTCGTCTTAGTCTCGTCTCAAAATTGACTGCGCCCGCTCGATTACGAGCGGTTCGAATTACTATATAATAATTAGCTTATCCTTCCGCTACTCTCAGTTCTTACACCTTGGTGTGTTCTGAGAGTGAGTACCTATCATATTCACTACCTGTTCCGATCGCTAACAACAAGTAAATAGATATACTTATTTACGCTCGTCTTACAGGTAGTTACTTATTACCAGTTCTTACACCTTGGTGTGTTCTGAGAATATACTTATTTACGCTCGTCTTACACAGGGCAGTCGCAACCTTGATTTTTCCGAACCAACAGCTTCTTCACTGGTTTTCAGCTGCGCACTGAATAGAAATTGGCTAGCCTGGCTGCGCATTGCCCAATAACCAAGAGAATTCCAAGCAATTGTAGAGTGCGAGTACATCAGCAATTACTACATTTCTACAAATCTGTTGCCAGCAACATGTGGATTTTGTGCATTCCTTCCACCTTGGATTGGTCTGTCTAGATTGACCTACCTTCTATAACATTATCTTTTGTGGCCAGATTTATACCCAGGGTCCACTTTAGAAAGATAGAGATAGTTATTTGCTCAATCAAGCTTGATGCAGAGGGAATGCTCTATTTAAGAGAAGGAGGTTTTGTCTACAGCTCCACCTGACTTATCACAGATTGAAAACAGTAAGGCCCTGCTCACCACATCTTATAATATTACAGCTGAGCTCATAATATTCATCCGAAAATGGTAAGGATATTGGTGAAAAATAAAACCCAATATTTTTCATGAATATGTAGCAGTGTAAAATTTTCGGATCGGGCCAAGCCGCCAGAATTGCCTCGTAAACACTGCTTTGACCGTGCATCAATTTGGCTCTCTTTCGAAATCCTCCTTGTTCCCCTTTCCGGTCAGAATTAGCTAGAAGAGAACATGCAATCAACTCAAAACGTTCACTTGACCGACCTAAATGCTTCCTTTGACACCAACTTGTTTCTTTTTGTTCTTTGAAACCAAGGCTTATTGTCATCTTACCCGCTCCTCGTTCCTATTTAACATGTGAACAACCTCGGTTACTCCTTCGTCCTGTCCTCGATTGTGTCCCTGCCAGCGACTTTCTTTCATATCAACATCTACTCCCTTCTGTTCATTTTGTCGCTTTACTTTGATTGCAACTCAGACCACCGAGATGGCTCGTTTAAACTACTCAAGCTCCGATGCTAGCTCTTCCTCCCCTCCTGCAGACCGCAATCTACTCCTCGATTGCGCTGGAACCACCGACGCTAGTATCCACGGTCAAGCCATCCAAAAACACGAATATGACTCCTATGATGACTTTTGTATGGTATTGAGGGACCGGTGAGTAAACGCGAGTTGATTTTGGTGAGCCGTCTGCTGAAAGTTCTATATATCAGTTTAGGAATGACTGATTGGGAAGCGATAAAAGGAGGATGTTCAAATGACCCTCTCAAACCGAAAAAGTTTTCGTATGTTTCCAATTGGCGCAACAAGGTTGATACATCAAATTTAACGATCCTGGTCCCTCCTTCTCCTTCGTGCGCTTTTTGTTGTCACTGTCTTCTCATCAATTATGGTTAATGATCACATCATCAGATTCCATTCCTTCGACTCCCCCTCATCTCCTGTGGCTTCGATTGACCCTTCGAGGCTTTGTGTGACGTCGATCCCTCCATCGGAATCTGAAAACTATTCTCCTTCATCTGGAACTGGCCAACTTGAGTCTATCTATGAAAGATATATATACGCTAATGGAGAGGTGCCAATCGATCTTTGTGAAATCTACGACACTCAATTTGCTCGTATGCTTGACGAAGCATCCGAAGCGAAGTCATCTTCCTCAGTTTCGATTTCTCCTGATGCATCTCCTGAGGTATATGTACCAAGCCCCAAAGGCACGTATTAACCGATTTCCTTCCTTCATTGTCAATGTGTGCTCATAGCCTTGCCATAGTCACCTCGCTCGCCTATACGAGCCCCAAGAAGACCGCTCGTTTTCGTAACCTGTCTTCTGCAATCCGATGGCTGCCTACCCGGATAAAATACACTATCCTATCACAGGCCGCTCAGCGAGCATCTCGCAAATGATTACGCTCACTCTTTTCGACGCTTTTCATGCAAGCAGGCCTTTGCTCCCGCACGTCAATCCTTTTCATATATTCTCTGAAAAGTGAATGGTTTCTCCCATTTCCTCACGTCCATCCAATGGTATTGTCTCTTCCTGCAAATTGTCTGCTAATCAAGGCGGTAGTTCTTACTCAGACTGTGTTTTCTGACTAGCCACGCCTTGAGACTGTGTAGTAACTTTCCCGCCAATCGTGACTTTAGTATCTATCTATATTTAATGCTCTCGGAATAGCAATCCACTGAAAGTGGTATTTCATGTACAATAAGTATTTGTATTTGTATTTGTATTTCTTGGAACCGATTCAAATCGACAGAGATCATCATCCATCCAATCTTCGAGTTTATAGAGAAAACATGTATTACAAGGAAGGTTCTACGGCGAGATCTAAAGTAGATGAGTAAAAAGGTGGTAAGTTTACAAACAATGAGTGCAGATAAAACAGTAGAACCGTGATTGATATATAATACGAAATATGAGAGGGGTTGTAAAGAGCAATATTGGCCATGAATGGCAGGTAGGTACTTTTGCATTATCGCATCAAATGAAACAGGGGCAGAGGGGTAGGAGTAGTAGATGCGGCGAAATCTGAAGAACAAGCGAATGGCATAACTTATGTTCTAATAGGCAAGCACCCAGATAATGCAAGAAGTAGGGAAAGCGCTGAAGCCGAACCATTAGCAATGCGGAGAAGCGGAGGGGATTATGCACCCCATCGAAGGACCCCTTCGTAAATGGAATACATGACAGCTGCATTAGGCACGACACGCATAAGGTGGGCGCTGAGCCCATTATATAATGAACGTGCGCCCTCTTCAGCAATCACCAGTCGCAGTGTTTGCAGTAGACCGGTATATTTCATAACGCCATTTACACTAGGCTGCCGAAGTCTTGTGCGAATAACCTGTGATTGGCTGATATTAGGCATTGACCCGAAAAAAATCAGTCGGAAATTGGTACCTCGTGAGGATATGTTATCAGAGTTGCGATGCATTTAGCAGATCCTGCACTTCCGAGCATTCCCAACCATGCTTGAACACCACCCTGATTCTCTGTACCCGCCGACAGTCTCTTCAAACGTTCATAGAGCACCCATTGTATCGTTCCTTCCGTCACACCTAGATAGCTGGCACTCAGACCCTTGTAAAAACCTCGTATTCCTTCATCTCGCATTATATTCTTGATCATAATCCAGCTACCTCCTGCAAAGCGTTGTTGCGTACCCGTAGTGGAATTGCGGGTATTTGCTTCCAACTGTAGACGCGTTTTGACCACCCAGATTGGATTTGTCGCTGTGCCTGTTGCAATTCCAGCTATAGCCGCGGCGCAGAGATGTACATAGCTGTTCTCTTTTCCGTCATTGAATGTGTTTGCGATGATTTGCTTGCCATTGCCGTACGTGAAGAAGTTGATAGAACGAGCAGGGATGACGCCGACTAGTGTTGGTCCGAGACCTTTAAAGAGAGCGCGAGGTGACTCTTCTCGATATATATCTCTGTGAGAAGGTCAGAAGAGTGGAAAAAGTTTTGATAGGTGAGGGTTAGCGTACCGTAATATATGACCAGTCTCCACGAAATTGTAAAGCAAATTACTCGAAGACCGTGGAGCACCAACTACGACTGATCCATTACTTCCGCCAACGACACTTATTACATGCTTCTTGCGAAACAGGTCAGACTGTAGCCGGGTCTTAACGACGTCGAACGGGCTCGTCACTATGGCCCCGCACATTCCTCCAAGTCTGTAAGGAAATGAAAAGGAGTGAGCGGCTGCGAAGAAGATGAGACCAAGTCTTTGGGGACTAACCCTCCTGCAGCAAAATGCTGCCATGATTTTGCGGGCAAGAATTTGGAAGTGGAGGAACTGACTTCCTGTTGTGACATTATGGTAGTAGTATAGGTGAGATGGTTTAAAGGCAGGGGCAAAAAAATAACCGGACCTATGAGATAAGATTAGATTATAATTTTCTCCCAAGTATTGATGTCTGGACGTTCATGACTAGTAACATGTTCAATCTCGCAATACTAAAGGTATGATCACTTGTTTTTCCCAAGATTCCGTCTTTCTATACGAGAATCTAGGATACTGTTGCAATACATCCGTCCAACTTTGGATTACCTCCAGAGCAGGCGTTGATCGCAGAATTGAACAAAAAATATGCAAATCGCGTCCTGCACGATGTCGGCCTTTGTGTATCAGTCTTTGATTTATCGGAAGTAGGGGAAGGCAAGGTCCGATATGGCGATGGCTTTCTGTGGTACAAAAGTATGTTGCTCTATGTTTCCTTCGGGATATACAGAATCGAACTGAGAATGATAGCTTTTGACCCTTAGCTGTTTTTCGAATGGTCATTTTGAGACCATTCACTTCCGAAGTCATTCTGGGCAAAGTAAAATCGTCAGATGAAAGCTCTGTACGAGGTGCGTTTTCCTGAGATACAATCTTAGAGATGTCTAACTCGTTGGGATAGTGTCATTAGGCTTTTTTGATGACATATACATACCAGCCATATATCTCCCCCAACCTTCCTGCTTGTCAGTCCTCTTCTTCTATTTCTTTGATCAAACACGCTCATCTTGTCACAGTGACCCGAACGAGAGAGCACATTTTTGGATTCCGGACTCTGAACTCACGAAGCCTCATGAGCTTTTGGATACTCCGACTGCTGGCCGTATGTACATTGACACCGGTGAAGTAATACGAATTCGGGTAGAGGCTGACGAGTTCTACGACGATGAACCTGGTCCACCAAAGGCGCTGGAAGGTGTCGCAGTCGCAAACGAGGTCCGAAGAGCGCCTTATAGTATAATTGTAAGCCTTGTCAATTTTAGCATGGTATGTATAGCTCAGTCGTTGCATAGGCCTCAATAGCGGAGCAAGGTCTTGGTCCTGTCTCGTGGTGGAATGGCGCAGGGGCAGAAGCAGAAGACGCTGAGATGGAAGACGCTGAGATGGAAGAGGGCTGACCAGGTCCTGACTGGGAACTGGCAAATGAAGTTTTGAAAACGGAAATATAATTGTTCATTTATTCATGGATGATGGGACCGTTGAAGAAATCTAAGTCAGTCCATCTTCCTTCAATGTATGTCGTTCCTTCAATATCGGGAACATATAAGTAAGGGCCTCCCGCGTTGACTCAGCTTGTTGGCATTCGATGAGTGCTGCATGAAGTTATCATTTGTGTAAGGAGGCAGGAACACGGTCCTGCGTTTGGTCTATCTTTCAATGCCATTTCTCATTTGACAGCAATAACGGATTGAAAGCATATAAATGAAGCAAACATAGTGAAGCTTTAAGAATTTGAGTAGCGTCACGTTGATCTGTGTTTCTATGGTTGCTCTTGGAAACTTGGACTTCATAATTACGTAAAATTCGACTCGACGACTGGGCTGCCTGGTCATTTGTAGCTGCTGCGCGACCACTACTTATCGAATTGTCCTCGAGTGCCAACTTTTCTTTATTCTGACAGCGGAATCCGCTGTTAGCTTGCGGTCGAACGGAAATGTCTGAAGGAATCCAAATCACGATTCCCGGTACGCTGAGCAACCTAACTCAAGTATTTTCTATCTTGCTCATTCTTATGTAGATTTCGATGATGAGGACTATGGCTCCTCTACAATACCTTTCGGCCGCTCTGCTGGTAATGCGTTTGGTTTTGGCTCTTCTGGATTGGGTAGTGCTGGAGGTTTCGGAGGAACAAGTTCTGCGCCGGACTCGCCTACTTCAATAACACCATTGGCATCTGCGTTAGATGGTGGTGAAAGGAGTTTCTTTAGCTCTCATACTAGAGGAGACTCAATTACTTCTGTCGAGTCGGCTGGTTCTGGCTCTACACGCTTTCCTAATAACCCCCGTTCAACTACCTCTTTCAGCACCTTTTCTCACTCTGCCCAGCCATCCGTCACAACGACAGGTGGAGGTTTCAATAAGAAGTCTTCCTTCGCCTCCTTCCGCAATGCCTTCAAAAGCGGAAAATCCAATGAACCTCCCCCAGTTCCTCAGCTCGACAATTACGTGTTCAAAAATCCTTTCAACAGATCCACATCCTCGTTAAACAGCTCTTCTATCGGAATCGCCGCCAAAGGGACTACTGCCAGCAGCTTGCCTTTTGGAAGGCCACCCACTCCTGGTTCTGTTGACACAAGATATGGACGCGTTAAGAAGAGTCATTCTCAGGCCAAATCATTTCATTCCCAGTCCGGTTCCATTTTCCATGCATCCGATGGCGGTAGCGAAGGCCATGGTATATCATCGTCTCCCCCGCCCGTGCCCCGTGTGCCATTTATTCGCAGTGAAACCCCTGAATATGAGGACGACAAGGTCGTCATTGATCCCAAAACACCGGCGGATTATGCGCTACACGCTGTTTTCATACGGTTCGCCTCGTCTGCTGAATCCAAGATTGACACATTCTTGCGTCAACCACTTGAACAGGATCCCCTTCTTCCTGAGTTCATGGGACCCGATGTTGATACTAAATTGGACGAGACATTGCTTTCGCTTGGACAAATCGCACAAAAGCACACAAAAGCAGTCATTGATTCTATCATGCGATGGCGGCGAAGTCAACTAGAAAATGTCGGGTCAGAAGTCATCCGGTATCATATGTCCCACTCCCCGACAGGAACGGCGCGCGTTATACGCACACACGACGTCCCTGCGCTGTTGAACGAGCGCAAAAATCTCGCGGCCATTTACATCATGTGCCGTGCACTTATCGCAGTGGTAAAGACGCTATCGAAGGATGCTATTGGGGAAAATATGGGATACACGCTTGAGAAGCTTACCTTCGATCAGTTTAAAAAGCCTGAGCTGAAACTGCTCATGCAGAGTACGAATCATCGGACAAATGCAGAGTTATCTGCTACGTTGTTGGGGTATTTGGCTAATATTAGGTACGTCGCAGTATCCCACACGTCAGGACTCTACTTACTCTGCTCCACACAGGTTTGTAAGTGTGACGGATCGTTTTCTCGCGGAGCTTGCTCCGGTCAGTCGAGGGCAGGTACCTAAAGACCTTGACATGAAATATGAGAACCTCGTTAATGGTATCAGACACATACAGATAAAGGTGCAATGGAATATGACCCATTGTAGTATACTTTGACGGACTATAATCTTCAGGTTTGGCCTTCGGAATCATTCGAAGAAGGAGCAGAATTCATGGAATCGTTATCAAAAGCGTTTATGCAGGCACATGGATTTCGACTTAAGACCGCTTTCGCCGAAACTTTGATACACATCTTGCACCCTATAGGAAAGGTCCGTGCTCGAGATCACCTTTTTGTTCGAATCTGAGTCCCCTCCAGACTGCTCAAGCTGAAACCAACATTCCATTATGGGGCAAAGCTATTGAACTTATCTATCCCAAAGCTCGCGACATGGCTACTAAACCTCGTTATTGGAACATCGCTTTCCCATTGATGATTACCAGTCTTTGCGTCGCTCCCCAAGACTTCTTTCGAAAACATTGGGTTGCTTGTTTCGAGGCTGCGATTCCCAAACTGAAGGTATGCACTCACCTGACATCGCGCTTACACCACTAATATGCTGTAGGAAAAATCTCTTCGGATACCCATTCTCAACGGAATGATGCGCCTCATTTGGACCTATATATATCGTTGTCAAGAATCCCCCTCGACCGCTACGACCAAATTGGAAAATCTGCTCAAGCACTTTTTCCCTTCTAATAGGACCACCATCTATCCCAACGAAGATCACCTCGAGCCTTTCATCTATATGACACATTTCGTACTTTCCCGACACTTCGAATTTGGAAGAGACTTGTGTCTGGAGCTCATTCAAGAGTCCTCGATTAATCAGACCAAAGGCGGAAGTCTCGCTCACGTCTTCGCCTCGGAACGAACGTCAATTGCTGTGCAAGCTATTCTGATGTCGCTACATGGCATCGAAAGGGACTCTCCGACGCCCAGTTGGCCCTCTACCGTTGACTTTTTCGAACCTTCTTGTTGGTCTGATTACCCTTCTTCGTCCGATGTCCTCCCCGCCTCCATCTTGTCAAGGCCTGGAATGCAAGAGTTTTTCGACAGATGCGGTTCTGTCCTTGCCATCATCGCTAGTACGTGCGGCAACGGTGTTGGCCAAATGTCGATGTTCGATGAACAATGGTCTTGGATCCGTCTCAACCCTTCTTACGAAGAATCGCACAACTATGTCAGGCGGAAGCGTCCAGAGGTTGGGAACGTGGGGTACCCTGTTTCCTTGGTTCCTCAGGTCAGCCTCTTACAGACTTGTTTCATGTCGTGGCCAAGATTTCTCCATCCTTCTTTGCCTGTGACTGAAGCCATCGATATGCTCTTGCGCGGAGTGGTTCACGTAGAACCTTCGGTGGGGGAAGTTGCCTGTGAAGCACTCAAACGTTTTTTATCAGATCCTTCTCATTCCCTGTCGGTCGTCACTCAGTTCACGCAATTCCTGTTCAATCCCTCAAGACTGTTACAAGAAGGTTATGGGACGCGGATGTTGTTCGAGTCTCAGCAACTCCTGGATCTTTGGGTTGATGCTGTAGAAAGCTGGACTGCGAGATTGACACATCATTCTCCACACGAACTTGCGCAAGAGGAAGACATGATCACGCCTCGCTGTCTTGAGATTGAGGCTGGTGCAATGTTTCTTCTGTCGCATGAACTGTTACGCATCCGTCTCGCTGGCGTGAAGATTGTCAGGATATTGGGAACTCTAATGTATCATCTGTCTCCGGAACCCTCCAGTCCCACAGAAGCTGCCCCCGCTTCATCTTTCGTTGCTTTGCTGCATGGTAGAGGTGGACACACTCCACCTCTGGATGGGTTCGATGAATTGCTTGACAAAACTGAACTTCCCAGACTTCAGTATTGGCGAGACTCCAAGGAATCCCACATCGAGCTTCTAATAGCAGCAAGCAACGAGGAGAAGGATCGTAAAATCTGGCATCACGTTTTTCCGAAATTTATACAGACTTGCATGCATATACACGCTCAAAACCTAGCCATGTTCAGAGATGTTTTAGTGGCTGCCGGAACGCGCTATCACACAATTATGACCCAATTAGCCGGTCTTAGCTCAAAATTATCTGCTAGTCGTTCACCGATGGGATATGATGGTCCTCGAATGGTAGAAGAGAACATGCGGTTAATCGAGCAGTGGCACATGTGGGTGAAAATTTTGTGCGCCACCGCAACTTCTCCGGAAGTTGCGCGACCGGTCTTGACGCAGCTTGCTCGAGAACACTCTCGCGTACCCTCAGATACAAGTTTTGAACGTGAACGTTTGAACACTAGTCGTGGCCTTTTCCGATATCTCACACCCTTCCTCGATTCCGAATACGCACCTTTCTGTGATGCTGCTGTCCTTTGTATCAGCTCTTTTCCTCCAGATGCTTATCCTCAATTACTCGAAGATCTAAGCCTTTTGGCGGGACGCCAATTCTATGATGACCCCAGAACCAAAATGGGTCTTTCTTTGTCTACTCCTCCCGATGGACTTTTGTCCACACGCCAACCCCATGATGATACTCGTTCAAAAGCTAGCACGATAGCCGTCGAGCGTATTCGTCGACAAGAACGCCTTCACTCCGCGGTCGCGAAGATCTATTATCTCACTGCCCATTTCCTTCAGTATCAACGATCCGCAGGAAGACAGGCCGCTCTCGCCAATGTTCTAAAGTTCGTTCGTAATACACAAACTTTCCTTACGTCACCAGATATGCGCGAGAATTTCACGTTACAGCGCCTCCGACGCTACTTTTGTGGAACAGTTGAGCGTCTCTTTGAGGGTCTCGCGACACTCGAAGGCGCTGATCGATTCATTCCGGCAAACATGCATCTTACTTTATATCGTCTATGTGAAGAATGGTGTCATTTTGGACCTCAACCAGAACACGTCAAGCAACGACTTTTGTTCATGAAGGCTGCAGCCTCAAGTGTCGCTCCCAATGGGGCAACATCGGCTATAGAGCAATTTCAAGAGGAAACACTGATGCTTTCCTTTGCTTCTGTAGGGCCATTGTCTGTTTTATGCGTATGTCAATTTATACAAATACGAAACCTCACTAATGCTTCACTATACAGCAAAAGGCGTTCTGTCCGCCCGGTGTCTCGTCAGGATCCCCTACTGTCCGACATAGTCAAGATGATCTTAAGCCACTCACTGCGAGCAATGTTCTGGATCGATTGAGCGCTATTCTGACGTCGTCTCACCCCTCCATGCAAGAGCGAGGAAAGTGAGTATTTGGCTTGTACTACTTAATCAACTTGTTGATATAAACCATTTGGGTATAGGAAAGCTTTGAAGTCGCTGTTGGCGCTGAACAATGCCGACAAGTCGTCGTTAGACGAAGCAATGAAGCGAGCTGTGGTCACAAATGATCAATCTGATACCAACAACAGTCGATTTTTCGAGGTCATTTCTCAAACGATCGCTTCTTCTGGCAGTCATGGTTTTACTTTCGCTCAAGCGGTGTGCCTTGCTCTTTCAAATCTGTGCCACCCTCTCTCAGAGCCTAGGCGGGAAGCCTTCAATTTACTAGAAGCAATTCATCATCAGGCTTCAGGAACATTGCCCATGTCTCAGTTTGAGGCCACTGTTACTAGCTCAGCTTCGGGAGCCTACATCCATTCACATCGACTCATGTCGGAATTTCTTGCTGGCGAACATCCCGATCAAGCAATAAATGTGCTTGCTCAAGTTGCTACATGGTTGCCTGCGTTTCCCGCCACTTCGACTTTCAGTATGGTCACTTTGCTGTTATTACAAAGCTTGGAATTCTGGATACCTCACATTCAACTCATGGAAGATGATAACCGTTCACTTTCGCAAGAAGCTCACACTGCACTTTACCATCTCATGGCTCTGACCTTGCGCTATGGACAAAGTCATCCAGAGCAAATCCTGATCCTATGGACACGGCTCGTTGAACCACCCAATCAAGCTAACGGACATGCTACGATGCGATTTTTACTGGAACAATCGCACAAGGTTGGCAGCACAGTTTTCATAGACAGTGCTGCCAACATCGTGGCCTGCATATGTCAAGGTGCTACCGGGCGCCAAATATTCGAAGAGTTGTGTTCTTTGATAGAACCTGCTCGCATGCTACCGACCCTTGAACATAAGCTTGCTTTTCCAGACGCATTGGACATGGAGTTATGGTCTGACCTAGATGCTCTATTCGTGGATGGACGTCCTCGATTATCTTTGGGCTCCGCCCAATTCGCTTGGTTATTTTTGGCTGACGTAACTTTGCCTCGGTATTGGGAACTCCAAGAACAGTTGCCTACTTTACTTCACGCACTCTTCACACATATCGACAACAGAACGTCTTTTGTGCGACTCCGCGCACGCAAAATGCTCTTTCAGTTGTTGCGATCCTGGGCCCCCGGATACGATGAAATACCCGAACGCGCCAACTTCCGTAGCCGGGTAATGCTGAAGGAGAGCTTGCTGGAAATGGAGACAGAGGCAGAGAAATTGTATTGGTCTGAAGAAGAGACTACGTCTGAATGTGAACCCAAAATGCACTGGCTCTGCTCCCGCGTGATCCAGTTTCTCGAGCCTTTGTGCCCTTCTTTGAGAGAGAAGTGGGGAACCGTGGCCCTGGAATGGAGTACTTCTTGTTCGATTAGGTCTGTCGCCTTCCGCTCCTTGCAGATTTTTCGTGCGCTCCTACCTCGTTTGAAGACTCAGCAGCTCGCTCTGATCATCGGAAGACTTTCGAATACTATCTCTGCATCGGACGACGCCGTCAAGCTTTTCACTACCGAATTAATATTGACAGTGAACGCTATCGTGTCATCCAATAACTTCGATATGTCACTGCTGCCTCAAATATTTTGGTGTGCCTGCGCAACTCTGAGCACCACTGTGGAGCAAGAGTTTGCTGAAGCTCTCAAACTTTTGGAAAGCTTGTTGAAGATAGTGGACTTTGATGAACCATCCATCATAGAGGAATTACTTGCTCATCGGCCACTTGAATGGACTGGTTCTGTCTTTCTTCAACCCAACCTTCTCATTGGCCTTCGTTCCTCAGTAACCTCCTCACGCACACTGAAAATCTTGCAGTCTCTTACAGAGTACAAGGACGCAAGAATCATTGATTCATCTCAAGGTCGCGTCCGCGATCTGTATACTCTTTCTCTACCATGGTGTTTGCACTCCATGATAGTTGAGAAATCTGGAGGCGACAAATTCGAAGATGACGCTCTACGTTGTTTCGCCGAAAATATTGGCAATCTAGCTAAGCAAGAAGGCCGGACCAGTATACACAAAATCATGACTTCTTTCGCCAAAGGACATTTCAGAACAAAGGACGACTTCCTGCGGCAATCGGTTGCTAGTCTCAGGGAGCATTACGGCGTCGAGTATTGGACCGAAATTGTCACCCTGCTTATAGGATTGGTTCTCAATCAGGAACGCTGGCTACGCATCCAATCCATGCAGATCCTCAAAGTGTTGTTCCAGCAACGAGAGACCAGAAATCCATTGGAGCAGCTAGGCTCTGAGTTACTCATGCCGTTGTTGCGACTGTTGGAGACCGATCTTGCATCACAGGCTCTGGACGTTCTGGAGGAGCCAATGGCTATGTCTGGTGGTTTGGCAGCGAAGCATGTACTTCGTATGAGTATGCATAGCCGAACACTTCCAAGTTCTCGAGACGTTGATTCAGTTGCTACTGTTTTCGGCGTACCAGAGGAGTCGGGTTGGTCTGTTGTCAAGGCTGATCAAGTTCGAGATGCGTGCCGCTCCAATCTCGAGGAAGTGTTCGACACTTGTTCTATGCCTACCCGGCCTTCACGAATCGAATTCGAACCGGAGGAAATTGAAGCACTCGCTGAACCCTCTCGTGCAGGAGAAGACCTTGGAGGTTTGGTCCAAAATCTACACAATCTTACAACGTTCTTCCAGGACGATATCAAAACTCCTATGAATCTCACGGTTCCCAATAGACGGCTGGAAGCTCGAGTAGCTGCAATCCTTGCAAAATCAACCGCGTCTGAGACGGTGATGGACATTCCTTCAACGCCGTTTGTAGATGTGTTTCGTGTGGCAGGCATGTCTTCTGATGAAGACTCCGACGAAAGTTCGGCCAATAGCGACGAGGAACTTGACGCATTTTATTTTGATTCTCCTTCTGTATATCGTTCTGCACCGAATGGTCATTACTTTCCTTGATTTGTTTCACCTTTCTGCAACGTTATCGCCTTACTTTTTGCTCTCCTAGCTGCAATCTGTATCTATATCAAATATCGCATTCTTTAGGTCATTCACTGTAATCGCAATGTAGAGACGGATTATTAGATCACATCATGTATATACCATTTACTCGGGACGTAAATAACATTACCCTATCTTCAATCCCATATCGTTTTGGATTTGATATGCAGGAAAGGGGAGGGCAATTCGACTGGGAGTGCATATAAGCCCCACGATTGGGCGTAGAAACCCTCAGGATATGGGAGGATAATCCGATCGTGAAAGGCTGGAGGTGCCACAGATCAGTCCGCAGATGGGCGTCGATACAGGTCGATGATTGAAACGAGCAGATACGGAAACCTCTTTCGAGTCAGAAGAAGGAAGCGCAAGGTTTCAATATTTTCGAGGACATTGTAGGCTGCGAAACGAGGCAGATAGATATATGAGCCAAGAATTTGGGAAAAGACAAAAGAGCCTCTTGCTCCGCAAATCAAGCCCGTTTTCGAAGAGAGTAACAAATGAAGAGCACGCCAGCATTGAGCAGTCAACCATGTCCAGGGAAACACGGATATAGGGTCCCCAAATGTGGTGCTGGTGGTGGTGATTAGTGTTATTGGTCTAGAGTTTGGTCAGACGATCAACAAGGACTGATAAATTAGAAAATTGGGAAGTGATATTAGCAGTGGTTACTCTAGGAAGAAAGGTCGACCAGTATGGTTTAGGCAGGTACATAGTGGTTTGATTGTGAGCCTTGAAAAGTATTCGAGCCGAAATATTTGAAATTACAAAGTCCGCTCTTTCTTTTGACGACGTCGCGACCTGGGACCATGCCATCGTTCATCGTTAGCCTCGCTTCGGTCTTGCTTGTCTTTGCTTTTTGAGAACACCGCGGTGCTACATATTTATTCGAAGCTCGCCTGACGCCAGAAGACTTGTTTCTGCCAACCGCCATATTGATGACTTCCCTGCTCTCGCACAGCTTTGTGAGGTTATTTTGCAAGAAAACCTTACCAGCTCGATCTGGCTTTGCGTCTTCAGCCCTCATAGTTCGCATATTCGACGCAGGAGATTTCATTTGGGATTAGAGAAGGCGCCCAACTTGAAATCGAAAAGATTCTACTAGAAGCGTCGTCGGGCGGAATCCAAGTGTCTTGCTAGAACGTCTGGGTCCTTCGCTTGCTGCCTAGTCGTCGTTCTAGACACCCACCTGGTCAATTGATGTTGTCCTTACTGCACTTTCGGAGTGAAAGCGCAGCCTTCACTCGAGTCCTATTATTTTTGAATTCGTTGTCATCTATCGCTCATGTCCGTGGTGCAACTTGACGAATGTTGAAGCACAGGATATCTCTCTAATCCTTTGCCCACTGGAAGCCGATGGGCGTATAATCCAGTCTACTCCATCGTGGACAAATTCGTACATGCGACTCCAGTATATGTGGCATTGTGCTGCTCAACCGACCAACTCCGCGGGCAGTCCTTGTTCCTTGCTATATCTTGTCTTGCGTCAATACCTGTTTTGGTTTACTGCACACTCAACCTTCTTTCGCTTCAGGCTGGCATTGAATAATCATGTAAGTGGATTTGAGGCTGTAGTATTGTTTCGTCGCTTGATGATCTTGAAATCACGCTTAAGAAATAGCTCGGCGCACCAACAACAACTTTATTCTTGTAGTTTGGGTACAAGTCTTTTTCGGGAGTGGAAGAGATTATGGCGGGCTCGTCACGTGCATACGCGGCAATGACTCATGATGAGTCACACTGATCGACGTAGAGGTTCTAACTTCAGCCTCAATGCCCATTGCCCAGTAGATAAAATCACGATTTCCGATGTCGAAGGACAACAGTATGTGCTGCCTGGAACAGCAATCAAAAAAGATTCTGGTGCGAAGAAGTTGAAGATGCTGCGTACGTATCATTGCTTCTTGGCCAGGAATGCAGCCTTGACGAAACATTTGTTGCACACTTGGGATATCGCGCCACATAGAAGAATGCTCAAGTATATCTTAGAAGTAAGGACGTAGGGTGGCAGAAAGTTTGACCCATTGAAAAACGGAAATACTGGATATCAAAGGATGGCCGTGGAATAGAATGTTTTTCTGTTACGAATGTCGGAACAGTGTAAAATCCGCTATTTATGGCCTTCTGGTGCGCTTGTTCTCCGTTTGAACAGAGAAAGTGGCTCACTACCTTCATGAAGGTCGACTCCCCTCGTTCGTGGCGAGAAAGATGTTAAGATTTAATCACGTTTCGATTCGGAGGCGGCTGTTCTGAGCTCACTCACGGCGGAGTTCATTTTTAGATGGGTATAAAAGAGTGTCCTACAGAAAAATTCTTCCCCACCACCACAACTACCCACCACTACCTCACTTTTCTTCGTTCTTGAATCAAAATCAGCCTCAGCGATGCCGTCCGTTCATTTCGTTGATCATGGCCGTTCGTTTGACCATTTCTTACCACTTTCTAGCGCTATCCGAAACCATCTTCGTCGCAGGAACAATGTCAACACTGTCGCCGCTGCCGCCGCTGGTGGTTCCAATCCTGTCGCTGTTGTCGCTCCTTCGCTGAATGATACTGTGAGCGATGTTGTTCATGATATCTCTACCTCTTTAACTAGGATCCATTGCAGGTGAACGAAGTCGGAAATCAAAATGGAGCCACCAGAGAAATTTACTTTACCACTCTGGTTCGTAGCTATACATCTAACAGACAGTTGTTTGGCAATTCTGTTCGGTTACATAGGTTATTATCATGCTCTGCTTGCTCCATTATTACAATTATCTGGTTATTGACCAGATTATCACACTCAATATGGAGGCCCACTGGGCGCCTTGATCATTCAGTAAGTACTGACCCTTGTACCTTTTATACAGCATATCTTTTCATTCTTGCTCCTGCAGATGTGGTGCCTGCTTACAATCTGCCAGTCCTCGTATATCTTATATTTTGAATCTTGTTAGCTGTGACAGCTTAATCTTGTACACCTTACTCCAATTGTGACAGCCATCCATTAGCTACCTATGTTCGGTTACTAGTTCTCTCTAAATGTATATATCTAGTCCAAATAAATCTTGGTTCATGACTGAACGGCAAGCATACTGAGCATAAAATCTGAAATATAAGACATGAACTGAAGATTGACATTATGGATCTACCTAGGATGAACCAGAGCCAGTACATACTAGGATGGACTCTTATCTGGATCACAGTCATCACAGTACCATGTCTCTGACTCATCAGGTAACTGAGATAAGCCAGTACAACTGAGATGAAACTATAGATGGACCATCAATGCAAAGATTCTCGCAACTCGAGCAGACAAAACCTCACCCATTGATTTGCACAGTTCTCATTGTCACATGCAACCATCTACAACGAGTGAGCAAAGATACTGGAATATTAACTGTTGAATACGTACTTCACCATCAGACGGTTTGTTACAGTAACAGTAAAGTCGGTTGTCGTACATGGCCGGTAGAGTGATCTTCAAAGACATGGACTGATCTGCGCCAGATTGTTTACCTTTCCGCGATCGAGTAGATCGTTTGGTCTGCTTCTCTGCTTCGTCGGCTGGAATACCCAGCGTGGTGGGATTTTTGTCTACTGGTTCATCGTCGTCGTCTAGAACAAGCCCACCTGCAGTGTTCTTAGTCCAGCGGGATGGGGGCGCTACGTCAGGAAGGAGTATGGGCGCGAGTTGGGTTCCAGGACGTATACCAAGGGCAATAGAAGCTTCTTGTTCTTTAATTGACTGACCGAGTACTTGAATCTGGCGAGAAATCTACGACGATAGACATTGAATACGGGTGTGCAAGAAAGGAGAGCGATCCAGACGAACGTAGTCATGAGCAGCTCGGGCAAGGTTGACCTTCTCCTGAGCTGCGCCTACAAGTTCTTCGGCGAGCCAAGCGACGTGCGATAGTATTTCTTTCCCGGTTTCAGGTGGTTTGATGCGCTCTGCAGGTAAAGATAGTGGCGTAGAGGGTCGTGAGTTTAGCACTGAGGCTGGAACAGCAGAGCGCAGAGGAGTTTTCGGAAATGGAGGCGCAGATATATCGGAGGAAGAGGCGATCGGAGCAGAGAGGACTGAAGGAATCGAGGAGGCTCCGGCTACAAGGTTACGACGATAAGCGACATATTTCTGGAGCAGTGGTGCCAAGTCATCTAGATAGCCTGAGGTCGCGTTGCGAAGATCAGTGGGGTGGAGGATAAAGCAAGTTACTTATCTTACCGTGAGTTTGCTGGTCCAGCTCGCCCATCAATGTGTACTGCCTGTGTAGGGTTAAAGGGACTTGGTCGATAACTATCAGGCTGCGTAAATATAAGAGGGAGGTTTGTTTGTACATTTCGTATTATTCACTTTCAAAATGTTCTTCCTTGACGGTTTCCCATGTTTCCTGTTCCTTCTCCAATCTACGAGCTTCGAGCTCTTCCTCTGTTAGCACCGTTTCCTCTGTTTGGTATGCAATAGTATCTTCCTCTGGGGTAGGAAAAGCCTGAGATCTTCGTCGCTTACGGGACATGGACATGATGATGGCAGCGCGGAGAAAAGATCACGCTTAAGTCATGCGTTCGCAAACTCGTGCTCTTATTTAATAGTACAGACGAGTCATAATTAGTTTGTAGAGAGATAAGTAAGTACAAATGCGTGCGTAAATATGTAGTTCCCAACCAAGTTATCAACTTTTTCTTCCCACTGACAAACACAAGACCTACTCTAAGCGTCAGCGCGCAACGCTAGGATGGCTGCTACTTCATCTCCTGCTCTTCTGACTCTCGGTCTGTTTGTGCCTGCAACTGACATTTCTGAAAACATCGCCATTAACACAAGATTCCCGTGAGCACCGATAGAAGCACTTACTATTTCATACACAGATGTCGGAATAATTGAAAGATTGGAGGGATTGTTGATTGTCGCTCGCATCTCGTGGTAGGTCTCTTCCGGTAATTGTCTGGCGCCTTTACTTGATATTCAACGAGTCCGAGGTCAAATTAAGGACGTACCCAATCGTCTTAATCCCTACTTGATTCAATACTGATATGATCCTTTCTGGGCTGACGATGAAGTCTAATAGCATGCTTTTAGGCGATGATGGGGCCGGGAAAGTATGTAAGAAAGAAGACTGGTTGCACACGCACCTATGGAATACCCTGAAGGTATAACGCCAGACTCTTTGATGCTGTCCGCCAATGGCACCTCTTTGAGATCGCTTGCTTCGGCGAAAACAAACATGGTACCCTTGTCCAAAGCCACCTTTACATGGTCGGGCAGGACAAAATCTTCTCTGCAAAGTGGCCTGTCTCCTGCGTCTGAGCCGTTTGGAACAGGGGGTATGCTGGAGAAATTGGCTACAAAGATTTCCAGGTTAAGTGTCTTCGAGACCATCATTTGCGATCGACTCACCCGTACTTACTTGTGCTTAACTGGAACCGATGAAGGACTTGAGGAGTCCTTCCTAGCGGAATAACGGGGGCGTAAAGTCTTGATGCATTATAGCTGGATAGACGTCGACCAAGAGTATAAGCACTGGCTCTCAAATTAAGCATCATGCACCAAGCGGCGTAAAGTATATAGTATTGAGGTCTGACGACGAGGAGAACAAAGACAGCCCGTATAAAGGTGTGAAGAGGCTGACCAAGCAGATGAATTTATGTTGGAAAACTACAGAAGAACGCGAGGGAAGTCAGAGGATATTTCAATGAAAGCGTTGAATTGAAATCATTGTCGCCTCGAGGATCTGAACATTGCAGCATGCAACACAACGGGCGCTGCATGGCGCTTACTTCTCTTCCCATGATGTCGATAAAGGCTCTCCGACCACTTATCGCAATTTGTGGCACCACAGGCGTTGGGAAATCCAACTTAGCCGTAGAAATTGCCCTACAAATCGCCAAGTCGGGTCATCAAATGTACAATAGCGCAAAAATCATAAATGCAGACGCCATGCAGGTCTACGCTGGGATGGACGTTATAACTAACAAAATTCCGTTATCAGAAAGACAGGGAGTTGAACATGCTTTGATTGGTTTCAAGTCTCCTCATGAACAGTATGTCGTTGGACAGTGGGTAAAAGATGCGTTACACGCGGTGAGGCTTGTGTTTTCTCTAACTGGACATTGAATCGACGAACTTCAGCCTGGTTTCTAGATTGATGATGCTCACGAAAAACACCAAATTCCGATAGTTGTAGGGGGAACTTCCTATTGGATTCAGCACCTTCTCTTTCCAAACAGACTCGCCAAGGATATCAATCTTGAGGATGATCTGGAAAGACCGCCATCTTCGATATTCGAAGCATTTGAAGAACTTGCATCAGCCATAAAACTCCTACCTCAAGAACTTCAAGACCTCTTTGCTTGCTTGCCTGATCCTGCGCCTTCCGCTGAATCGAACCCGGAGGAGGCTTTCCGACTATACAAATTACTTAAAGCACTCGATGAATCAGTCGCGCGGCGATGGCATTGGAAGGACACGCGGAAAGTTTTGCGTAGTATTCGTATCATACAAGAAACCGGCCGGAGGCCAAGTGAACTCATTTATGAACAGTCCCAGGATATACTTCAACCACGGTTCGTTGCTTTGTGTCTCATTTGATTTCTGGTGTACTTATTATACGCAACCAGATTTCGAACATTGTGCTTCTGGGTCTATTCAAAGCCTGAAATCCTCAAACCGCGTTTAGATCTGCGCGTTGATAAAATGCTTGAGGTGACATTGTTCTCATTGAAGGTAGAATATCATTTCTAATTCTCATTCTTGTAGCAAGGATTATTGAACGAAGTTCGCGCTCTTCAAGCATATTCCAAAAATCCTGATCCTTCGTCCAACGAAGAAGAAGTAGATCCTGCTTCCGACTATTCTTTCGGAATTTATCAGTCCATCGGTACGATTTCCTTTCGAGCAATTCTCGCGCTCGATAACGTGCTCAAGGTTACAGAGAATTTCACAAATATATCTCGGCACCGGACCCCAGTGAGAAAGAATTCTCGGAGGCAGTGAGGAATATGAAAACATCGACACGGCAATATGCAAAGCGTCAAATATCGTGGCTGCGAAATAAGTTGTTACCAATGCTCTATGCTGCGAATGAATCCGAGGAAAACGATCAACACCCAAAGCCTTCTACATTTACATACTTGTTGGATGCCACAGGTACGTTTTGCCCCTTCGTGGTCTTTCAGCTCGGTTTGATCGTATATTACAGAACTAGGCGAAAACTGGACCAAGATCGTTCGAGATCCAGCTGTAAACATCACCAATGGTATGGCTCTACTCCGTGAATACTTGTTTCGCTACCTGAATAGTTTGATCTCAGCGTTTCTGGATCATCAACCCCTGCCCGATCCCCTCACTCTTTCCGATGTCGCTAAAGAATTGCTCGACATTGAACGCAAAGATACAGAGTACGTCTGTCCGCATATATATCAGTTGTGACACCTGAACATGTACATGTGTATACTCTCAGTCCCCGCGCGGTATTGAACGCTCGTCGAAAGATTATCTGTACTGTGTGTACGATTGATCCAGCGCAGCCTTTCATGGTGGAAGAAGGCAAGGAATGGAAGTTGCACCAGAAATCCCGCATCCACAGACGGAGAGCTTACAAGCCTCTGAGCGAGGCTGAGATCGAGGAACGGAAAAGGCAGGGGAGGCGGAAGAAAGACTCAGGAAAGGTATCAGATAATGAACTGGTAAGATAGTAGCTACAAAATTCCCCTCCGCACTTGTTGTGGTTTTATATATATTCCGGAGGATGCCCATGGTATTATTGTTCAAATGAAAACCTGAGGGTAAGAAGCGATTTTGTTCATTTGGAAAGCTATGCGGTGGAAATAAGCTGGGATACGAGGACGACAAGACATCTACTTCGGATCACAAGGTAGAGCATGAAAGAAAAGTCAATAGTATTTCTAGTGCAAATTGGGTACTGTATCCCTAAGCTAGCAAATGCTTGATCGAAAGAGCCCACAGGAAGCTTAGAAGTTCAGGCTCCTTCTGTCGCTTATCGAGGGGACTGGGAAGAGTGGTAGAGCCTGTATCTGAGTTCAAAGGTGTAACAGATGTGATTTTGCTAGCACGAGCTTCAGAAGGAGAAGTGCTCGTTTCATGTAAGTCTTCTAAAACGAAATCCAGTGGTGGCTCTTGTTCCCTCGGCGAGCCTGTCATATGCAAAGGCTTTGAGGTGGATATAATAGACATGGTTGACATGAGAAGTGATTCGGGTTGTATAAACAACCGCCCGGAAAAAGACCCAGTGGGATTCGCGTCGTAAATCGAGAGACCCGTTTTGTTTGACAATTTATTTAGACCCCCGACAAATTTCGGATACATCCCAGAATTCTGAAAGTCAGGATTAAGAGAACCAGCAGAATCTTCTCCATGCATTATGCGAAGGATAAGGCGGGATATTAGCAAAAAGATTCTGTTCTTTGTGACTGGACACAGATCGCTGGTGAGCAATCCAGCTGGGGACATCCTCAATTGATGTACCAAATAATTTTGCCCATGGCATGACAACTTCCTCCGACGGCTCTGGCAACGCCTCGAAAAGCATATGTACAGAGTTTCTCGAGGCCTGAACGATTGATTGTCGGATACAGAGCTGACATGGACACTGGTCAGAGAGAGATTTGATACTCAATGTATATTCGTTGGTTAATTGAGACAAACAAATCCGCTGGTTGGTTTTTGTATACCAAACGGCGGTGGCTCTTGAACCAGTGGTCTATTTTCCTGAGCTGATAGTGTTCGCAGTGAGGTATTTGTACGTACTACGTAGTACGCATTTCAGTGAATGAACTTTACAAGTATTAAATGAGTCTTCAGCTCGACTCACTATAATCCGCTCCCAGAGAAGCTTTTTTGCTCCAACGTTGGCCTGCGCATGCCTCCCTGAAAGGCAGCTATATAAGATTAGCATGAGTTGAGCTCAAGAGACCTAGAAATCAGTGACATTCAGCTAACCATGCAAAATCAGGCAAGATCCTGGCTCCCCGTGGCGTGAGCCGCTTGGACTTTTTGGGATATTAGGTTTATTCCTGCTCGAGCATACGGGTTCCATTGACTGGAGTGGGTGGTACGAGGACCTCAGTCTCTTTTGGAAATTGCACGGCTTCCGGCGCTAGACTGTAGATTCGAGCGTCAAATTTACACTTGTGTTCTAATAATTCTTCTTCCATGGCGTCTACAGCTTCGAGATCTCGTATTTCGTTGGCCAACCTTAGTCCAGCTCGCGGTTCATTGCACAAAGTCAGTTCTTATATGGCTCTCTAGTCTTCTTGACTCTAAGAAAATGTAACCCAACAGCAAAAACGAGTTGGTCGAGGTCAAGGCTCAAACCACGGAGGAACTGCTGGCCGTGGTCACAATGGCCAAAAGTCGCGTTCTGGTGCCGGAATAAAGCCTGGATTTGAGGGAGGTCAAACTCCTATCACTAAGCTTTTCCCGAAGCGTGGTTTTGTAAATCAGTGCGTCCTTGGAGTCGTCTGTAAATACACTAATTATAATTTTGACTGGAATCTTGTGAATGTGCAGAAACGAAAGGGTTTGGGCTCCCGTCAATCTGGAACGGATTCAACATTGGATCAACTTGGGTAGACTGTCTTGCTCCCCCGAAAAGCCCATCACTGCTCGCGAATTGCTCTTCAGCGGTTGTGTTCACGATATTCACGACGGAATCAAGGTTCTTGGTGATGTGCGTTGCTTATTACCTCTATCTACCAAACGGTATCTTATTTCCAATACTCAGGGCGCCGAATTCTTGACCTCACAAATATATATCACACCCTCAAGAGCATCGAAAAGCGCAATTCGCGCGATTGAGGATCGCGGAGGACAAGTCGTATGCAAATATTACAATCCACTTGCTTTACAGGATTGTGTCAAGGGCCGCACGGATCGTATTACCGCTGCACCTACACGGCGTCAGGATATTAGTGAGCAGCTCACTATCTCCCTATTCACCATACTCAATGGAAGTTTTTTCAAAGTGTGGTACAGTAAATTTCAGAACCGTGGCTTCCTCTCGCCAGACCTGCTCAAAAAACTCGGCGATGCTCCCTTTGTTGAAGAGCGTTGGAAATTACTTTCTCAACAATTGGGTAAATGGCGGAAACAGGAATTCGATGTCGAGAAGAAGAAGAAATAATCTTGTTTTTGTCGAGTACATAATAACGCATACATTAACTGCTACTATTCTCGTCATTTCTTCTTATAAAGTCAAGTAGGAGAATCAGTCTACATACGATCGAGCGAAACACTACGACTGCGTGAACGGTAAGAGGCCACGGAGCCTGACCTTGAACGCGACGGGCTGCGAGAAATATACCGCGATCTGTCGTTGAGGGGCGAACCGCTGAGACGGCTTCCACGGCTATCACTTCTGCTTCTACTCAAACTCTTGCTCCTGCTACGACTGCGGCTCCTACTTTTGTCGCTTCTTCCATCGTCGCTTTTACCCTCCAACGCATCCAACAAACGACTCTTACGAGGTCCGATATCGTTATTCTCCTCCAAGATTTGACGTTTGGGGATACGAGGCATAATTATATCGCATACACGTTCTTCAGTAAGAAGTGAGTCGACGTATTCATCAATGAAGGTCAGCGTGTATCCGGCTGAACAAAAAAAGTAGAAAAGAGTATCAGTCACAAAATTTGCCTCAAGTAGCGCATCCAACGCACCCATATTCCGCAACCGTAGCTTCCTGTAATCTCTGAGTAGAGGTTCAAGTAGTTCATACACCTCTACGGCTCGGAAAGTCATCCGTATATAGATTGAGGCTAGTGCTCTCAGATATCTTTCAACAATAGAGATATGATAAGGCAATTGAACAGGAAGGTAAAGCTGAAGAATCACGAACTTGAATTCCTCCGCTCGAAGGTACTCTATCAGTATCTCCTTCTCCGGTTGAATCTGCAGCAATTTCAACAACAAACACAAAAACTCTGTCGGTCGCTGATTTCCATAGACGCCTCCAATGTAATTCAGCTCAAGAGCTTTGTCTATGAGAGTTTCCGCTATCATAAGGATGAAGACTCAGCATGAAAGCCAAACGATAATGATAATCGAGAAACTGACCTGTTAGGGCGAAGCAATGTTCTTTCCAATAATTCGACTCGTAGATACGATTACGGATAACAGTTTCGACTAAATACTGCGAAAATGAGAAACGGTGCCGTTCTTGATTGATTCATTGCTGCGCACCTGCGGATTTTGCCCATGAATGGCTTTGGCACCACTGACAGTAGTGTTGGCCATGGCAAGAAAGTGAAAGCTTTACAAGCGCCTAACGTATGTACATAAGCGCGCGTGTGCACAAATCACAATAGAAAAAAATAAGTAGGAGATAAAGGTAGAGCTTTCATGCCATTATAGTAGCTGTCGGTGGGCACGAAAAGCACCACTGGTACGTGCCCCTCTCATAGGGTAAATCAATATTGTCTGCCCGAGGAACGAAGTCCACAGGAGACATAAGCTGCGGAAAGTCAAGCACTCAAAGAGGGGAATATAAGACAGTGGTCGTACAAGATTTTGCACTACTTACTAATGTAACGTC
Organism: Lentinula detonsa; assembly: GCA_027921405.1. Taxonomy (NCBI): domain Eukaryota; kingdom Fungi; phylum Basidiomycota; class Agaricomycetes; order Agaricales; family Omphalotaceae; genus Lentinula; species Lentinula detonsa. Next base: position 1,045,056 of record JANVFU010000011.1, read on the forward strand.
TATACCAAAGTTCATGCGACAAACAATGCATTTACCGAAAATAAAATCATGTAGGTAATGACTTGAGAAGTTTTGAATTCGACAAGACACAGAAAGCTCTTCAGCATACAGACGGTCATGATGAACGAGCGGAAGAGGCCACTACGACAGGTTTTATCGGCGAACCAAGCGCGTTCATACGAGGCAGGCGAATCTTAAGGGAAGGTGTGACAGGTGTCGAGGTTGAGGTACCGGGTGTCTGAACGGAGCTGGGAATTGTAGACAGGGACGAGACAGAGGTCGAAGAAGGCACAGATTTAGCGGCTCGGGCTTTGGCTTCTCGCTTTTCATGTGCTTTGTGATTTCGCTCAGAACGATCGACATACGGGGCCTCGTCATCTCTCCCCTTGCGCTTTCTCCCTCTTTTCAATATTGGAACAAGCGGCTCGTTTTCTTGTTTAACGCTGACGCTGTTTGCCTCGGGTTCTGCGGCAGCTGCAAGCTTCTTTCTACCTCGCTTTCTGGGCGGAGGTTTTACAGGTGGAGCGGGAACCGATATGACGACGTCAGACTCAACAGTTGCAGGGCCACCGCCCAGCAATAAACTATTGTTATCAGGTTCTTCGAGCTGTATGTCACATGGACGAGGTCAGACGAGGCATCTCTCTTGTCACAGGATTTGGTACCCACCTTGACGCGAATTCTGGGGGGCTTGGAAGATGACGCGGTAGGAGGAGCGGACACAGTTTCAACCTCGTCTCCACTTCTCGACTGTGACATATAGCGGGGTCAAACAAAGAACGGAATGCATTCTAAGAATACATACCCTATCCGCCGCTTTACTTCCGGAGCGCAATGCTCTGACACCATTTTCCGTGCGCAGTTTACTTTTGCGCCGTCTTGAGGTAGAAGGTGTGATAGAAAGGGTCTCGATGGGGGGAACCATCGACTCGACGACCATAGGAGCCGACGACGTGGTTTCTATGGCTGTATTTGCAGTTCCCTACAACACACGTAAGAGTTGCCGTGGTGTTGTTAGAAAATGATCAACACAATACCTTTGCAGCAGCAGTAGACTTTGAAGGTTTTGCCGGTTTTGGTGAGAGCTGTGACGAAGACGGAAGAGGATCCAGAACCGTGGCATGTTCACTCTGCTTTCGAGAGCTCGAGCCATCCACGGGCTCATTGAGATTGAAACCTCGCTTGAAGTCCCAGAGCATCTGAAATTCTGATTAGTACAAGGATGAGATACTGAAACATTGCACTTGCCTGTGCGATCTCTAAATCTGATTGTAGGAAAGTATCTGCTGGCGGTGAGAGTGGATGTGTAGGCTCTTCGTCGTCCAATGAACTCAGAGAAGTTAGAGGAGAGGAAGAGCGTGAATCTGCATCTCTGTAGCGCAATGTGTAAGCAGTGTGCATTGCATAGTTAAAAGATCGGATGCGTACTGCTCCCCACCGGTCTTGTTAATTTTATTCCAGAAATCCAATAAAATGATACGCTCAGGAACGCGATAGCGACGTCCATTGATGAGTACTTCATCAATATTAACCTTGGGTTGGACGTTGGCAGGCCGGACTGCTTGTGTTTCCACTATCTCGATATTGCCATTGTTGGGATGGCCTGGCTTGGTAACCTCTATGGGCGCTGCATTCTGTTTCGGAATACGATGTTTTGGAACCTAAGGCAAAATTTTGATACATGTAATGCCGCCTGCTTTTTTTTTTTCTGACTCACGATAATCTGCTCCGCGTGATTTGGACACATCCACTTTTTGGAGAACGATGGCATGGTGGAAAGGGGTGGATCAAGGCAATCAAGATGCCAGTGAAGATTGCAATAATCGCATGAAATAATATTTTTCCACAGTTCGTACTGTTCACCTTTGATGGTGGCTTTCCGGGCACGCTTCGCAGGCGGAGGAGCAGCTGCTGTTGATTCAGGCAGAGCCGAAGTCCCACATCGAAAGCAGAGGACGGGCTGTCCGTTGCGGTCACGTAATCGATGGGCGTCACGCTCCTCAAGCTGTCCATGTCGGCTGGAGGGCGACAGAAAATTGTGAGCAAATACTAGCAGAGCAAAGAACGTCATCGGTCGATGGTTGCTCACTTGAGACGTGGAGGCTTTATCTCTGATATATCGACATAATTGCCACGAGCACTTGTCCCGACTGAGTCTACGTGTCAGAAAAAAAGTCGTTTGAGTAAAACAGGAACGGACCATCTTTGAAGAAATTTCGGATGTCATCGGGTAGTTGATATTCAGTGGGGATGGAGCTATCGACGGATTGAATCAGCGGCGCCAAAAGTCCAGGAGGGTGTTTGCGTGGCGGATGCTGCATGGACAAGAGTATAAGACGAGCCGAGTGAAGAGATGCCCTCTCTAACCTTGGGACCTGTACAAGCTGGGCAGAACCATCTGCTGTCTCCTTCGTCGATCGATTCCATAGGAGGATCCAAGCACCAAAGATGGAAGGCTCGTGGACAGCCGTCGCAATAAACTAACGCACCCTGGGAACGACAGGCAGAGCAGTGGTCGTTGTTGTTTAGCTGCAAGTTATGATTATGTATGTGAGCGTTTTCGACGGAGAGAAAAGTGCACAAGACGCACCAAATCAACCTGGGGCTCAGGAGAACGCAGAGATAGCGTCTGTGGCTCTTCCTTAATCCTCATAGGCACCTCAATTTCTTTTCCTTTGCCCTTGTCCTTCGTTTTCCCTCTAGTATTCATGCCTTGAGATGATTGATCTACGATATTCTGCGAGGAATCCGAGTGTGAAGCCGACGGCTCGTCGTCTATAATCATGGTAATATCTGAATCGTCTGCCGAAGGAGGAGGAGGCTGAGAGCCTCTTGTGACCTTGACATTAGCGACAGGATCCACAGTGTTTGAGGAACCATTCTGATTCCTTGCTGATGCACGCAGAGCGCGACCAGAAGATCCTCTATGAGTGAGTGGTATTGCAATCATACCAAAAAGCAAGAGGTCAAGGAGCGGAAAAGATAGAGGGGGAGACTACTGTCAGATAAAGGGTTAAGCAGTGGCAGAAACGACGAAAACACACCCTTTATCCATTTTGGCGCGCTTGCTTTTCCTGGAGTCCTGTCCAATCCAGGTGCCATGCATTGCGCCAGAGTAAGTAGTACCTGGATCTGAAGTTGGCAAGTAGGAATAAATAACAGAGTCCTTTCGCGGATCTCGTTTTGTTAGAGGATTTTGAATAGCAGCGAGGGAGGGAGGGCCAGGGAGAATTTCCGTAGCGTAAGTTGAATCACCCTCAAGGTGAGCTGGTTGGTATACAGGGACGCCCGGCAAAAGATAGGCGGGGATCGTGCTGGTCATTGAGGCCATTCCAAGGGCTCAGAGTCAAAAAAACCCCGTCAGAAGAAGGACAAAGGGGAAAAATCGCGGAAATGACTGCCAAAACACTGTCAAGCTCGATGGTGGTCAATACAAAAGATCATTTTTCTATCGGTACCACAACACGGTGATAGCTCTACATCAACTACATAAGAGATATTATCCTTTATACTCAATCGGTGCATCAACGCGAGTCCGCCATCGTTGGTCATGAAGAGCTTCGTCACTCACTCGCAACAATCATTCCTCAGAGTCATTCAAATACGACGTTCACTAATTGCGCATGAATTAGATTGGGAATTGCAGAAAACGACCTGATGTGCAAGAGAAGACTGAACAGCGAATATCAAAAGAGACTAGCTACTAGGCAGAAAAATACAGCTGGTAAGGGTATGAAAAGTGTGAACTGGGGCTAGTGAAAGATCCGATCTAAGTAATATTCACCAGAAGCACGGCAAGAATAATCATAACATGAACTATTGAGCGAGAGATGAGTAAAAGTTATTTTCCGGCTGCCTGCAGAACTCGTTAGTTGTAAACTGTATCAGGAGGCTAGAGAACATACCACGTAGCCATTGAGCGTACGACTTGAATGATGAGATGAGAGGCTGTGAGCTTGGGAAGTTCGATAAGAGCGAGACGAAGAGGTGAGCGTTGAGCTGTGTGTCGAAGTACTCGGTGTGGTCGGCACACCGCCTGTTATTCTTGATGAACGCGCGGTGAGAGGAGTAGGAGCGCTGATGAGGGACTTTTTCGGAGTCTCCATCACATCCTTCTTGCGTCCACTAAGGGTAGATGAGGATAGTGTGCTCTTGCCAGAGGATGGCGGAGGTTTTGGTTTGCGGCTGGCGGTTATGAAAGGGTGGCGCAAGGCAGCCTGTGGTCTTATACGGCGTTCCGGATCCCAGACGAGACATTTGGCAATGAAATCGATGAAATCCTCATCATTGCAGCGTAAGGCCTGTGCCAGAGTCTTGGTACCAGGTCGACGTCGGCGGCCCTTCGAGTTTATCACCGCACGAGGAGCGCCATTAGGTTCTATGGAGATGTCAATGTTGTCGAACAAACATGACGAATCACGGCGAACAACAATCACGGCGAACTTACCGAAAAAGAGCTTTTTGCGAGAGCTACGATTGACGAATTCCTTATCTGGAACGCCAAGAACTTCCATGATGCAGGAGAGTTGTTCTTGTTCATTTTCACCAGGGAAGATCGGGTAACCTGTATACAGTTCTGCAAGGATGCACCCCAGACTCCACATATCGATGGCCATGTGGTAGTTCATACCGAGAATAACTTCTGGCGAACGATAAAACCGACTTTGGATGTAAGTGTAGACTGCATGCACTGTCAGAGAAGTTCTTGAACAGAATACGACATAGAATCTTACTTTTCTCGTGCTCCAAACAACTACTACCGAAATCGATCACCTTTAGGGCACTCTTTGCAGGGTGGCGCAGAAGAACATTCTGAGATTGGACAGGGTGAGCGACGCATGTAATGTTCTCATGAAATGACACCTACTTCTGGTTTGAGATCACAGTGAACAATACGATGATGGCGCATGAGAGTCAACGACATTAACATTTGGCTCGTGAAACGTCGTATTAGTGCTGTGGTGAAGCCTACGAAACCATTTGCCTTGATAAGTTCGTAGAGGTTGATGCTGAGGAGTTCCATTGCGATACACAGATGATTCCGGAAATAAAAGTGTTCTGTCATTTTAATAACATGATGTTTCTCTTCGGCATCCTATATAAAATGAAATTAAAACATGGAGGTTGGGCATTACCATGAAAATTATACTACATACCCATTTTCGAAGATTGTCCAAAATTTTGATTTCGACAAGAGCTTGATGATGAAATCTTTTCTTGTTTCGGATTATCTTGATAGCGACTGATTCCCCGGTACAGTGGTCCCTGCAGTGAAGAACCTGGCCGAAAGAACCTTTGCCTAGAGTGTCAATGATCTCGTATCGATACGCAAGATGATCGTGGTTGACCACTTGATAATCTCCGCGATCATCGTCGTAGCCGTAGTTGTTGGTCGTATGCTCTGGGGAAGCGTAATGTTTCTTGCTGCGAGCACCGATATAGTATACATTGGGATAATCCTGTATCTCCGTTCGTTCAAAATCGCACAGATACTCGCTCTGATTGCTCTTCAAGATCGCTGGAAGGGAATCAATCACAGATGCAACTTCGCGGAGAAAACGACTTACCTGCAGGAGTCATGGGGCTAGTAGGTTTAATGGGCTCAGGGAAATCTAGAAGTTTGTCAAGCTCTTCCTGTGTAGCACCAGCTTGTAGCTTGTGGGACTGCTGCCGCCGGATATACTGTAACATTTCCTCATCGCCCGCCTGTTCTTCTTCATCCACTGAACTCGGAGCAGGTGAAGGCGTAGTTAGCGAGTGCCTGCTGGAAGTTGGAGTAGCAGAGGAAGCAATACTTTGTAAGCTGCCTGTATGCGAAGAACGAGCAGATGATAGAGAAATCTTTGGACTAAGAAGTTTGAGACCTTTTGACGGAGAGAGAGCGGAGAACCGATGATGAGAGGTCGAGGTCTCATTTGTTACTGTTACACTAGCATTAGCAGCAGTAGACATGGAAGCCACAGAGCCAGTTGAGGCTTTCCGCAAGCCAAAAGATATAGAGTCTCTGTTGCTTTTTCGTGGCAAGATACTACTGGAAGTTGATGTGCTAGCAGATATTGATATTTGTCGAGGTACACGGGAAGTAGAGGTATTGGCAGCTGTTGAAGGAGAATTCCTGGCAGAAGCAGTCCTAGAGGTCATTTTGGGTGTCGGACCATCACCGTTCTCGATCACACCAAATTCGTTGGTAGATTGACTGGCAGTTGGAGACGGATTCGCTGAAGAGACTAGCCCACTGGCACGTCGAGTGGTATTCCCACTTTTCAATGGAGGCGAAGAAACGGCAGATGTACGGCTTGAGATGCGAGGGATTTTAGTGGGCGTCTCTTTGGGATTCCCAGAAACAGAGTTCATCAATGTAGACGGCGGTGGTTCCTTGTTCTCCTTCATAGTCAGTGTAATAGTTCCAACTGAAGGTGAACCAGCAATGGTTGGCAGCTGATTACGTGTTCGAAGAGAGGTATCAGAATGCTTTTGCATCGAGCTGGCAGTCTGAGACGTGACTCGGGACGAAGTTGAGGCAACGCGAGAAATGCTAGAGGCTGTGGGAGCAGTGACGGTTGTGCCAGGCGCCTTGAGTCGCGCTACTCGTTGAGCCGTTGCGGGCTCAAGAGCAGAAATTTGCATCGGAGGCAAAGCCGGTGGAGAGCGTGGCTTCTTGGGATCGGCTGCTGAGAGTGTCTGTGCAAAAGAAATTGAACGACGGAATTCATAACGCGATGAAGTACTGACTTTTCCGCGTTTACGTCCCATAAGCACCGATATTCTACCCTCCTTGTCTTCCTTCTTTTGCTTTTCTTTTTCTGCACGACCAGCCTCTTTATCCGAGTCTTTAACAGCATCTCTGACTTTCTGTAACTCTCTCGCAACCTCCTTCGAAGAATCACCATGCAGGCTCTTCCTTGAGCTAGATTTGAGAAGTGAACCCAAACTCAAAACAGATGATTTCTTATGCGCAGATCCGGGGATAATGGTGGATTGGGTTGCATAATCCGGTATTGGAGAAGTCTGTTTTGTCCGCGGTTGCGTTGTAACCGCAGAGTCTGTTGACAAGGTAGGAGATGATGCCGATACACTGTTTGAAGGTACCTGCATAGATTGAGAGGACGACCGACGAAAGAAGGGGATTGAAGAGGGAGTAAGTCGCTTGGATTGGTTGCGACGAACAGAAGATGAAGGGCTTAGAGGACCAGCATAGGTTTGGGGGGCTGAAAGACCGGCATAAGTGTGATTCGTGCTTGCACTAGAGTCGGTACCAGCCCGACTGGATACAGCACTACGATCTGGAGTTTTCGACACCGAGGGAGTATTCGTGGTAGATGCAACAGCTGGTGTGCGTACGGATCCTACCGAGGAGAGAGATGCCAACGAAGCGGCAGAACCCATTGCGTCAGGATGCCTCGGGGACCAAGGGCTTTTAGCGGGTACAGCGGAAGGAGAAAGTGTTTGCTCTTTCGACACCGATTTGCGCAACTGCGGAGACTGCGATTGAGAGTGCTGACCGTTAAATGTGACAGCTCGAGGGCTTACCGGGAACCCTGAAGACTTCGTAGAAGGAGAGCCTGGCAACTTCAGGTTCAAAGCATTGGAGAAACTCCATTTCTTTGAGGGTGTCTTTGGAGCTGCAGGGGCAAGTTGGGACGAACCATTGGATTCAGATGCACCGTAATGTTGACTTTGGCGACGAGTGGAAGATTGTTTGTTTGAACTTGAAGGAGGGACCTTCAAAATTGTGCTGCGATCACTGTCGTGACTGCTACGAGGCTTGTCCTCCTGGACATGAGGGAAGGAGAGGCCAACTGCAGTCGCGGGTGGGGTACGATATGTTGACAGGTCTTTGGGTAAAGGAGGGACAGGAGGTACGATACCCTCTTCATTTCCATCACCGTTAGAAGCAATAGAAGCCACGCGGTCCTTGAGTGAGTGCGCATCGCTAGAATGAATACTAGACACATCACTTCCGGCGCTATTCCTCCTGGTCTTGCTGACTGAATGACGAATAGATGACATAGAAGTCATGCTCGTCGCTGCCGACATACTCACCGAGTCCCGAGAACTCGTAGTGGGAGTGCTAGTGTTAGTTGCCGAGGAAGTCGAACCTCGTTTCGGAGTGAAACTAGATCGTGTACTGGTTGTACCTGACTTCTTTGGGGTCTTCTCGACAGCGACTGAAGTATGTGTTACAGGCTGATCATCACTGCTAGTGAGTGCACTTCCCATGGATTCAAGGTCAAGGTTGGGACTCATGAGACCAAGTCCCAGACCAATAACCGGGCGAGGCTCCTTTTCTTTGACACTGTTCGCGCTCTCTCGCCGGCTACTACCTCTACGCTTAACTCCACCGTCGCTGGAAGAGGCCACGCCTTCCCATTGAGTACTCGTTCCCGTCCTACTGGCCGGGGTTCCGGGCCGGCTTTGACTATGCGGACGACCAAAACTACCAATGCTGGCACGCGCGCGAGCACTCTTTCCAGACAGTCCATCGAGTTTTCGTAAGGCTTCGGCAGTCGCCTCATCACCCATTCCAGACCAGCCTTCCTGAGTACCTCGCAGAAGAGAGTGAGCCACACTCGGTGACGGGTGAGGTAATTCCTTGGATGCACTTGATGGAGGTGTATTGGGAGCAGCACTAGCTCCCCTCAGAAAATGTTGGATAGAGGAAGACGACGGTGAAGGTGGGAGATGCGAATAGTCCGCTCCAGTAGTTGCGCGTTTGTTCTCCCCAATGTTAGAAGAAGAAGAGCTGAGAGAGGCATGTCGACTATGAGGCTTTAACTTCATACCGCTACTCATGGTAGTAAGCCCAGAACTCTCTCGGCGGCGCTCCTTACCCCTGCTATCACGCGGAGAAGACGGCGAAACAGTGGCAGTCACACTTCGATGCTTCCGTGTAATAGGTTTTTCGTCCTTGGACCTATCTGTGGGACCAATACGCTTGGTTACAAGTAATCCTGTCTGATCCATCTCGAATTCGTCTGACGATCGTTTCCTAGCCTTGCGCTGTGGTGGTGAAAAGGCGCTTGGTGGAAGAGAGGTAGCAGCAACAGCGTCGACCGGAGCAGATGAAATAGAAAATGTCGAGCTGAATGCGTCCGCAGAGGGCAAATCTGGAAGCCTTGGAGCGGCTGCCGAAGACTTTCGAGGGTAGAGAATCTCTTCTCCGCCACTCTCTTCCGTCATCGAAGGTCTCTCTCGTAAAGGCCTATGTACTGGTTTAAGTTCTACCAACTGATCAGACGAAACACCGCTTTAGCTTGAAGATCAAAGCAAGTTTGGAGTAAAAAAAAACGTACATCTTCTCTCTCAGACGTTTCACCATCTACTGCCTCTATAGTCCAGGGACTATCAGGCATGTCCTGCTCATCAACCTCATTTTCAGGAGCTACTATCTGATAGTTGTCACTTTCATCTACACTTGCTGGTCTCCATTCACCGGCTTGCTCAGTCCGCGTCCACCGCGGAGTGGTGAGTTCACCGACACCGACTAAACCACGTCTGTCAATTGAGGAGGGATCCTTTGCTGGTGTGTATGGTTCCTGGAGAGGCGAACGGTCTGGCGTTCGACTGGTAAAGGCGCCACTGGTAGGAAGCGGAGGAACTGGTGAATCGGAAGGAGACCGTATACCGAAATAGTAGGGATCTAATGAAGAAGTAGCTGAGCCAGCACGCGACTGAGGATAATCCAAATCTGAAGGCCTCTCCTCCTCTGGAGGCGCGAGTTCAACATGGACACTGGGCTGTTGCAAATGTGCTGAATATATAAAATAAAGGTTTGAGAGAAGACAAGTACCTGTACAGCCGTTGCACGTTGGATGAAAACATCAGTATCCGAAGAGGCTTTATTCTGTTGTATGTCAAGAGCCGGCGGTCGATCCCTCTTTCTTTGCGAAGCGTGGTTGTTTGAGCGCGGCGACGGTGGGGCTGACATAGAAAGGAGTCCAGAGTAAAAGAGTGAAAAAGAGAAGAAAAGAAAAGATATTAGGTAGTTCAGGCCAAGAGCGTTAGCGATGGAGGAATCCCGCTGGAATTGTTCTCCTCAAGGCCAAGGCGGCATGTGAGTTTGTACAAAACAAACAAAACCAGACTGTTTGATTGCCGTCAGTGCCGGGCTCCGGATTCGGACGAGAATTTGGATTTGATTTTGTTTGTCACTTTGTGGTCAGAAACTTAAAGTAACGAGGATTTGCTCTAAAACCCTCAGAGATCTGGTATGGCTTAATCTTACTGTAGGTATATTTCTGAATGCGAGGGCAGAAGCTGATGCATGAGGCTCAAGCATGTTAAAAGCTGCCAGAGAAGCTGATCCTCTCTTTCCTCAGACAGTCATTCCAATCCACTGAACTGCTTCTGCCTTCGAGGAGTGTTGCAATTCTCGTATTCGGTCCCCACAATTGTCCAAGTTTTTCTGTCTAATATTCTTCTTCTCGTCGTTTCCACTTGTTAGGTAAGTGCCTCAAAGTTGCTCTGTCATGTGGCAAACTAAATTCAACCTGTTGCTTGTCGTTAGATCATTTCCTTTCTCCCATGGCCTCTGTCGCCTCGAATAACACTGATTTCGACATATCTATGGATCCCTCTGTCCATTATCCTCTTTTGACTACACATCCTCTCACATACTCTACGATGCCCATGCATATGTATCCCCTCACGCCTAGTTCCCAACGGACCTTTCACACCAAGCGTCGACAGGTGAAGAATGCTTGTACCAATTGTCAGAAAGCATGCAAGAAATGTGACGATGCTCGTCCTTGTCTTCGTTGTATCAAGTATGGTATCCCGACCGAATGCGTAGACTCTCAACGAAAGGAACGTAAAAAGGGCATTAAAAGAGGGCCTTATAATAAGAAGCGCGATTGTAAAGGTATGTATTTCTCTTGTTTTGCTTGTTTCACATCCTCTTTCTATGAGTGAACAATCAAGGAATGACATTCTGATTTTGGAGATCGCGCAGGAACCGGCAGCGTTGGAAGTTCCGATGTGCCTCCTCTCCAGCAGGAGGCAATGCCGATTACCAATGGAGAAGGTCCTGATAACCCGTCCCCATCTTATCCTCTGGCTCTGAGCTTACACTATGTGGGACCATCTGTTGCCTACGCTGGAACGGCTTATGCCAATCAATATTCTCTTCTTCCTCCGCCGTTACCTCCCCCTCCATTTATGGAGCACAGGACCGAGTCTATGCCTTCGATGCATCCGACTTCACGTCATGTCCATTCGCATACCTATCCTGCCTACCCTCCACAAACGCCACAATCCTCCCTACCTCCAGTTGGTTCAAACCAAGAATATCCATCTCCACCTGCCAGCTACTATCAAATGGCACCTCCTAGGCCTGTCTATCACCATCCTGGCCCACAGTATGCCCCTACTTATGCTGTCCCCATTCGTGCCGATCCACAGCAACAACATTTAATGATGCAAGCAAGCTATCCTTATATTGCTGTACCATATGGCAAGCCTGAGGATGGGACATACCTCGGGGATCAAGGAAGTGGAAAATAGCTTTCCGTCAAGTTGTTGTCATAATCTGTGCTCTTGTTTCTTGCTTAAATGGTTGTTGTACATACATATCACTTGGATTGTGCTGCTCATGCTATCTTCTCTGTATAATAATCTTGTTTACCGTAGTGATTTTTCTCGGCTTTGTATATATATACCAGCTCTACTCGTGTTGGATTCATACAGAACAATTGTATCTATTATGACTCTTACTGTTCTTAGATTACATGGACCATGGGAATGAGGATCATAGACACATATCCGTTGGCGGAACCAATGGGTGATGGTTCTTACTAGCTCTTTCTCAGAAGGTAGAGATTACGATGGTTGCGTTTGCGTGGTTTGTGTCTCCAGAGTTTGCGCATTTGTAGGAAGCGGAGCTACTGCGTCTGAAATTCAGCTTATAAGTAATCTTACGCCTGAAGAATATCACATACTGGACGAACATATCAGGACGCGTCGCGTCGCGTTGATCGTGTATTGCGCGCTTATTTACCCAGTCGAAAGAAAAGGATTTGCTTCCATTTCATTCCGATCGCCCGATTTCGATTTGGTATTTCGTGCATTTAATGAGAACTATGAAATGATTCCCGATTCGAGCTCAGCGATCCATAAAATTGAACCCAGAACAGTTGAGAATTTGTTGAAAATTTTGCCGCGGTTCGCATCTATAAAAGCTTTCGACATTTGGCCCAGAAATGGACATATAAAGGACATGTAGTTCCCCGTAAATTGGAAGCCTTTCCGTCCGAGTGAACGCGGAGACCGGATCACATTGGCTTCCTGGGGTTATGGGTCAATCCACGGCGTTCAAATGGGAGAACGATACATGGAGACTTGATTTTTTTTACTAGAAAGAAAAATACTGAGTGTTTCAGAAATATTCTGAGAGTCGACTAAACTCTGAGGGGAAACCGCCCGAAGGAATATGAGCATGTATTTTGACTTCCAAAAAGTCCTTCCATGTGCAATCTTAGTCACAGCGCATAATTCATGTCAGGTTGTTCGCCGCACTTGTGCCTCGTCGACACAGCCCAAGCCAGCCGTACGACCTCACACGACTTCTTAGAGCAACTCTGTTCTCAACCCGTAAGTCAAGCTACTCTCATTGGGAGTAGATGACCTGAGGGGGAATATTCAAAGCTAGAAAAAAGAAGTGTGCATCAGACTTCAGAGCGAACAAGGAGGATGAGAGACGGACGTCGTGGTGCGCGCCTTTACCTCGTTTCTGTTACATACAGTTCATCGACCTTTTCCATATAGCTACTCAGCTTCATCCTCTGATAGCTTTCCAGACCATACACTGTACCTGTGGCTGCAGACGGTCTTGGTCGGCGGAGATAAAGCTCAATAGCTTTGACCAAGCTTGGAAGAACAACATGGATAAATTCCTCTGCAATGAAATACCATACGTTCCCCGTTCTCTCTTCCCTAGTCAAGACTCATCAACCCAAAGCAATGGCCCGTTGAGCTGCTCGTATCATGGATGGGATGTTCGGCTATGATGAGGAGCAGGAACTCCCAGGCATTATCGACAACGAGCACACAACGAATATGCGAAGGGCAAAAAAATCCTCCCAATAATTTCTCGCAACCATACCATCGGTAAACGCAAAGCTGCTATAGAGCGTAGCGAGAGACAGCCCGTTTCTGAGGTCAAATATCAGTCCTTCATTGACGAACGCATCGGATGGCCAAGACACAGCATAATGGGTTATGGATCAGGCCTTCGTCGTGAGATGGCGAAGCGTTTAAAGCCTAGACCTGAATCCTTGAAAAAGACACGAGGCGACACAAAACACCACGAAAGCGTCAGGACGTATGCCAGTTATCAATCGCGTCGTCATTGGCAAGAAGCCGCCAGGGTGGACAGTTCTTCGTCATTGGGAAGCTCACAAGATAATGTCCAGCACAGGGACATCGTCAGGGCAAAAACTAGATATCACTCCTTCGTCTTTGCGAAACGTGGTGTCGAAGCTATCTGCAACGCATATTAGGTGCCTCCCTTATCCACCATACACTCCAAATACCCGCTAGGTATTCCCATTTCCTGTAATTCTTGCATCCTTTCGATGCCAGTGTCCTACTCGGATGCACGAACCATCTGAAAATTGACCCGCACATCATTGGCTCCATGGTTTCCTGATCGATTTGGGTTTGGCGCGCAACATCGATCACGGTGTGTATACGATGCGTTACAAGTTCATCGTCGAGGTCGCCCACTTGACATTGAATGGAGTCCGTTCTGGCTTCTTACTTTCTTCGACGAAAGGCTTCTAGCGTTCGTAGACCCATAGAGCTTGCCTATGCCAGGAATGATATGGCCTGCCCAATAGTACCACGAGGTGCAAAGATTCCTCAATATCTGGCACTCGATATGCAACAATGACCTGCCGTTGGAGCAGGAGAGAGTCGATACGAGAAGCGCAAAGGAATTTTACTTCTCTCCGGCGGCGACAAACACGGAACTCACTATTGAGATCTTTCAGCGACCAACTTTGTCCTTCCCAGACGAATGGTAGCTTGTAGAGCATGGAGTGAACGAACTACGTATACTCGTGGATTATAGTGACGATGGAGTAAAAGTGTTCGAAAAATATCCCTGTACATGGCCTGCGATTTATATCCAAATCACGACCAAATTTTTTGACGGAGTTCAAAGCTGGTTCAAAAATGCTCGGCTGAACTTGATCTTCGCACAGGGCGCATCAATTGCTGGTCGACTAGACTGCCCGTTCTCTAGAATGTGCTATGCACCATATGCGCAACGACATACTACCTGCATGGCGGTGAAAATCCCAGGCAGGTAGACCCTAGTTCTGATTCTACCTCAGCAGCTAGCTCATAGGAAGGCTAGCATCTATTCTCCGTCGACTTTGGATCGTCGAACAGCTCGCTGTATAACCTCTTTGCATTTCCAGTAGAAAATATACAGGCCTCGACGTGTACACAACTTTCCATACCAACGCGTGTAATACGATGCTCGAGTTCCACAGCTGAAGAACGCCGATAGTCGAGGCGAAGCCTTATATCATAACCTTCGATGATTCTGAATAGGTTCCACCTGGAACACAACCTCTTTGTCAGCAGCACTCTTCAGCTTGGCACATAGTCTCCCGAAGGCAGACTCCATAACCTCTTGACAGTTCGAGTCGAGGTTACTCTTAACAGGGGCACCTTCCAACACAAACGAAATTACACTCCGGCTGCCGTTATATGTCTTTCACATCATCTATGAATCGTTGCCAGACAGAGCGAGATAATATTGGGAGAGTAATGAGTGTTCAAAGACATGACATGCCATGAGTTTGGAAAGCCTTGGGGTATGGTTCGAAAGATGACGCGAGGGCAAGGTGCCATTGGAACAAAGAGATAACTTTGGAGACTATGACCGAGACGAAGATGCCGTGGGTCTCGACCAATAACAGTGGAAGATATGGGATATACATGTCGACGGATAGATTCGTTGATAGGTCGTTCAAGCCTTGTATCCGTTGTTATTGGCAAGTGCTCGGTCTATCAAGTTCGAGCGAATTTTAAGATGATGTATAGGTAATGGCTCAACCGGGCTACCTTCGCTTGATGCTTGACGGAAGAAAGGTCAGCCCTAGCTCAATCTCCAGGCGTATGGTCTTGTGTGTATCTTGACGCGTCGAATGAAAAATTGAAATAACGGCAACCACCTCTTCCCCTCTCTTCTTCACCTCTTCCTCATTTTTGGGTATTGTGGACCTTTTCAAGATGTTCATTATTCTCCGGATGCCTGAGACACTGGCAGAGCTCGTAGCTGGGTTTGCAGTAGTCGGTAGGCAACATTCTGGCCAAATGCCTTCGAATGCACAAATTTCTCGGTCCTCTAGCACCAAGGAGTCGATGCATGCAAGCAAAGAAGAAGATGTCGATAGGCCGAATCCTGGTCGAATGCCTTCGAATGCACAAAGTTTTTGGACCGCCAGCCCCCCATGACCAATGAGTCGATGTATGCGAATAAAGGTAAAGAACAGAAGTTGGTAGGTTGAATCCTAGTCGACTACCTTCAAATGAGCAACTTCTCGATTCTCTAGCCTCCCGCTGGCACTGACGAGTCGAGGGATGCGAATGAAGGTCAAGATTTGGAGAATCAGCATTATGAGCGGCGCCGATTCTGCTTCAGATCGTGAGTGGAATTTACAGGTGGGTGACTCGGGTAGCGCCTCCGTTTCTCCTCTCTTCTGAAAGTGATGTCCGCTGTAGTATGAGCTGTGTTACTGTGTGTCTAGAATCGTCAAGCGGCATTTGCAGGTCCCCTCCGCTTGTATCAATCGGATGCTCTACAACCAACGTCAGCAATCATGGACGTGGCTTCGCACTGAAACTCGCAAAAAAAAAAAAAACAGCCCCACGCACTGGCATTATCAATGATCATATCCGACTCTGATTTCTCTCCTCGATTCATGGGACGATTTCATGGTCCCTTCCACGGTACGGCCCTTATTTCTGTATCATTATGAGTTGGGAAAAGAGAAAATTTTAGCAGAGTCCGAGTGTGTCCTTGGAGTGTACAGAGCAACGTACAACTGATTTTGAGAGAGTCGACAATAATATTGGCCGGCGCGTGATCGCTTTTGTCCCACCCAAAGGCTAACTAGTAATCGGAGTTCAACTTGGCGACCTCGACGCTGAGGCTCTCAAAGACTCAATTAATATTCAATAATCCAACGCTTCAAATTCAAACTTGGTCTTTTCCACAAAAATTCGAAGAGGGACAGGAGTAAAATCTAGACTCCACTTAGTCCTGATTGACTTCACATACTACTACGTGGTTATTTATGAAAAAACTCAAGTTATTCTCAAAATGAATAAGTTCATCTGTCGTATATTGAAAACATTATGGTGTACATTAGGATATTATTTTGTGGAACTTTTTTTTCAAACAATTCCAGCGGCTTGAGTATGCACGTTTGGTTCTAGACAATAGCTCGCTAGCCAGCCTTACATCGTCGAGAGAAATGTGTACACTATATTTTCGAATCACCGGCTTCATCCAAACAACGCAGCTTGAGATATACATCGCATCCTACAGCAAGGTTAATGCGAGGGAAAAAAAGATTCTGATCGACCTACCCCATCCTTCTAGGGACATCAATTCTAAAGAGCCACCGAAATATCTAAATTCTGATTCAGACGCTGAATTCGCAATTTACACCAGATATACTCACTTTGCATACAGGCGGCTCATAGGAAGGCCGTATCCCAAGCCGGCAATAGTACCGAGACCAGTTTGTAGACCCTTGCCTGTTATTTCACCAAAAAGATTGCCTTCCCCCATTCCCCCATCGCCAATAGCAGCACTTCCTCCCACATGCTGGGCAGCATATGGACCTCCGCCACTTCCATCGTCTCCACTAGCTCCTCGTCCCGCTGTTGTAAAGGCATAGGAGAATATTTTGGGGATGTTAGTAGGAGTAACCCCACCACCTTGATCCCGTATGCGTATTGAGAAATAGTTGGAGGTTGATCCTGGAAGTCGTGGAGGAGCGGATAGAGTTGTCAAGATAGGCGGCATAGAACCGCGTCCCATGTCATTCTTAAGATGATGCTCGACTGTAGCGCGAAATGCGTTTTTGAGAAGCTCTGTCAAAACATACTCGAGATGGACAGGTACATAGCTGCCCAGAATTCAGTAGAAAGGACAAGAAATTCCTCAAAAATGCTTACGCAAAGGAGGCATCTCGGTCGCCTTCAATTATGATGACAGGGCTTGCTCCAAGTGTTGCTTCGCAGAGTTCGCCGACGAAAGACCCACACATACGAACCATATCCGCCGGCGAGCAATGAGTATTAACAATTCCGACATTGAGATGTTCTGAATCATGAATTGCCCTAGATAAAGATATATGCTGCTCTGCAATCAACCGTACCGATATGCGATTACGGATCGCGCCATCTAGAAATTCACTAATTTGAGCGTTGGACATGTACTTGGAACATTCCTGAAAGCTGCAGTACGTCGTTGGATCAGGCAAAGTTTGGTTATATGAAGGAGTTAGTCGCCGGCTCACCCTTTGGCGATTGTGGGGATATCATTTGCGTGCGTTTCGACCAGATCCTCTAAAGTTTCGGCAAACTTGGCATTCTCTTCCAAAGTTTTTGGAGTAGGATAAGTCGCAAGCCACATGAAACTCTCCTTGTGTGCAGCCAAAATGCTTGCTATATACCTGTAAACTTAGCATGAGGTTTCGGTCGCGGCGAACCCGACGCGATACGCACGGATTGGTACCAACGATGAAAGGCAGCGCTTCTAGCGACTGAACTCGGGTAGCAAGTCGTCTCGGAATTTCTTCAAGGGCATAGCATACAGATGCAAGTACCGAGCTGGGGGTCAGAGGACGTCCGAAGGATAATAACGCCGAGAGATTTAATGGCCGATGCGGAGAAGACGCGTATTTGGCCAAAAGTTCAGTGACTTCTCTGGGACTTGGGGCAGGTGCACGTCGAATATAATGACGACTAGATTGAGGCCATAAATTTGGGGGTTTGAATACCCGAGTGATGAGCTTCATGATGGCTCTATCGACAACGAGTCAGGTTCAGTTGCTGCATCGGACGGAACAGACGGATATTCTTCGGCAAACAGCACCAAATTAATACGATTCAATTATGGTTGGACACAATAAGTTGAAAACAATGAAGAACTTGTATTATGAAAACGCGAGTAATAACATTATGAGGATAAGATCTAGTTGTACACTTGGTATAGCGGCCTGAAAGAAATGGGTCAACTCCAGATTCGAGGGATGTGAAATAAGCGACATACGTGCTAGAGAACTTGGTGCCCTGTCGAACAACCTTCTCCACAGCATCGAGGAAATCGCGCTCTGAAGCAACTTTCCGCCGCGCACGAATGGCAAACATGCCAGCCTGGATCATAGGTCAAAAATATTTCACAGAGATAAAGAATCGGTATCGTACCTCAGTGGCCACCGACCGCAGTTCCGCACCAGTTGTGTTAGGACATAGGCGAGCAATAAGGTCGAATCGAATGTCTCGTTCTACGCTCATACTGGTTTGAAGGAAGAATAACTATATGGATATGGCTTGCTAGAAGAAACTAGGGACGAACCTTCGGGCATGAATTCGAAGGATATGCGCTCTTCCTTCGTTGTCAGGTAATGAGAATTCGACCCGACGATCAAGTCGCCCTGGCCGTAATAAAGCGGGATCAAGTGTATCAGGACTACAAAGAGTGAGCAGTAGCTACTCATTCCATTGTTTTCGACTCACCGGTTAGTAGCCATTAAGACCTTGATGTTCCCTCTGGGGTCAAAACCGTCCAATTGGTTAATGAGTTCCAGCATTGTTCTCTGGACCTCGTTGTCACCGCCGGCACCATCGTCGAAACGCGCACCACCGATAGCATCAATCTCATCAAAAAATATGATACATGCTTTCTTGCTTCTTGCCATCTCGAAAAGCTCGCGGACCATACGTGCACCCTCTCCAACGTACTTCTGTACCAACTCGGACCCAATGACCCGGATGAAGGTCGCGTCCGTACGATTGGCTACTGCACGAGCACAGAGTGTCTTACCTGTGCCGGGAGGTCCGAATAGCAGGACACCTTTGGGAGGGTCAATTCCAAGGTTCACAAATCGTTCAGGCTGACGGCAAGATATTGAGTGGGAAATCGGAGTAGCATATAAGCACGCACAGAAAGGAGGGGGGTTTCTACCACTTCACGAAGCTTCTCGATTTGTTCTTTGCAACCGCCAACATCTGAATAAGTGACATCCGGTTTTTCCTCCACTTGCATCATTGTGACGGATGCATCAATTTTCGGAGGCAGAGGTATTTGGATCTGATATTTGTTTCGATCGACTCTTATAAATGAAAGATTATCAGGAAAAGAGAAACGCGCGGAAGAGAGAGAGGCGAGACCTACCCAACACGCATTCCCTCTTCTATATCTGTTGGCGCAACACGTTCACCAAGGCCAACCACAAACTTTGCTATTTGCCTAATGTTGATAACATATTTGTCCTGCTCATCTGCACCCTTTTGCCCTTGCAATGCACCCATTGGATTGACTGATTTAGCTGTCTCGGCTAACTTTGGATCTACAGGAATAATTTTCGTGCATCTTGCAACTTGAAGAGGGTGCTCTTCAGACATTCTCTGACGATCTGCCGCAAGGTCCCATAAATTTGGAGGAGCGAGCCCCGTGTCTGATTCCTTTATACCTATAGACATTTTGATGTTAACGATGCCTGACGTTCCAACGAGTTACAACACGGACCTAGCTTCTCATCTATACGTTTCTGGATGTCTTTAAGATCATTCTCAATTTCTTTGAGTTGACGGGCGTATGGTCCTTGACCCTGTTTGAGGAATTGAGTTCTACTCTCTGTGTAATAAAGGGAAGAAGTATACGTAGGTCTTGAGAATTTGGATGTCACTGTCGTCAAGGGCTGCAAAGGTGTTCATGGAAATAGAAAGCCATAGGAGGCGAGTAGCGTACCGACAATCTTTTCCTCTTTTTCGTCAACTTTCTTCTCGACTGTAAGCTCAACGAATAAGAATGTGAACGAGTTCGGTTGCAATCGTATACGAACACTTTTCCCAGTCACTAGACACGATAGTGAGAAGAGAGAAATGATCAAGGAAGATTCAACATACGCCTTTGGTGCCATGATCCAAGCAGAGTGGTGGTAGTAATGGTCGAAATAAGCGAAAGCACTTGCGTGTGTGCAATGGCGACGCGTCTTCCTCACGTGGCTCCCGGGATGCTGCCCGACCGCAATTCGGAAGCCGGCCATCCTCTACTGCTTTCAACGACACCAATACCATTGCCAGCCCATCACTTCTACGATCATGGCCGGCGCCCTTCAAAATGCAAAGCGGGACTTGCCTAAGATATCCGATGAGGAAAGAGAAAGTAGATTCGGTCAGGTCTTTGGTGTCTCTGGGCCTGTAGTCATCGCCGAAAACATGATCGGAGCTGCTATGTACGAGCTGGTACGAGTTGGACATGACGAACTAGTTGGAGGTACTCGATTTTGCTGATTGGAAGATGCTCAACTGACTGTTTACATCAGAGGTTATTCGTATCGAGGCTGACAAGGCGACTATTCAAGTCTACGAGGAAACTTCTGGTGTAACAGTTGGAGACCCTGTTCTTAGAACTGGCAAGCCTCTCAGTGTTGAGCTTGGTCCAGGTATGATTTTCTCCTTCATAAGATTGAAAGTCAGCCTACAGACCACCTCCAGGTTTGATGGGTAACATCGTCGATGGTATTCAACGCCCTCTACGAGTTCGTTCACTCAGGCCGTTATCCAATCTTCTCTTACCATTCAGTTCCTAGTCCATTCAAGAACTTTCGAAATCTATCTACATCCCACGCGGCATAAACACTGATGCTCTGGATCGTTCGTTACAATGGGATTTCAACCCAGCATCATTCTCAGTGAATTCAAATACTATCTTATATCCAACGTTATGCTAAGCTAGGAATTTCCCAGGTCGGCGATCATATATCAGGAGGCGACATCTTCGGTGGTGTTTATGAGAATTCATTAGTAGACAACCACAAGATAATGCTTTCTCCTCGAGCTCTCGGTACCATAACACATCTCGCCGAGAAAGGCAGTTACGCTGTGGATGTACGTGTTATCATCGTCTTTTCGGTGAAAAGACCTTACGAGCAATTCAGGATATCGTTCTAGAAACAGAGTTCGAGGGTAAAACAACAAAGCACACTATGATGCAACTCTGGCCTGTCCGTGCCCCTCGCCCGGTCAGAGAGAAGCAGACTGCAGATCATCCTTTGATTACCGGTCAGCGTATCTTGGACGCACTTTTCCCGTAAGGCTTTCGATAAAGGTCATACCGGTCTATGCTCATTCCTTGATATAGTTGTGTGCAAGGAGGTACAACCGCCATTCCTGGAGCATTCGGTTGTGGCAAGACGGTCATCTCTCAAGCCCTTTCCAAGTTCTCGAACAGTGATATCATCGTCTATGTCGGGTGTGGTGAACGTGGCAATGAGGTTTGTCGCTTTGAACCTTGAGCTGAACCTGCCACTTATGCATGTCTTCTCAGATGGCCGAAGTATTGATGGAGGTGAGCTTCATAAGTTTCTTGAGAAGTTCAAAACGTTAATCATCCTGGGTCAGTTCCCTGAACTTACGATGGAAGTAGGAGATCGTGAAGAACCTATCATGAAGCGCACTACCTTGGTCGCGAACACTTCGAACATGCCTGTGGCTGCTCGTGAAGCCTCTATCTACACCGGTATCACCCTTTCCGAGTATTTCCGAGACCAAGGGACAAACGTTGCAATGATGGCTGACTCGACCTCACGTTGGGCTGAGGCTCTTCGTGAGATTTCTGGTCGTTTGGCTGAAATGCCTGCTGATTCTGGTTATCCTGCCTATCTCAGCACTAAACTGGCCAGCTTCTATGAACGTGCTGGAAAGGTGGTGTGCTTGGGTAACCCTCAGAGGCAGGGTACTATTTCTATCGTTGGCGCGTGAGTCAAGCCTGCTTTGCAAACGTCTCTATAGCGAAATAACAATCACTCACAGTGTGTCACCTCCGGGTGGTGATTTCTCCGACCCTGTCACTTCTGCTACGCTTGGTATCGTGCAAGTCTTCTGGGGTCTCGACAAGAAGCTTGCTCAGAGAAAACACTTCCCTTCCGTGAACTGGTCGGTATCGTACTCCAAATACACCAAGGTCCTCGAGCCTTACTATGAAAGTACGGAGCCTGGATTTGTCGAGTTGCGTTCGAAAGTGAAGGAGATCTTGCAGAAGGAGGAGGATCTAGCTGAGATTGTGCAATTGGTCGGCAAGAGTGCTTTGGGCGAAAACGATAAAATCACCCTCGAGGTCGCTCGTATGTTAAAGGACGACTTCCTCCAGCAGAATGGCATGAGCGAGTACGACAGGTTTTGCCCCTTCTACAAGACTAGCGGCATGATAAGAAACTTTGTCGGCTTCCACGATGCTGCTTTGAAGTTGGTTAATCAGAGCGACATGACCTTCAACAAGATCAAAGATTCAGCATCTGACCTCATGTTCAAGCTGTCTCAAATGAAGTTCGAGGTGTGTAGTTCTGTTCGCGGTTGATGACCACACTCTTACATTTTATTCAGTCTCCCTCGCAAGGGAAGGATAATGTCAAGCAGAAACTGGATGATCTCCATACTGAGATCCAAGACAAATTCCGACAGTTGGCCGAGTAGATGTCTGTTATACGCCCGTCTCATATCATACATCGTGGACTGCTGCTACTTCTTACGATCTTCACGAGGCCAGATACTCTGTGCATAGCCTAATAGGTATCATATACCGCTCATGTATAAATCTTCAATGAACCAAAGTCACCGAAAATCTACTCGCATTAAAGACGTGCTCTTGTTTTTCAGAGCGTAACCTTCGACTCTCTTTTTGACATAATCATATTTATGTTCTCAACTGAGACGTTAGTTCTAGATGCTCCACCGTACATGATGCGTAGGAATGAAGAATATCCTGCTGCTACCCATTCATCCTGAAGCCACCAGTATGTCACGTATTCGCGCATTCAAGTAACGTCCATGCGAATCAAATTTTCTTCGCCTGCCAGAACAGTCTGCGGACCACTGTCGAGAGCATCCATCGCAGCGAGTAACGCGTCAACATCGGGTGCGACCAGATAATGCCTGAATATTTCCCCAAGAATGGCGAGCTTATTCTCTTGCATGTCAAGATGCACCGCATGCTCGAGGAAAGAAGGCTGAGAAGCAGGGCTGACCTGAACAATAGCAATCAATGAGCGGAGCAGAGAAGACAAGAATAATCATACATCAAGGACGATGCCATTTCCTAATCGTATTTTACGGGCACCGCTGCGATAGACTTCAAGATGTCCTACTAGACCGTCGAGTTCTTCCTTGGTTTCAGCAGGAGCAGATGGACCTCGTGAAGAAGGCTGAACTTCTGTTTCAACTTTCACGTCTGGAGCGAAAGTCACCTTTTTCGAAGCTTGAGTCAGTGGCGTCTCTTCTTGCACATTGTCGCTCCCTTTTTTACTGAACGTCGGAAATGGACTTGGGAATTGGAAGAGGTATAAATGTTGTGAAACATTGTCCGCATCCTGTTTCTGCAGTTGAATATAGCAGTTTCTGAGAATAAATTGCTCACACGCACATGGTTCGTTATTCCAAAGTCGCCATCGAACATGGTCTCGAGTTCCCTGCCGTCTGCTTCATCATCTTCCTCGTCAGGAGCATCCATAATCCTCGCTCCTCGATCTACAACGACATGATGAGATGCCGAATGAAAACTGACAGACCGCAACCCACCTGATGCATCAGGGTCTTCTTTCTTCAGCCTCTTTTCCTTTTCCTTCCTCAAGCTGTCTGGGGCCATCCAGTCCATTTGACGGACATTTTCCATATCGATAATTTCCACACCCTCATCGGGATCAGAATATGACTCTTCGTCTTGTTCCTCTTTTTTTGATTCCTGTTTGATCTTAGGCGCCGCGGTTTGAGATAGACCAGCTCCAAGAGAGGAGGCCTCTGTTCTCGATGGTGTTGCGATCGGAGTAGCTGCCTGAGCGAAGCGCCGAGAACTCGAAGTACCCGCCATTGCTGGACCGAGGGCAAAGGGACCACTGGCCACCATCTCAGCAGGTGGTCGCGGGCCACCGCGACCGCGACCACTTCCTTCACCCCTACCTCTACCACGACCACGACCTCGGTCACTGGAAGGTGCAGGGATAATATCAAGTGTTGGCTCCTGGTATATGAGTCAGTTGGCCAGCTTATCAGTATGGTCAGTGATAAATGTACGGATTTCACCACACTGGCGCAGAAAGGTCAGTGTGTTGGATATCAAGACTTTAAGAGGCATACTCCTTGTTCCTTCTAGCTGGAAGAGTGGGAACAAATTTGATCTTCTGAGTGCCTTGTCGAGTGACCTCTGATGGTCTTTTTGCCAAAGATGAGATGGCTTTGGGTTTGGATACACTACCTAGTGAAAGATGAGAGGTCTTTTCAGGAATTCAAACAGAATTGACGCGGACCTGAAGCATTATCGGACATTTTTCGACGCGTATATGAAGAGACTTGATTCCGGGCCGCCAACGGAACTTGCAATTTCCGTTACGTATTTCTCGGCGCGACTGCGCGTTTATTTTGGCTCCTCCTTTATAACGTTCCGTTCATCTTCGGTTTCTTGTAAACCTGGCACAGTCGTTGGCTTCCAGTCAGATGGGCTCAAAATTATGCCCAGGGGCAAGTCCTGCGGACTTTTCCGACACCTGTATTCGCGAAACCTGGAGTACATTCATTCTTACTTTCTTCGTCTTCTGGCTATATTTCTTCGCTGCTCCTCATATCTTTTTGCCTCAATGGGTGACACAACTGACATCAATCAAAAAACCGTTTCGAACGTTCTTGACTCTTCATGAAGCGGAAGCCCTGGATGGTGACCAACGGCAAGAAGTAGACGTCGAGGAACACGTACCTCTCTGGCGTACTCCGGTGTTCGCGTTCGTAGGCCTTGTTGGAATGATTCTTTGGCTTGCTACGGGAGCATATGATGCTATTCTATCACGTCCGGCTCTTAATCCTTTCCTCAATGTCTTTGTGTGGAGTTACACCGTCGCGAGACCAATAGCCTACCCGAGTGCAACCGTCCCTTATGATTTGTTCTGTATTTCCGTCTTGCAACTCGTTTCGGAGGTATTTCAGCTTGGTGGAATGTTCTTCACTAGAGATGCATTCGGAATACCGCTGCCTTCCGCGAATATCATCGCCCTTCACGCTATCAATCTCGGTCTAATTATCCTGTTACTTGCCGTAATCATTTGTATGCCTATGGCTATTCCTAGTGGGAAAGTGAATAGGAAAGATATTGTGAGTCTCAATGCCCGAGCACTTTCCCTTGAGCCTCACAATTGTTTAGGGTAAAACTGTCACTCCGGAAGACTATGCTACTCTAGGTTATTGGATAACCTTTGCATGGGTATACCCTCTTCTACGAAAGGGTAAAGCTACAACTCTCAATGAAGAAGACGTTTGGGCCCTTAGTCCCACTATCCAGTCACGTCCGATCTTTGCTAAGTTCATGAGTATCCGAACGGCTAGTCTAGCAAAAAAATTGTTCTGGGCAAATTCACTTGATTTGATGTATGTTCTCCTGTTCTCCATAAATCGACTGGCTGACCATGATCATGTGTGCGATCTGCAGCTTGGAATTCCTGATCTCAACTCTGAGCGTCTGCTTCGAGTTTCTAAGCCCCTTCTTTCTCAAGTAGGTTTTCCCGTATTCTCATTTTGACTGGTTCCTGATCAATCTCCTCAAGTCGTATACTTTCCTCGATAGAGACAGGAGACCGTCCCCAAGCTTATGTTTATGCCACTCTCATGTTTCTTGCATCAATCCTCAAATCACAAAGTGACCTACACCATCTCTGGTTCAGTCGTCGCGCTGCCACGCGTACTAGGAGTGAGCTCATGGCAGTCATATACGATAAAGCATTGAAGAGAAGGGACTTGAGTGGTATAGTCAGGAAAGAAGAGGAGAAGAAGGACGACAAGAAAGAGAAGGGAGACAAGTCAAAGAAAGATAGTAAGGAAGACAAGGACAAAGAGCAAGTTGGTGCTGATGTAGGCAAAATTGTCAATCTCATGGCTGGAGATGCGAATCGAGTTGCGATGACAATCACGGCCATCTACATGATGTATAATGGTGTGTTATCTGTTTCGCTTCCCATAGTTTACTTTGAAACTTATATGATTTTCCAGCCCCTGTCGAGATTGTCATTGGCTTATTGTATCTCTACAATCTTTTAGGACCCTCCGCACTGGTTGGACTGGTTGTGTTCATAGCATGTTGGCCATTGAACACGTATCTTACAAAGCGCAGCATGGAAATCTACAGAGGCACTGCCAAAGTGAGAGACAAGCGGATGGGTGTGGTTAGCGAGTTAATTGGAGCGGTAAGATCCTGAAACTCTAAAACGGGGCATACTCAAGCTCACTCGTCTTGTAACTGTCGCATAGATAAAATTCATCAAATTTTTTGCATGGGAGTACAAGTGGATCGATCGTGCAATGAACGAACGGGAGGAGGAAATGACTTGGATGCTCAAATGTGAGTTTTCGTCTTTCTTGTACAAATTTGTCTCCTCAACGATTCACAGCTCGAATCAATTCTATCATGTTCTATATTCTTTGGTCAAGCACGCCTATCTTAGTATCTATTATCTCATTCATGACTTATGTTCTGCTCGGGAACGAGCTTACTGTCAGCGTGGCTTTTACTGTGAGTCTCTGGGTTGTGTTTTGAAATCATATCTAGTAGATCTGACTGTGTTATCTAGGCAATTGCACTTTTTGGAATGATCAGGTTCGTCCCAAAGTGAACTCATATCTTCCTCGTCCCCTCCAATCCTTTGACAGAACTCCCCTTAACGTACTGCCCAATTTCGTTGTCCAAGTGGCTCAAACAAAAGTCGCACTCGATCGTATCGCGGGTTTTCTCGATGAAGAAGAGGTCACAGAACAAGTTTCATCGCTGAAGAAAGATATTTCTTCCGTTGCGCGATCCCGGGAACATAATGAGGAGATTGTTCTCGGGCTGGAAACTGCCACGCTGAAATGGAACGAAGTCGAAACAGCCAAGCCGGACGAAGGGAAGCAGAATGGCTCTAACGAACCTACCAGTGGTGATACGGGCGCATCGGAAGTAGGGAGTGTGACAGTACGCTCCGAAGCCTCGGAGACTGGGTTCGAATCCGAAGGGGAACATCAATTCAGACTTGAGCAGATATCTGTGATATTTCCTGAGGACAAGCTGACTGTCGTCACTGGTCCCACAGCCAGTGGTAAAACCGCACTTCTAGTGGGTACTCGACTGCTTTGGAGCATACTATCGACTGATTTATGCTTATATCTGGCAATAGTTGGCAGTTTTAGGCGAAATGACCCTTCTTTCTGGACGCATTCATATGCATAAAGACACCTCCAAAGTCGATGCAAATGGCAATATGCTAGCGATTTCTTATGCCGCCCAGTCCCCGTGGTTGAGACACCAGTCGATTCGAGATAACATTCTTTTTGGTTTTCCATACGACGAGCAAAGGTATCAGGCTGTCATTGAGGCTTGTGCTCTCAACCCTGATTTGGAAATACTGGAAGATGGAGACAACACTGAAATTGGGGCTCGTGGTGTAAGCCTTAGTGGTGGCCAAAAGGCAAGGTATGTACACATGCACGAACATTTGTTAAGGTGCTAATAGATGTGATAGAGTGGCTCTTGCTCGAGCTGTGTACGCCAGAACGAAATATGTGCTGCTCGATGATCCTCTCAGCGCTGTGGTAAGCCATGATATTCATCCGTTTCCCTTCTATATTCAACATCGTTCACAGGATAGTCATACGTCTCGGTTTCTATATGAAAAGTTATTGTGCGGTCCTCTCTTGGCCTCCCGGACAGTCGTCTTGGTAACACACCATGTTGAGCTCGTGCTACCGGGAGCTCATTACCTCATACGAATGCTGGACGGACGTATCGATACCCAGGGAACAGTCGCGGATCTTCGTATTTCAGGTGTTCTCGAGGACATTGCACATGAGGCAGAAGCCGAAGCTCAAGAGGAAACACAAGCTGTCACCGCTGAGGAAGTTGCAGCTGAAGACATCCAAGCTGTGGAAGGCAAAAACGCTGCCAAAAATACTGGTGATCGAGACAAAAAACCCCGCAAGCTTGTAGAAGACGAGAAAAGGGAGGAAGGTGGTGTAAAATGGAGAATTTACAAGAAATATTTGCAGGCATCGTACGTCGATTGCTTTGCTTGTAGTCCCCTCTGACAAGTTGATTGCCAGATCTTACTGGGTCTGGGGTCTACTTATCTTCTTTGTCTTAATAAACCAATTCCTGGCAGTCGGAGAGAAGTATTGGATTAAGGTGCGATATCTTACAGAAAGTCTCAATGATCAAACGTTGAGCCTTCGCTACATCAGGTCTGGGGTGAAGCATACAGTCAACCTTCGGAAACAACTATTACAATGATGCATCTCGCCCCAATGCACCTGTCTGCCGCTTCCGAACATGGCCTATCTCTGGATGGATTCGCACATCAAACCACGCCTTCATCACCACCGATGTTCACGACGAGAGCGACCTTCAATTTTCCGAATGCCCACGAACACCCAATGTTCTATGTCGGTGTTTACGCCGGTATAGGTGTCCTTAATGCCCTCGTCAGTGTCATAGCTACGGCCGTTCAATATACCGGTGCCTTGCGCGCTTCCAGGATTCTTTTCAAGTGGGTTTTTGTCCATCTTGTGTCACTTGTTGTGATGGAACTCAACTTCTACGAAGGCAGTTATTGGTAACTGTAGTCAGAGCTACCTTCAGATTTCATGATACCACACCCGTACGTGAAGGTCATGACGATTCGAGTTTCGTTACTCACTTTCGGACTACACTTGTAGCAAGGTAGAATGCTCAATCGCTTCGGAAAGGTCGGTGCTTTTCATCCTGTAATGATGATTGTTGGTAGCTCATCATGACCTCAGGATATCGAGACCATCGATTCGTCATTGGCTAGCTCTCTTCAGAACGTCAACTCTTCCTTAGCCAACTTTTTTGCATCTGTCATAACTATCGCGTAAGCGGGCTTGAATCTTTCAATACAGTGGAAACTCACAATATGGTAGTGTTATCTTTCCATTCTTCCTCATACCTGCAGCAGTACTGGGCTTCATTTACCGCGAGCTTTCCATCGGATATTTGAACACTGGCCGAGACCTTCGTCGCATGGAGTCCAACTCCCGATCCCCCATCTTCTCTGACTTCTCAGAGCTTTTGGAAGGAATTGTCACTGTACGAGCCTTCTCGTCTGAGAAGCGATTCTTGGATAATATTCACACCAAAATCGATTTTACCACAAGGATGTGGTACGCTTTTTGGATGACTAATCGTTGGCTATTACTCTCATTCGACTTACTCGGTATGCTTCGTCCCCTTGCTGTTTTGAAGATAGGCACTTATCTTTTGCTGTAGGAAGTTTTGTACGTGCTCACATCATTCGCAATCCAGTTTCGATTTCATACCATTGTAGGCTGTCTTGATCACTGCCCTTTTCTCTATCTCTCGGCCAGACGGTAGTTCAGGTTTAGCAGGCATTTGCATCACCAGTGCTTTGAGCTTCACGATGTCTGTCTATTGGTGAGCCCCGCTCTAAGGTTGAATCGTAGTATATCTCACATCATTGATCAACTTCAACTTTTTTAGGTCATGTCGTGTCTGGACAACTTTGGAATTAGACCTCAAGTAAGTTATAATTCCTAAAGAAAGTGCGGAGACTCAACCATTATCAAGCTCGGTGGAACGAATCGTCGAATATCTTGATCTACCTCAAGAGCCTCCTGTTGTCATTGAATCCAACCGACCGCCAGCTTATTGGCCGTCTAGCACTCAAAATCAAACGCTTGTGTCAGTAGAGAACTTGTCTGTGAAATATGCTCCAGACCTCCCTGCTGTCATTCAAGATGTTTCCTTCTCCTTGAAAGCTGGAGAGCGTATTGGCCTTCTTGGCCGAACTGGTTTGTCCTTATCTTATACAGGAAACTCTCCCAATGCGTTCTGACGCCGAATTCAGGTAGCGGAAAATCAACTCTCGCTATGAGTATACTTCGATTTGTATGTTCATTTCGATTGTAGTCTCATGACCAAACTTATATCCAACTCTCTACATAGGTCGATCCCTCCAGTGGCAAGATAATCATTGACGGGATCGACATATCAACTATTGGAATTCATGACCTTCGATCTCGTTTGGTATGTTATAGACTTGCAATGTCCTTTGCTTTTGGCCTGACCATTTCCTCAGACATTCATACCCCAGGATGCGGCCCTTTTCTCTGGGACCCTTCGGGACAACTTGGATCCTTTCGGTAGGCCCCTTTTCTCAAAGGATCATGAGTTGTGCGCTCGCTAACACACCGTTGCAGGCGAATACACAGATGTAGAATGTCTGGATGTCTTGCAACGAGTGCAAATGTCCACTCAGAGTCAATTTCCCTCTCGGTTTACATCCCGTGCGCCGTCTACCGCTGCAACACCGACATCCTCACGCCCGCCTTCTATCATCGACGTTGACAGACAAGATGTAGCTAGCTCTGTTGGATCAACTATCACGAACATGGACGGTAAAACTACGGTGTCCCTCGACACCCGGGTATCTTCCGGTGGGACCAATTTCTCCCAAGGGCAGCGACAACTCATCTCAATGGCCCGAGCACTTTTGCGGAGGAGCTCTATCATTGTCCTTGATGAGGCTACTAGTAGTATCGATTTCGCGACTGATGCGAAAATACAAGCGACGATCCGTGAAGAGTTCACTGGGTCGTTGTTGCTGACAGGTATACCTAGATCCTTGAGCACTTCGATCTTCTGCTAACTTCATGGTTGCTTCCCCAGTGGCTCATCGGTTACGAACGATCATTGACTATGACCGTCTGCTTGTCCTCGACAAAGGGAAGGTTGTCGAGCTTGATACTCCGTGGAACTTGATGCAGAAGGAGGATGGGATATTTAGGACCATGTGTTTGAAGAGTGGATCGTTTGCTGAGTTGGAAGTGGCAGCAAAAGCAAAAGCTGAGGCAACATCTGCTTCAAGTTAAATTTTGAGGTATTTCCTCAGGACCTTCGGCGAAGGCGTTATCTTTTCGAGTTCTTACTTTGATCTGTGCATAATAATTTATTTATATGCGAGGAGTACGGTATCTTGAATAATTATCACTGTTAATCGATCGAGTCAAGGAGCTGTGTTATCCGTGTATGCTAATTGTACATGTACAATGTTGTGAAATTCGATAGGTTTCTCTACACACCATTGACAGCCATTGTATACCCCGCTGCCAGGTGGTGTAGACGGGCGTCTAAAATAAAACCCTATACGGCTCTCAACTGCGTGCAAAATGGCAAAGGACAAGAAGTATTACCTTACTATCATAGACTACAGGGTATCAACTTAGATTAATCATTGTTCTTGACTTTGATAACACGCACCTTTGAGCTCTTCCAACAGCTTCCTGAGCTCTATGACTCTCCGTACAATGAACTCTCCGGACTCAAGCTTCTGGTCTGGCGTTTCGAGCTTGTCTTTCAGGGTAACATTGAGGACAACGAGCTTCATGTTGGCATTGGTCATACCTGCAAAATTGGTTGAGCAATGCAAAATAGGGCATCGTATCAACTAACCGGGATCTGATACGAGAATGGG
Organism: Lentinula detonsa; assembly: GCA_027921405.1. Taxonomy (NCBI): domain Eukaryota; kingdom Fungi; phylum Basidiomycota; class Agaricomycetes; order Agaricales; family Omphalotaceae; genus Lentinula; species Lentinula detonsa. The sequence goes on from JANVFU010000011.1 coordinate 1,076,819, forward strand.
TGAAGACTCGATCACCGAATCAGCTTTATATCCCTATGAGCAACATGTTGACTTGCGAGGACAGAGCTATATTCAAGATCTCACAGTTTCCTCCTCCAACTCTCTGATAGCGGCCTGCTCAGGAGTTTCGCCTTCATCAATGAGACCTGCAGGGAGCTCTGCGTACACAAAGATGATGAGCTTCGTCGGTACATTCAAGTTTGGGATCCCAACGTACCAACAATGAATCTGTCAATCGGAGGACGGTATTGCTCAACTACGACTGTAGATGGAGGAAATGAGTTGGTTCTTGACTTTAGGATGGCGAGGATAGCGACAGCTTCAAGAGATGAGACAGATGAAACCGCGTCACTAGGAATCGCGTACCATCGATACCGGAAGTCTTGCGCGTCTTGCGTTGCGCAACCTCCCAAAGACGCTAGATAAAAGTTAGATGACAAGAATCAGCTCAGATGCGCATATTTAGCACTTCGTGGCCCTCTGCATCGGTATATTTAATCTTCTTTAGAGTGATCCATCTGCAGAGACTGAGTTTCAGATTTCTGCTGGTTCAGAAAGACCGGACGAGAGCACTGGCTTGGCTTCATGGGGCAGAAGGTCAGTCACAGAGACCACTTTGGGTTGTTGGGACATTTTGAACGTTTGCTTCGATATACCTCTTTGAAACTGAAAAAGAGGACGAATGTCGCGAAAGCGTAAGAACATTAATGCCCAGCACGTGGTCCCCGTGTCTCACGCGTTCCGCCATCATGTCTTCCTCGGCCCTTCAAGTAGGTCAGTCTGGGCTTGTTTTCTCAGGTTCTATTCAACGGCAGTTGCTCAACGCCATAGGTTCTTCGACGCTGTTGTCGAAGAAACGGCCTGCTGAAGATAACGATGGTCCATCTATGGAAGGCTCCGAAAGGCACAAGGTAGCCAAAGGTACGTTTTTACCTTGAAACGGTGGCCGCATTTTGTTTATCTTGAGGTGCAGTCCACCCTTTCTTCAGTAAATCTTCCAAAGAACCCAAAACAACAAACGCATTCCAATGGCACAAAGCCTTGGGCGCGCGTAGCAGTTGTCTCTATGGCACAAATCTCATCCCTGCGTGTTCACCGAAGGTTGCGGCCTTCGATTTGGATGGCACGCTAATCAAACCCAGCTTTGGGAAAGGTGCTGTGAAGAAAGCTTTGAAGGGTTCACCTCCAGCATGGGAATGGTGGAAAGATAAAGTTCCAGATACTCTCAAGGACTTGAATTCTGAAGGGTCGGTCTCGTTTCTAATGTCGACCGGAGACTAGCTTATGGGCAAATCCTAACTTCAGGTATTCAATCGTCATTATATCCAATCAAGCTATCAAAGGCGCCTCGCTGATCACTTGGAAGGAGAAGATCGGGCTCATAGCAGCAGCGGTATGTCCGCAAGGCTCAACAGAGCATTCACCTTGAGGCTTAATAGATCATATCCAGCTTCCATCCGTTCCATTTCGGATACTGGCGGCAATAGCCAAGGATGAATATCGCAAGGTGGGGGACATGGTAGTGATTCATTTGTCCGTACTTATAAGTAGTAACCAAGCCTATGCCTGGAATGTGGACTGAGTTGACAAAAAAATTCAAAGACGAGGGCGTAGAAATAGGTAAGTCACCCCGAATATTTTCACCATGTTTGTTGAAGAAAGACAGATAAGACCGCTTCTTTCTTTGTTGGTGACGCCGCCGGTCGAGATAGTGACTTTGCATCGACGGACAGGAAGTGGGCTTTGAATGTAGATTTGCCGTTCTTCACTCCAGAGGTACTAATCTTGAAAACTTGTTGATAACGTTATGAATCATAGTACGGTTTAGGAGTACTTCCTGAAGCAGCCAGTTCAAACGAAATTCAAACTTGACGGTTTCAGCGTCGTGGATCTTCCTACGTGTTGGTTCGACCCTGTTTTCAGAAAGAGAATTCAAACTGATCAATTCGTCCTGCAGTACCGCTATTCTCTTTGGATACGCCTGTGATACCAGACATTCGTCAGCGAGAAATTGTTGTTCTCGTTGGATATCCTGGCGTTGGAAAATCGACCATCTGTCAGCGCTATTTTGTATCACGGGGATATGAACGCATTAATCAGGTATGTCGGGACCTTCTCGAATCTCCATTCAGAACTGTAATTGATGTATAGGATACGTTGGGTACCAGACCTAAGTGTGTAGCAGCCGTGGAAAAAGCGTTGCAGAAGGACCTTAGTTGTGTTGTTGGTAAGAGTTCAAAGCTTTGTGTTGAACATTCATGACAAACGTTGTCAGATAATACCAATCGAGATGTTCAGACAAGGAAATTCTATGTTGATGTTGCTCGAAAATTCAAAGTTCCTATAAGGTTGGTGTCTCTATATGATTCGAGACTGTAGCTGATCTTCTCTTCTAGGTGTTTCGTCTTCAGTGGGTCGATAGAACTCGCATGGCACAACAACCTCTACCGCGCATTTAACCAACCCCCTTCGACAGCATCTCAAGAGGAAAAACGCGCCCTCGTCCCCTACCTAGCGTTCACATCATTTCGAAATGGTTACGAAGAACCTACCCTATCAGAAGGCTTCTCTGAAATCCAGACAGTTAATTGGGTATTTGAAGGAACCGAGGAAGAGAGGAAATATTGGAGCATGTGGTTGCAGATTCAAGGTAAATAACTGCATAATAATTCTAATTATCCACTCAGGCTGGCAATTGTACAACACACATGACATTTGTGATTCTTCCGGCATTGGTATCTATATCACTCTCATTTCTCTTCTATGGTATCCATATAGTGAGTTTCTGAGCACTCGCGAAGTCTCTGTGCAGCTTGTTCGGGTGTAATGTCGCGCTGCGACTCAGCCATTAACTCGATTCTATGATGACTGAGTGATAACGTCAAAATTGTCAAATGCTACTCACCCAGCCATGAACTTTTTCACGGTCGCACTTCTGAGTAAAGGAGGAGAGAAATGCAAATGCAGATGGGCAATATCATCTTCATCTGTCTCCTCTGGTGACGACAAAGGGATGGGTCGTTGGTGAATACCCATGGAATATGCGAAGGAGCAAGAAAAGAGATTATCATAACGTTTTGTGACCTTGGAGAGGATATCTGCAAAAGCTGTCTTCTCGTCGGGTGTGAGATGAAATATCGAAGGAATGTGACGTCGGTATGGAAGTACTTGGAGTGCGAAATTAGGTGATGGGAAGAGTAAATCAAATCAATAGCAAACACATACACAAAATTTCGAAGGGCCAGTACGCCCACCAGGGCACTACAGCAACCCAATGATTGTTCTTGACGACAACTCGTTCTGTACCTTCAATGTTAACCTCGGTGTGAGCGTATTCGCATAGTAAGCAGGGTTTCCCTGAGGTCAATCAGTCTTTGCTTTCGAAATCATATCACTAAACACTGACCGTGTGGTCCTCTAGGAGAATTGGAAGGAGGATGATCGGAGTTGGAGTAATTAACAAGGTTGGTCATTTCATGCGCAGGTAGCGTTGGAACTGTTGTAAAAGACCAGATTTGGCCGTGAGGATGGGGATTTGAACAGCCCATCATAGCACCCTTGTTCTGGAAAGAAGACTTGGTCAGAGCTCGAAGACGGCACAAATGAATATACCTCAAAGATCTGAACGTGTTTGATTCCCTCCTCCGAGCCTCTCTTCCGGTAGATCTTGATCCACTCTTCGATGATACCCTCTACATCCTCGAGAGGCAATCGCGGTATAGTTAGATCATGCCTTGGATGGAATATCAGAACGTCACATTCCCCTCCAACAGGTTCCGTCGTGAGGAGATGATGAGGATCTATAGGAGCCTTAGGCATCGGAGGAGGCAGGACAGCAGCATAATCATTCTTGAAGATGTATGTGTGCTCATAGATATCCGTCTTCTTGCCCCCAGCTCTGGTATTTCCCGGACAAAGATAACACGCTGCGTCGTACTGTGGAAGTGCATGATTCTGAGGTGGCTCTACTTGTCCGAGCCACGGACGTTTGTTGCGATGGGGAGAGACGATAACGTGCTCATTGGTTAATGGATTGTCTTTGAATAAGAAAAATGAGCTTTTGGAGCTGAAAAAAAAAACATTAGCTACGTACAGCGCCTGTGGGGGTGCGTTGAGGGGTCAAAGACCTGAGCCATTTCCCAGTAGTTGGAGTGAAAAAGCAGGCTGAGGCAGCCATGCTGGTATCCGTCTTTAAGAAGAATCAAGTGAAAGGGTTCCGGACCGCGGATCCGTTTTTCTATGTTGGACGTCTATCACACGTTCCCTCATTATGGATTCGGATAATCCAGTCAAACGACGCCGTATTCAACGCTCGCCTTCTCCTCCTATCTACAACCTCGAAGAAGATGACAACTCTTATGTTCCTTATGTCCCGGTTGCACAACGCCGCCAGGAAAAACTCGCTAAACTTTCTTCATGGGGAGGGGCAAAGAATGGTGTTCGAGATAAACAACGGCAGCAGGAAGACGAAGAGCTAGAAGACGAGGCCAAAGAGGAAGAGAAAAGAAGAGAAAAGGCACGGAAAGAGAGGACGTTACTGATGGAAGCGCAAGACGTGCATTCGCGGAAAGCCGCAGAAGGTGTGTATGTTCTCGATTTCGCAACTAGTGTTTATAACCGACGGTGCAGATGCGAAGAAGACTGAGGGAGAAAAGGCCAAGGAGGCGGAGGAAGAAATCCTAGAGGCCATTCGAAGCCGCAAGAAGCTCCTATCAGACCTCGAATTGGCAAAGGGTATTCAATACACTGAATCTCTCAAGACGAGGTGGGCTCTTCGTACCAAAGTTCTTGTCATCAGCTCTAAACCTCTCTCAGCTGGCGGCCTCCAAAGTACATAAGGGATCGGACTGAACAGGAACACCATCAGATTCGGGAAAAACACGCCATCATTGTCGAAGGCGAAGACATACCTCCCCCCATAGAACACTTTGCTGTGTGTAATACCTGACTGTCGCACCAAGTCAACTTATTCCTTTCACAGGACATGAAGATTCCTCAATCAATCTTGGATTATCTGAAGTCACAGCGTATAACGGCACCTACTCCGATCCAATTGCAAGGCATTCCTACTGCGTAAGTTACTACTTCATACGCGTAACATTCAGAAGCCTCACGAAGTATCTAGATTCTCGGGAAGAGATCTCATCGGAATTGCTTTTACTGGTTCTGGCAAGACCCTCGCATTTTGTCTTCCGTTAATAATGCTCGCGCTGGAAGAGGAGACGAAAGTTCCGTTCGTGCGCGGCGAAGGACCAGTTGGTGTCATCTTGTGTCCGTCTCGAGAGCTTGCAAATCAGACTTACGAAAACGTCTTGACCTGGACTTCGGCACTTGCGAAAGAAGGAAGGTATCCCCCGTTAAACACGTTACTATGCATGGGTGGTATATCAATGAGTGAACAAAGCCACACGATGAGCAAAGGTCTGCATATCGTAGTGGCTACACCCGGTCGGCTCATAGACATGCTTGAAAAGAAGAAGTTCACCTTCAACAACTGCAAATATCTTTGTATGGACGAGGCGGATCGGATGATTGACCTCGGATTTGAGGACGATGTGCGAAACATAATGAGTTTTTTTAAGGTACGTATTTCAAATGCGCGCCATCGAACATTGACCTTAAGAATAGTTTAGCGACAACGTCAAACGCTCCTGTTTTCTGCGACCATGCCTCGTAAGATCCAGGATTTTGCGCAACAGTCCCTGATTCGACCCATCCTCGTCAATGTCGGTCGTGCTGGCGCTGCTAATCTGGATGTGCTGCAAGTGGTAGAATACGTCAAGCAAGAAGCGAAAATGGTTTATCTGCTAGAGTGTTTGCAGAAAACTCCTCCACCGGTCATAGTTTTTAGTGAAAACAAGAACGAGGTAGACGGTGAGTTGTGACAAGTTCTGTCGTGGTTGAAATCATCGAACTATCTGTCTCAGATATACAAGAGTACCTGCTCCTGAAAGGCGTTGAAGCTGTCGCTATTCATGGATCTAAAAGTAAGTGGAAGCCAGGCGTCTAAGGAGGAGGATATCATGACATTGCTCTCTAGCCCAGGAAGAACGTCAATATGCCATCAAATCTTTCAAAAGCGGTGGCAAGGATGTAATGGTGGCATCCGGTGTGGCTTCGAAGGGTCTTGACTTCAATGAAATCCAACATGTCATCATTTTCTCTATGCCCAAGGAGATTGAAGACTATGTACACCAGATCGGACGTACGGGGCGCAGTGGCAAAACCGGTATTGCAACAACATTCGTGAACATGAACACACCAGAGCAAACTCTTTTAGATCTGAAATACCTTCTTATGGAGGCTGGGCAAAAGTGAGTTGCCTTTTCTTTCTGGAATAATTCATGATGCTCATTTGACTCAGGGTTCCGCCGTTCCTTGCTACAGTCGAGGATCCCCGCGCGGCACAAGGTGGATCACTCAAAGGATGCCCTGTATGTGGTGGGCTTGGCCATGGTATTAGTAACTGTCCAAAGCTAGAAGAGACACAGAGGAGGCAGATGGCATCTCATCGCCCCCAGGACGATGGCGGTTATTGAGGGTTCTGCGCGCTTTGGACAAGCCGCAGAGGGACTTTAGTGATGTCTGTATGCTTGTATGGCGTATTAGTATGAATCCTGAAAATTCAGCTAAATCTATCGACTACGTAACCTGAGAGACACTGGATGCGAAGGACGCGCTACTGCCCGCACGTGATGATTGCTCATTGACGCGGTTCACACATGATCATAATCATCTTGTTTCTCATCAATGAACTTGAAAACGACCAATAATTCTGCTTCCACCTCGAGGACACCCACAGGCGACTCAACACCTTCCCACTATTCCACACCGAACGACCAGCCGAACCTAAACAACGATGTCCAGGCCGATATCTACTACGGAAAACTGGCATTTAATCATGATATCAGTGTGTATTTTCACAGGTGAACCCGTCCCAGGTTACTGGAAATCCCTTCTCATTTCTGCTCAAAGCTTATGCTCAGAAGCGTGTCGGAATCGGCTCCAAATGAAATATGGTATTGCAGACCTGGCATTACTTCAAGAGGTTCTGTGAGTATTTCATAAAACACTACGTTCGCCAGCCACGCCGACCAGATATTTTCGCCTACCATGAAAAAGTCGACTGGTAGACGGTCATATAGATGAGATGCAGTCAACGGCATTCATGCCTCAAATCTCCTTAACCCCACGACAGAAGAAGCGAAAGCGAACAGCCAGAGAAGAGATTCCACAAGATTCCACTAAGCCAAACAGTGGTCTATCATCACCTAGGAGTACCGACACCAAAAAAGGTGTGTTCTTGATAATCTTGTACTTGTATCGCCGGTGAACTGATATTCGTTAGTAGCAAATATAGGATACGGAATAGAAAGGGAAACTGCCCTAAACACTCCCAAACGAAATTTGAGCTTATATCGAACAGACCGATCTCCAATCCGTTCAACCTCTGCTACTCCGTTTGACTTGCTACTCAAACACGATGATATGGCAGTCCCTGATTCTCCGCGAACGCCCACGAAAAAGCCCGGTCTCAAAGAGATTCCGTCAAAAGGCAATCTAGGGGTGCTTAGTACATCCAATGTTCTCAGTTCTCAAGAGTCCTCGATTAGTACTGTTACTATAATATCTGATGATGAGGAAGACGGGATTATGCCTGTTAAGGAGCCCATGAAGGAAATTTCTAATCTACTCCAAGAGCTGAACGGTTACCGGCGAAAGGTGTGTATGAAATTAACATGCTTCTAACAATCGATAATCTGGTTCTTAGCTTTCCATTACCCTCGGGCGACTTCCAGAAGAAATACTTCCCCTCCGAACTCTAAAGCAGCTAAGCACACAACCGCCGTCTGGTACGTTTTCAAATTCTGGATTCACCACCGTCTTCATGTTGTATTCAGATTACAAAGCGTATCAGAGAATCCTAGCTGATACTTCCGGAATCCCAGAATCCGAGATCGAGGAGCGTGAAGCCTATGTATTGGAGAAGTGGACCGAGACCGGGTCTAAATTTTTTGCAATCTGCATGCAGTTTAGGATACGGGAGCAAGCTTCTGAGTCCGTGCTGACAGAGAGCACAAGCATTTCGGGCACAGCTGCAACCTTCAGGAAGATGATCGCGACGCATGGACACACTTTAGATAAAGCTATTGATTTGAGCCAATACTCATTCTCAGCATCATAGGATTTGTTCGTTCTCCAGTTGTACATATTGTGCTTCGTTCTATGTAACATGTACGACGATACATCTCCTGCCAGAGGGTCGAATTGAAAATGAGATATAGTCGGGATTTTTTGACTGAAGAGTTCTATCAGTCTGGCTGGAGTATCGGAGGGCACAGGTATTCCGATTTTCGTTGCAGAACAGGAGTGGCATGTGTTTGCTTCAAATAACGTTGGCAATGTAAGATACTATACATGGTTCTGAGACGTCTGTTGGGTTCATAAGATTTCATTGCGACTGCAGATAAAATACAGTTACATGAAAGTAAGATTAGTTGTGTACGTACGCATCGATCCTGAACGAATGTATAGATTTTTCAGCAAGTATCACGACGCCGTTGAAAGCAAGTTAAAAATACAAGTCGATTCTCTTTGTTGGGAAAGAGAAGGGGCTCTCTGCGTTGAATACAGAGTGATCCGCACTCGAAATAGGGGGTGCGTCGACAGTTGATGTTGATAGTACAGATGTGAGAAAGACAGCCGGAGTAAGCAAAAAAGTAAGAAAAAAAAATCTCAGTCGAAAAGGGTAGCCTCTACGCGACGTCCCACAGATCCTCTAAAGCGCAGCAAAACTTGAGGTAAAGGGTCAGTATAAAGCACGTAATACAGCCGGGGTACATACCTTGCCGCACGCTACGCTGGCACTTAATGCGTATTGACTCACACCGATTTTCTCATCAACATAGGCGTCGGCAAAATCGTCCTTGCCGCGAGCCATAGCACCTACGAATACAGCCAGATTCTTGGCCGGCTTACGATCAGAGCCTTGAAAGAGCAGTCAGCGGAGACAGATATTACTAGTTAATGAAACGCACCTTTAGGTGGATCAAACAGGGTCGGAAGGTATGTAGAGAGTTTTTGAAGGGGAGCATCGCCGGAGAGAGCTGTACATTTAGGTAAGCGGATAGCGAGACGATGAGCTCTTGCGAGTACGAACTGATTTTGTAAGTATCTGGAGGGAAGTGGTCTACAACAGGATTCTGTAGATTCATTCATGATGAGCATTTTGGTTTGGAAGTGTGTGTGTAAATTGACTTACTTTGACTACTTTTAATAGTTTTTCAGAACCTTGAACGCCTCTGATGGATAATTTATGCAAAAGTTGGACTGTTTTCGAATTGGTATGACTATCAGCGAAGATCATAGCGATCAACTCACCCATCAGGCCACTGAATCGTTTAAACGTCCTTGGAATCCTCACATGAGGGTTAACTTCAATGAGAACACCCTTGGCAGTATGGATGTATACTTGAAGTAGACCAGACTTGTTCAACGGGGAATCAAGAAGAGTGAGGAGACACTGTGATAGAATGGATCAGGGTACTAGTAAAGTAAACAGGGAGGAACAAACTTGATGAGTAATATCAGGCCTAGCATCAGCGATATCCCGACCGGTTTTGGCCAATATGCCTTGATGATCATCGCAGTTCAAAAGAGTGTATTTGACTTCGCCCTCCTTGAATTTTTTTCCGTTGGTTTTTGAGCTTGATGAGATACGGTATGCTTCGAGGCAAGCTTGCTCAAGAACGACGAAAAGGCGTCTAGGTGCTGATGAGGAGGCGATGCCTGCACCATTGACAGCAGGGCCTCGAGGAACATGGGCTGTCGCAGGAAGTAGGTGAGGATTGGAAAGATTAGGAAGATTAGGATTAACGGTGATATTGAAAGCCTGAGCTCGAGGATTGAGTGATTTGGTAGGAAGCGGTTTGGTGGGCCGGTCCATCGTGGTCGTTGTCAAAAGAGTGTGTTGGTTGATGTTTAAATTTTCTTCTTCTTCTTCCTCAACCTCAACTGTCATTTCTACATCCTCGTATTCCTCAGTTTCGCTCCCACTTGGACTTCTCTGTCTTCTTCTGAGTGCAGGCCTCTCTCCAGGGGTCGATTTCGGCCTTGGAGGTGGGTCGATCCTGCTGTTTCCGTTTTCCTTACGAGCAGACTGTAAGGCAGAACGCAAGTCATCTGAATCGCTCGTAGTGCCCGAGTGTCGACGACGACGAGGAACAGTAGGGATCGGGGATGATAACTGGGCCATTTTTGTAGGTAAAGAAAGTGAATGGACGTGGTAATAAGCACTTGAGAATTGAATTACACGTCTTTTTACACAAATATACAAATGATTTACACCGAAACCTTGTTTTTTTTTTCTTTCCTGATTTCCGTTCGCAAGCTTTTTTTTTTTTAGTTCTCACCGTCAAGGAAGAATTGCTGACAGTCGGTCGGAAGCACGATTTATTATTCTATATGCGGAACAGCGAATGTTTTCAACGCCATTGACGCTACTTATTGCAGCATTAAGTATGTACCTCCTTGAGCTAGCACTCTGACTCCTTCTGACTCTGGCTTAGTTTTCATTCCATCTATCCATCTCACGATCCCTGACATCGGCCAAAATTCGCCCCGTGCTATCTCAAAAGAAGTTCTTCTCCTAGTCATCCTCTGAGAACATTCCTCCAGTGTTGCGATACTTATTTCAACTGCAAACGCACCTTTCCAGCAGCTTTTTCCTTTTTCCTTGTGCCACCCGATAGGCAGCGGGGCCGGGGTTAACACGAAGCAACAAAAGTCGTTCGCCCGCCTAGCTCAATCGGATAGAGCGTCAGACTTTTACGAGCGGGTAATCTGAAGGCTGCGAGTTCGACCCTCGCGGTGGGCTATGCATGCGCTTTTTTTTAGTAGTCTTATCTTCCAGATTTTGCATTTGAATGGTTTCGAATGCCCTGACGGATTTCCAACACAAGTACTGTTCCAAAAATTGTCATGGTGTATTCTCGGGACAGATACAATGTACAAATCTCGTGGCATACCCGCTCTCACAATACCTCGAATATCCATTGGTCAGAGTCTTTATTAGACTCTGTCCCTGCATACGACCATCGGCTGCTTTGAAGTTTGCTTTTGATTCGTCAAAGATATCAACCTGGTCAGTAGCGCGCATCATCCGCATTCAGAGCGACAGATGGGCCTCTGAAAACTGTGCTCATGACCTACCTAGTCTCATAGGAGTTTTAAAAGGCAGCTCGTCCAAACTCCCTCAAAGCCTAAAAGGGGACACTCACTCGAAATATAACCTGATATAGCTCTACAATGACTGCCGTCTTTTTTCGATTCAAATGTCCCGGTCCGAAATATTTTCGACCCTGCCGACCTGACTTTGCAACCTTCAAGCAAGTACATAAAAGATATATGATAAGCGGAAAATAAATACTCACAAAAATGAAGTACTTGACCCTCGAAGAGTCGAAAGAGGTTTCGGGACTCATGTTGATCGGCCTTTCAAAAGCCCCAAAATCATTCAATGCTCGACATAATCATGATTAAAGCTTCCGTCACTTCCGTGGTCGTCTCTCCACTAGTGAGTAATAACTCCTTTGAGAACTGAGTAGACCTTCAACCTTTTTGAGCGACAAGGTCTCGGTGCGCCGCTTTTTTTTTTCTTGAGTCCATATTCATCATCTCCTCTCTCTTTGAGCTTCACGATGAGCGACATCAAACTCTCTGTCGGTGCTCTGGTGAGCATGATGTTTCATACGGGGATGAAAATGATATATACTCATTGACCTTGTGATACAGGTTGTAAGTGGATGGATGTCGTTCATGAGTTTTGGTTTAGTTCTCGCTTTTGGTGAGTCCCAAGCTTGATGAATATGTCGACGGATGTCTCATCTCAGTCCTAGGATGGCAATACTTCCTGCAATTTTACGACGACAAAGTGCTCTATAAAACGATTGTGACGACCTGCTTGCTCTTATGTTTCGGAGACACCATCGTTTCAGGTATGCGCCCCTTCACAAACTCTTCAGGCTCATCTTATCCTCCGCGAAATCTAGGGTTGTGGTGTTATCGGTGGTCGTCTTCGTATTTTGGCAGTATGTACCATCATCTCGCGCGACTCCCTTCATGGTCTGACACTTTTCTCTATTGCAGACGCGTCGGCTTTGCTCGCGACTCCTCAGTAAGAATTACGCTCCGTCAAAATATCGGACATTCACACTGTTCTTGCGTAGGGAGGCCATTGCCACATTGTGGTTTTTGTAAGTTCAAAGGTCAAATATGTTCTTGGCTCTGTCTTGATTTTTCTCGTAGCCCCACAACAACGTTCATTGTACAACTCTGGTTTGCGGCCAGGATATGGATGATTTCGATGAGGAAGAATTTGATACTCCCAGCGCTGATAGCGATCCTGTCTTCTGGTTCTTGGGGTAAATTTCTCTGAACGTGCGTGTAGTGACTTTTTCTCAACTGATTTTTTTTACGCCATCTAGCAATCGCCATATGGATGTTTTCCAAGCTTGTCAAACACCACTCAACGCTGGTGGATGATGCAAATCTTGTCTTGTGCGCGAATTCCTACGCTGGTTTTCTCTTTGAGTGTCGTTGACCTTGTTTAGCCCTGTTGGTTACGCGTGGCTCGGAGGTGACATGTAAGCTGGGCCTCGCTCGTGGTAAAACACCGAAACTCAATCCATATCCTCAGCGCTGCAGATATGTGTATTTTTGGCGGTCTCGCTTACTACACCGAAATTCGATCCCGAAAGCAACGAAGGCACCATCTCCTGTCACCAACGTAAGCTTTTATTTCTGTGCTGGACGCCGCCTTTCACCATATACTTTACTTTACAGGAGCTTATGGGCCGTGACTTGTCGAATGATTGAATGCAACGTTCTGCCGCTCATTTCTCAGCTCGTTTTGATCATTCTTTTTAAAACAAATGTCGGATTATACTATAGTGTGTTTTTTTTTGTTGCGCTCTCATTCACGAAGGACTCACGTCTGCATCATTGTGACAGTACTTTCTGATATGACCATTGCAAAAGTTGGTCGATGCGTGCAAATTCTTCATGGCTGAAACTGATCAATCATCACTTGCTTATAGATCTATACCTTCTCTTTACTCATATCTTGTGCGCAAGAACAAATCCCTGCTTTATGATTTGTTTCTCATTAAAGTTCACAGTGCACAGTCGGACACCTATTGTAGAAGCTATATCCCATGCTGCAATCAGTAACTCGGATCCCATCACCTTCACTCGATCGACAATAAATGCTACCGCAGTGCAAGTTCGGTGTGTTCTCAGTATTTATCTATAGGTTGGAGACCCAATCTCACAATGAGGATTTCGTAGGCAAGACGTACATGTAGTTCATGACAGTGAGGCTAGTCCCATCTCGCCATACGACAAGATGGAGATAGAACATGAGTTTGAGGTCCGCAAAGGCTCTCTTGCGGACGAGTATCACGATAGTCCCCATCATCATATCGGAGCTGGGGAAGTGTAGACCGCGAATCCTTCCATTCTTTACCTGTTTGTTTCTAGCTGCTATGGATTCTGTTGTAGCAAAAAAATTAGATACCCCGGAGACGTTAATAAAGAAATGGATGCTGTTGTTGTCTGTAAAATGAATGAATAAGCTCTTCATTTGATTTTATTCTAGTAAATTGAAAGTAGGCTACGCCCGATGAGTAAAAAATAAATAAATTCCTTCTAGCCGACTTGAACGACTGACCTCGTCATTACTAGTGACGCGCTCTACCAACTGAGCTAAGAAGGATTGTTTTATGGTACATTCTCTGAATATACAATCCGCCTTATTATAGATATGCAAAAATGGGCGCTTGATTGTACTAATGAACCCCTTGACCTGCTACTTTTTTCTGTTGGGCTAAATGGGAGGTCGTTCAGTCCTACTTACTTCAAACCTGCCACAGCTGCAAAACCTCATCAAACGAGATCCTGCTTCCTACAAGGACGAGTTTCTTCAGCAATGGAACCATTACAATAGCATACGACTCATCTTCCATTTAAATCCGGACGAACATGCTCAGCACTTTCGAGAGCTAGTTGCGTTCATTGCCCAAGTCGCCACTTGTTATCCAAAAGAAACCGCAAAATTTCCTTCTCAAATATCCACGATTTTGCTGGAAAGCTATGGCCTTCTTTCCCCTGATACAAGGAAAGCACTGATTTCGACCATGGTATTATTGAGAAATAAAAATGTCATAACGTCCATCGAGTAAGTCACACTTCACTCTCACTTGCTCCATGTAAGATCTCATTTTGATTCTTGCAAGGCTTCTTCGAACCCTTTTCCCTCTCCTCCCTCGTACCACTTCGTCCTCCCTGCGTAGCAACATCCGCAAAACGATACTTTCCGATATTCGAACTGCCAACATCCGAACAAAGAATCATAAACTGAATCGTGCAATTCAGGCCATGCTTTTTGGTATGGTTGAAAACGGTCTAGAAGATGTTTCGAACTTCGGTAACAAGGGAAAGCAGAAAGAAGTCGGCACTGGAACACATTTTGGATCGTCAGATAAAACGGCGGGAAGGGGAGAAGATGCGATGTGGGCTGTGATTCTGACCAAAGAACTTTGGCGTAAGGGTATTTGGTGAGCAGTCTATATCCTCGATGAGCAGATCAATTGGTTCATTTGTAACGGTGACAGGGACGATGTAAAACCAGTCTCGATTGTTGCTATTGGGTGTTTGCATCCAGTGCTCAAAGTTCAAAGTGCATCAATACATTTTTTTCTCGGAGACGACGATGAGAAGGAAGATAGCGACCAAGAGGACGAAGAGGTATGTAAAACTCCCACCTATATCACTTCTTACATATACTTTCTATTAGGAAACAGACGTGCGTGCACTTCACCACCGTCGTGAGATCAACAAAAAGTCTCGGAGCGGCGACAAAAAGCTACAGAAGAAGCTCAATGCCGCAAAAAAGAAAAAGCATGGAAAATCTGAGATATCCCGTTCCAACACAAATTTTCCAGCCTTACAGCTGCTGAACGATCCTCAGACGTTCGCCGAAAAGCTTTTTACTATTCTGGACCGTTACGACAAGCGATTTACGCTTGACCACAAGATATTAATCATGCAACTCCTTGCTCGTGTTATATCTGCGCATACGCTCTTCGTCATGCCCTTCTACTCCTACGTTCAAAAGTGGCTTGCCCCAAAACAACTGAGGGTCCCGTCCATACTAGTTGCGCTAGCCCAATCGGTGCATGCGCTCATACCACCCCAGACGTTGAAACCAGTTGTCCTCAAGCTTGCAAATGAATTTGTGCATCCAGGAGTCGGGAGCGAAGTTGTAGCTGCTGGAATAAATGCGGTTACCGAGATTTGTAGGCGTCAGCCTTTGGTTATGGGACCTAGAGATAACGACGACGATGATCCGATGAAAAGGCAGAAAGAACGGAATCAAAAAAATGCAGAGACAGACGATGGGGCCCAAAATCATGCTCTCGACGCCATGAAGGCCGTCCATCCGGAGAAAGGCAAGGCGGAAATCAATGGGCTGGGAGAGGTCGAAGTTGACGGAAAGAGACTTGGTGACAAGGATGTCGATTTAAGGCCTCTGTTGAACGATTTGATCGACTATAGGAAGAGCAAGGATAAGACCGTTATCGCGGCTTCTCGAGGGCTGTTGCATCTTTATCGAGAGACTCACCCTGAGTTCTTGAAAAAGAGAGAACGGGTTTGTCTCATCCACGCTTTAAGTGATATACATCCTCATATCTCTCTTCACATAGGGCAAGGAAGCTAGTCTCAACATGAAAAATGCAGTTGCTCGAAATCTGTCATTTGGTCATTCAGCCAGTGCTGCTGCTGACATTGAGGGCCTTTCGGTATGTTCATATGTTTATCAACCTGTCTCATGCTCCCTCAACCCCTTTGCTTCTTGTAGCTTCTGGAGAGTCACTTTAAACAGCTTCGTGAGGAGGAAGAAGAGGCTAGTGCCGAATCAGGAGAGGATGACGACGAAGCCGGTTGGGAAGGTTGGGATGCAGAATCCGATTCCGACTCAGACTCTAACTCTGAGGATGGGTGGCAAGATGTTTCGAGCGACAGCGATGGCGATATCGAGCTCAGCGATAGCGAAGTCGAAGTCGAGAACGGTGAGAACAAGGACAAAGATAAACGGAAGAGGAAAGAAACGGAACGGCAAGAGAGGCGGAGAGACAAGAAGGAAAAGAAGGAGAAACAAAGAGCAAAGGAGGAAGCCCTCAAGAACGGGCAAGAGCTTATTGAAGAGGCAGACAACAGCGAAGTGGACGAGCACGAATACGAAGTCAGTGAGAATGACGAAGAAAAGATGAGCGTGGATGAAGAAGAGAAGGAGGAGCAGGAAAGAAAGTTCGGGCAAGATATATCAACTCTTGCTATAACCAAGGTCTGTCCGCCTGCCAATCGTAAAATTCGATTTATCAATAGTGGACTTTTTCAGATACTCACACCAGCCGATTTCAAACTGCTTTCTGATCTGCGCATTCAAGCCGCGCAGAAGTCTATTGAAGCAGGGGGTGGCAATCGCGCCAAACGAAAACTTGCGGCGCTCGAGGCCGAACGTAAGACTCAACACCCTGCAGACGACCTGTCAGCTTCCTTCATATCGGAGAACGATATTCTTGGGCCTCGTAAGAAAGCTAAAGCTGACTATGCTGAGCGCATGGCTTCGATCCAAAAAGGAAGGGAAGGTCGCGAGAAGTTTGGGTCCCGCAAAGGCAAGAAGACCAAGGACGCTCCCAGCAGCTCTACGAATAAGGAAAAGGCCAGGAATAAGCCAATCATGATGATTTTGAGTAGTGGATCTGTGCGAGGAAAGAAGAAGGCAAGTTTGAGGGAGAAGCAGCAGAAACTTCGGGCACACATTGAGAAGGGAAAGAAAGCGAGGAAATAGATCTTAGACAGATACTTCCTGAGTCATTTTTATGTATTCAGAATTGCAAGGTCTCCTGTGTGTGGAGAAAAATAATGATTGACGTATTATGTGGATTGAGTGGATGCCTTAGGACTACTATATCCATTTGCCTTTGGATCTATCCAGTGCTAGTATACCCAATTTACCTCCCTGTATCAATTGTTGATAGCCTAGATATATTGCAGCTTGAATCATTACAGATAGTTTATCAAGAGAGAGAGCAGAGAGTAAAGAGTCGAAAAATTTAAGGTCAAATAGAGGAAATAGAAAAAAAAGAGGTGCAGAGAAAATGCAAAATAGGATAGGAAGGGACAGCCGAGGGATACAAGTTTGTATGTACATGTACTAAAGCAGACCACAAAACCGGTGTGAAATCACAAAATCACCAGAAACAGAAAGAAGGGAAAGGAAGAGAGAGAGAGAGAGAGGGAAAGGGAAAGAGAAGACAGAAATAAGGATGTGGATCACAAAGACAGCGACAAGAACAAGGACCACGAAACATATTTAGTTTCCTGTCCCTTTTCCTTTTCCTTTCCATGTCCCCCTCCCTCTCCCCCTAGATCCTCTCCGTCCAACTCCTTCACCTCTACCTCCATCTCTACTTCCACCTCTACCACCTCTACCACCTCCACCTCCACCTCTACCTCTACCTCCACTTCCACCTCCTCGAGGCAAAGGCAAAGATGATGAAGGTGATGGGATATTTACTACGGCTGATGGGGTTTGTGTGGTTGATGTAGTTGAGGTAGCCGATATAGCTGGTATAGTTGATGTGACTGGTATACCTGATGAGCCAACCATCTCCCTTATTGGCACCTTACCGATTAATGCACCAATCACCGTCTCTCTCTCTAAGCTCTCATCTTCATCCCTATCCTTATCCATATCCTTATCCTCTTCTTTCCTCCTCAACACTTTCAATACCTCCTTCCTCGCCTCCTCCTTTTGCTTCCTTTTCTCGTCTTCTTTCTTTTTTTCTTTTTCCTTTTCCTTTTCCTTCCTCGCCTCTTCCCTCCTTGCCTTCTCCCTCTCCCTCTGTTCTTTCCTTGATTGAGAGGTTTGAAGCCATTGAGGAACAGCGAGACAGACAAAACACTTCGATGGTCTTGTGCTCGGAGTCAAGGTCGAGGGTTGGTTGATAAATCGAGTTTGGTTTCGAGCTCGAGGTTGAGGCTGAGTTTGGATTTGTGGAGGGAAAGACGAAGAGGATAAGTTACGAGAACATCCTTGGCAGGTGATAGTAGTATTAGATGGGATAAAATCAATTATCTCCAAAGGGAGAAGAGGATGAGAGCGATAGATGTTGCCTTGTTCTGGAGGAGCATCGTTCCATATGGAGATGTATCGTTTGGATTGGGAAAGATTTAGGGAGAGGAGTGGGTGTTGGAGGTAACCAGCTTGAATAAAATGTGTGTAGAGAGCGTGGATGATTTCAACGTCGTGTGCTGCGTATTCAAGGTATTCGGAGGATAACGGTCGGGTTAGCCATGTTTCGTGATCAACTGTGAGTTGTGATAAGCATTGATAAGAGTTGAATAATGGTTCTACATACCGTGTTTCTTTGGTGAAGTACTATTACACCCATGTTCCTCCAAACACCCTCCCAAACTTTGAAGGATATGTATATTCTTGAACCTGTCTTTATTCTGTCTAATTTGGTTATATGAGAAACACCGCAAGAGTCTTTGTCTGTGACTCGCTACGCTGTAATTACCACGGGCAAAACGAGAGCATATATCAACCAGTTGGAGATCGAGCACGGGGTCGAGATCGATGTGGTAGGTGTGGTAGAGAGCGGAAAAGTCCATTCGGCCGTCGTAGAAGATTTTGAGGATCGAGGGGTCGGTGAGAATGGAAAAGAGGGGTTGGAGGGAGAAAGTGAGAGCAACAAAATCGAAAATGAAATTCTGAGAATTTTGTGGGGAGATAGGACGTATAGTGAGGAGAGAAAGAGAACCACGATGTGTGCCTAGATTGAGACCTTCACAATCGATTACGAGGAGAGAGAATGTTTGAAGGACATTGATTGCGGAGTAGAAGGATTCTAGGGTGTTACAGAGGATGTATTCGATTTTGGTCGAGTTGGATTTGGATTTGGACTTGGACTTGTTATCGATTTCGAGTTGAGAAAACTCATTTTCTAACGAGTGAAAGTCCATTTTGGATAACGAGGGATGTAACTCTGAGGTGTATTATAAGTAAT
Organism: Lentinula detonsa; assembly: GCA_027921405.1. NCBI lineage: Eukaryota > Fungi > Basidiomycota > Agaricomycetes > Agaricales > Omphalotaceae > Lentinula > Lentinula detonsa. The sequence goes on from JANVFU010000011.1 coordinate 1,095,955, forward strand.
TGTAAACAAGGTTCGATGGGAACGAGGTTCCATTGAGGTAGAGCCATTACATATAGCCTTCTTCAGTGATCCCGCAGCAGTCTTGAGAGATATCGAACTGCGGTGATCCTCCCTTTCTGGCTATTAGCTCTTCCAACGACAAGCTCTGACTCCAAGAGATTCAGTGAAAGCTTTACGGCGACCAATCGCAAATATCCTGTTGGTTGCAACGAATGATATGATAGTGGACACTTGAGAAATCGAATGAAACTGTTGATTTCTGCAGAAGAATTTGAAGGTGCGGCTATTCATTACATATACAATACACCAATATGGCACTATATTGCAAGCCCGCCTAGCTCAATCGGATAGAGCGTCAGACTTTTACAAGCTGTCAGGCGGTGCAAATAATCTGAAGGCTGCGAGTTCGACCCTCGCGGTGGGCTATTGATGCTTTTCTTATTTTTTCGAAGATCAGCATGCTATTTTGCTCTCCTTTTCTCTGCGCTTTTCTTCAAGCAATACAAGATACTTACAAGTTGTGGCATCTATTAACAGTGTAAATTATTAAAACCATTTGGCAGGTTGTAAACCAATTTTCTTTAGTATGTCCTTGACATTGGTAGAGACGAATGTCCCAAGTGCAGTTGACCCTTGTAATTTGACCGGGGTCCCAACGACCTGGTACCTAGAAGTGTTGACTGAATGAACAAGTTACTTTTCTTGAAAAGATTTACACTTACTGATAACTAGGCTTTCCGTCAATCACTGCTTCCAATTTGAGTGTTGGAAGTTGTGGATTCCGAGTATCGATCTCTATCGATGACCATTTGTAATTTCCTTCAGGTATGTACTTGATTACCCGCTCTCTAGGTATCTCTTCGGTAACAGTTTCTATCTCTGGCTGGTCAACCAGCTCTGAATGTGAAGCTAGTTCGTCCGACTGAGGGACGGCTTCTTCTTCAGGACTAGGGACAGGCGTTGCATCAGGAGTGGGGACGTCAGCGACTACAGAAGGAGCTTCTTCCACGATTGGCTGGGTTTGTGTTCGTGTGAAGGCTTCGATACTTTGCATCCTGAGTGTATGGTAAATCGGAATGTAAAACATGCTCAATGGGCTGGAATCAACACCGTCTATAAGCATTCCGAATTACATCTTGACAAAGAGACAGACCTTGTGGAAAACTCAGTGACCGTAAAGCCGGATTCGGCTGGGGAAGCAAATTCAATGGTGGCGAATTCATGTCGGTCACCAGTTATAACAAACACATTAGGAACGCTGTGCATGGCATTTAAGAGGGTCTGCTTCTCGTTCACGAATCCCGCCCACGAGTCGTATTGCGCGTCATGACCCCAAAGCGACGTGAATGGAACGGAAGACACAATAAATTTGAATGTTGCAGTGCTGTTTGCCTGTAATAGAGTGAGGCATTGAGGTGCGAGGAAGTCATAAAACACAGACCTTGCCTAGCCAGTCAAGCAATCTGGTCAGTTGATGTTCACCTAGCATTGTCTTTTCTTCGGAGGATTCGGTTGGGAATGAACGATATCTTCTGGTGTCCATCACAAAGAATGCTACATCCCCATACCGAAAATCATAATAGTATGGAACATGATTGAGCGATTTGGTTGATGGAGGTGGTGAGGGATTCCCGTTAGCATTATAGATTTGGAAAGCATCGGAAGCGCTGGGGTACGGCTGTGTGGAGTCGTTACCGGCGCCAGAGAAGTTATTGATGATTTCATGATCGTCATAGGTATGGAACATGGCTGTAACGATATTGAGGACGTTAAATACCTTTCGAGCAGTCGAATGAACGTACGAAGCTTCTCATAAATTTTCCTGAAGCTAGAGCTCTGGTAGTTTCTTCTATACAATCTGCGGTAGCTTTCTTTAGTGTTTCCAAAATACAATGGAACATCGGCGTAGATGAAATCGCCCAGGAAAAGCAAGAAAGAGGCCGGAAGAGAGGTCGATACATCTTGATTATTTGAACTGAAAGCCTCAGTGTCGTTGGAGCTCTCAGCCGTACCCATGACGCTATCTGACGATGAAGGAAAAAGGTATTCCGCAAGAAGGTCGAAACCCCTGATTCGGCGTCGTTGGAGTGGTGCATAAGGGAAATTGGGGAGAATACAGGATGATGTCAGGAAACGGAAATGTGTGCCACCCGGGAGATGAGGATCAGGGAAGGTACGGAATTGTAGAGGTGAACCCGAGTAAGCAAGCAAAGATGAATTAGCTGCAGCGAGTGCATCTGAGGTAAAAATGTGGTCAACAGTCGGGAAAGCTGAACAGATGAAGCGTCACACATTCGTAATTGGTGCTGGGCCAGAGACCTGAAAGTGTAACAGTGTCCACCCAATCGTTTTCCTCAGACAAGTTAAGAGTAGCACCCTTGTTCCAAGCTGCGTTCGGCTTCGACTCTCTCCACACAACTTGAATCGCTTCGTCAAAATTAGGATACCTGATTAGTATTTTGGCACTGCTATCTGATACTGCGCCAATTCTAGAGAATATAACGTCGCTCGCATCATCAAAATAGGGTGAAGCGCAAAAGTCAATGAAGGCAAGCAGTAATATGGAGTTTATGGCAATATTGGTCCATCGGATGATTCGAGAAGGGGTCCTAAGAGAGAAAATTACTGCAGCTAGAGGATTGAAATCGCTTCGAGCTGGTTTTGTTGTAAAGCTGGTGGAGAGCAGATATAGGGAGAGCAAAGCCGGAATAGCAGATTGTAATATTGGAGAGGGTATCTGAATATGGAATGGAAGCGAAATCAATGGCTGAGATTCAACGCGTACTCACCACTCGAAGAAAGAAAAATGAAGCGAGCCTAAAGGCAGTAGCAGATACTGACGAGATGAGCGTCATTTACAAAGGGTGGCGCGAGGTAACACGCGGGACTGCCAATCTTCGAAAAAACATGAACAAAGTGCACATAAGTATATCGTAGTCATAAAATTACATCCATTAAACCTCTAAAAAACCTAGCAGTCGATTATATATATCATAAATTCAGCATAGATTTCATAACATCGATATCATAGATAGAAAGGTATCCCGTACACAACTGGGGCTGCCCCGGTAAGATACTTGAGCTTGCACGATTTCCTAGATTCCGCAACAGCTTGAACTACCGACACAGGAGTATGGCGCTCCAGTGAAGATCGATTCTTGATTGACTCAAAAGACATGTCCAGTTTGTCGAACACTGACTGGGAGAAAGTATCGATGTCTTTGTCCGTGACATCCCACAAAGTAGCGACCAAGGTTGGACTGACCAGTGAGAATCAGTGGAAAGAAATGAAAGAGCAGTATGAATAGAAAAACAGACCATCCCGCTAACATATAATTCAACGGCGTGCCCACTCGATCAAAGTCGCCCATATCTCGCAGTGCACCAGAGGAACAACCCCAAAGCATGACAGCAGCACATTTCGGCAAACTTCTCAGTTTATGAGAGCGCACGTATTGTTCAGCTCCTCCATGCCCAAAGTATCTTGAGAGATGAATCAGCTCTTATTCGTATTCTGAGCCAGAGGGAACACTCACACTACGAGGTCTTTCGTTCGAAGCGCATGGAGAACTTGAAGCTCGCTTGGAGCACGCCCCGAGATGCCCTGCCAACCGATCCTCTCCATATTCTTCAGCCAAGGCTTGAATCGCTCCTCTGTTCGTTCCAAGTCCCCACCGGGATTGATAATATAGTACGCATTTCGAGGATCACAGACTGCACGATCAACAGCGGTTGATGACTGATTTTTGTCAGAATATTTCGATTGTTGAAGGCGTGAAAAATGGACACGATCCAATAGGAATGAGATGCTAGGAATGCGACTGACGCTTCTTTCTCGTAAGATCGGGATGTTTTCCCAAGGTAAACCTTGGACATTCTTGTCCAGGACCAAGAACAGATGCTCGTCATTGTGAACCCGTTCATTGTAGCCAAATGCTCCAGAACGGCCATGTCCAACACTTTTCAACTTTTCGGCATGTTCTTGTATCACGATTCGCAAATCGACGACAACCTGATCAATGTCAATCTCTGCAATAGCGACCGGTACGCCATGAAATTGATACAGGTCGAGGATAAAATATACCAAGTCCTCCAGTTCCTCATCTCGACAATCTGGGGATAGAGTCGAAAAACATTCAATCAAGGCATCGTCGAGGGTAACTCGGTTGGGTGTTAAACTTTCTGAAGGCATCTGCTTGCGACCTAGCGCTCGCTCCTTAGTCTTCTTATCTTGTAATCTAAGACCACGCTGAAAGACCCGGTCAAACTGTAAACGAAGGTTGCTGATCACCTGGGGTGATAGATGCGGATTTCCCGATAGAATGGTCTAGATAAAGAATACATGAGGCCCCTAATCATTTGAAATACATGCTGAGAAATACCTTGAATGCTCCAAGCCAGCAAAACTCGATATTTTCTAGCAGCTCGCGAAGACGAGTGTCAAGTGCCCCTCGCTCCTTCCACCACTTGGACCTAGCGGCCGGATCGTGCCGAATAGACGCGGCGATCTTTGTAGTTTCATTGCTGAGGGAGACGATTTCATTCATTTCGGTAAGCGCATCTTCGAAGGTGAGGTGTTCGTCAGTCGCGTCCTCTCTTCTGCCTTTTAATGGAACACAGAAGACAAGAGGACCACCCTGGCTTCCCCCACGTTGACGAGAAACAAACATCGTGTTCTTGTCCTCAGTCACAGAAATGTGAACGACAGTCCAATTTTTGGGGAGTCCGGAAACCATGGAGGAAGTGAAGGTCTCGGCATTTATGGAACACAATTGATACCTTTGTCTGACTGTTTCCCAATAGTTCTCAAGCAAAACATCGTCCATGCCATCGGAATCAGAGTCGTCTGAAGCAACGTTTGCCTTGTCAAGGTGAGGGAGTGGTGCACCGATTAGCTTGGGCCATCTTAAATCATCATGAAGAGTGATTGGGGGAAATTTGTTTGAGATGGCTTCCAGCATTTCACTGCGCAAAGTAAGTGACGCTGAGGCATCTACAGAGGATGAGCAACTTGAATATGAATGTTCATGATTCTTGTCTTACCTAGAAGACCAGCAGTGAGCAATGGAGTCTTCGGATCGAATCTTCCCAATGAGGCTTGGAAGGTTTTGATTATCGCAATGGACATGGAGGCCTCTCGAATATATGGCACAAAACCCTTTTGGCCCAATGCACTAAGGTAAGACCAGAACAATTTCTCAGTGTGCTCTAAATCTTTGGCAATGTCCACCATAGTAGGAGTTACAGAAATGCTGAGATTATTGGAGCTCGTCGAAAGTGCGATGGCTAAAACAAATTAAGGCCATCTAATGACTGCATGAAGATAGAAATGTTACACACTGGTTTCTCCAATCGAACTTAACAAAATGTCGCTTCGACTGCGTTGATACACATTGTGAAGAGCTAGTCTCGCTGAAAGGCCTCTTTGTTGGGACTGAAAAGGAACGATCAGGCGCAAAGAATGTGAGCTCATGAATAATCATACCTGAATGGCGGATGTGGAGGGTAAGGACTCAAATTTATCAAGTAAAGGTGAATATATTTCTTCTGGTTCATTGCGCAGCAGCCAAACTGAACGGCAGGATTAGAAACTCCGAAGAGCTAAATATGAAAGGATGAGCTGGGGATGCTGACCATATCGACACAAAACTTGAGCCAATAAGTCCGGAAAAAGGGTGTCAGAAGATGGAGTGCTCCCTATAGATACACGGGGACTAAGAGAAGCAGATTATTAGACCGATTGATGATACGTGGACGAACAACAATACCCGAATTCGACGCCGTCCAATGACTTGAAATTTTGGTCTACGCTCTCTATCACCTTCATGGCGCCTTGGTAATACTTTTGAGCATCTACGGTCATAGAAATGGAATCCCTTTGTTCTAAGTCACCCTTGAGCCGAAAAAGCTCAGCTAGATCAGCGTGAATGTCCCTGTCATCGCCGGAATTCACGTATTGCTCGACTTCCTCAAGCTGTCCAGACCCTTCCTCGAGCAGCCCTTGGAACACTTGAACCTCGACACTCTTGACCATCGCATGACAAATTCCAGCAGGGGCATTCATTGATCCAGCGAGCTCCTTCGCCTGTTCGGCAAAGTACTGGGCTTCTCTGGGAGAGCCTCGCTCAAGATATGCATGGAAGAGAGAGAATAATGCATTGAGGAGGCCCTGTCCAACTCTCCATTCCAGCCCTGTGGAGAAAACTCGGCGCTGGAGAAAGTTACCAATTCGACGGGATGCGGATGAAGAAGACGTAGGGTACAGACGGGCGCCAGAAGTAGGCGTGGGCAGTGCGTTCGTCAAAGGCGAAGTGTTAAAAGGATCAGGCTCTTCTGTCTCGGTAGAGGGCTTCGGCGAAGGCGGTTGAAGACGGGCCAAAGACTCGAACGCTCGATTCCAAAGACGAAGTGCTTTCAATAGACCATCCAGTGAACCGGTCATATCATTCTTGGGCTATGAGATTGATTTATTCCGTTTTGGCAAAACCGTTCACTCACCGATGTGCTCTGTAATAAAGAAAAAACTTCATATGCAAGGGCGGTCTGCTCAATCCGCGCTACGTAAGTCTGGATTTTCTCCATGGTGGATAATTGCTTGTTGGGCGCGTCCATGCGACTTGCCAGTAGGGAGCCTTCTTGGAAAAGCTTCATGCTATATGTGGAACGCGATATGAGCTTTTGCGTCAATCGCGAAACTGGAATCGTACCTCTGTTCCACATCGTCAGTGGCAGCGCAAGAAGCAGCAAAGGTCAGAAAGAAGCGCGCACGAGCCTCGTCAGAGGCATGATTGCTTCGCGCAGCAGTTAAGGCTTGATTCAACACCTTTGTTGCGCGCTTCACCTTCCCCAGTCTTAAGTACTCTAGTGCAAGCTCAGATGACGTCAACACATAAACTATTCATTTCTGTCAGTGTTCCAACGCAAAACAACACGAATTGCACCTACAGTCGCTGTCATTTCCAGAATGAACCCCTGCTAGTCTCCTGAGTACATCGAGAATATTGATTTTGGGAAGTGTCAGGGACAACATCCCCAGAATATGGGCAGTCAATTCTAGGCATAAGTCGTGAGCAACGATAAGGTCAGACCAAGGAAAAAGCATACGAAGTAGATTCATCAAGGATTCCATCGAGTCGACCAGCGAAGTCAATGGCTGGGGTGGATAAGAATTGTGCGAAATGGTTTCTAAGATAGAGAATGATCAGTGCCGATGATAGTGAATACACGAAGAACCTTACGGATTTCGTCCTTGCGTTTCACAGTGGCAGGCGTTTTGACTGACTTTCCTAGGGGACCTGCTTTACCCTTTGTCTTCCCTGCTCTTGAGGTGGCGACCTTTGAAAGTTTCTTGCCATCGCTACTGTCCTCGGAAGTGGAGTTCCGGTGAGACAGTATAGTGCGAAGGGTGGCACATGCAGCCTCCGTGTGGCTACTTGCCAGTGAGATCTGATTGGGGTTCGAACGACGATGTGCAAGCAGCGCAAGCCACAGATGTGCGGAAGCGTAGTATTCGTGACGATGGAGAATTATATGTTCGTCTTTGCCGGGGTCCTAAGCTCATGCACGTGTCAACTAAAGGAATCATGAAGGAGGAAAGTAAAAACCTTTGAATTATACAAAGCTTCAGCCTGTTCTTCGATATACTCCGCTTGAAAACAAGGATCTTCCAATTCACCCAGTGGACCACGGTATATTAATTCTAGGATTTTGGTGAAGATCCTGAGCGACCGAATGGGCATGTGTTCTTTTTGATATAGGTGCAGACTTTCCTTCAGTAAACAGCCTAAGATATCGCGAACGCCCTCTTTCCATCGTACACTGTCAAGGCTGTGCACTTGCCACTCTAGTAGGACGCCTATCACAGATGTATTTATACTTTTGTGCAGGTCGACCGACTGCATAGATATATCCCCTGCCGACAGCATAAGGTCGCATGCTCCAAGATGGGTCAGTTTGTCAATAACACCGCGGAGCTCCTTCACGAAGGGCGAAAGGTTCACAATTTCACGGAAGGCCACCTTGTCGACGTCAGCGAAAGCTGAATAGGGAAAATTGAGGACGCTCTGAACAAAGCTATTGAAAGCAGCCTGTGTAGAGAAAGTCAAGCATTCGTAAAAAAAAAATTGCACGATATAAATCATACTCTGCGATCGCCAATATTTAAGAAACACACTGCCAATAGCTGGAATCTACGCCAAAGTTGTCCCTTCATTTGTGACCAAGGATTTAACTTGTCAGTCTGATCGAATTGGGTTTCGTCTGTGTTGCACTCGACGAGAGCAGCTATCGCAAGGCGGCATCCTTCCTTGAGAAATGGTATTGCGGAACTATACCTTCCTGCTTGATAGAGCGTGCCTCCGAGGTTATAGAAAGCACCAGAAGTGCAACGAATAAAATCAGGGCGACCTGTTGACGAGGTGAAACTTGAGGGAAGGACAGAGGGAGATCGAAGTGAAGAATCATTTTCATGACTAGATAGTGATAGTATATTTGTCGCCCTGGCAAGAAGGTCATAAGCGGTATCATAGGTCTTCGCATCCGACATATCGAGAACAGTCCGCGAAAGTATGAATAATGTGTCCAGCATATATGTGAGGTGATCTGGATTAGATGAGGAATCGACCTAGACAGTATCAGCTGAAGGAAGGAACTAATATACAATCCACTCACAGCTCGTATCGCGTCTTCGTACAAGCCAATTACGACGTCCAACAGACGTGAAAGCTCACCCTTCAATTTTTTACTTGTAGACTGATCCAACAATGCCTCCAATGCTCCTTTTCGAACTCTTCCTAATGCTCGATCGACCTTCCGTGTAATGCGCAGAACTTCTTTGTCGTAGAACTCATCCTGACTCGACAATACAAGGAGTCTTGTAACCAGAGAATCACCGACTCCATCACTCAAAAGTAACGTATTTCTGACATCTTGAATCTTTACAACCATGATTTCATCATCTTGCTTTGATTCGTCTAAAACTGCGAGGAACTGAGCAAATGCAGCACATAACCGTGTCCCTTGTCGAATGAGTTCGTTGCCTTCGCGAGTACTCTGAGAGTTGTCGATACTAGTCAAGGTGCCAGGACAACACGAAAGCGAGCTTGGGCGCATCATCTTGGCTATTTTTTCCAGAATTTGTACGTCATTTGCCTAATGGGAGCTAAGTGTCGGGCATTGCAGTCAAAATTGACACCCGTCGCACTCACTTTGGATGCAAATCCAATCCAAGTTTCACAGTAAGAGGCAAATCCTTTCCCGAATGCGAATGCATCTCTGTCGGGACGCGCCTCGCAGATAGTGTGGAGAGCAAGGAACGCAGATGTCGCGACGGAAGCCGCCTTAGGGACCTTAGGGACCGAATTCCCGCTGGAAGAGCTAATAAAGGCATTAGCGACCTTACAAGCTTGGTCCCAGAGATTGTCCGGATTCTCTACGGTTCCGGGAGATGTATGCGCCAGACATCGAAGAGCGTACATTCGAATTTGGAGAAGATCAGTCGGTGGAATACCGATGGTTGAGACCTTCATCAGCACAGAATAGACCTTCGTGAGGATAGAATCCAGGTGCTTGTTGGATAGTCCTGACGAAGAGAAAATGGGAATCCATTCCAGTAGCGAAGAACGAGTGAGCTCTTCAGATAGTGTACGCTGATGGACGCGAGTCAGGACGACAATTGCATTTAGCAAGTACGTCGAAACAAGTGTTGTTAATACCGCGTTCAATACCGAATGTGAATTCGGAGGACAAGGTATCGAGAGTAAGTGAGTTGCAGGTTCTTGCACGCTAAAGAGATCACAGATCCGAGAGTGTGCACTGGTAAGGGCCGCTAAAGCTAGATCAAACTAGATTTACAAGTCTGTTATTACAAGTTAGCAGAAGCAACAATGCAGGACTGACTATTTCCAATGCCACCAGCTTGCCTATTATACTCATCGCGGCTCTTTCAACATTCAAGTCGCCATCAGATACGCTCCTCAAGAAGGCTAGATGTCGGGCTGCAGTCGAGCTGGCTTCAAGAGCACTGGCTGCCGCCTCTGATTTTCGCTTGTTTCCTGCGTCCGAAGATCTCTTCCAGCCGCTCTGAGCGATGGTAGAAAGCTGTTGTGACGCGCTATTTACCATCCTCATTGCTTCAAGCTTCTTCTCCTCGGTAGACGTGGCCTTCTGCTTTCCTTTGCTTGTCGTTCGATCGTTAATAGTTAATGTTTTTGCGAATTGGGTAGCAAGCGAGTCGGGGTCAGAAACTAGTTTGGGGTTCGCGGGATTTCTCCTCCGCGAGTTGCTTGAAGCAGTGACCGCAGCTGCTTTACCAGTTCGAGAGGTGGTTGGGACGGGCATGAGTAGTGTAGTAGCTGTTCAACTTTGACCTGAATTGGAAAAAGCGCGCGTTTGACCACGCGTTGTATGTCACGTGTGCGTCGCTGTGACATTTCGATTCTTGAACCATTACTCTATCCTGGTCAAGTTTCTGCCCCACCTTATTCAGCACGAAGCATGTCCGCATCTAAAGAAGACTTACGCGTATCGATAGAGACCATGAGTGACTGGTCTCGTGTCAAGGCAAATTACGCTCAAGCAGCAAGCTCCTCCCTCGCAAAAGAGCTCACAGCCAGAAATTTATCGGAAAGCAGCTCTCTCTCTCAGCATTTGGACCAGGTAGGTTTCAGGTAATGTATACATTTTTGCTACTGCTTATGTACGACTAGTTCATACAAAACACTTTTCGGCTAGTACAGCCTAATTTACGCGTGAATGGGCAAAGCTTTAATGAACGCGGCGAAGATGGTTGGTTTGGGAAACCTCACATATACGTTGATACTTTTTACTTTTTCTCCTTTGATATAGATATCGAGCCTTTTGACGAGTCGCTTGACAGGCATGTCTGGTCGTTACATGATCAAAGACTTGGACTTCAGAAGACCATCGCCGTTATCCGTCGAATCGAGGCATCTAAGATCGAGAAAATGATGTTGAGCTCCTTAGAACAATATCACAAGCTTGACGCCCTAGAATCTGAACTTGAGGACTTGCCCGAGGACTTGCCTGAGGACTTGACTATGGACGTTGATGACACCGCAGGCGAGTGGCGAAATCATAAAGGCCGAAGGCGGATCTCATTGTTTTTTTGATAACAGCATTTTGCCCTGAAGTCGATGCTTTGCTTAGAACGGCTGCTTGGGCGCAGGAGCTATCACAAGTAAGTTGTTGATTGAATTTTGAATCTTCTGTTCTGAGCATGGTTCCAGTCTATTCCTAACCAAACAGAACGAACGACACGTCTTCAGAATGTTACTGCCGAACTGAAAAGACCAGACTGGAGATAGTCAGCAAGCTCAATGTCAATCATCTATTTACAGCCTGAGAAATCTAAAATACATATGTATGATACAAATTATTCATTGCAGGTCATCTGACGGTTGGAATGCTTTTTAAGGCGTTGGTGACTATCAACCCTTGCTTTTCCATCATCATCATGTCGCCACCCTCTCGTCCCGCCCTTCGTCTTAGCCGCGCCGTTCAGAAGGTACAGCTCCGTAGCCGCCATCTTCATATTAAGAACATCAATGGTGGTATACAAAGCATCGTAGCCCCCGGACATGTAAACGAAGGAGGAGTGAGTACCTCATTTGGATTTTGCTTCCCTAGAGCGATTCTCAAATCTCATACTCTTCTATCTCCAGCGTCTACCCTTTTCGTACCGGAGAAAGCCAGCTTTCTTGGGAAAGTTCGTTGCATTCTGCACAGCTGGCTTTACCATACCTTTCGCTGCTGTACTGTACGTCATCACCACCGTCACATGTGAGTTGAGTGCTAAAAGCATACCTCAGATACAAAAAAACCCCTCAAGCTTGAAGCTGTGATTTACGGTCCAAATTAGCCTGTACAATCTATGTAGGAAATAGCAGCGCGTTGCACAAACCGCACTGATTTCAGTCATCGAGGCGTGATCGAAGCTCGCAGTGAGGAACTCGCTGTATTGTGCTATGACAGTTGTTTCTTGCAGGAGACACTCAGGAGGATAGTAAGCAACGTCCATTGCATTTTACTTACGGAATGAATGTTAACATGTCTGAACGAAAGAGTGATTGCCATGGAGGGCTACCGAAGTGATACCGAGTCAGTGGTTCATGACGATCATGTAGTGATCATCATCAATACGAGAAAGTTGAAAGATATGGATATGCTACTAACCAGAGCTAACCGTGCTGAGAACGTGCTGTCGACTTTCATGCAGCCACTGCATGATCATACAGCTGTATACACGCGTGTATAGTGCGATTTAACGGCTCCGTGAATGGTGCTTTGGCAAGACCTTTCAGCGCACACCATCGCAGGCTCAGCCGCTCATTGCCCTTCCCCGGTATCCTTAGGAATTTTTAAGTTCTCTGAACTTCATTGAATTCGAACTTCGTATGTCAAAGATAACATACTTACTACATCCTTTAGATCCGGCCGAGCGACCCCGGGTTCCAGCATTCGTTACTGAAGCAGCGGCGCTTCTGTTGAAAGAATCTAGTTTACTGAATACTTAGCAACGTCTCACAGACGTCGATTGAAGTAAGAGCTCAACTGGAAGACACGGAGATCAGTTGCGCCGAGAAAGCTTTGTTACACGAGTTAACCGCACGCATGAGTAGCTGTGTAGAGATATTGTAGATTCCGAAGACATAGCATACTTGAAGCTGGAGATTCCATAAAGGGTGTTGAAAAAGATCGCTTTGACTTCGGGTCAATATCCGCGGATGAGTAATCCGTGAGTAATCACCCCGAACTCAGAGACACTCAGCTCTGAAAGATATACGAAATCAGCTTCGTACTGATTTTCTAAACTTTGGACTCTTGAAAGAGCTCTCAGCCCGGTCAACGGCTGCTTTAGTTTGTCGCAAGTTGCAGGGTTGACGGCTGCCCGGCCTGAAGGCTGTAGACATCTGTAAATGAATCGTATAATGGCAATAGTCAATAATAGAAACATGGCACAGGTGACCTTGAAATCGAGATACTTAAGCAATTCTTGGCTCAATTAAAAGCAGGAAGGTCGCTTTGCGTTCATTGCTCCTCCTTAGCTCACGGTGCGCAAATTTACTCACTGAAGGTGTTCGTTACACGGCACCCTGTCGGGTAAATAACGGAGGGTCCGATCGTCGAGGCACAGCTATATAAATCCGAAAAAGGCCAAGACCAAGCCTTCTCCAAGAAAAAGTTTTCCCGCCCAACTCCACAGCAGTTGTCCTCCTTCCACGACCAACACCCGACTCGCTGTCACGATCTTTACGATTCTCAAGGCTTTCTTTATGCCATTTGTGTGCGAATCAACTAATTATTGTCGTACAGCATGTCTTTCTATCCCGTACGTCGTTTGTCTCTCTACCACTACCATAATTAACTCAATTATGTTTTCCGCCTTCCATAGTTTGAGGTTACTATTCCGCACATCATCTACACAATCTTAGGCATGTTTATCGTCATCTTTGGCATGTTCTCACTCCTTCTCCGTGAAAAGGTATATACGCTGTTTCTATCTTATTCAATCACAATGCTTACCTGGCATTGGTCTTTTCACTTAGCTGTATATTGGAGAAGCATGCTGGGCGTTTTTGTTCGGGATCATCATCGGTGCGTTCAAGTGCGGGTCACTGGTACTCCTCGTTCATCTCCTTTTCAAAGGTCCGTACGGCGCAAATATCTTCAATCCACGCAGTTGGGGCAATTCCGATGACGAGGTTACTAATGCTATTACACTCGAGTTCTGTCGCGTTGTACTGGCCATTGGAGTGTTCGCCATTGGAGTCGAGTTGCCCAAAGCATATATGGCAAGGCATTGGAAAAGCATCTTCTTTCTTTTGGCACCTGTAATGACTTGGGTAAGTTCATTCGGTCATGATTCATTCGATCATGATTCCATGTTGCTTTAGGGCTGGTTCGTGTCGGCGGCTTTCATTTATGCACTCATTCCCAACCTGAACTTTCTTTCATCTCTTGCTGTTGCTGCTTGCCTCACACCAACCGATCCCATTCTCGCAGCAGCAGTCGTTGGCGGTAAATATGCTGATAAGCATGTCCCGGCTCATATTCGACATCTCTTAGCGGCAGAAAGTGGTTGCAATGATGGCGCGGCGTTCCCATTTCTGTATATCGCCTTATATCTTGTACTGGATAAAACCACCGGCTCGGCGATCAGGGACTGGTTTTTGCTTCTTTGGTTATGTGAGCCAAGTGTGCATCGCATCCTTCTTATTAATCACGTTTACCACTTTCTAGACCAAGTAACATTGGGCATAGTAATTGGATCCTGCCTTGGCTTTGGATTCCGCTACCTCATGAAGTTTTGCGAGCGTCACAACCTGATAGATAGGCACTCATACATCGCGCAATATATTTCCTTGGCACTTGGTACAATCGGGGTCACCACTCTTCTAGGTTCAGATGATCTGCTTTCGAGTGTGTTTTACTTTATATATATTGTTATGTTGATGAGGTTAACATACCTTTCAGCGTTTGCGTGTGGTACCGCTTTTGCTTGGGATGGATTTTTCAATCGTCAAACTGAGGAATCTGTTTTCTCGTCCGTCATTGACCTTCTATTCAACATTGCCGCCTTTATCTTTGTGGGAGCATGGATGCCGTTTCATGACTTTTCGAATGCGTATGTTAAACCTATACCATAAGTATAGAATGACCACTGACCATTCTGAATATTCAGGGAAACTTCGCTTTCGGTCTGGCGCCTGGTTGTCATCGCGATCCTTGTACTTCTCTTTCGAAGACTACCTGCAGTTGTAGCGTTGTACAAATGGATTCCCGATATCAAAACATTTAGGGAAGCAATTTTCACAGGTCATTTTGGGCCAATGGGAATCGGTAAGCCGTGGTTCAGTTTTTCCACTGTAGTAATATCTGAAGCTAAATGCAGGGGCTGTCTTCATTTCGACTCTCGCTGCCGGGGTGCTTTCTGAGAATGCCTCGGCACAAGAGAACCCGCAAACTGCTCTCCTTACCCAGACCATTCAGCCTATCACAGCGTTCATGGTGCTTTGTTCAATCACCATTCATGGATTATCCATCCCATCTTTTTCTCTTGGACGTCGCGTGCATTCTGTTTCTCGAACCTGGAGTAGGCATACCAGTGGACTCCCAGAGTGGGCTACTCAAGCCCGCCATGTTACCGACAGGGATGATATTGTGATAAATAGGGATCGGGAAGCAGTAGATGTTCTAGAAAGGGGAGAGCACACTCCACACGAAAAGTTGAGTCCAGAAGGCAGTGTGGGCAGTTCCCCGACAGAGGTTGAATTGGCCGAAGGCGACAAACGGACCCAACATGTAACGATTTCTCCACCTCTTTCCCCTCACGCATCTGCTTCTCCCGGTGTTCAGGGTATTAGTGAAGAGCCTAGCGCTGAAACGCTTCCTCCCGGAGAGGAACCGCCAGATGGAACGGAGACGTTGTCAGAATGGCAAGAAGGTCCTCACAGGGTCATAGAGCGACGTGCGGGTCCTGGGGAGGAGGTAGAAGTCGAAGTAATCAAGAATCATGGTTCGCCGGAGGCCCACTCTTCACTCTTTCGGGGCCAACGCGCGGAAGCCCAGAAACACCTCAAAGAATATCTAGGTCACCTACGAAAAGCCGTCGATGAAAACACGTCGGAAACTAGGAGGAAGGCAGAAAAAGATGTAAAAGAGCTAGAAACCATGGCAAAGGGTACCTTGGAACAAGGAGTAGAAAAGGTGGAACACTCAGCGCATGATGCTAAAGAGAGGGTAAAGGAGATGGTCACACAAGGCTCTGAAGCAAGTACTAAAGATGATTTACCTGGTACCTCTTATAAGCAAGCTATAAAACCACATACAACAACTGGACACGATTATGCCATCGACGATGATGGGGAGGACGACGATGGGGAGGACGAAGGATGGGCGAGCGATGCATCAGGACCTGCGGTTCTGACGGATATGTCTGCCGCCAAAAAGCAGCGATCTAAATCGCCGAGAAGCAAAAGTTCGAAATCTAGTGGAAAAAGGAGAAACTCCATTAGAAGGGGCTTGATGGGTCGAGTCATGAAGTCAACGGATTCTTCGAAACCATTGGCAGTTGATGAAATGGACGAGAGAGGGCGGACAATTGAACATCCCTCGTCCATCCACTCACCTTCTAGTCCCCATAGTTCACTTCGGCACAATCGCATCGATTCACTACGGACTTCACATTCTCAAAGGTCGAGGGAGCAGTCGCCTGCACGGTCCATAAGGTTCTTTGACGAGGCTCCTAGTCGACCTGGATCTGGTGCGACAACACCTCGGCATGAGTCTTTCAATCTTCGTTCAGTACCTGGAACGCCACCTAATGAGACAGAGTTGGGAAATGCAGGAAGTGGATAAGCTATTTATTTCTCGGTTTCGCATACACTTCATTGACATGGTTACGATTCATTACATCTATTGTATCATTTTCACCTTAGATATGTGTATAGTATTTTGGTTTTATGCAAATGTTATGTCCTGCGCAAATTCATGACCTGACTGTAGTTGGCCAAATCAAACTACATAACCCAAAGTCTCAATCCAACCAACAGGTTACACTGACAGAACCACCAGTTATGTTTTTTGTTTTTTGACCACTTTGATGCCCAATGTATTCTTCTTGACCTTCTTTGCAGCTGGAGGCTTAACGCTTGCCTTCAGGTCTAGCAATGAGCGGGACGTCTCGGATAGTAGACTGTGTACCGATGGCTCCATCGCATCCGCCTTTCTCTTGACCGTCACGGTCTCAGAGGGAGACTCCGTGGATGCTGAGGGTATCTTGGAAAACACCTCTCTCACCAACTCCTCATCTTTCTCCTCCAATCTCTTCCGTTCTAAATCCTCCTCATTCTCTATCTCCTCCATGTCAAGTTTTGCAAGAAGATCTGCTGAGCCGCCTAGCCTTTCATTTCGAGCGTTCCGAGCCCTGATGTCCTGCAAAGCGTCAAGGATGTCCATCTCTCGTTTTGAATCTGTTGTGCGATTCTCCAGAGCCTTCATGGGGTTATTCTCTTCTTCTTCCAACTTTGCAAGCCGATCCTCTTCTTCGCCGGCCTGTTCCTCTCTCCATGGCTCAAAATTTCTCGATGCTCCGTGCTCTGCAGCATAGTCGGTATTCTTGGGATCTGTCTTAAAGGTAATTTCGGCAGAGCATAAAGTACTGGTTTATATATGAGTATGAATCAAGACATGAAAAAGAAACATACGGACCATTTGATGTAAAAACGAAATATCTTGATCCCATAATAATCCTCCCCATCGACAGTCTCTTTCCGCGCATTGAACTTTTTGCCCTTATAGATATATTCCCCACATGTATTGCATCGCCTAGACGACAAAAGATTTCAGAAGATTGAGTCGGGGACAGCTGGCGGAAGTCACACATAGAGAACGGAGCCATGAGTCGCACAACCTGTTGAGAATTCCTGGGTTGCTTTCGTCGAGGAATCAAGTCCGGGTCGAAGTCCGGAGGGAAGTACTTGTTAAGAACTAAGATTTAGTGTTAATATAGCGCAGTCGAGATTATCAGGTTGCATACCTTTACGCTCGGACATGTTGAAAGGTTTTGAAGAAAGAAATGGACACTCGCAGCGATGAAAGTAATAAGGAGGAAGAGATGAAATGCCGGCGGCAATTCATCCTTCATCTTTAATCATGTCGCTCAAATTTTGGAAGCCAGGAACTGCAGGCCCTGGTAGCTCCTTGGACAGAGATACGCAAACTGAAGAAAACGTAGTCCAATGTGCACCAGCATACTCCTCTCTTTCAATCCAAAGCCAACGTGAAAGACTGCCGATCTACAAACATCGTATGTGCGCGCATTCAGACTGTGAAAACGAGAATATAATGACTATTCAAAGGCGAAAAGCTGCTTTATTGTATAGAGAGATATGGGGTTATGATAGTTGTGGGTCAAACAGGATGCGGGAAGACGACTCGTGAGCCTTGTATGTCCTGTTTTCAAAAAATGCCTGACACGGATTCATGATTACGTTCAGAGCTTCCTCAATATCTCATGGAAGCCGGCTGGGCCTCGGAAGGCAATGTGATTGCTTGTACTCAACCTCGACGCGTGGCTGCAACTTCCGTCGCGGGTCGTGTGGCCACAGAAGTTGGATCGCTTCTTGGAGATGAGGTAGGTTTGCGTTAGAGTTCAAGTGCGAATCTCATCGGTGCTTGAAGGTTGGTTACACGATTCGATTTGAAGATGTCAGCGACAAACAACGTACACGCATTCTATATATGACAGACGGAATGCTTTTCCGAGAAACACTAGTGGACCCATTATTGAGTAGATACAGCGTAATTATGGTAAGCACCCAATGATTGTTACTTTTACTGAAACGCCAACCTATATCCTGCCAGCTCGACGAAGCCCATGAGCGGAGTCTTTATACTGATCTTCTGCTCGGCGTCCTCAAAAAGTAAGCACCATTCTCCTGACTTCGCGTAAGCAATTAATTTTGCGTGCTAGAATCCGGCGTAAGCGACCGTCCTTGCGTTTGATTGTATCTTCCGCAACACTCGACGCCACTTCATTTCTGGACTACTTTACTTCTGCGACGTCGCCCGATGATGCTATCATTGTCAGCCTGGAAGGTCGCATGTTTCCCGTCGAAGTGGCATACTCGCAACAACCTGTACCAGATTATGTCATGGCTGCTGCCAAAACTGCGTTTGATATCAATGCCAAGGTCTGATTATTTTTCACATTTCTTTTGTGCTTTGACGCAAATGTATCCATTTCTTTTTGTCAGCATGGGTCTGGAGATATCTTGATATTCCTAACTGGACGAGAAGAGATCGATCGATGTTTGGAGGAACTTTCGGAGCTAGCGCCTAAGTAAGAGAACCGGTTCACTCATCAGGAAAAAAAATGACCGCAGTCGAAGGACGCCACGGTCTGCGCTGCGCCTTGTGCTGCGCCCTCTCCACGCTGGATTGACAACTGGCGAGCAACTCGCAGTTTTTGAACCCGCAGAACAAGGCACACGCAAGGTTATTGTTTCCACGAACATTGCAGAGGTAGGCTACAATTTTCTTTCCTTGGACAACCTATTTTGATGTTTCAGGCTAGTGTCACTATTGAAGGCATCAAATTTGTCATAGATAGTGGCTTTGTCAAGGTAGCTCACACAGATCTATCTTTCAAATATGCTCATCGAACTGCTGATAGATTAGAGTGTACAACCCAACTACGGGTCTTGCATCTTTATCTACGGTCCCCACCTCGGTAGCATCTGCCACCCAGCGTGCAGGCCGAGCAGGACGAACATCCCCCGGCATATGCTATCGACTTTTCACTCAAGACTCGTATGATAGGTTGCCGTATTCTACCCCCCCAGAAATTACAAGAACCGATATGACCACTCCTTTGCTTCAACTAAAATCATTAGGAATAGATAATTTAATGAAGTTCGAGTGGGTGTCTGCGCCGCCGGCAGAAAGTGTTTTGAGGGCATTGGAGAACCTGTTTGCCGCTGGCATGGTGGGTGATGACGGACGGCTTTCGCCTGTTGGTAAGAAAGTCGCTGAGTGTCCCGTAGATGTTAGTATAGCAAGGATGGTATGTGCGTTTAGACGATCTGCCTACTTCAATCAACGCCTCATTAATCTTCCCGCAGCTTTTCAGTTCAAAAGATTTTCAATGCGGCGAGGAAATTCTAACAATTGCTGCAATGTGTTCTGTCCAGGTGTGTACGTGCATGATGCGAGTATAATATCTGTGTTTTTGAATATGATTATTTTTGTACTTACGTAGGACATCTTTATCATCCCAGACGGCGCACCTGGAGCTTTAGCCGAACTGGAACGTCGGAAATTCACCGCAGAAGAAGGGGTATGTTCGTACTTTGGAAGCAGTCAGCGATCCTTTCTGACCAACATAATCATCAGGATCATCTGACGCTGCTAAATGGTATGTTTACCCCTATATTCGTGCATTGGAGAACGGAGTAACGAGTACTTTTCAGCATACAATGCTTTCACGCGTTATGGTCGTTCTTCAAGCTGGTGTAAAACGCATGCATTGTCTTTCCGAGGGTTATCGAGAGCAGTTTCCATACGCGCACAGTTGAAAAAGTATATGCAACGGTTCAATTTACCGCTTGAAAGCTGCCAAGGCGACGCAAAGAGACTAAGGAGATGTCTCGTCAGTGGATATTGGAGAAATGGCGCAAGATGGGTCGGTGATGGGACATATCGGTCGGTGAGGGGTAATAGGGTACGTCCTTATTGGATTCTGTTCTATTGCCGGCAATGAACACAGGCACAGACACTGTATGTGCATCCAACATCTGTACTTTTTACAAGAAAACCACGATCAGGTTGGGTGGTGTTTCATGAAATGGAAGAGACGAAAAAAACACAGTATGTCTATACATATATATATATTGATAACTTTTTGCTTTGTTTGCTGACTCGATGGACTAGGATCAGGATCATCACAGAAATGGAACCTGACTGGTGCGTCTTTCTTTTCAGAAATCTGGAATTTATAATAACAACTCTCGAAAGGCTGTTGGATCATGGCCATCGATACGAAAGTAACAAAGTCACTGGTAGTGCCATAGCTGTTGGGTAGCACCATTTCTATGTGTGCAAAGCGATCGTACTGCATGCCACATAAGTTTCTGACATAAGTTTTCTATCTGTGGAGGATATTTGTAAAGACAGGGTGCAAGTTCGCGTAAATTTCTGCCCAGGATGGTAGGTATACACATGAACAATTTTCATTCATGTTATCCGTATTGCTTTGGCGCAAATTCCCCCCTTTATTAGCCTCGCTAGCCACTTTGATAGTTCAACGAAGAGTAAATGCGTTCGTTCAATAACAGCCTGGTGGTAAGGAACTGAGGGACCCTCATGTGCGGAATTTTGGAAGTCCGCTCAGTGCGCCGATGATATATACTTATCAGTTTTTCTAGTAATACTCAAATATTGCAAACAATGAGGTCAATGAGGTCTGAAACCACCAGCATGAGTGACAGTGATTCCGAACACTCTTCGACGTCCCGGAAAGTACTCAATTCACATATGTACACCTCACTCAAATGCTCGGAATCTTTCCGGCATCAGGTCGGAGTTTGGAAAATCTGAGCATTGGGGGTTACCCCTTTATGAGATAACAACACAGTCACATGATGTGGAGACGTGAACAAGAAAAGACGCCCGAGTTTAAACCTTGATGGACAGAGATAACGCTTCTTGCAGAACACCCAACCACTCTTAGTCAAGACTTCCGACAATGCCTGTCATTGGGATATATAACCCTGTCTGTGGTGATCAAACTGCAAAGGCATGACAAGGTCAATCTTCCTGAATCAGTGCTCATTTCAATTCTTCAATTGTAGTCCTTCTTCGAAGAACAGGTCTTTCCTCTCTGTGAAAGATATTCCATCTCCGTCTCGAGTATCCTGGGTACGGAAAGGGTTAATCATGTTGGAGAACTAGTACAGCAAGCTTTGGAGAAGACCCCAGTCACCGAGGTTCTGACTATTATTCTGGGCTCTGGAGATGGTACATTACATGAGATGATAAACTACCTCTCGAGTACTGAGCTCAGAGGGAGAGCCGGTATACCTCCCGAAATCCATCTGGTAATCATTCCTTGTGGTACCGCCAACGCACTCTTCTCCTCGTTGTTTCCAGCAGACCCCGGGGAATGTGAGTACCATGTATTTAATTGCTAACTTTGAATTTACCTTGTTTCTACCCTCCTTACGCACCAACGTTCAGCCTCTGACACCTCTTCGATAGAATACAGACTACAGTCTTTGAGATCATTTATTAAAGGTCCAGACTCGCATCTTGTACCTTTGACTTTAGCCATCACGACGCTATCTTCACCACCAAACACGAGGCTACGTCCCAAAGGTACGATATCTACTGTTATCAAGCTGACCGTGACGTCCGTCATACAGCTAAACTGAATTTACAGCCATAGCGTCGACGGTTGTCGTGTCGACTTCTCTCCATGCATCAATCTTACATGATTCCGAATGTCTACGTGATGAGATGCCGGGGATTGAGCGATTCAAAGTTGCAGCAGAGCAAAACAGCACAAAGTGGTACAACAGCTCCGCCAAGATTCTTCCTGTTGCATCTCTCGGAATAGTGCAGTTATATGATCCGGATACTAAAGAGTTTATCAGTCATCCAGATGCAGATGAAGATGATCCTTTTGTGGATCTTTATGGACCTTTTGCGTACTTTGTATCGACGGTCAACGTGGATAGACTTGAGCCTGCGTTCCGAATTACTCCTCTCGCTAAAGATATCACTCCCTCCGAGGCTACTTGCGATCTGGTGGTGGTCCGTCCCTTTTCCGACCCGACAGTTTCAATGGACACACCTGAAGCACGAGAGATCTTTTCAACCAAACTATGGGACATAATGAAGGCGGCGTATGAGAATGGCAATCATATCAATCTACAATATGATGAGGAGGGAAATTTGACTACGGAAGGTGAAGGTCCTCTTGTTGTTGAATACATACGGTGTGGTGGATGGGAGTGGATTCCGGTTCGTCAGAATGCTCTCTAAAGAATTCTAGTATGCTAAAGGGCACTTCGGCAGGATGATATGGACGATGATGCTCATCTTATATGCCTCGACGGTGCAATATCTACTATTGAGAAAGGTGGGCGTGCAGTCTGTGTGGCAGCTACTCCTCAAGCCAAAGCGGGATTCATGGTTCATGGGTGAATAGACTGGTATATTGTATTCCAAATGTATTTCTTGTGTAGTGCTCCTTGATATTCATATAACCCAACTATTCCCTATAGCTCCCGAGCTCTAAGCTCTAAGCAGTAGATCCAGACAGAAGGTTAGCAACAGCGGATTTGGTTTTTTGGTGCACCTCCTCGATTGAGACGGAGCTATCAATCTAGCAGAAAGCAACCTTGAGTATACACAGACTGAGTAATGTTAGTCACACACCTCTATAACTTTACCAAGTTTTTCATAATGTTTGATGACTGGCATGGTTTGGTCCTTGTATGTGTCTACGCAATTTAAGGTACATCGAAGCAGTGAAGGCGGCATGAAGCTTACTGAAACGTTTCTTGATACTCTCGACATTGTCATCTTCCCTCCCGCTAGTCTTACCACGTTCAAGAAGACGTTCTAGCATGACCTCTTGAGTGGTGGTGAAAAATAACACAGCAGTCGCTTTCCCAACATCATGTTCAAACATCTCCGCTTGATCCATCTTTCTGGGGAATCCATCGATAAGGAAGCGGCCTCGGCCGTCTGCCCATCCGTCTCCAGATTTATGTTTCTCAAGCGTAGCAGTCATGGCCTTTTCGAGGAGTTTGACGGTGACTTCCATTGGAACAATGGTGCCTTCCTTAATACATGTTTGGATTAATTGGCCATATTCGGAACCTTCACGATGCTGCTCTGCGCGGAGGAGGTCTCCAGCTGCAAGTTCGAGGTCGATAGAAAACTTTAGCACGAAAGGAAGGAGGCGCACCAGAAAGATGACAGAAGGCAAAGTCTTCCACGAGTCGCGCGCACTGAGTCCCTTTACCTGTAAAAATTGGGTTCAGCCAGATCAATCGAAACATCGTTCAAGAGCTACACACCGGCACCTGGACCACCGAGGACGAAGATAACGGTGACATTCGAGTCAAAAGTGCTCTTGTGGGATTGAAGATGTAGAGCATCAGCAATCTTGTCGACAATAACAGGCATAGTGGACGATTAGTAGTCGCGAGGACGAGAAGGCGGTACAAGAGGATGATCAAGTTGACGAGGAAGCTCAGAAGCCGGATTGGTCTTTTCGCGATATTTTACTAGTGTATAGAATGCGACAAAAGAGCTCAGAGAAAGTCCTATGAGAAGAAAATGATTTGGAGGTTTATGTTGTGTCATGCAAGTCCGAAAGACCAAACAGTTTGAATTTGATCATTGGCGCTTTCTCAAGTGACACTACAGTATGGACTTTTCATACAATTCTGACTCCAACATATACGTCCTCGTCGCCTGTCACAATGATGATGCTCCTGACTTGGTCGCTATTGGCGGTGATCATTCAGTGGAAGTTCTCCTTGTGGTATTGCTCTTTTTTCTCTTGTTTTGTTCTGTCGCTGATTTCTGTTCATAGGGGCCTTCCTCATGCGAATCACTCGCGTTATTCCACATTGGAACGCGTTCGACTGCCATGGCTTGGTCTCCTCGCTCCGTATCACCATCTGCGAGTGAAGAGTGGGTTATAGAGTAGGCTTTCTTTCGGTTACAACACGTCGTCGACTTGTTTATAGAAGCCTTCACTAGACTGGCCGTTGCTGGTGCGGACTATGGCCTTCATCTCCTTACCAAGACCGTGTCGCAACCAGAAGATGTGTTCCATTTCGGTGGAGGTCTCAGTGGTCATCATGGAAAAGTCAATGATATAACGTTCTGTGGAGGAATGGGTGCCGAATCGTCGCGTTATGTGGCCACTGTTTCGGGTAAGTAAACGCAACCATAATCACAGGCACTTACGTGTCAATGAATTTTTGCAGATGACAAAATGTTGATGGTTTGGGACCTTACTCCTCACGATACAGATGTTCGCGACGAAATCGGCGCTCCTGATTCGCGTCCCCAGCCAACTGTTTATGTGACGGCTTACCCCCATCCATTAACATCGATTGACTCTCATATAAGTACAACAAAAGAGCTCCTTGTGTCTGACTGTCGTGGAACAGTTTATATCGTGGATTGGCGCTCCGATCCAGGTGCAACCGAGCAGGACTCCTGGCGAAGCTCCAGCGTATTGGAGCTCACGGATCCTCACGCGCTTTCCGAAGTCTCTGTAGGACTCTCACTCAAGCTTTCTGGTTCTGTGGCATGGCGTCGGGACTCTCCGGACATGTGAGCATTTCAACTTTCGAATATGCAAACCAGTTCTAACTTACCAGTTTGAAGCATTGGATCCGTTTATGGTTCTAGATTTTCTCTATGGGATCTTTCCAATTTGCAAGGTGGAAAGCCATATGCTACAAGTAGTAGCTTCTCACAGGGAGGTCATAGATTCCGGTATGATTTATTTATTTTGCCTTGCTTGAGTTACTGACCAGTTTCCCAAAGTTGGTGTCCAACATATCCTGAATATTTTGCCATATCCACACAATCTCCGTTAAAGGGTGCCATCGTACACGTTTATAGCACGAACTATGTTTACGCTCAACCTACCGTTTTTAACGTATCTCCAAGACCGCAATACGTGCGTGATTTTGATTTTCTTGCCACTCGCGGAATCCCGAGACTGGCAGTGGCAGCTGGACGCTCTGTTGTGATTTTTCCAATCGGTGTCGAGTCATAATCATATTGAATTTGCCTACATATAACAATTCGGGTATGCAATGTTCATCTTTTCCGTCTAAACGGGAAGGGCTTCTACCCCGTTTTTGTTGCTTGGCATCCGAGATGAACATGATGACCAACGAAGTAGAGGTTCAGCAAGACATCACAAAAACATACAGATACTTAGAGTACAGAAATTCTACAAGGATGCCGTGGCCAACCGTTTCATCTGTTTGTAGGCACCACTGGATGATGATAAGATGCATATTGTCAATGTCGTTCAATGTGACTATGTCCCCATTCCCTCCATACCTCCTAAGTCCAAGAACATCTTCCTCCAGTATTGCTGGTCCGGCTCCGAGTAATGCGTCGGTGCAGGAGGCATATGCACCCCGCTCACATGAGCAGGAAAGAAAGAAGGCAAAGAGGACAACGCGATTGTCTCTGAGTAATCATTTTCACGAGAGCCGGAATCATGTGAAGGAAGAGCAGATGTTGCGAAATCAGAAGAGTATTGCGATGACTGAGATTGGCTAGGCAGCTGTGTATAGATGGAAGAAGTTGATGAATGCGCTGGCCTTTGTATTTCTGGCTGTGGTCCTGCATCACAAAGATCATCTGTCAATCGACTGAAATGTTCCAACTCTACTTACGTTGTGAACGGCTATCTGAGGAACGCACGGTACCAGCCGATTTCTCGGTGTTTCGGTATCTCAACATATCATTGGCGAGTAAACCTTTGAGGAAACGAGCGTGATATGCAGCTGATGAAGATGCTGGAGATGCTTCATGGTATGCATCCGCGGTCTCTAAGATCACTTTGTATGCATTGTCGGCTGCGCCTGAATGCAGCTGCAACAGGGTATTGCTATTACGGAGTAGCTGAACGCAAAAGGGTTTAACGTTAGGCCGGGGTTCAAAGTATAGCTATAGAGGCACTCACGCTCAATAAAAATAGTGCGGCGTATGCGGACATCATTGTAATAGTTTCCTGTCCATAACGCTTGTACAAAAGATTAGTCAAAGGCAAGAAAGGCAACGAGATCTATCCGCACCAATACATTCATCTTAGCAAAATCCGACACGACCTTTAAAGAATCAACGGCACTGGTGTAGCATGCTGAAAGTGCTTGAACGTTTGGAGTCGCTCGGTTTGACTAGCAAATGTGTGAGGACCATTATGAATCTACTGAGGTAGAATTTTACCGATTCCCGAAGCGCAAGGCTATTGGTGAATAATCTGATGTATGTCCGGAAAAGAGTGAGAAACGAAAAATGAAAGGTGCCTCCCCCCGCTACGTTGAAAGTATACTGAGATCATTCAGAACTTCGGAAACATGAACCGTACCTTGTTGCATCTCTCGATGCCAAGTCTCATTCCATTGAGTAAGCTGACTGTTACAATTGCAGAGTACGACTTCCCAGCTCATATCCACGCTCCCTTGAAATATCTCCGTCGTTTCAGCCTGAAAGTTAGGGTATCAGTCATGAACGACGCATGAATTAGAACATTTGAACGAACAGCGATGTGTCGCAGTCGTACGAAAGCAGCGACGACAACGTCTTCCGGTCGAATAGAACCGCCGGCGGATTTTTCATGCCATCTATCGGCGTTTCGAATAAAATCATCCTCAGGGAGCATCCAGTGGCGACCCGTCTGGGTACTGAGACTGCGATCATGGATAAAAAGAACGAGATAAGTTCGTTCTCGATTGCGACGTTCTAATCGTTGTAGGTCGGTTTCATTGAGCGGAGGATGGGGGATGTAGCGGTTGAGACCGATTTCTACAGCCATGCGGCATGCCTATTATGATTTATGATTGTCAATTTGCGTTGATGGGACCTGAGTTCCGAGGTAACTCACATAACCTACAAAAGTCCAAGTATTCGTACGCTAGCAGCCTAGTGAGTATCGCCCGGTATCCCCCGAGGAGCAGCAAAATCTGTACTGACATTGTCATCGTGATCTTTCCAGTAAGTAAGGCATGCAAAAGCTTGCACGATCTCCACACTTTTCGAACCTTCTCTGAAAGCTTGAACGGCATATTCATCTGCGAGTTTTTGGCATTGCTTGAACAGTTTCGGCCTGAAGAATTTACAACCGGCCATTATCAAGACGGTGAACAAAAACGGAGATTTGTTCCTAACATATGAAACTGTATGAAGAGAAGGATCAAAAAGATTGATGAATGGATTGAGACGAAGGAAGATCAGATCAAATAGAACTTTGGCAAGCTCTTCATCCACAGTACCGGCTGATACGGGGTCGCTAAGACCGGCAGGACCGGCTGGGGGAGGACTGTACGACTCAGAGCCGCGGACAGAGGACGGTCTTGAGGCAGGAGTGTCCTCAGGATTGAGGATGAGTCTAAAGAAGGAGTTTCGACGACGCTCCCGTTGAATAAAGTTGGCAGGAAAAATGTTATCCTCTGTGCGATCGGACGCACTATCGTCTTCATCATCATTCACATCCATCGTGCGAGAGCTGGTACTGGATGCAGTGTATTCGCTAGCAGCATCTGAATAGGAGGGGAGATTGAGAGGAGGCAGATGATTTGAAACGAACCGCCCGTTCGGAGGGCTGTAAGGATGGCTACGAACACCGTTGGTATAACGGTTGTCTGATCCACCAAGAGAAGGATGAGAATCTTGATAGGATGACGGATGTTTTGCATCTATCGAGAGAGCTTTAGACTTTGCATTATTGAGACCCTTCTCTAGACGACGTAGCATCTTGGAAGCTTCCGAAAGCCTGCGGCAAAGTGAGTAATAAAATATCAATCAAGAAAGCGAGCAAGCATACTTGGAGCCTGGCTTACGGCCTCGGCGATGTTTCTCAAAAACGCATCTGAGAATTACGTGGTAAGTTAGAAGTTTAAAGGAAATACTGCCAATCGCATACTGGACGTTTGCACGCTTGCAACGCTGGCACTGTCTCTGTCCGTCCTCAGCTCCGACACATTTCATCTAGATATTGGATGAATGACGAAGAAGACGAACATTGATGGATTTGACCATTTACCTTTGCTGCACGGCAAGTCGTGCACGCTCTAGCACCACGCACAACGGGCGGCTTTGGTCTGGAGAGAAAGGTCAAGAAATGAGATTGAGAACATTTCGACAAACAAGACGAAAATGAAATCTATCTCTGACAATTGTTCAGCATGGACTTCCATTTATTTGCCGGCCTTCAGTCGACGGTGATCAAAGAATACGCGACGTGAAAACGAGGCCGGTGTTAACAATCCACAATTCAGAGGCTCTGAGAGGACGAGAAAGAGCAAACTGCGGAAAGACAACGGTGAGAGCAGAGTAGTGAAAGGTAACAAGGAAAGATGGCAGCTTTAAATAACGGACAAGCTGCTGATCCAACCTCGGCTTTTGAAGGATGCACGGGCTTTGATTAATGGCTGAAACGAGAATTTGATGGTAATAAGGTTAGGACGGCGTTTACCCCCGATCGAGCCGAGCTACACGGCTATTATGTGCCACGTGACAGAGTCTTCACTTGTCGTCGTATTTCATGGTCCGAATCATCATCAAAGGAGGTACGTCGTCCTTTGCCTTATTGTTTGCCTCTTTTTCTGATGTTCTTCAGGTGTTTGGAAGGTAATCCTCGCTCCTAATTCTGGGCGACCACCGACCGACTTTTGTAGAATACTGAAGATGAAGTGCTTAAAGCTGCTATAGCTAAATACGGCAAAAATCAATGGCACGTATAAATCACCATAAGACTCTTATAAAACGCTCACATCGTTCGAACGATGTGTTAGGGCTCGAATATCGTCACTTCTCGTGCGAAAGACACCCAAGCAATGCAAAGCTCGCTGGTACGAATGGTTGGATCCGTCAATTAAAAAGACAGAATGGTCGAAGGTGCGCCATCAGGCTCTATCACTCTCACACTCTTTCCTTATTGGAATGAAAAGACTGAAGACGAAAAGCTTCTGCATCTCGCTAAGCTGATGCCTACGCAATGGCGAACAATAGCACCAATTGTCGGAAGAACTGCTACTCAATGCCTGGAGCGTTACCAGAAGCTTTTAGACGAAGCAGAGGCCAAGGACAACGAGGAACTGGGTCTCACCGGTCCCGATGGGGATGCTGGCCCCAGCGCAGACGACGTCCGCCGATTACGTCCTGGGGAGATTGATCCCGACCCAGAGACCAAGCCCGCGCGGCCAGATCCTATTGACATGGACGAAGATGGTCAGTCAGTTGGCTTGCATTGCTTATGAAAGGGTGCTGATTCTCCCTATAGAAAAGGAAATGCTTTCTGAAGCTCGAGCACGTCTAGCTAATACTCAAGGCAAGAAGGCAAAACGAAAGGCTCGCGAAAGGCAATTAGAAGAGGCCAGGCGCTTAGCTGTATTACAGAAGAAAAGAGAACTTAAAGCTGCTGGTATAATGTATGTGTTCTTTGCAATACTTGATAATTCCAACTAATGCAGTTTTCTAGCATGCGGCACAAAACTAAGAAGAAGGGAATGGATGTGAGTCATACAATGAAGTTTGTGCCATGTATCGTATCTTATCTTTCTATCCAGTACAACGCCGACATCCCATTTGAGAAAAAACCCGCCCCTGGCTTTTATGATACATCGGAGGAACAGGCTCGAGTCGCAGCTGCTCCCGTGGGTCAAACATTACGTCGACTTGAAAACAAGCGCAAACCAGACGTGGAGGAGGCTGAGAGGAAAAAGAGACAACGCAAGAACGGGAAGGAGGGAGAGGGCTCTGGGCCCCAAACCAAGTTTATTCCCGCTCGAGATGCACAAATTCAAAAGCTCAAAGAAGCGGAGTCGATTGGTAGGAGGCGAAAGTTGATGCTTCCCGCTGCGCAAGTCGGTGAAGCTGAGTTGGAAGATATCGTAAAGATTGGTATGGCCGGAGAAAATGCTAAGGCTCTAGTCGGTGGAGGTAGTGATGCTAGCGGGAGGCTATTGAGCGACTATGAGGGGTTAGAGAACGCCCGGATGGCACGAACACCTCGGACTGCCCCACAAGGTACGCAATTTATGGCATGTATTCTCTTATCTGTAATTCGCTGAGTCTTTTCGTAAAATCTGGCAGAGGATAACATCTTGAGTGAAGCACGGAATCTTCGGAATATGAGTATGGCCCAGACCCCTCTGCTCGGCGAAGAAAATACCCCTTTGCATTCCAGTGCCAACGGAGGATCTGGCTTCGAGAGCGCAACACCTCGTCACCAGGTAGCTTTCACTCCTAACCCGCTCGCTACCCCTCTTCGCTCCAGTTCCGGAGATGTGTCTGCAACCCCTCGTGACATGTCTGTCGCTGGCACTCCTCTTCACACACCGTTGAGGGACAATTTGTCGATCAATCCAGATGGATTCCCATCCATAGGCAACACTCCAAGGGAGCAACGCATTCAGGTCAACTCTACAAAACGAGCTTTGCAGGCTGGATTCATGAGCCTCCCGAAGCCGGAAAATAACTTTGAGCTTTTGGTGCCGGAAGAAGAAGGAGAAGACGATGAAGATACACGAGAGCATGCATTGTCGGAAGAAGATGCTGAGGAGCGGGATGCAAGGTTACGGCGGGTTCGTGAGGAAGAGGAAACGAGGATTTTGTCAAGAAGAACTCAGGCTGTTCGCCTTGGTTTGCCACGACCTGCCGACGTCGATGCGGCGACTCTACTGGAGCAACTATCTATGCATGATGACGACGCCGATGGTGGTAAGCTCGGTGCTGCCCAGAAGCTTGTCGCTGCAGAGGTCGCCTCCCTCATACAGCACGATTCCCTTGAACATCCAATACCAGGCACCTCGAGGCCTGGCAGTCACAAGTCGAGCTATGAAATCCCCGATGATGAAGCGATTAATGCGGCCAAGTCTCTCATACATCTTGAGCTTGCATCGATGGTTGGCTTTCCGCAGGCCAATTCGGATCAAGTACGAGAAGGGCTTATCGCTCTCTCGAAAGCGGAGTCCGTGGATGACCAGTTCTCTTGGGCTTCTTTCCGGCAGAACCTTGTTTTTGATGCCTCTTTAAAAACCTGGGTTGAGCCTGACCAACTCTCTCCCGAACAGCGTATCGCAGGGTATGATGTGCTGCTATCAGAATATCACAGTACCATGGCTCAAGAAGCGCAGAAGATAGCGAAACATGAGAAGAAGCTTGGGAAGGTGCTCGGAGGATATCAAGCCCGTTCACAGGCGCTGTCGAAGAGGGTTACGGATGCGTTTGCAGAGTTGCAGACGACATACAACAACTATCAGAGCTTCCTCCGTCTTCAAACTAATGAAGCAGCTGTTGGTCCTAGGCGCGTGGCTACGCTGAAGGAAGAAGTAGAGAAACTTGAACGGCGTGAAAACATGCTCCAAGAACGATACGCGGAACTGGCGGCAGAACGAAGAGAATCTGAAGCTAGAGTGGCAGAGTTGGAAGAGAAATTGATGGCCGAGGCCGAAAGACTTAACGAGGCCAGTCTTGCTGAGGTGATGGAAGGTGTCGAGTCATAATGTCCACATCTTTGTATGTACAGTATGGTTGTATCGTAGGGAATGATGGTAAAAAAAGTTATACTTGTCTTTGTCGGATTGGACAAGCCGTCAGACACGAGGCATATTGTACATGATCACTGAGAATTTTTCGTCCTTGTTTCTTCTAAAATGCCTGCAGCTCTCCCGATGCTGGTCGATGTGACTACGACGACTGTGTTCGCGTCTTCTTCTGCGACGCCGACTTTATCGATTGAAAGAAAATCTTCGTCGGTTCCTGTAGCTGCCGTCGCAGGAGGTGTTACTGCTGGGGCGTTGTTGGCAGTGGCGATTGTCATCGGTTGGATAGTGTGGGGAAGATCGATAAAACGTCAAAAGGCAAAGCAACAGCGGGAAGCCGTGAGTTCCATACAATGTCGAGTGATATAGAATAGCTAAGAAAGATATCGCAGGACGAGTTACGAATAACGAAGGACAATACGATGAAAAATGCCTCTACGTTTTCGAAACCCCGACATTACTCTTATAGACCACTCTTTTGGCCGCCTTCGGACACACAAGTCAGATTTGCGGCGCCTGGTGGGTCTGAGAAGAACACTCTTGCTGCCAGCCCAACTCCCAAAACGCCCTCGCGGCCAAAACCATTGACTCCTCGTGTTTCCCTTGTGCCCAAAACTTCGACTATTACGCCATCAACAGTAACCGAACCAGTTCTTGCTTCGCAGTCCAGAACAATAGTAAGGCCAGCTCGAGTGACAACTCAAACCCCCATACCCGACCCGGAATATCCTGCTCTTACTGAAGATGGCCGCTCTCAGTCATCAATCTTCGCACTAGTAGCAGCGTTGGGAGCAAGTACTCATCGTTTGTCATCGGCGTCCAGCTGGTCGCGGCTTACGGGGAATCGGGTATCCCAAGCTACATCCGGTTCCTCGTACTCACAGCCCAGCAATCGGTCTACAGTGTCGGTTGGGAGAGCGTATTGAACGGATGGTAGTTTCGGACTTTTTCGTTACGATGGACAGATATCTTTATATTCTCTAGTTACGCTGGGATGGAAACTATCGAGATGGGCATTCTATTGTAGTGTTTTGAAGTAATCCTTCTCGAAAAGAATGAACATTGTTGACGGTTTGTTACGGGACATACGCACTTTTTCTAGTTGTGCGACAGAGTTCTTGAAATTGGCAATCTCCTTCCAGCAATCCAAAGAACTCATAGGATGAGTCCTAAGTGTACATTAGACAAAGAAAGGACCGTCAGAATAGCAACGCACTTGTAACATGATACGAGGGCTTCCTGGCTCGCTTTCGGACCGGGATAATTGGCGAGACTCCTTCGTGTCTGAAAGCGGTCAATTTTGAAGCGAATCTCTTCCAAATCTCCCATCAAAGCCGCGCTGCTTTTTACAGATCCTGCACCAGCACCATGCTCATCAGAAACTTGCCCCGCCATAGCTTTCTCCCGGTCTAAATTTTCTTTCTCTAGAGCGAGTCGAATCTCTTGCTGTATTTCTTCTTCGGCTTTTCGAAGATGCTTGACTTCCTTTTGAATGCGAGTCCGAACATGCTCATCGAGCGTTGACTGTCTTTCCGGTGTTGGTGTGGCGGACACCTGACGTTCTGATAATTGTTCTACGACATCAGGAGAAAACTAACGCGCCGTTCAGAGAGTGAGAGTGGCCTACAAGTTTTCCGAACGTTACCCACCTGCACAGGCGTCTCTGAGCGGAAAACTACTTGCCCGTTATCCGACCTTGATTGTGATGCTCCCATTATCGAGCAAGTCTTAACATATTGTGCGCTTGTTGTCTTCAATTGACAAGCGCTTATTCACCCGAGTAGCGCCGATGAGCAAGCAAGCGGCATAAACACTGCGGGGATTGTACCGTTTTCCCGCGGTGAAAAGCTTGATATTATAGTGAGCGTTAGTACAAAATGTCTAATATATTCAGATGCCGATTATTATATACAATCTATGCTTGCATCTCCTCAAAGGAAGGGGTGTGAGAGGGGTTTTGGGCACAATAAGCAATGTATTGGGGTCTAAAGCTCTCGAGGCTGGCCCGAAATGGGAACAGCCTCAAGCCATAGTTTGAAAGGCAGGAAGAACCGGAGGTTCAAAAGTGACTGAACCATGAGGATGTGCCCAGTGAAGCTGAGAAGAGATGTGGAGCTTCCGTGATTCATCAACTTCAATGTAAAGCTTGAAGGCATTGCTACGCCAGCAGCCAAGTAGCTGACTCTCATATTCTGAGCAGCTGGGAGCGAAGGCAGAGGTGGCTGCACCATGGCGGAAACTGTGACCAGAAAACTTGGACTGCTCGTACCCTGCTGATTGGAGGGCCTGGCAAATGCGTTTAATAAAAGAGGAGCGGTCAAGGGCACTGCCAAGGATGTTGCAAAATAGGGGAAGGTCTGGGTCCCATTTGGAACTTTGACAAGGATCTAAGTTTGAGAAAAGCTGACAAAGGGCAGCAACTGCACAGGTTGGGTGACCTGGAGCTGCTGCTATGACTACTGTGATACCCTTATGGAAGGGGTTGGTTTTGGATGCTGGCAAGGTGATGTGGACTGATGAGGCTGACTCGAAATTGGGAAGGAACTGGAGGCAACCTTGGGTAAGATGAATGGCGGGATTGAATCTGGCATCATCCTTGATGGTGAACTCACCAGCGCAAAGAAATCCTGCATAAGCTGTGCATGCTGCTGCTGTTATATTCATGCAGGACAGTCTATTTCTTTTATATACATATATACACTAATTGCATCCATTGCCTCCGATGGATTCATTATACGTTTATTCTTCATTGCATCCGGAGGATGTGATCGCACACTCTTTATTACAACACTTGTAGTTAACATCCACACATTCCTTCATGCAACATTATTACTTCTTACCGAGATCATATGCTCATCAGTCAGCATCTTATGCATGTGTTATTTACTTATTACTCTGGTTAGCTACAAGACTAGTATTTAAGCCGTGGTGTAGCTTAGCTTTACTTCAGTTTAAATATTGACTTCAGTTGACTTATACAGTCTATACTCAGTTAAGACATTATACTTGCTTCGCTTCGGATCCTTCGTGTAACCGCCTGAGGGGTCAGAGACCCCAGGGTGGTTAAGAATTGGGCTGGCCCCGCGACCCCCAGGGGGGATATGAGCACCAGCTATAGTGAGCCTCAAATCACCAGATGTACACAAGATCCAATCTATTGGAGTATATACAACGAAGGTGAACAAGAATAAGGCCAAAGATTGCATAATATCTAAGAATCCACTTGACTGCCCCAAACCTAACCCTAACTGCTTAGAACTGGCAACGCCGCCGGTTACACTTCACTCCATCCGACTGCTTCTACTTGGGACATATGACTCTAACAAGGGTACTACTATGCCACGACACGATCCACTCATTCACCACACTCCTTCCGAACTCCTACAACCCCTGAACCTCAACTCTGGACTGTCACCGCAGCAGACTCTGACCTTACCGTCCAGGACTCTGAACTCGATTCCCGGACGCCGTATTACTTATGTTCCTGACTATTCACTATATAAACTACCTACACAGACCTGTAACGGGGACTTTTCCTCTTAGAACACTTTGAACTCACTTCTTGACACTGTTATATTGTGTGACACTAAGAAGTCTACGCTAAGTCCCCTAATATTCTCATATTCTGTGTCGCACTACACTTAGTACGCTAAGCTACCGCGACATACTAATAGTGGTACTAATGTCCCATTACTACCGCACCGCACCGCCTCACATTGGACGGTCCACTTGTTAAGTATAGTGATAGAACACTCTCTAATCGTCTTATAACACTCCCCAATCGTTCATTGTAGTGCTACAATAGTTATTAGATAGTTACAGTACTTATAACAGTAGTTAGCACTTCTTTCTTTCATTTCTCCTTCAGTTTACATGTTACACACTTACTTTTAGCATAGGCGCACAATTGTGGACACCCTTTTTCACGCCTCATGCGTTTTGCGTATATACAGTACCAAACAAACCCCTATTCCTACTATAGAAGAAAGGAATCAAAACAATATTCACTTTCTGTGTTTGTTGGAGTACTGTTAGCATCTACAAGGTCCCTAGTACAACACTACCCTTGTAATCAACAGTGCATAGCAACAGCATTACTGTCCGGGAGTACACACTGTTGTCTGACAGCCTATTTGCTGCAATAGTGTGTGCAACATCAACTGTGCCAGGTTGACCTTCAACACCACTTGGCTGTATTCAGCATAACTCTAACAGCTGCTGTAATGTGGCAGTTGCCAGGTATTGTTGAGGGATTGAGGTATGACAATAGTTTGGTGAGAACAGCCAAGGTGATTGGTGTTATGATCATGCACGGTCGTAGGGGATAAGGTTGGATCACGGAATATAAGTCCGTGGGGTAAAAGACCGAACACCGAGATAAGTCCTGGTGAGGGTTGGTTGATCCTATGAAGAGGTAGTCGGCGTTGATGCTACTATTGATAGCATCCCCGACACGCCGCTTGTCATGAAGTGAGCCGCCCCTATTATTTTCCTTTTCTTTACAATACATCATTCCATCACTGTTACCTATCATATCCGATCCGGAACCTTCCAGTCCATTCCATTCCATTCCTTGTTCCTGAACTATACAGTATGACGTCATGGTTCCCGTACCTTACCTTTGTATATATAAGCCAGCCCCCACAACCTGATCCCTTATCTTGACCTCTTTGTCGTTGGGATCAGGTATGTCTTTACTTACTTCTCTGTACTTATTTATGAATATAACTTTGTCGTTGGGATCAGTATCTGTCCGCTTCCGCCTAAGTTTCCGCTCAGCCGTGCCACCGTCGTCACCTCTTTGTGACATTAGGTCAAGATCTTTTACTGCACTGATAACCTACCGATTGGGTTATCCTTGCAGGATCTGTTTCCACCACGTCTACCATTGACTGTTCCGCCTACCCACACGCCTTTGACACTAAAGACCAAACTCACATCCACCGCCCCCCGAACCAGAACTGGGCTGATTATAGTTCTCAACCCTGCCCACACGCCACTGCTAATTCGATTAGCACAGAAGAATCCCTCAGTGACGGGACACCGATCATACCTATCACAGCCACTACCCCTAGCCCAGTCACCCTTCCACCAGCCATGTCCACTTCCACCCCAGTTGATGCAAATCGACTCATGACTCAGCTTATCGAACAGGTAGCTCAGCTCACCGCCAACCTACAGAAGGCTACGGCCAAATCGAGCATGAACAAGCCGGAGCTCTTCAAGGGCACCAGCAGTGCAGAGGCACGTCGCTTCGTCGCACAGTTTCAAAGCTGGGCATTGGAACAGTCGGACTTAACCGGCAATGAACCCAAGCTGATTAAGGCAGCCCTGGGGTTCTTCTCTGGGAACGCAGCTGATTGGGCCACCCCATACCTCCTGCAATTCAGCGAGAACAAACAGCCTTTCAATGGACGATGGGAGGACTTCGTACGAGCCTTTGCGCTCCGGTTCGAATCTATTGATGCAGGTATGGAGGCCCGGAATGCAATCCAACACATTAGACAAGAGAAAGGTCAGACGGTAGCAGAATTTGCGCAGAAGTTCAAGGACATTGGGGACTGAACTGGACTTTCAGATGTTGACCTGAGAGAGCGCTTCCACAGCGGTCTCAATCCTGACATTCGACAAAATCTAATTGTGGTCAACATCGCTCAGGGACTGGCCCCCACGTTAGAGGAGGCAATCCGACGAGCAATCTCGGTGGATGTGTTCCTGCATGATCCTACCATGACAGGCCGTAATTTAGGCACCTCTCACACTCCCTCTCCTCCTTCCAACTCTTATGCCATGGACGTCGATGCCACGCATACCAGCGGGAATAGTAGGGAGAGTTTCGTGGCACAGATGAGAGGCAGATGTTACGGCTGTGGTGCACAGAACCACGAGAAGAAGAACTGTTCGTACAAGGACACAGTATGCCGCTACTGTGGTCGTCGAGGTCACCTGGAATCAGTTTGCCAAGACAAGTTCATGGGGTTAGAGCGAGGCCGCGGTAAGCGTCAACAGCCACGTCGACAACAAGTCTCCGCTTCGTCCTCGATGCCCTTCAGCCTGTTCCCAAATGAATCGGTCCAAATTGCTGCCTCCGCCCCCGCTCCGGCTCTCGCCCCGCCGACTTCGCTCACCCCCGATCTTTCCACACAAATTGCTCAACTGCAGGAACTCCTGAACAGAGCTAATGCCATGGCCCCAGCGTCGGGATCTCAGGAGGGTTTTTAAAGCGGGTGCCCGTCTCGGCCGCATCGAGAGCACCCGTTAACCGATTTGCTATACACTCTACTTCCGCGTATGATTCTCTCTCCTCATGTAAAATATCTACCATTTCGGAATTGAATTCCAGTTCATCGCATTTCCGAATCAACGCAAAACTAAGAGGCAGGAATCACAGTATAGCAACTGCGGCCATGATCGACTCTGGAGCCACTGCTCTATTTTTGAACCAAGAATTCGTCACTCGCCACCATGTAAGGATGTTCCCGCTTAGGAAACCCATTGGGGTCTTCAACATCGATGGTTCTGCCAACCGGGCAGGGCAGATCACGCACTTTGCACGTCTGGCCCTAACCGTCGATGGACAAGAACGATGGACGGACCTACTGGTAACTGGTCTGGGCAGCGAAGACCTAATATTAGGGTTGCCTTGGCTACGAAAGGCCAACCCAGATATTGACTGGGAGAAAGGACGACTCTCAGTCAAACCACAGTGGGCAACAGTCGAAGAGGAGGAGGACAATGAAGAGATGGAGGAGACGATCCAAACAACTAGTACCCCCGAACCTCCACTGAGTAGTGCGGATCAGGATGACGAAGAGTCCCCCATACACCGAATCCGAGCCAACCGACGAACCCGTCGTGCATGGGTGAAGTCGGGGATTCTACAGGAACAAACGGAGGAGGTCTGGTGCGCCGCAGGTTTCACCTACTCCCAACAGTTGGCGGAACAAGCGCACAAGGCAAAACCTGTGAAGACCTTTGAAGAAATGGTCCCGGAACCCTACCGAGACTTCAAAAAGGTATTCTCCGAAACCGCTTCAGAACGTCTCCCGGACCATCAGCCATGGGATCATGCCATCGAACTAATCCCAGGGGCACCTGAAACGATGCGTACCAAGGTATTGTTAAAGTTATGATGACATATAAAAGTGACCAGACTGGGGATTGAACCCAGGACCACTGGTGAAATCCCAAGATGCTCTAACCACTGAGCTATCTGGTCTTGGATACAATTAATGAACTCAGAGGTTTGTAGTACTGGAGCCAAGTCACATGTCCCAATTCCTGAGGTCTTACATTTCTGCCTGGAGGTCTTACTTTTGCCTCTTGGTCTTACATAATGCCTACTTGGGACCCTTGGATAGTTACAAACATGTTCCATTAGAGAAGTGTCAGATTGTTCAGATCTAACAGGTATATCCAATGTCACTGAACGAACAGGGTGAGCTTGACCGATTCTTGGACGATAACCTGCGAAAAGGGTATATACGACCCTCAAAGTCACCACTGTCCTCACCCGTCTTCTTTGTGAAAAAGAAGGATGGTAAACTCCGTTTCGTACAGGACTACAGGAAACTCAACCAGGTCACGCTGAAGAATCGTTACCCCCTACCACTGGTTGCAGACATTGTCAGCCGTCTGCAGGGAGCACGGTACTTCACCAAGTTTGACGTTCGATGGGGCTACAACAATGTTCGGATTAAGGAGGGAGATGAATGGAAGGCGGCTTTCGCAACCAATCGAGGGTTGTTCGAGCCCAGTGTAATGTTCTTCGGTCTTACCAACTCTCCAGCCACCTTCCAAGCACTCATGAACTGTTAAGTTTAGTGATAGAACACTCTCTAATCGTCAATAGTAGTGTTAGAACACTCCCCAATCGTTCATTGTAGTGCTACAACAGTTATTAGATAGTTACAGTACTTATAACAGTAGTTAGCACTTCTTTCTTTCATTTCTCTTTCAGTTTACATGTTACACACTTACTTTTAGCATAGGCGCACAATTGTGGACACCCTTTTTCACGCCTCATGCGTTTTGCGTATATACAGTACCAAACAAACCCCTATTCCTACTATAGGAGAAAGGAATCAAAACATCATTCACTTTCTTGTGTTTGTTGGAGTACTGTTAGCATCTACAAGGTCCCTAGTACAACACTACCCTTGTAATTAACAGTGCATAGCAACAGCATTACTGTTCGGGAGTACACACTGTTGTCTGACAGCCTACTTGCTGCAATAGTGTGTGCAACATCAACTGTGCCAGGTTGACCTTCAACATGAACTCCATATTTTCAGACCTAGTGGCAGCGGGAAAGGTGGCAGTCTACCTAGATGACATCCTTATCTTTAGCAACGATATACAGGAACATCGACAGGTGGTGCGAGAAGTACTAACCCGGCTAGAAAAACACGACCTGTACCTACGACCGGAGAAGTGTGAATTCGAACAACTGCAGATCGAATACCTGGGACTGGTGATATCAGAGGGGGAGGTGCGCATGGACCCGGTAAAGGTAGCGGCAGTCCGCGACTGGCCAACACCAAAGAACCTACGGGAGCTGCGAGGATTCTTAGGGTTTGCTAATTTCTATCGTCGATTCATACGGAATTTTGCCCGAATAGCACGCCCTCTGAACGATCTGATGAGGAAGGACACAAGGTTTGACTGGGGGACACATCAGCAGCAAGCGTTCGACACACTCCGGGAAGCTTTCATCTCAGCACCCGTGTTAGCTCTTTGGGACCCCGACAGGCTCACTCGACTCGAGGTGGATGCATCAGGCTTTGCAACTGGAGGGGCCATAATGCAGCTGCAAGACGATGGTCAGTGGCACCCGGTGGCATTTCGATCGGCCTCCATGCAACCAGCGGAGCGGAATTATGAGATCTACGACCGAGAGATGCTTGCTATCATCGAAGCACTGAAGGACTGGAGAAGTTTCTTGGCAGGGTCACCACAACCCTTTGAGATCATCACTGACCATGCAAACCTAGAGTTCTGGCGCTCCGCTCAGGACCTAAGTCGACGGCAAGCACGATGGGCGTTATGGCTATCCCGGTTTGATTTTCAGCTCGTTCACCGCCCAGGGAAAACAAACACACAGGCTGACACCCTTTCCCGTATGGCAACACACCAAGTGTTGGACAGCGAAGACAACCAACAACAAACGGTTCTGAAACCAGCTCACTTTGTATAGATCGCAGCAAACTCACTACAGAACCCGCTCGAGGACCGTATCCGGAAAGCATCGCAGAGGGAAGCGGAGGTATTGGAAGGGTTAGAAGAGCTGCGGAGGAATGGTCTTCAACGCTTGGCCAACGGAATTGCGGAATGGGAAGAGGACGATGGATTGGTCTATCATCGAGGTAGGGTATATGTTCCACCAGTCGAGAACCTGCGAACCGAAGTGCTACAACAATGCCACGACAACCCTACGGCGGGCCATCCAGGACTCCATGGTACCCTCGACCTGGTGAGCACACATTTTTGGTGGCCCACCTTACGATCTTTTGTGGAGAAGTACGTTGGGGGATGCGAGATTTGTGCGAAGAAGAAGATACAGAGACACCCACGAGCGGTAACACAACCCCTGG
This sequence comes from Lentinula detonsa, assembly GCA_027921405.1. NCBI lineage: Eukaryota > Fungi > Basidiomycota > Agaricomycetes > Agaricales > Omphalotaceae > Lentinula > Lentinula detonsa. The sequence goes on from JANVFU010000011.1 coordinate 1,137,383, forward strand.
AAGTGCCGGAGGGCTTGTGGGAAGAGGTGGGGGTGGATCTGATCACACAACTACCCCAGTCGCAAGGTTACGACGCCATCCTAGTTTGCACTGACCTTTATGGCAAGCAAATCCACGCCATCCCCTGTACAACGGCAGTCACCGCAGAAGGTGTCGCTGACATCTACTACCGCGAAATTTTTCGCCTTCATGGACTCCCCCTCCGCTTTGTCTCAGACCGAGGACCCCAGTTCGCAGCAAAGTTGATGCGATCCCTGCTCGCTCGGCTGGGAATCAAGTCTAACCTCACCTCGGGCTACCATCCGCAAGCAAATGGACAGACTGAACGGGCGAATCAGGAAGTTGAGAAATACCTCAGGTTGTACGTGGGACGACATCAAGACGACTGGGCAGAGCATTTACCAATGGCGGAGTTTGTGATCAACTCCCGCACCCATTCAGCCCTGGGGATGTCCCCGTTCGAGCTTACCTATGGTTATCTGCCTTTATTCAATATTCCGGTGGGCCAACGTAGTGGGATTCCAGCAGTGGACGACCGTATCCAGATACTTCGGGATGCGCGACAGGATGCCGGTGCAGCGCTACACCTAGGGAAAAGATGGCAAAAGGAAAGCTACGAGAGGGGAAAACGAAAAGCGCATCAATTCCGAGTGGGAGATAAGGTCTGGCTAAGTGCAGAGGATATCAAGCTCCAGCTCTCTAGCGAGAAGCTTGGGGATCGACAGCTTGGACCATACACGATCTTGGACAAAGTTGGACCTCTCGACTACCGCCTGGACCTACCGTTGTCCCTCGACCGGGTCCACCCTGTCTTCCATGTCGACAAGCTATACCCATGGAAAGGAAATGCTGTCAACGGCCAGATTGCGACACCACCAGAACCAGTGTACCTAGAGGATGAAGACGAACCGGAGTATGAAGTAGAGGAAATCTTGGATAGTCGGGTTAGATGGAAGAAGTTAGAGTATTTGGTGAAGTGGAAGGGTTACGATGCAGGGCATAATTCATGGGAACTGGCACAAAATTTGGAACATGCGCCGGCTACTGTCCGAAAATTCCACAAGAAACACCCCCGGGCGGCGAAGGCTTGACCATCGAGGGCAATGGTCATAAGGAGGGGGGTAATGTCATGAAGTGAGCCGCCCCTATTATTTTCCTTTTCTTTACAATACATCATTCCATCACTGTTACCTATCATATCCGATCCGGAACCTTCCAGTCCATTCCGTTCCATTCCTTGTTCCTGAACTATACAGTATGACGTCATGGTTCCCGTACCTTACCTTTGTATATATAAGCCAGCCCCCACAACCTGATCCCTTATCTTGACCTCTTTGTCATTGGGATCAGGTATGTCTTTACTTACTTCTCTGTACTTATTTATGAATATAACTTTGTCGTTGGGATCAGTATCTGTCCGCTTCCGCCTAAGTTTCCGCTCAGCCGTGCCACCGTCGTCACCTCTTTGTGACACCGCTGTCCGAAAGCGAAGGTGAGGGTAATTCCGATCATGGGAGAAACTCACGCGATTGTACTTAGGGTGAGGTTTTGAGAATGAACTCTAATTGAAAGTATACACTGTTGAAGTGCGCTATCAAAGTCGATATTTAAACTGAGGACCAACTATTCTGCTCTCATAGCTTTATACTGTAATCGCTACCTAAGGGTCGCTTAAGCAATAGTATCCTAGAATAGTATGGTCGAATATGAGGAGAATAAAAGGGGTAAGTATAAAGGGAATGATATAAAAGGATATATAAAGAATCGGTTAAGTGTGAGGGATATAAAAGTAAAGTGTAACAGATCATGGAGGTAAACTCCGCGGCGGAAGAAAGTATTGAAGTCAAATGCCGGGAGATGATCGTCAGGACTGCGGGGGTTGAACTTGGCATGCTCGTAACAGTGCCCCCCCATTAGGATCGAGCCCTCGAGATCCTGCGTAATAGTATGACTAAAAATAAAGGTGGATGATTAGAAGTAACGGGGATCAAAGTTTAAAATGTGATGTGAAGAGTACCAGGCACGTGAAGATAGGTGATAGAAGGTTGGTGAAAATTGTAAGTCCAGCCGGCCCTTAAGTTGTGAAGGGTATAAAAGCAGGGCCATTTCGAAAATTTTGATAAGTTCTCCATCCTCCTACCATGTCCTCCAACACCAATACCGAAACTGTGCAACAACGCCGCAAGCAATTACTTGCTGCTCAGGCAGAGCGTCAACAACTACGTGATGAGGAGATCACGAGGCAAGAGGTGGAGTTTGTGGCGGAGATGCAGAGATTAGAGGAAGAGACAGCTTGGGAGGAGGAGAAACGGCTGGCTGAAGAGAAAAGGATTGCCAAAGAAAAACTGGCTGAGGAAAAGAGGCTCGCGGAAGAGAAACGAGTAGAGGAAAACCGAGTAGCGGCAGAAAAGAAAAAGCAAGAGGAGATAGCAGAAGCAAGAAGACAAAAAGAGCTAGCAGAGGACGCCACGGCGGAAGCAGAGGAAGAACAAGCACGGGCCCTCATGTTTGCCAAGCTGGTAGACGAGAATAGGAAAGAGAGAGAGAAGGCTGCGAAAGAGTTGGAGAAACGGCGAAAACCAACAGCGAAGTTGCATCATGTCAATGTGGAGATTCCAGTATCGACATCCAGCCCGCGGCGGAAGACTTTTGAGTCGAAGGCCATAATTTCCGAAGACTCAAGTGATGAAGTGGTAGAACAGCCGTGAGAGGTGATTCCAGGAGGAACGAAACGAAAGAGGACGATCAAAATGATTGTGAAGGTGAGTAGTATTTTCCTTGATGTTTCGCCTCCTGAAGTTTTCGTTGTTTAGGGCGGTGACAATCTCAATCCAGACGTGGAACAAAACGACGACACTCCTTTCCCCTGTTACAGGTATGCTTCCGGACCTTCGTAAGGGGCTTCCGACTTTGGATAGGGACTTGGTAGATTTCATGTTTACTTCTGATATCGATTGTATCAATCGAGTCGTACGAAGCATTCAGTTATCAAATGCTAAGTGTCCCGACTCTATTGTCTTTTTATTTATATTAATGATGTCAGGTTATATTCCTTATTGTTTTTTACTTACAGCTCTTATTGTTATAGATTTAACAATTAGGAATACAGGTATATAAGCTGTAGGATTTTGTACATAGTTCCTCAGTTTAAATATCAACTTAGATTGCTGCTGAACACCATCCGGAACTCTCTCTTATACTCATCTAACATTTGCACTATAACCGAACATTATCCGGATGCCTCTATTCTCTTACTCGTCATTCTGAACATTCACCAAACCGTACGGCGAAGCGGGGGCACTACTGAAAGTAGTGTCAAGGTTCTAGTTCATCTATATCATCTTTTGTTGCAATCGAGCTGACCAATCATCTTTGATTACATCCCTTGAGACTTCGGTTCTAAACCATAGTCTTGATTCATTCCGATTACTCTCGGAACATTCCAATACACTTCCAAACCTCCAAGACTCAACGGAACCTCACCGGCACAGTCTTAACATCCCCCCTGATGTTTCCCAACCCCGCTCCGCCTGTACCTGCTGTGTGATAATTGGTCAACCTTCCGACTGTCGTCCACAGTCGATGCGACAGCCAACACAGGCATGCAAGGTTTGTCACCAGCAAAAACAACGATGTAGCTGGTCCGGTGACAACGCCGCCCATCGATCGCAAGGTAAACAAGTTGGATGAAGAGGTTTATGAGGAACCCGCCACGAGAGCAGGAGAATGGAAGAGATTCGAAGGGACGGAAGTGGTGGAACAATTGGCGAGGATTGCGGAACAGAACCAGGACGTGGTTTACCTTCTCCGACAATTGCTTGTCATTCAAGAAAAAATGTTAGGAATTATGGTTAGGGCAGAAAGAAGGGTAATAGAGGCCATGGGAGAAAGTGAGAAAGATGAAGGTGAAGATGAGGATGAAGATGGCGAAGGAGAAGAAGATGAAGAAGAAACGGAGACAAACAACGAAGAGAAGAGGAGAAACAAGATTTGTGAGGGGAAGAAACGCGCGGAGTAAAAACTTCTGCGGCAAAGGACTATCTAATTACATTACTCAATTGCTCTTTTTGTTTTTTGTATCTCTGTTTTGTTTTGTTTGGTGTTGATGTTTTTTGTTGAATAATGATTGGTGTTTCGGGTTTCATTTTTTGTTGAGTTTCATAAGTAAGAGAGGTGACGGAATGAGGATTGTGGGGGATTTCGGGAGAGAAGGGAGTTATAGTATAAGTAATTGTTTGTCGCACCAATAATCGCCGCGGGGCAGGACGGTTATGAGGAGAATCATAATTAGTAAGTAAATGAGGTGAGAGTTGTGACAGAAATAATGAGGATGGATAATATGTAAGAGACATAAGTAAAGATCATAGTGGACCAGGTTTGTGAGGGTAATGTTAAGGCCGTGCAACTGGAGAGGATACGATCAAGGTTCTGGAGGCTTCGGACGAAGTTCCGAGTGTGGGAACGGTGGCTGTGACACAAGGAGGTACTCGAAAGGGCTACACGGTCCTCGGAAGTGTGATGGGACTTCAGCGAAGCTTTCGGCAACGCTCCCTACACGTTATCTGGGTGTCCCTGCGAAGTGCGAAGAAGTAAGAAGTTCCGGAACGTCGGACAGAACCGATCGATTGATCCGGACGTGACTAAGCGTAATATAGAAGGAGGATAGAAGGTAACTTTTATTTCAAGCTGGGGAAACGATACTAAACAGTGTACTTAAGTAGTAAATTGCCTAATTGTTAAATAAAGAACAATAAGCAATATAAAGGTTTACCCGAGGTGAAATATAAGACAATAAGGGCGTGGGAATCTCGGACAAATTGTTAAGTTTAGTGATAGAACACTCTCTAATCGTCAATAGTAGTGTTAGAACACTCCCTAATCGTTCATTGTAGTGCTACAACAGTTATTAGATAGTTACAGTACTTATAACAGTAGTTAGCACTTCTTTCTTTCATTTCTCCTTCAGTTTACATGTTACACACTTACTTTTAGCATAGGCGCACAATTGTGGACACCCTTTTTCACGCCTCATGCGTTTTGCGTATATACAGTACCAAACAAACCCCTATTCCTACTACAGAAGAAAGGAATCAAAACATCATTCACTTTCTTGTGTTTGTTGGAGTACTGTTAGCATCTACAAGGTCCCTAGTACAACACTACCCTTGTAATTAACAGTGCATAGCAACAGCATTACTGTTCGGGAGTACACACTGTTGTCTGACAGCCTACTTGCTGCAATAGTGTGTGCAACATCAACTGTGCCAGGTTGACCTTCAACAATGTCTCGACCTCAGTGATGTCCAGACATTTGGATGTCTCGACCTCAGTGATGTCTAGACATCTCGATGTCTCGATGTCGGGTACGCATATTCTCACCGAGAATATTTTGAAGAACCTCATGGGATTCATGAGGCAAATATAACGTGAACATAGAGGGTTTCCTAGGCAGGAATATCGGGCGAATAATCATAAAAACGTTCGATTTTGGTTATCATTTTCTTTCATAGATTATTTTGAACTAATATAGAATAACCTGCACTAGAAATTTCTTAAAAACCCTCGCATACATTTTAATTCAATTCTCGTTAATCTTAACTGAGACGTTTCATGAATTTTCGCACTAAATTCATTCTAAGAAACCATTGTGATTATATTGAGATTATATAAATTAATCGGCATCTGAATATACTAGAGTTTTTGTACTAAAGCTCACTATAATATCATGCTTTTCACCGCGGGAAAACGGTACAATCCCCGCAGTGCAAGCTGTCTGACTTCTGTTCTCTTTGCTTTTCTTATTCTTGTGCTGAAACTAACTTCCCTTTTGTAGGACTAGCAATCACAACAAAATTGGGGGGGAAGAAAGCTTGGTTCTCTTCTTGGATTTGAGCCCTTTTTAAATCCTGACCCAGAGATCCAAATCTGCTGTTCTATATATTAGTAATCATTCCAAAAGCTTCCAGCTCCACATTTCTAGAATGTTTTATAACAACTGTCAGCGACTTGATAGCTTTTATACTAAGCCAGGCGTCACACAGAGAGAACAGATCAAAAGATAATGGATAGTGCAGGAGGAGTATGCCCTCAGATACTTGTCTAGCTACAGAGGAGAATAGACGAGATCAGAGATAGAGACTACTCTAAGAAATGCCCTATCTTATATACATATTCTGAAATGAACCCATGGGAACTATCTCACGTCATAACTATGAGGCTATACAACGATCTGTCAAAGGTTGACAGACATGAGAGAATTCTCACACTGTCAATCTGTCAATAGTCTGACAGACATGAGAGAGTTGTGTTGACAGCGCGGGAATGACAGTCTGTCAACAGTCTGACAGGCATGAGAGAAATGCGTTGACATTGCGAGAATGTCAAGGTTGTCACATGTATGTAAATAAAAGAAAAGGAAAAGATAAAAGTAAAAGTATAATAAGATAGACAAAAAGAAATTGAAAAAGAGTCAGTTCGTAACAACAACTGTCAGATTATGACACTTTTCTAATCAGAATTCTTTTGGCTGACTCTTAGCTGTCAACCAGCTTGTCAATCTGCCATCTGCATCATTATCATCTTTACAAATTTCAAAGTTTTTGCTTTCCGCTTCACTGGAAACTAACTGGGTTGGCTTATAGGATTTATTATACATAATAATCACAGAAGACCTTCAAGATGCTTTTGACATAGAGTTTAAAGTGGATGTGGACAAGTTATTAACAGAGCACTTAGACAGTCTTAGACTTACTGAAAACTACAAGGAGTTGCAAAGGAGTATAGAGCTTTAGTTTGGAATGTAATACTATACACACCGCGTTTGCAAAAAAATCTGCTGGTTAGATTTGCAAACGGATAGTGGAAATTTAGGAACGACTATCTGTATCACAGAAATAATTAATGAAATATTATCTGAAAGAACATTTGATAGTGAAGTCGAAAGGTTTCAATATCAGAATATCCATCGGTAGGACTGAATTAGGTCCAGATTGCAGTCCTTTCGAGAGCTCAGATTGTTGTACCAAAAACAGTTATATCTGAAGCACATTCAGAAGGGTTTATCTTATGTCTTTCATTTCATCGTAAATAAAAGTGCATTTATGGAAAATCATTCAAGTCAATATCGGCTCTGATGTAGGAACTATCAGCTATCATATCAGAAGAGATTAAAGTAACGATGAAATAACAGGTATCAGGGCGACTGACAGGACACGACTGCATCAGAAGTCAGACGCAGAGACGTCACATAGCGCGGACGCAGGAATGTACGCAAGGATGTTAACCCATCGCCACATCTGGCTCTGTATCCGAAATTGGCATGGGTAAACTAGCCCACTCGTTCCATTGCGGAATCTCGACAGGATCAATTTCTAATGCATTGAGAGCCGCAGGACATAATCCATTGAGGAATTGTTGATGATAGAGCGATCGAGGCAGATGCTGGACCAGTGTTCGAATGCCCTGCCTGTCCGTACGACGGCGAATGAGAGCTGGGGGTCGACTGTATCGTTTCCCTTTTTTCTCACATTCTTCTTGTGTTAGTTTTACAATGCTGTTGTCCAGCCCTGTCAGCATTGTGGTTGCGAACCGTCGTCGGTAGTGCGGTACAGTTGAGTGCAAACCTTGCCCATCAGTGTCTGTTTCGTCCGTGGATTGTCCATCCTTCCCAAGTTTCATAACCACACCTTGCGCTATTGTCCATCTGGCTCGGTCCTGGGCTGTTAGAGAAGGTTGTTGAAGCATTCTCTCAATGCCCGAGATGCGTTTGTTGAATTTCTTGTTGAAGGTCAACCTGGCACAGTTGATGTTGCACACACTATTGCAGCAAGTAGGCTGTCAGACAACAGTGTGTACTCCCGAACAGTAATGCTGTTGCTATGCACTGTTAATTACAAGGGTAGTGTTGTACTAGGGACCTTGTAGATGCTAACAGTACTCCAACAAACACAAGAAAGTGAATGATGTTTTGATTCCTTTCTTCTATAGTAGGAATAGGGGTTTGTTTGGTACTGTATATACGCGAAACGCATGAGGCGTGAAAAAGGGTGTCCACGATTGTGCGCCTATGCTAAAAGTAAGTGTGTAACATGTAAACTGAAGGAGAAATGAAAGAAAGAAGTGCAAACTACTGTTATAAGTATTGTAACTATCTAATAACTGTTGTAGCACTACAATGAACGATTAGGGAGTGTTCTAACACTACTATTGACGATTAGAGAGTGTTCTATCACTAAACTTAACAGAAGCAGCCAGCTGCGATGTTCTACAGGCGATAATGAACCAAAGGATATAGAAGTACGTCCTTATTTCTACATTTTTGGGCGGAGGAAATAACAATAAGAAATTCGAGTGAATTCAACACTCAGTGTGATATTAATCTGACTGACACAAAAAAGTTGAAAGATCAATTGAAATATTTAATTATCATCCTTTCCCTTCCTCTTTTTGGCTTTGACTATCGTGTCCTTTTTGCTCTTCAATTGTTCCCGGAGCAGTAAATCTGCCCCCCAATGATTAGCATGTTCCTTGAACTCTGGGATAGCATTTTCGATCTGAAAACTTGGTGAGGATAGCACTTGTGCAGCAAAATGTCACCTTACTCGAGTACGCGCTCGGTTCAAGGCATCGATATCTTGTGTACTGAGGCCGATCTTATAATCGAGCTCGATATCAACTGCATCCCTAGCTAGTTTCTAGGAAATGTAAGGAATGACAGATATGAGCATGAAGCGAATTTCGTACTCTGTAAGTAACGAGTACTTGAGGGTCCCACCCAGCATTTGGGACCGTCAGCCTGGAAGTTGGAGGAACTATGAGGTTGGTGTGTACCTCGAGCGGAGCGCTGCTCCCAAAGTCTTGGTCTAGAGGTGTCAATGGGGAACCTGGGGGTGAAGTAGACGAACTGCCCAAAACAGAAGACGGCAAATCAATCCCGTCAGGTATGCTAGCTGGGTATGGCATGTAGACTGGCTTCGAAACCAGTGTACGGTGGATACCAGGGGAAAGGCGAAGATGACGAGGTATGGTGGTAGCATAGAGTGGCACTATACGAGGCCGCAATGCAACCCTGGGTGAAAAAGTGGGTATCGAAGTGGTTTGAGACTTGTTCATCGAGGACGATTTGGAGTTGCCAACTATAGGAGGTGCCATCGGATTTGCTTTTGAACAAATTGACAACAATTGGAGCCTTATCAAAAGGGTCTTAAACGCAGCCGTATCAATAACAATTGTGTGAATTCAGAATGTCACTGATGATCATTAGATTTTTATTTGTTAAAATATGTCAATTGAGAACGACACTCACAATAATCATGAAGCTCTCTACGCAACCGTATGGACAATGATCGCGCTTTTATTGTGAATTCGGATGGTGAACAGATCACTAACTTTTTAATTGTTAAGCATGGATAAAAGACGCTAGTCGAGAACACCTAGTACTCACAAAAATCATGAACATCTTTATTTCACGTCGCCAGAAATGTTCTACCTTAAAAAGCGAGCACGGCAGATACGTTCTTCGTGATCTTTTGACAGGGCAGCAAGGTGCTGTTTCTTGCATAGCGGCACACCCACTTGGAACTTATACTGCTGCGGGAGGTGAGCTGTCAAGTTTATTTACTTTGGATTCTGTGCTAATCCGGTGAAGGGGAAGAAGGAACTAATGTTTGGAACCTTGGGACTGGAGCCCTCATCGAACCACCAACTCGAGCGGGAGAGCGTGGTATGACCACGGCAATAGTCTGGCTCACAAAGCCAGACGACGAAGAGGATGGTCTTGCATACGGTACCGAAGATGGGTACCTTGCCATCTGGAAAAGAAACCATAATGAAGACAAGGTAAGCCATGATTCTACACTTTGCGACCGCAATAAAGACATTCACCTGATAGTTTACTGAAATCTACTGCGACCGCCTCACGGGAGGTAAAGACGGCCAAGAGATTTCAGCAATGGCCTATGATGCGAGTTCGAAGCAGCTAGCTGTGGTCCATCGAGCGGAATCAGTGCATCGATTCGTGATTGATGGCTCCATGTATCCGCGACCTGTCAAGTCTGTCTCAATTCCAAAGCACTGGCCGCAGAGTGTCGCGTTCGGTCAGATTGGTGTACATGGCCCTGATTTGTGGACCTTTGGGAGGGAAGACGGTGCAATGTGAGTGTAATAAACAGAGGATACCAGTATACCCACTTACCAGACTCACACAGCTACATTCTCAATGACGAGGGTAAAGTGCTGAAAACAAAGACTACTGGAAGCGTCATGTGAGTTGTTAGTCGTTCGGTCGAGATGAAGGCACTGACTGCAAGCAGAGGACACTCTTACTTTTGCCTCTTGGTCTTACATAATGCCTACTTGGGACTCTTGGATAGTTACAAACATGTTCCATCAGAGAAGTGTCAGATTGTTTAGATCTAACACTGAGGTCTTACATTTCTGCCTGGAGGTCTTACTTTTGCCTCTTGGTCTTACATAATGCCTACTTGGGACCCTTGGATAGTTACAAACATGTTCCATCAGAGAAGTGTCAGATTGTTCAGATCTAACACGATTGTTCCAGAGTCAGAGATTTGGAAATGCCTAACAGTAACAACTACGAGCAGGGATCAGGTTATGGTACCAGGGCAATGGGTTCAAATCAAACGTGGTCTGTACACAGGCGATACCGGCATCGTTGCAAACCAGGAAGCTGGCTCCGTTGAAGTCTTGGTTGTGCCTCGCCTGAGCTTTGGCTCTATCCTTTCCTCTTCTGCCAAGCGCAAACGTATCGACTCGCGCCCTCCCCCTCAGTTATTCGATCCCAGAAAATGTAAACCTAGACAGATTTTGCAAGAAGAAAAGGACAAGCCGATATACACCTATAGGTCATACCGCTTCGAATATGGGTTACAAGTCAAGCACTATAATCCTAGCTCTCTCTCTCCAGCTCGCGAAATATCTCCTCATATCTGTGCCTTGTTCATGCAGTCGAAGGAGCTGGCGGGAGCGCAATTCAACCTCTTTGATCTTTCCTCAATGCCTCTGCCCTCTTTCTGGCATTTCGAGCCTGGGGAACGTGTCCTTGTACATCACAACGATGGTATTGAGAAGGGGATCATATCTTCTCAAGAGGACCTTCGTACTGGACCTTCCTTTGTCGTCGACTTTGGAGACGAAGGTGGAAATTTGATCAAGGCGGCGGATATCATCAAAGATATTGCTTTAGGTGACTTCGTTAAAGTTCTAGCGGGGATTCATGCCAAAAAAACGGGGTTTGTTGTAGCCAAAGCTGACACCCTTCTTGGTATTTGTGTCGGTCGACGTACCAACGGCCTTGTGAGTGACTGTCGCTTCTTTGGAATTCAATACTCATCTTATTTGCAGGACTTTCGGGTACATGTGAATTCGGTGAAGGTCACTGAGCCAGATTATCTGAACACCGAAATGCCTTGGTTAGATGTCGGTGTCAAATTATCCTCCACACCTCATATTGGTCGCACAGGCTTGGTAAAACACGTTGTGGTAACTACTTCAAGATCGCTAGCTATTACCGTTCACCTTCAGGACGGGCAAATTTGCACAGTGGGTTATTCTAAAGTTCGAGAAATACGGTAAGCAAGCATTTCTACTTAAAGATCAGAGTTAATAATAGTCGTAGATCAGGGAAACTGCTACTAGACTACCAACCGCTCAAGAAGCATCAGCAGCAATTTGACGTGGAGGTACCTTGGAAAGAATGTGAAGTCGTTGTCCAGTCTGGACGTTTCGCTGGATACCAAGGTGTCGTCAAGAATGTTCGACAGGATTTTAGAGGGTCGCCTCGTCTCTCGCTGTGGATGACAGTGTTTAATTGCTCGATTGAGATTGACCACTCCGCGGTAGTTGAACGCTGGTAAGCCCAAAAATAACGTTTACTATTTGTTTTCTTTTCTACCCGCATAATTGAATAGGACAAGTTGCCGTTGCTGGATTATCGGCCGCTCGAAGGGAACGAGCTTCGGGAGTTCAAGCCAAACTCCTTGTTACAGGAGATGCGAACCGGTCCTTGTCCTTGGCTGGGTATGCTAGTGGATATCACCAAAGGAGAGTTTAAAGGCCAGTACGGTGCAGTCAGGGATGTCAATCGCTACGAACCTGATTCTTGCCGTGCCAAAGGCCAAAGCGGTATTGAGTTGACAGTGGAGCGATTTGTTATGACTGCCGGCTCAACAATTCTTGTCAAGGTCGACTATGATGCAGTGCGCTATCACAGGTGTGCTTTTTTCTTCTTTTCCTTTCGGAAGCTAATTACTATGACAGAACTGGTCTACATTTATGTGATGTATTCATGCCCACGCCCAAGCAATCGTTTTACATTCCGAACGAAGCAGTGTGGCACGGTGGAAATGTGCTACAGGTTTCACAAGCTACCAAAACTGCTTGGCCATTACCTCCACCAGCTGATCTTGAACAAGAGACAGTCTTTATAGGACCCTGGTCTGAAATACATCGAACACCAATATCGTCCCCCGCAATGTCATCTAATCCAGCTCCTACCACTCCTCTAGTATTAACTTCCCCGTTGCCTTCTCCTTGGAACCCAGCTTCATCACCGCTTCACATGCAGGGACTTTCTAGCCCATATCCTAGGCCACCCTCACCCCCTCAGTCTGAGCCCACCGCATCTGAGCCTCCATCCACTTTTGACGGTCCTTGGATTCTTCATCCGAAGCTTGTTGGTATCCCTATTCAAGTTGATATCAATGGTGGAGAGATGGATACTTCGAACAAGAGAACAGGAATATTTGTTGAGACGGTGGCTGACTCCAAGGGAAGTATCAGCGTTATCAGCCGACGACCGCCCAACCGCAAAATATCAATCCCGTTCAATACTGTGGTCCCCTTCAACCAACGTCCCAAACCTTCAACGGAGAAAGGGTTGATGGTCATTGCACGGAACCATCCTCAGCACATTGGGAAGCTGGTGCGGCAAGTCCACCACTTTTATGAGAAAGAGAGGACTGAAGAGAACCATCTCTTTGTGTTGGTGACAATCGAGCGCTCAGGTGATCAGAAAGAAAGGCAGGGTTCAGAGTTTTTAGAGCTGCACGCCGATGATCTTGAATATGTTAAAGAGACTGCAGAGGAGCGCAGGCATTCGAAAGAGCTCTTGCGAAATCTTAGAACAGAATTTGCTGCTCTCAGTGTATGCGTACGCGAAAAAACAAACTACTTTCTATCGTCTTGAATCTGTACAATCTTACATACCACAATAATAAATACGCTGAATTCTTGAAATATTATTCAGTCTTCCTCGATTACTTGAGTCCGCAATGACACTAAACTATGTTAAGTTTAGTGATAGAACACTCTCTAATCGTCAATAGTAGTGTTAGAACACTCCCCAATCGTTCATTGTAGTGCTACAATAGTTATTAGATAGTTACAGTACTTATAACAGTAGTTAGCACTTCTTTCTTTCATTTCTCCTTCAGTTTACACGTTACACACTTACCTTTAGCATAGGCGCATAATTGTGGACACCCTTTTTCACGCCTCATGCGTTTTGCGTATATACAGTACCAAACAAACCCCTATTCCTACTATAGAAGAAAGGAATCAAAACATCATTCACTTTCTTGTGTTTGTTGGAGTACTGTTAGCATCTACAAGGTCCCTAGTACAACACTACCCTTGTAATTAACAGTGCATAGCAACAGCATTACTGTTCGGGAGTACACACTGTTGTCTGACAGCCTACTTGCTGCAATAGTGTGTGCAACATCAACTGTGCCAGGTTGACCTTCAACAAACTACACTTTGAAATACACGCCAACTTGTTATTATGTTTTGAATTAGGTAAGTGAAAATATAATATAATAGCTAATAGTACTACTTATGTTCTTTTTTGTTTTAGAAAAAACAATTGCGCTTGGGTGTTGAAATACCTGCATTCTGAACCTCCCCCAAGTACCTCATGTTCTCCTCACTGCGCAACATGTTCCACATGGTAAGGATATGCCAATCCTATCGCACCTTTTGCTGACATCTTGACGCAGGATGTGGACAACCGTTCCCGAAATCCTCAAGATTTGGAATCAGCATTCCAGGTGCGCAATGTAACCTGTACCAAGACTCATTAAATTAACATTCCATAGGCCTTATCCCTATCTAGGTCCTCAGCAGTACGCTCAAGTCATGAGCGTACTGCTTTACATATGGAAGATTTGGTCATTCCAGGAGCATTCTCTTTTGAAGATTCCCCTCTTACGGATTCAAATAAACCCTTGACGATGGACAATATGGCATTTTTGGTGAGCCATGCGTAATTACTCTATTCCTTCAACAAACTGAACATCTGATAGCCAACCCCGCCCCAGGTTGGGCACATTACCATGGAAGAATTATCCCTTCCAATAGTTCCTCCAATAACTCCACCAAGGACGTCTTTCCTCAATTCATCCCCCCAAAACCCCAGGAACTTGGTCCAGGTAAGCAAGATTCGCATACAATTGTGAACCGCTCTGATATGGAGACTTAGAACAATCAAGGCACTCGAACTGTCAAATCTGATCGTTCATCGTCATCGCAAGTAACAGACAGGCCAACATCCATGAGCATCGAACCGGGCATGAGTCAGTCTTCGCGTCTAGCTGCCTCTCTAGTGGAAACTCAGGATCCTCTAAAAGGGCCAAACACGAGTCGCCCGATCCAGGTAACCGAGCGGAACCTACACATCTGTATTGCGATTAACACAATTTACTCAGGAGAGCGAGAACCAAGGCTCCACAACCCTTGAGTCTTTGGAAACACTTATTGCAGCTACTACGCTGACAACAGATGTCTTTGATAACACCGCTCACGATGCATTGTTTTCATCGTCTGCTGAGCTCTATCAACGTAGGAGTGCTACATTGCCCGATACAATGCACTCTCTGGATTTCAACTCAGCTCTCTCGGGACTACAAGCTGTAGTTCAATCAACGTACTCCCCTGCTTTCCGACCCTGCGGCAAGTTTCCTCGTCGTTCCAACCCAAGATCAAAATCCCGATCTCCCTCTCCCGGTCGCAGACCAAATAACAAGAAAATGTTGAAGGTCAACCTGGCACAGTTGATGTTGCACACACTATTGCAGCAAGTAGGCTGTCAGACAACAGTGTGTACTCCCGAACAGTAATGCTGTTGCTATGCACTGTTAATTACAAGGGTAGTGTTGTACTAGGGACCTTGTAGATGCTAACAGTACTCCAACAAACACAAGAAAGTGAATGATGTTTTGATTCCTTTCTTCTATAGTAGGAATAGGGGTTTGTTTGGTACTGTATATACGCAAAACGCATGAGGCGTGAAAAAGGGTGTCCACAATTGTGCGCCTATGCTAAAAGTAAGTGTGTAACATGTAAACTGAAAGAGAAATGAAAGAAAGAAGTGCTAACTACTGTTATAAGTACTGTAACTATCTAATAACTGTTGTAGCACTACAATGAACGATTGGGGAGTGTTCTAACACTACTATTGACGATTAGAGAGTGTTCTATCACTAAACTTAACAGAAAATCCAGCAATTGGTTAATCTACTGCAGCATTTGAGCCAGCAGTTGGATTATCATCATGCTCGTGTTGAAGGTCAACCTGGCACAGTTGATGTTGCACACACTATTGCAGCAAGTAGGCTGTCAGACAACAGTGTGTACTCCCGAACAGTAATGCTGTTGCTATGCACTGTTGATTACAAGGGTAGTGTTGTACTAGGGACCTTGTAGATGCTAACAGTACTCCAACAAACACAAGAAAGTGAATGATGTTTTGATTCCTTTCTTCTATAGTAGGAATAGGGGTTTGTTTGGTACTGTATATACGCAAAACGCATGAGGCGTGAAAAAGGGTGTCCACAATTGTGCGCCTATGCTAAAAGTAAGTGTGTAACATGTAAACTGAAGGAGAAATGAAAGAAAGAAGTGCTAACTACTGTTATAAGTACTGTAACTATCTAATAACTGTTGTAGCACTACAATGAACAATTGGGGGTGTTATAAGACGATTAGAGAGTGTTCTATCACTAAACTTAACAGCTCGAATCTTTGCGGATGATAAGTTTGCTTTGCTGTCGACAAGCTCCCAGTTCTTGATGTTGGATGAAGCAACTACCTGCCTCCAGACTGGATTAGAAAGCCTCGACAGTCTCGAGAAGAAACTCCGTCGAAGGGCGCAACAGGAAGATCCAGATTTAGAGCATAGAAGGCGACAGTTACGAGAACGTGTTGAAGGTCAACCTGGCACAGTTGATGTTGCACACACTATTGCAGCAAGTAGGCTGTCAGACAACAGTGTGTACTCCCGAACAGTAATGCTGTTGCTATGCACTGTTGATTACAAGGGTAGTGTTGTACTAGGGACCTTGTAGATGCTAACAGTACTCCAACAAACACAAGAAAGTGAATGATGTTTTGATTCCTTTCTTCTATAGTAGGAATAGGGGTTTGTTTAGTACTGTATATACGCAAAACGCATGAGGCGTGAAAAAGGGTGTCCACAATTGTGCGCCTATGCTAAAAGTAAGTGTGTAACATGTAAACTGAAAGAGAAATGAAAGAAAGAAGTGCTAACTACTGTTATAAGTACTGTAACTATCTAATAACTGTTGTAGCACTACAATGAACGATTGGGGAGTGTTCTAACACTACTATTGACGATTAGAGAGTGTTCTATCACTAAACTTAACAGAACGTATGAGGAGTTTATATGCGAGGGTCTGTGTATTATACGGTTCCGTAGTTCCTGAACATCCTATTTTTGTTGATTGTGGTGAGTATCAATTTTCCTTTCTGCGTTTATCCCTTTCTCATACGTGCATAGACCATCTTTATAATGTGGATATATCTTGGAAGGACCCACTCAATCAGGTCCTTATTCTTCTTGCCATCATCTGTAATATGGCAATCGGCCTATCCATCAACCAATGCAACTTCCTCATCGGTATTGCTGTCTTATGTGCCCAGCTAGGCATGTCTGCTGTCAACTCTGATGGGACTGGACTTCCGCATATGTTCTCGCCCTCTCAAAATGAAATCATTGCCAACATGCCTCGGAACCTTCCCGATGCCCTCAGAATGTTTGATGTCGATGGTCGTTTTGACATGTACGCTGTATGTCCTTCCTGCAGCTACACAAACAAGGCACATCCGCTGAACACCAACCATTTTTATGATTACCCGAAGCTCTGCGGTAACGATGTCATCAGCAAGGAAGGCTCAGCACGATGTGGGACCGAACTGCTGAAACAACGGTTGAACGGTACAGTGCAGCCCATCAAACCATATCTCGTCAGCTTCCTCCCAGACCATCTTGCACGCTGTCTTGCTGACCCTACCTATCTTGAGCAATCCAAGCAGGCTTGTGACTTGGCCTTTACTGCGACTCAGACCGGCGCAGAACCCACTGGTGTGCAAAATGTCTTCGAGGCCGATTTCATTAAGGACTTCAAAGGACCCAATGGGAATTTGTTTGTGGACCGAGGCAACAAAATGAGGTTGGCCTTCTCGATGCATGTCAACTTTTTCAATCCCGACCGTCTGACGCATTGTGGGGCAACGAAATCTATCGGGGTCATATCTTGCGCTAATTTGGCTCTCCATCCCTCGATCCGATACCTCCCAGAATACATGTACATGTGTATTGTTCCCGGACCCAATGAACCTCCAGAAGACGAACTTGATCATTACATCCGACCTATAATTGAACAGTTTGCCAAGGCATGGCGACCAGGATTCAGAGTTTCCTGCACAGCCGATTCGGAATCCAGTATCGACGTTGAAGCAGCTATTCTCTTATCAGTCAACAACCTCCCAGCGGCTCGTAAAGTTGCTGGACTTCATGGACATATGTCAGGCTTCATTTGCAGTAGATGTAAGCTACGCGGCAGGACCCATATCTTTAATACCGACCATAGTCAGTGGACGTGTTGGAAGGTGGCCGAACTTCGCTACTGGGCGACTTCTTACAAGGATTCTACGAATTTTGCAGAGCGGAAAAAAATCTTTGAAGAATATGGTGTGCGATGGTCTTCATTTTGGCTGCTCGAGTACTGGGATCCTACTAGGATGCTAGTCATCGATGCAATGCACTGTATCCTGGAGGGCCTTGTCCATTATCATTGCCGTCATGTTCTTCGTTTGGATGCATCGAATCCCAGTTACAGCACCGACGGCTTCAAGTTTGCCTATGACTATCCTTGGATTGCTTATGAACACAAAACTGCCCCTCAGGATGTTCAGTTGACGGAAAAGCAGATTCCCTGTGTTGCAAGAGTCCAGAAAACTCTCTGTCTAGCTATTGAAGGAGAAGAGGCTCTATCCTTGGACGAGGTCTGGACATGGCTCCATAATCAGGATGTCTTGAACAGCCTGGCATTCGTTGCTCACACTCTGGATCTTCCCAAGGAGCTTCATGATATCTCTCCAATTATCGCCTCTCTTTATTCCAAACATGCCGCGACCAAAAAGCACGGACAACCACCGTTTCCTCATGGGCGTCCCGCTAAAACTAAAAATCATTTCATTGCTTTGTTACTTAACTGGGTGAGTGCCAACGTTTATTTCTGTGTACTATACTCATGTTGCCCCATAGAGACTGACGCAAGCCCATTCTTCGGAAAACTTCATCCTAAAAACAGGAACACCAGAAACACTTGCCTACATTCAAACTGTAATTCGGGAGACCGTCACTCCGTCGTGGCTCAGCTCTGTACCGAAAAATTTTGGTGAAAAGAAAGCTGGGTCCATCAAAGCAGATGAATGGCGCATCCTCAGCTCTGTTTACCTTCCTATCGCGCTTGTCATCCTTTGGGGGATGATGATGGCTGCGCTCCCCCTCAAGATGATTCAGAATCGGGCCACCTATCGACTGCGCTTGATCATACCATGGCTCTTTTCCAGGCCACAATCATAGCCTGCCGGTACACTGTCACCACTACACGCACCCTTGACTACCGTAAATACATTGACTTTTGGGTAGACAATTTACGAAAACTCTTCCCGCACACACGCGAGGGTGTGGCTCGTCCCAATATACACGCAGCAGGTCATATATATGACTTTTTATTGCTTTTCGGCCCTGTGATGTCATGGTGGTGTTTCCCTTTCGAGCGTCTCATTGGGACTCTTCAGAACGTCAACACGAATGATCATGTTGGAGGTAAGTACAGTATTGGTGTTTCCCATAGGAAACTAACAACCGTTCTCTAGGTGCTCTCGAGTCCACCATCGTGAAGACATTTGCTCGTACTGCAAATCTTCGTCGTTGGCTTCGTCGCCCTGATTGTCCGGAAGCTGTTAGGCAACTCAAGATTCTTTTTGACAAGTGTTTTGTTCCTGCCAATGCCACTAGTGAAACCAAAGAGTTCATTAAAATGAAGGGAACTCATCGTGCCTATGCCAAGTTCGATGGCATTTACTTTTCACCGTCAGCTACTCACGCAGGAAATGCCAGCATCATCTACCGACCCACACCAAGTGAAGCACCAGTGGCTGGCCAAATTCAGCGAATTGAAAATGTCTTCACAGACGGACAGAACAGTGGCATACGTCTTCATGTGCGATCGTATGTACGATTGGCGAAGTCATTATATGATCCATTCGTACGATATCCCCATTTGCAAGCAACGACTTATTCTTCAATACTGAAAGACACGGAAGATGACATTGGTCTCGACGACATCATTGCTCATGCTGCTCGTTATGACTACTCGCATGGACGATCTGTCATCGTGAATTTGTCGAGGGATTGATTGTTTTGAAGGTAGCAATAGGCTCATAGTTGTAACGAGTAAGTTGAGTTTGTCGAATTGAGCTTGACTGATGCCGAATTTTCTAGGAGAATCGTTTTTAACTGAGATGGTATTTCCCTCAAAACTATTGTCTCGCCTCATGGAATTAAAAGTACCTCCGAGTCTGCGCTGCAGAAGATTGAAGATGGTGTATGAACGGTCTTTGACACGTCTGCGTCTGACTTCCTCGACGCTCATGCGCCTGGCTTCTGACGCAACCGCGTCCTATCAATAATGCCGATAGTTGTTATATCTTTATCACTTTCTTCCCCTCTGATGTCACATCTGATAGTCTGTATATCAAATCCTGTATTGGTTATAATCATTTAACATGAATACGCTTGCGTTTATGATGACGGTAAATATATTATATATTTTATCTCGAACAGTTTTCAGATATGAATGCTTTCAGCACAACAATCTGGGATCATGAAAGGACCTCGATCTGGATGTGATTCAGTCCTTCCAATAAGTATTGTGATATGAAAACTTTCAGTTTCACTATCGAGCTTCCTTTCAAACAATATTTCATTAATTATTTGTACGGTGCAGATACTCATTATTAAATTTCCACTATACATTTACAAATCTGACCAGCAGATTTTTTTGCAAACGCGGTGTGATAGTTTTCTCAATCTCTGAAACTGAGGTATTTGTGTAAGGATGTAGGGCTTGGGTAGCTGCCCCTGGATGAACTTTATAGCTGGGTAAGAGATATTGATATAGGGAAGCTACCCACTTGAGATATTTATATAGGGCAGCTGCCCACTTGAGATATTTATGTAGAGCAGCTGCCCACTTGAATTATTTATGTGGGGCAGCTACCCCCTTGATTTATTTATGTAGGGCAGCTATCCACTTGAATTATTCATGTAAGGCAGCTATAGAAAATTGTAAATAGTCCAGTACCTGCACATTCTGAGTATACACTGCCAAGTCCGTGAATATCATTAATGAATTATGGGCACTGAAAATGGCCAAAAAGGCAGCATTGCAAATATAAGTATGGTGGGTAGCTGCCCATCTGACTAAACAAATCAGGCAGCTACCATGCCTAAAAGGCCCAGGGCATTCTGCCCAAGACCCCCCCTCTTAGGCCTATTTTTTGTACACTGTTTTTTATCCTAAGAGGGCCTAGTTAATGTCAGCGACTGGCTAGCTCAATACTATGCCAGGCGTCACACAGAGAGAAACAGATCAAAAGCGATGGATAGTGCAGGAGGAGTAAGTCCTCAGATACTTGTCTAGCTACCAAGGAGAATAGACAAGATCAGAGATAGAGACTACTCTAAGAAATGCCCTATCTTATATACATATTCTGAAATGAACCCATGGGAACTATCTCACGTCATAACTATGAGGCTATACAACGATCTGTCAAAGGTTGACAGACATGAGAGAATTCTCACACTGTCAATCTGTCAATAGTCTGACAGGCATGAGAGAGTTGTGTTGACAGCACGAGAATGACAGTCTCTCAACAGCTTGACAGACATGAGAAAAATGTGTTGACATTGTGAGAATGCCGAGGCTGTCACATGTATGTAAATGAAAGAAAAGGAAAAGATAAAAGAAAAAGTATAATAGGATAGATAAAAAGAAATTGAAAAAAGAGTTAGTTCGTAACATCACCCTCTCCTTAGGGCACGAGTTCCACGATGTGCTTGTTGTAAAAGAAAATTTTCGGAGGGTAGTGAAGCGGGATTGGGTTCTGTGTCGGCAAGAGGAAGGGGTCAAAACAATTCTGTAGGGAATAAAGAAATAGGGATTTCAATTCAACGAAATATTGCGGGTTTTGGTTTCGTCGGATTCTTTGTTGAAGGTCAACCTGGCACAGTTGATGTTGCACACACTATTGCAGCAAGTAGGCTGTCAGACAACAGTGTGTACTCCCGAACAGTAATGCTGTTGCTATGCACTGTTAATTACAAGGGTAGTGTTGTACTAGGGACCTTGTAGATGCTAACAGTACTCCAACAAACACAGAAAGTGAATATTGTTTTGATTCCTTTCTTCTGTAGTAGGAATAGGGGTTTGTTTGATACTGTATATATGCAAAATGCATGAGGCGTGAAAAAGAGTGTCCACAATAGTGCGCCTATGCTAAAAGTAAGTGTGTAACATGTAAACTGAAGGAGAAAAGAAAGAAAGAAGTGCTAACTACTGTTATAAGTACTGTAACTATCTAATAACTGTTGTAGCACTACAATGAATGATTGGGGAGTGTTCTAACACTACTATTGAAAATTAGAGAGTGTTCTATCACTAAACTTAACAATAGAATATAGGAAACATACCTCAGCTGTAGTGAACAAGGCCAAGGAAAAGAGATGGGCAACAACACATTGAGTATATAAGAGCTTAGGTAATGTTAATCTTTTCTGACTCAAACATATTGCCTTGCAATACACCTACAGTACATCTGACAGAGTCCAACACACCAGCACAGTCTTAACACTGGCTGTATTTGCAAGCTAGCAAGTCACTGACAATATTTAGGTTCATACAGTCATATATGTACTGCTTAACTATCTCTTGAAAATCTTTCCTGAATGAGCTTATAGTGATCCATCTCTGCCTGGCTCACACTTGGAAGAAGCTCTTTCAGTGCAAAATCAAAATCTTGCTGGGTTACTTCAACATGCATATCTTCCTTTGATGCCAGTTCAGCAAGATAATACTGAGGGCTGATTGGATGTGGATGTTCTGGAAGCAAATAAGGCTGAGAATTGAAAGAGGCTAATTTACCAACTCCTTAGTGAAGGATCATATATATTTTGATTCAGGCCACTCACCAAGCTTGTCCTCCAACTCTTCAGCTTTATGCATCATTGCCTTCAACAGTGCATCTGAACAAAGAGCATAAAAATCTGCACCCGTATAGTTGAGTGGACATTGTTCCACCACTTTTCTAAGACTGAGATCGGGATGCAATCGAAACTTTCGAGTCAATGCCTCAAGAATATTGAGCTGTGCATCGTGGGTATCGCTGACACCAAGATACAACATGCGATCAAATCTGATTGATTCTTAAACTTGGGTGCGAGATGTTAGAGTAAGCGGACATACCTGCCAGGCCTCAATAAAGCTGCATCTAATAAGTCTGGTCTGTTCGTGGCACCAATCACAAATACATCTGCTGTAGTGCCTGATCCATCCAGTTCAGCTAGAAGCTGACTCACGATTCGATCCATTACACCACCAGAATCACCCTGGTTGCCTCTCTTAGGTGCAATCGAATCCAGTTCATCGAAAAAGATGACACACGGCTTTGCATCCCTTGCTCGCTGAAAAACCCTCCGCACGTTTGCTTCTGATTCTCCAATATACATATTGAGAAGTTCAGGACCTTTGACGGAAAAGAAGTTCAGAGAGAATGATGTGGCAACAGCTTTGGCGACAAGGGTTTTCCCAGTTCCCGGGGGACCATAAAGAAGGATTCCAGATCGCTTCTTTAAACCATCGGCAAACAGTTCAGGATGGTCCAAAGGGAGTTGGATGGTATCCAGGATGTCAGCCTTCACCTGCGCAAGACCACCGACGTCGTCCCACGAAACGCTCGGGATCTTGGGTGCACCGATACTCTCTGAGTACGCTGCTCGGGCTTGGTCAAGTGCTTGGATAAAATCTGCATTGGTCAACGCTATTTCTGAGAACACGCTCAATTGATTTACGTCGCTAAACGCTTGTGTTAGTACGGACAACGAGGCAATATCTTCACGCACAGAGTGATACCGACTCTACTCATTGCAGCAGCTTCCGCACGGATGACAAAGTCACATAAGTCGCCAGGCAAGAAAGCAGCTGTCTGTTGAGCCAGGTGGAACAATGATACATCTGGAGATATCTTTGCATTCCTGAGAACACTATCCAACACTTGGTATCTTTCGGACTCGTCAGGAGCCTAGAAATAAGTCAGAAAACTTGAATCTCAAAGTCAGAGAAGTACTAATCATCGGATTGACATACCTCAAAAGACACTTCATGCTTTAAAGAGGCCAACAATCCAGTCGGAACCCTTTCCACCATGCTCGTCGTTCCACAAATGATCACAGGATACCCACTAGACTTCCAAGCATGTTGCGCATCTTGTATGCAATCCCGAACACTATTAACAATGACAGGTTCTGCAATGCAGGTAAGCATCACAAAGGTTTGCATACCCCTTCTTACCTTTCCCATTCTCGGGCGCCTGAGTGCTCTGAGCAAATGCCTCAAGGTGTCGAAGGACCAACAGACACGGCGAACAGGCAATTGCGTTCTCGAACCTTGTCCGAAGTAGCCCCTCAGTCTGGGTATCATTTTCACCTATCATATCATAACAATTCACCTATACGTAGTGAACATGTGCATAGACAACACCAGAAATGGAGACACGCTCACTTCCAGTAGGTGCAAACCCAGATGTCGGGCCACCTGAAGAGCAGCGGTATATTTGCCTATACCGCGCGCGCCTCTGAGCAGAACAGAGAGCTGTAGGCTATAATCTACTGCTCGACGTTCCAGAACAACGGACGATATGGAAAGCAATTTCCGAAAAGATTTCCCCGCTCCGTCAATTAACGCAGGCATGCGATCTGAAGACGAGGTTATTCAGATAGTTGAATTGATCCTGTAGAAATACGAATTCTACCCAAGCCAAGATATCCACCTACGTCTGGCACAAAAGAGTGGTCTATTCCGGCCTGTATCATTCGCGTCGAAACGGGATCAAACCAGCATCCCAGTTCACCCGCGGTGGATCCAAAATAGGTGTCTGTTGTGGGGTTTGAGCTGTCAATAGAGGCCACGTTGTATTCAACATTGGTAATCATGAAGAATACCACTTCATTGGCACTCTTCGGTGTTGCAGGGAATCTATTCCAACACATTTACATGCTAAGTCACACTCTCACATAAGGAATCACTTACTGTGCGTCTGCCAAAACGTCTTCAGCATTATCCCCTCGTCTCGCGATAGAATTTGTATCGATTTCAACGGCGACAAGGTCACCGTGTTTGGCCAAATACTTTCCACGACTGAAACGAGCTTTCAGGGCATCTAAGAAAGAATTTTGATATAGCTTATTTATGGATAACGGAGATGCAATCCTAGCGATAGTCACAGAGCGGGCGATCGGTACAGAAGGCCCGCGAGATCCAAAAGGTGTGGGATAGAGAGAGATAAAACGTGAGGAAAGACGCATTTCACCAATGAGATTGTGTAAAAGCACCGGGGATGCATATATTTGACATCTAAAGAGGGGTCAAATATATAAGAAGCGGGGGCAGCATAGAACACACAGTCTTGAAACCAAGTTGTCATCTGCAACGGCCTTGACTAGTCGAGAATGGATTTTTCCAGAGCAGCGCGCAACCACCTAGCACGAGAGAATCAGCCCAAGCACAACAAAAAACGGAATGCCTACCCAGTCGCCACTAAGTATGCCAAGTCGACCCAGATCAGCAGTGCGAAGATAAACGGTGTGATCATCATGGAGAATTGAGACGGGGCTGGATAATGAATGAGCTTCGAGAAGAAAATCGCCTTCAGCGCGTGTGCCATCTCTTGGACTAGACAGAGAAGGGGATATTGAAATGTACGATGGATATACCACAGAATTGGCTAGAAAATCCTGGTTTATCTCTACGCTTTCGTCGTCGCTGCTCAAGGCCAGTGTATCTATCTCTCCTTCGTCGGCATCGGCTGAGGAGGTAACGATAAAAGAGGTGCTCCCTGCCTCGGCATAGCCTTGCACTACAGGCTCGAGCATGTCGATTCGAAATTCGAGTCGGTACTTGGCTGGTGATTCAGTCAATGCGTCAAGATTGATGCTGTAGATAGAGCCTTGACGAAGGATTCTTTTGTTCTCACAAAGGAAGCTTTCCAAAAGGGCTTCTTGTGCTATAGCAGCGTCGTATGCAGCGGAAGACAAGGCGGACACATAGACTTCTGTGAGAAGTACTGGCAAGGTTCGGGTAACAACCACATGGTGTGCAGAACCAAAGATGTGCTTGTGGTTACTGAGCCATTCACGCGGAATAGCAAGTCCTCCTTGAGCCTATAGACAGTTCAAGAGTGAGCAGCATTTCTTTTGGCAGACCTTATACTGACCGACGAGTCGCGACGAGCTGAACAGGTGATAGCTGCCGAGGACAATGAAGAAAGCGATATATAAAGCACCTCGTCGTGGTTTTCATTGAAAGTTAGCTGGTCCCACAGAAAAGGTCCAAGAATAGCGGTATCTGGATTGTCGAGATTGGCGTCGTAAAAGGTGAAGGCGGTCTGAACGCGTACAAGTTCGTCGAAGAACAAGCTCATTATTTGTTTACATATAGAGTAGGCGCCCAAAATTTCTCTTGACCCAATCAACCATGAACCGAGGTGGATTAAGAGGTTTTGGTCGCGGTAGAGGTATAAACACTGTCTGGTGATTTTGTAAATACACTGGCTCATCAGCCAACAGGTCAAGGAGGTAGAGCAGGATTCCAACGAGATTTTGGTCCTCCAGAGACAGTTCTAGGTGCGCACTGACCAAGTTGTTTTTTTTTTCACATTTTCCAAATTTTCATTATGTTACAGAAATGGGCTCTTGTGTTCACGCTGTCGAAGATGAATTGCTTTGCTCCTCAACAATTGCTGACAAGGTTCCCTTCTTCAATGCTCCCATCTATCTCCAGAATAAATCTGTTATCGGCAAAGTCGACGAAATATTAGGACCTATAAACGAAGTTCACTTTTCGATAAAAATGAGTGAGGGCGTCCTAGCCAGCAGTTTCAAAAAGGGAGATAAGGTTTTTATTGGAGGAGACAAGCTTTTACCAATAGAACGTTTCTTACCCAAACCAAAAGTTGCCGGAGGCGCGTCTCCTCTCAGTTTTCCCTTTCTTCTCACACACTCATTTCACCTCTACAGGTGTCACAAGTATGATTATTCCCTCCGCGCCGTATCCCTCTCATATTCAATCTCTTTTCAGAGCGAGGTCGTGGAGGTGGTCGAGGTGCGCCAGGAGGAAGGGGACGTGGTGCACCCCGCGGTGGTCTACGAGGTGGGAGGGGTGGTGCCAGTCGTGGATTCGGTGGCGATCGTGGAGGCCGAGGATTCTCAAGAGGGGGAGGGGGAAACTTTTCTCGTGGAAGAGGTTTCCGCGGTGGTGGTGGTGGTCGAGGAGGCTTCCGTGGATCGTAGTATTCAATATTATTTTGCTTCATTCATTCAGGTGTGAAATTTCCTCAGGAAAAGAGAATTCTCTACGGCAAAAATGATTACTAGCTCTAGTATCTGACTGCTCATACATAAATTCACATCGTACAACAGGCCGAACATTGGCAAGGTAAGTGTAAGCTTCAAGCAAAGATCTACCGGTTCCAGGAAAGAAGCGACATATCTCCCAGACGTCTTAGAAGTCTGATCAGTAACTATTTGAGAATATATCGCATGAACTCACCTCGGCTTAATCAAGTGCATCGCGGTCCCTGCGATTGCCAACAATACGAAAAGAGCTGCTGCCGCCACGTACGCCCACCCAAGGAAAGGATTCTTCCCTCCGATCCAAGATACAGTAGATATTACAATCGACTTCGTGCCTTTGTAAGGGATGACAGGGAAATCTGATAGAAAGATCAGGAAAGCCGAAACAACTGAAAAGCAACACTCACTGAGTCCAACCGTGATCATATATCTCCCTTTCTGCATCGCATCCTGATCATTCCTGCCGTACAGCTTCGAGAACGTCGGTAATCCGGCAGTTCTCATCCAGTTTTGGAAATGTTCATCAGTAGCTAGATTCGGGATGTTGTCGTTTGTATATCCGTTCGGGAACCGTTTCTGCCAATTAGGCGGTGGTACGATTTCATCAACAGAGCTGTACCCGTTGCCAATCGGAGTGGAGACATATTTCTTGGACTCCCCTGGCCAAGCGATGTTCTCGGACGAGAAATTGTAAGTTACATTCGTAGCCTCGAAATTGGAAGGATTTAGGAGAACTGGATTGCTGTAGGTGTCTTGAATGCGTCAGTTTACAGTAGTTTGATTGAAGACCACTTATCTCACCATTAAAAAGCGAGTTGGCAATCAACCCACATGGATAGATAGATATGTTGTTCAGTGATCCCAGCGGCTTGCAATCTCCACTGTTCAGATGGGACGCAGAACCTCCCTTTCCACTGAGCTGATCAGAATCCATGCTCTTGACGTATCTCCGATGGTTTTGGAAGAAGTTGGTAAGCTTGTAGTACATGAAGACGCTAGCCGAAAGGTCAGCAGGAACGTCGAACTGGATGATACACTGCTGTTGATTAAATACGTCGAAATCTTGGCTGTTCGCGCTGTTGTTGAGGAATGCGTATACGGGGGCATTTATATCGACGTTCTTCGAAGCTGACGAAGAAAGATGATAGGAGTACTTGGATGATGGAAGCTCAACGTATGAAAGCGACGTATTAGATGTTGAAGGTGTCAGAGTTTCGCAGTCGGTGTAGTCAAATGTCATTTCGGAAACGAGTGAAGAACCCCATATCAGAAGACCGCCTATTGGACCAAAAATTATTGCAATGAGGAAGAAGGTCGGAAGGACGGTCTTGGGTAAAAGAATTGGTTGCCAGGCCTTCAGGCGTTGTTGTTTGAATGCGGTATCTAAATCATTGAGCTAATACGTTCAAAACAAAAAAGCATGACTTCAACTTACTTGCAGGTCTTCTCCATCCGCCCTTTTCCTTTTTGTCTTCTGAGGATTCGTCAGTCTCCGACCCTTTGCGTTGGAAGAGCCCCATGGTGGTTGTAAAGTATCAGTGTTAATATCTGGTCAAAGCTGTGACGACGGGAACGCTGGTCATACTGGCTTTGTCATCTAACATTACAGTATCCGTCCGTCTGCCGCGCTGTTTTAAACGGATATGATTTCAGTGAGCCCCATCTACTACCAAGATATTCGTTGCTATTTCTAAATTATTTCCAGGCATTCTTTATCTTCAACCAGAAGGGCGAGGTTTTAATATCCAGATTGTATAGAACAGATTTCAAGTGAGCGTTAACATTGACTCATTTCATCTCAGTCTCCGAGTTTTGTAGACGATCCATCGCAGATGTGTTCCGGATTCAAGTTGTATCAAATCCAGATGTTCGCTCGCCCATCATTACTCTAGGCTCGACAAGCTTCTTCCATGTGAGGGTGAACAATCTGTATGTTGTAGCCGTAACAAAGACAAACGCCAACGCCGCCCTCGTATTCGAATTCTGCTACCGCTTCATCAACATTTGCAAGTCCTACTTTGGCAAAATGGATGAAGAATCAATAAAGAATAATTTTGTCGTGGTTTACGAGTTGGTCGATGGTGCGGGAGGCGTTGAATCATTTCATGCTCCGTGCGTTGACAGCCACCACAGAGATCAACGACTTTGGATATCCCCAGAACTCAGAAATTGACACGCTCAAAACTTATATCACGACAGAGAGTGTAGTCAGTGCTATCCAAGCCCCTGAAGTCTCTTCGAGGATAACCGCTCAAGCAACGGGCGCAACTTCTTGGCGTAGGAACGGAGACGACGTAAAATACAAGAAGAACGAAGCATTTGTGGATGTTGTAGAGGTGGTGAACTGGATGGGAAGTTCTAAAGGAACAAATCTTCGTGCAGATGTTGACGGACATATCCAAATGCGCGCTTACCTTTCTGGAACTCCCGAATGCAAGTTTGGCTTGAATGACAAACTGGTTATAGATCGCAGTACCGTCGGGCTGAGTATGTACTCCTCTCCAGCTGTATCGTCGTTCTCAGCAACCATTTCGTCTAGGTGGTCCAAGCTCTGGTTTGGCAGATCGAGGTAAACGGATATCACACTCGAATGACATCGAGATACTAACAGTTTATTTAAGGTGGAAGCGACGCCGTAGAGTTAGATGACTGCCAGTTCCACCAATGCGTCCGTTTGAACGACTTTGATGCAGATCGAAGTATCAGTTTTATACCCCCCGATGGCGAGTTTGAGTTAATGCGGTAAGCAGCACAACCATCTCATTTTCCGGAAACGAACAGCTCATTTTCGACCTTATTCCCTGTGATCTACAGATACCGTGCTACATCAAACATCAAACTTCCGTTGAGGGTGATACCAACCGTGACCGAAATCGGGACAACAAAGGTGATTCTTGCTCGCATTCGTCCTTGAATCACCTTTGATTTTGCATATTCATCCAGGTATCTTATGACATAACACTCAAAACAACCTTCAGCCCAAAACTTTCTGCGACCAACATCGTTGTGCGGATACCCACTCCGTTGAACACCACTGATGTGGATGTCGGCATTCTGGGTACAGGCAAGGCAAAGTATGTCCCGGCGGAAAATGTCATAGTTTGGAAGTGAGTACCCAGCTGTACCCAGCTTAAGTTCATACTGAATAATACACGTGTCTCCGTCGGTGAAAATGTCTTAGAATTCCTCGTCTACAAGGCGGCCAAGAATGTTCATTAAGCGCCATGGCTCAGCTTACGAGTACGACGACAAGACAGGTGTGGGCGCGCCCGCCCATCGATATTGATTTCCAGGTGATCCAACTATTTGTCTCCTCGTGATTAGGCTAATTATACATCTCTCATCGATTCTTTCCTACTTCTTCATCTTCCAGGTCCTCATGTTTACCGCGTCTGGGCTCATTGTACGTTTCTTGAAAGTGTTTGAAAAGAGCAATTATCACAGCATCAAGTGGGTGAGATACCTGACGAAAGCCAATGGAGGGTATCAAGTGAGAGTAAGCGTCTTCTTAAGTTGACGTTTTTGATTTTTGTATTGATGGAATTTCTTTGCAGTTCTGACTTGATGTATTGCTAACGTGGATGGGAGATGATGGACTTTTTTATTAAACGGATTTCGTAATGATTTTACCATACCCAGCAGTATCTACGGATTGAAGCTTGAAGCTTGAAGTCTAAGTTGACTTCTTGCTTCTGCAAGCAAGCGGCGATTACTCGAAGTCACTTCTATACACGCGAATGTGAAGCAAAGTACTGTATGGACCAACTGGATACGAGTCACTACCCTTTAATCGATAATACCAACTCTCCACCATCCTCTACCTGGTCCGCAAGGGGCTGATCGTACAGGAGAGCTCCTAAATGTTCTGCTTCAACAGAAACTTGGGACAATTGGTACTTCTGTTCATACACGTTTGAGAATTACAGAGCGGATGACACAATAGTTATTTTAGTACTGACGTCCATTTCAGCATTTGGAATTCCAAACTGAGCAGCAAGTAAGTCGAAAGCCTTTCCAGTTATAACGTTCTGCAAGTAACAGTAGAAAAGAGGAAAACCAGAGGGTACCTGGCGCGCACACCTTCTCTACCCATAAATCCCTAGTCGGTTTACTATCCATACTTGCTTTGAAGAACCGACGCTGATCTACAGGAATCGTTGTTTTTTGGAGTTTTGAATCTAGGGGAGAAGCGAGTTGTCGAAGCTTCATGAGCTCTAACTTCCGCAATTGTGCCAATCTTGCAGGATCTATAGGTTTCGCAGGAATCCGGCGTTTTACCGGGAGCTTGGAACTTGGGTTGGAGGTGAAGTTCTTAGCCAAAAGCGCACGCGCAGTCTCATTCCTCGTGGGTTCTGGCGCTCCCTGTTTTGGAGAACACCTATGTGACGCAGGCTCGCGATGTCTGCGCAAGAGATTTTTGGTAAGAAGGAACTCGGTAACATGAGGAGATGTACTCGACACAGAATGAGCCTTGACATGCCTTACACGTAGGTATGCTAGATGACCTGGATGCGTTCAGACTAGGATTTTTACATCCATCTAAAGTACATCTCTGAAGCTTTGTGAACGATTCTACCGGATCCGTGCGGTTGGCAGCAGAGCAAGAGTGCGCTTCATGCTGGATATGGTTCTTGCAGAACTGGTTGTGACAGAAAGGACACAATGTAGGAAGGAAATCGATTTGAGAGCATAAGAAGCAGCAGTTTCCAACGTTTAGCAGTTCTGACATGGTGAACCGTGATAAAGCTTAAGAAGTTACGGCCCGTATTAGGCGCTTGTGTAACTGGTACTTTTAACCATGAACATCTTCGTGAGGCCTCTATCTTGTTTTTCTCTGTCAACCCTCATGTCATTCCCTAGGAAACCCTTTTTGGACGCTCTGTCACTCCAGCTGAGCGACTACGCCAGCATCAGCGCTCGCTTACCAAAGCTCAACGCGAGCTCGACCGCGAACGGGCCAAACTTGAACAGAGTGAGAAGAAACTCATCATAGATATAAAGAAGAGTGCAAAGGCCGGTCAATTGGTAAACCAAATCTTGCTTCTGAGCCAGCAGCCCGTAATCTCATCCGTTAGAACGCATGTAAAGTGATGGCCAAGGATCTTGTGAGGACCAGACGTTATGTTCAGAAATTCTACCAGATGCGCACACAACTTCAAGCCGTTGGACTCAGGATCCAAACTCTCAGGAGTAATCAACAGATGGCAGATGCAATGCGAGGTGCTACTCGAGTATGTCCCCATCCATGTCCTAGATCATGTGGGCTATCTGACTTGATGTATGCAGGCAATGGGTGCCATGAACCGCGGCATGAACTTACCTGCGATACAACGAATCATGACAGAATTTGAGAAGGAGAGCTCAATGATGGATATGAAGGAGGAAATGATGTCTGATGCAGTCGATGATGTGATGGACGACGAGGAGGACGAAGAAGAAGAGGGTGACAAGATCCTGAAAGAAGTGCTGGATGAAATTGGGGTATCTTTATCCCAACAGGTATCTCCCTACTTTTTCATTTTCTCTTTGTCTTGCTGATGTCGCTCTCAAGCTCACCGACACACCTACTAGCCTAGCTTCCGCTTCCACTCAGGTTGTCCGGCAACCTGTTGCCTTGGGAGAAACAGCCGGTGCACCTCATAGTGGCGGGGACGATAGAACAGGCGAGGTCTTAGGTGAGGGAGGAGGTTCAGATGAAGATGCACTGCAAGCTCGGTTAGATGCTTTGCGGCGTGGCTAGCCTTTCTTTCCTTTCATGCAAAGACGCGGAAATCTGTTTTTGTATCGTCATGTTTGCAAAGTTTTATGTATCTACAGAATGTATTAAATCTTGAGTGCAGCAATAGCTCGAGCCTCCTGCAGACTTAGTTTCCACGTAATTCCTGACCCATTGTAAAACTCATCAACATCTTCCTCCTGTGTGTAGCGTTAGGTAAACACCGAAATCTGCCTTTTGAGTACTCACACTGTCGAGATTTAGCAGAGTAGACATTTGTTGCAGGCGGACGAATTTTTCCCTTCCGTCTCCGAATGCTGTTTGAGACGACAAATATGTGTTGACGGATCGCAAGTCCCGGTCAAAACGTATAGCACCGAGCTCAGTGAATTTCAAACCCATCATGAACCTTTCCCAAGGACGTAGAAGAGCGTCCAGCACTAGTCCGAAAAGAAGTCGGAAATTTGCGTCAGTAAATGAATCCTAAGCTTGCGTGTCAGAAATCAAGAATATCTGTCACAATAAATAACACCTTATAATCATCCATGAGCGCATCCCAAAGCTTGATGAATCGCTTTCGAACGAGGTCCTGATATTCGGCATTAGAGTAAGCATCGTCGTCTAATACGTATGAAACATCTTTATAAACTTCAATGATGAAATTTCTAAGCTTAGGTCGTATAAGTTGGTTGAAGAGTTGTTCAATGCCGACCTTAAACTGAGTATGAGTTTAAGTCTATATATGGAAGGAATAGCTCGACTGACACGAGAAGTCGAGCGGAATTTGGTCACCAAACTTGACAGAGACGTAAGATCGTCCTTGACCACCTGCTGCTGAGGCAGCAGAAAATACTGGTTGATAGCGCCGTTGTTCGCAAGATCTCTGATTAGACGTTCAAGATGCGACGAGGAAACATCAAGGTCATTGAGGATTACCTGGATGAAACCGTTGAACTTCAAGTAAACAAGCGTAAAGATGTACGAGACTGACCGCAAAAGCGAGCCTATTTTCACGATCAGCTTTCTCTCCGCGAGCGATCTGCCCTGATGTACCGGCTGAACGATACACATCATCCATCTTTTTCTTGAGGATACCAGCATAGTCTTTTTCTAATATATCGCGTAATTGTTCGATCATACGTTCAACAGCATTTAAAGATCCCGTAGACAAAAGCCGGAGGAGGACGACTTTGAGAATGTAAAACACATCGTCGGGCGTCGTAGTCGTAGTAGCTGGTTGTGTCAAGTCAGGCTGGGACAAACGGTGAGCCTACAGTAAAATGAGATTTAGTATCATGATTACGGTGATAGTGCATTGAGATTCACCTTGTCGATGATGGCTCTGACATACCATACTTCCAACGGTATGTAATACTTGACCAGTAGTTCATCAAACACCATTTGAGATCCGATCGACTCAAGAGGAAGAGAAGCTGAGGTATCGGGTGCTTCAAAGCTATCCAGAAGGAACTTTTTGAAGAGATTCCAGCGACCCACCATTCCGCTCATTTCAATGATTACTTGGTCGATCTCCCTTGGATCGACAGATTCGTCATCCTGGTTTGAAGAAGGTTGCTGTCTGCGTCCAACAGCGGCCATTGATGGAGTTGGTGTATTATTCGTTACATCGGAAAGCTATATGAGTAATGAGACCGGTTACAGTATTAGTTACCATGATTGAGAAACTGACTTTGCGATTGATAGAGCGTTCTTCTTGCCATCGATTTATGACGTCTTTGACTACTCTATCGCATTCGTCCAGGAGACGCTCTGCCACAGCCTTCATCTTGCCAGCTCCATAGTATTTCTCGACTACAGGTTGATGCTGATCAACGATCATGGCTATACTCTCGAACAGAGAAGTGAGCGCAGTAATGAAGTACAAGGGTGAAGACGCTGAGAAAATCTTCAGATAATATTCAGTGAATGGAGAGCCATACCCTACTTTTGGCAGAGGTTGGTGCTCTGACGCGCACCGAATCAACTACGAAAGTTGCATACGCTTGAAGGCCCTCCTTTTCCCATCCAATTGCAGGAAATAGCTTGAAGAACCTACTTGTGGCGGCAGAGTCCCGGGAACTAGAAGCTTGCTCAAAATTGGTACGGAACACATGTAAAAGGTGCAGCCGAGCTGCTTGAAGCGTTTGAGTAGGGGGAAGATGGCTATCCGAAGTAGGCTAAGCTACTTTGATTAGATTTGAGAATTCTCTTCAATGTAAGGCACTCACAACCGCGAACTCGGCAAAGGGTCCTGATATTACTTCTGAGGGTAGAGACATCGCTCGCGCACAATGTCGGGTTGCTGATTCCCAGTCACCGGACTCTATCGACGACTGGAGCGCGGTTAACGATGACTAGATATACTCAAGTTGAAATCGATTGAGAATCGAGAAGATAGTACTATACACCTTCAATTCGATAATTTGACCGACACGGTCACCGGCTTCTCTAATTCGTCGCATTTCTTCGTCTAAAGATTGCACTCGACCACCAATCCTTTCGGCTGTTTTTGCAGTGAAGCATACATTTCGCGAAAGTGTGGAGGCATCTTTCAATAAGCCGTCCAGATGAGGTGCAAGGGATTGCAGACGAGACAAGGCTGAGGTGATAGGTTCGCTGGCGGCCAATAGCTCTGTTAACGAAGTGGAAAGTTCGGCTTCTTGTGTCTGAAAGTCGGATAAGGAAGACAGAATTTGTGGAAGACTGGTGAGGCTCCTAGGATCCGGTCTCGAGATAGCTGAAGAAGCTGGAATGTCGGACAGTTTCACGGCCATGGAGGTATGTGTTAAAGTTAAAATCGTCCGAAGCACTAGCTAGTATCGGACCGAGTTACGGCCGAGATATCTGCTAACTGATTGTTTTCCTTCTTGCCTCCATGATCTTCCAATGGTCCCTAACAAACGTATCAAATTGGACACAAGAGACAGACAAAGGAATGCGATTATACTTTCTGAAATTGACATTGAGCTTGGCCTGAGAAAGAGACTGGCACAGACTCTGGAGTCTAGGATTGCTTGGGCTTCGTTGCTTCTACAATCTTTGACGAATGGTTCGTTTTCTATTCCTCAATAGCGAATTGGTTTTCATCCCTGCTGTAGAGACTGAGTGCACCTCTGAAGTGTCATTTAAAGATGTGGCTTTGAATACACTCTCTATTCTCGAATCGTCTTCCGATATCTTGTTCGCGCGGGATACCATTGAAGTTCCTTCCCAAAACGCGGCAACAAAAAGCCGCCCTCCCCCTAAGGAAAAGCCAATCACACGTTCTCAAAAGTCGAAATTTTTATATTTGCGTTCCCAAGACTCGCGTCGTGTAATTCTTCTCCGCTGTGCCATTTGTCACCAATCAACTTTCAATACTCTCCAAGGCCTATTTAATCATGGCCGCATACTGCATTCGACGGACTGGGGCACCCATGAAGAGTGTGTCAAGGCATGTGCTGTCCTCCATGAGGAACCCGAAACTCAAGTTGACCTCGAAGGGGGAGTGGATGTAGGTCGCGGAATGCTTCCAGGCGTGAAGAGTTTGTTTCAGATGGCAGTTGAGGGGACAAGAGACGGAGAAACAAATGGTGCCTACTCTGAACTAGGCTCAGAAGAGGTTGCTCATCGCAGCATACATCTGACAAAGACCTTGGGTCTCCATAGTGATTCCCCTGCCCTGGCTCAATTTTTGGGTAAGGAAGCGAAGCGGAAAATCATCAAGGTTTGGGATGATGGCGGGCAGATTGACATAACGTCTTTCATCGATGATGATCCGCAGACTTTGAAAAAGCCTCGGTGGAAGAAAACATATACACATCGGAACTGTCCTGAAATTAAGGAAGAAATCACATTCAATAACAGAAATTCCAGACCGACGACAGCTGGCTCCTCTTCCCAAGTGCCCAATTCTGCAATCACGGTGTCTAGCAGATTCCATGTCTCGTGTCGAGTAACGCTCACAGACAGCAGTCTTTTCATACCAGAAGGTCGCTTGTCATCTCTCTCTCTCTCATCTGTCTTGCACCGCTCATCATTCATAGACCAGCGTATCGAAGAGAAAAAAGACCATACTCATCAATGGATGATTTGCGCAGAGTCGGCCTCATATGTATGTTTCTTTTCTTGTACATCCATATGCACCGCACCATATATATTGAAACAAGCTTGTCTGCGCAGAGTCTTGATCTCACTACCGCCCTCACGTCGATGACTGTCACGCCAATTTCCCCCTCCGAACTTGAATATTCGGTATCGTTCCACCCGCTGGTGGCCACTGAACCACCTTTCCTAGTTGTTGGGACCACATCTGAACCATTCCAGGCTCGAGTTGAGCTTATGTTTAATCCTAGTACCAGCGGGCCCGGACAAAATGGGCAAAAAGTCGTCTTAGAGCATTGGGTTGGGGTGCGTATCCTAACACTCAAAACAACTTTGCGATCTAATTTTGAGTTTAGTTGGACATGATTGGCACAAACAAGCTTCCTACAAAAGGAGACGAGCAAGTCGTTGATATCGAGCTGGATAAAGATACTGTATTGAAGCCAGCTAAAACGGGTTATGTTTCCCTCAAGGCCAAATCCCATTGGGAAAATGTACTGAACGTAAAACTTGGCACGGAATCCAAGCCGGCGGTGGCCGACGTTGCTCCACCCGAACCAACGATTCCAGGTAAGTCTCCATTATCCTGGATATAGCTCAGTCCAAACATTTCTCGACTAGGCTCGTATACTGAGCTACTACAATCACTCGTAGCTTCGTTTCCCATGACCCTCAAGGGTGAGTGCATGCCATGCCTGCAGCGAATTATTAACTTCTGAACTCACACCAGATATTCCGCAAAATAATCCGAAACTGGCACCAAATATCCCTTATAGATTACCTGCAGACTATAATCAGTTCAAAACATTGATCATAGGGAGGCAAAAGGCTATTGAGGTTAGTGTTTCAAAAAATCGAAATACAGGACAACTCGTTCACGCTAATTTCTACAGTGGGCACGAGCGAAAGCTCTCCAACATGCCTACACAAATCATATACAGACCTTGCGAAAACGTGATCCCTGTTCGCATCTCGTACCTTTGACAACAGGCGACGTGTATGCTTGGATGGAAGATAACGGGCACTTTATTCGCGAGGAACCTAAAACGAAGCACGTCAATGTGCTTGATTCCAAGCAGGATGACGTTCTCACCATTAGAGACTACTCTGAGGGCAGATGGTGTCGCGTCTGTGGCCTTGGCCTATGGGCTCATGGTACACGAGGCTCAGATTATATTCAAACAGAAGCTGAACTGGCTGCGGCCACCAAAGAGTCAGAGGAAAATCAGCTCCGACTTCCCAAAATCAGATTACGACTACTCAACGGTGAGGTAGTTGGCGGAGGTGGACCCAACGCTTCACCCTCACCTCCCAAACCTCAACCGTTTCAGTGCCAGATAGTAGTCAAAATGCTTCAGCTCTTGAAGATGCCCATCGTCGATGTGTATAGAATTTTTCGACTCCACACTGAGAAAGAGACAGAGCAGATCTCGCCCACCGCATCGGTATTGAACCCTCGTCAACTTCCACCCTGGTCTTCACGCACATACCGTCTTGTAAGGGATCACTCTACAGTTGTGTCTGCTGTAGACCCGCGAATGATACTCGGCATCCGTTCTGTGGTTCATGCTCTCCATCTACCTTCCTTTCAACAGTTGTCCTCTTCACCAATGACATTTCCTCTGGATCGACTTGGTCAGACTGCTACCGAAGTGGAGGCAAATCTGTCACCGTACGCTCTCCTGGCGTTAGCTGCCAGACAGTTCATTCGCGTGTTGATCAAAGAGGCCGCGGAAATTGAGAAGCGAGACAAGGAGCTTGGTGTTGGCTTATTATTTGAATCGCACCATCGAGATGTTTCCGTGCTAGCGTCGGGTCCTTCAGGTAAAAAGTATAAGACTGCGCTCGGCACCAATGCCGGGAAGAAGGGCCGGGAGAAAGATAAAATAAAACTTCAATCGATTAAAGTCTTGACGCCTATGCACATCATCACTGGGGTGGTATCTAACTACGTTCGTGCAACAGCGTTGGCATCTATGCCATCAGAAGGCCGTTCAAGTATAGGTTATGAGGGTGGTGTAGGTATGGCTATGTTTGGATGTTTGTCGAGAATAGGTGTAAGTGTACAAGAAGAAAGAGAGTTATGAATATATCGGTTCGAATAATTCGTCTGAAATTTGAGCATCACTACCCACGAAGATACGGCACTATACTACAACCAGGAGATACAGTGAAGCAAACCAGAAATAGTTTAGTATGATCTTCCAAACATAGTCCAGCGTTTTGCATCATTCCCACAAGCTGGACATTTGGTCTTTCCTGGCTCAATAGCTGTCCAGCGAGATTGATCGAAGGGAATAGCCAGAGATTTTGCTCCTGCAGATGGGGCACGCTCGTCGGTAGGTTCGGAGCTGTGGGTGTGAAATCAATTTGTGTTTCACAACGACACTGGCATGGAATGTACTTACGCTTTACCACTGCGCTCTTTAATGTCTTCTTCACATGCTTCGCGTTCGCACCAGGGCAAGACTACGACGTTCTTACTGTCAAGTGTAGGAACGACGTCTTCCCATTTGGTAACTTCCTTAAGACGGGAATGGAAGGTTTCTTGGGCGCGTTTGAACATGTCATTCTGGACAGACTCTAGAAGTTGAGATACCGTTGACGCAATATTGTCGAGTGCAACGGCACTCTTAACGCCGTTGTCCCTACGCACAGTGATTGTTTGTTGCTTCGCGAGATCATTCGGACCAATTTCAAGGCGAAGGGGAACACCCTGGAATCAGAAAGTTGAACATGAACATCAAACATCCGCGCGGACATCACACCTTTTGCTCCCAGTCATTGAATTTATATCCAGGAGTTTTATCGTCTCTTAAATCAGCCTTAACCTTGATTCCGGCCTTTTTCAACGTCTTTGCAAGTTCGTCGCAAGCACCCTCGATCTTCGACCTGGTCTCGTTACTGGTATTAACGGTGATGCCACATGGAACAACGACAATCTGGACGCTTGCGACCCGCGGAGGAAGAACTAATCCTTGGTTGTCACCATGTACCATGACCATAACACCAATAACTCGTGTCGAGAGACCCCAAGAGTTCTGCCAGACGTGAATTTTGCGCTGGTTGGTGGGATCGGTTGGGTCCTCGACAACAATGTTGAACATCTCTGGTCGAGAGAAGTTCTGTCCCAAACAATGTGAAGTAGCGCCTTGAATACCTCGTCCGGTGGTAGGAATGAACCCTTCGACGGTAGTGGTATAGAGACCTCCGGCAAATTTCTCTTTTTCGGATTTGATACCAGGAATAACGGGAACCGCCAAGAGTTCTTCATAGACTCGTCGATAGAGCTCAAGTATCTGTCGCACTTCGACATCTGCTTCTTCTTTGGTGAGATGGGCAGTGTGCCCTTCTTGCCACAAGAATTCACGAGTACGGAGGAACGGTTGAGGGTTTTTAAATTCCCATCGCACAACGCTGTTCCACTGATTAAGTTTCAGAGGAAGATCCCGATGGCTTTTAATCCACTTCGCGTAGTATGGATACATGGCAGTTTCTGACGTCGGACGAATGGCGATAGGCTCCTCCAAATCGGAATTTCCACTGCGCAACAGTGAGATTTGGAATGACATGTCGATTGTCAAAGAAAAACCTACGCCTTCGTGACCCATGCCACTTCTGGCGAGAAACCTTCAATGTGATCCTTCTCTCGTTCAAGAACTTTGCTCGAAACAAACATAGGAAAATAGGAGTTTTGAACGCCTAATTCCTTGATTTCTGCATCAAACCATTCTTTGCAGAACAAAGAATGTCAGAACTCAGTTAGCTAGGGAACAATCACGGGCTTACTTTGAATTTCTTCCCAGATGCTATACGACCAGGGTTTGAGGATATAGCAACCAGACACGTTATAATAATCCAGCATATCTGCTTTTAGCAGAACCTACGCGATTTTCTTTAGACATTTGAGTGATGTGCAAACGATCAAGACTTGCATTAGTGTACCACGTAGAGAAGTCAACCTCCTTCTTGACTCCGATCGCAATCTGAACCGAACCCTCAATCCTCGCGTCTTCCTTCTCTTTCGGAGGAGGTTTAGAAGTTGCAGCAGGCGCAGCAGTTTCGAGATTTTGAAGGTCAAGTTCATGAATCTTGGCGTTCTCAGTCTCTAAATTACGCAGATATTGAAGCAGATCTGAGCTGGATAAAAAGACAGTTGCGCTGGAAGAAAGTGCATGAAGGGCAAGGGGATTCGAAATGGTGGCGATTGAAGCATCTACAACTGTGACGACTTTGGAAAAGTTTGTTTCATTGAGAGCCAGAGGAGAGACTGGAAGAGACTGTGAAATGAAATCCCATGAAAACACAGCGAACTCGACGTACGTGAATCTTTATCTAGTGAAAAGAATTCTTTCAAGAGATCCTCCGATGCCAGTCGTAAATCCTTTAAATTGAGGTTTTTCCCAATCGCTCCAGAGTTCACAGACGCGGCTTCACGGGCTATAACGACGACTGGAACTGGCGTGGCAGTTTTCGCCGTTTTCGGTTTATAGACAAGGGTTTTTATGAGCTCGAAAGAGTCTGGACCATCTGCACTGGTCGTTAACGCATCGCGCCAGGTTGCTGGAGAGTTGGTGCCCGTATGATTGACCAGAGTCGGATGGAGTGACAAGGATGCAAGAGACTTCGTCACCGAGTCCATAGCGGAACAACGAGATAGAAGTCGAGAAGATTGAACGATTGAAGAAGACCGAGTCAGAGAAAGGCTTATCAGATGGCGGTGGGGAAAATAAACAAATCGAGTCAATCGACCTGCTGTTGACAGCATGGGATTGTTCAATGGGATTTTCTCTCTTGCTATAAGAGATGAAAAGTGAAGCAACCCTGTTCCGCTGCCCGCGACGATGACACTTGAGCTGATCGGGCTGCCGAGAGCGTGTACGTCGACCCTAACAGTGTAAAATTATATTATTATACATTCCCGATACATTTTTGCTTTCAAGTTGAAATTCTATAATCCAGTCCAGCTCAACGTCGTCTCAAGCTCAATCATGCTTTGACAAACTATGTCTTCACAGCTAAAACCAATATGCAGCGCATAATGGCCAGCACCAACCTTCCACTGGTTCTTCTCTTCATCCCAATACGAAAACGACCATTTATCCAACTCCAGTTTGGCAATGGCAATCTCCCCTGCTGCCACGTCATGAACTTTTGCAAAACTCTTCAATTGCAAGGGAGGGTGAGTTATCCCTTTGTCGGGATAAGCCACGTACAATTGCAAGACCTCTGATCCAGCGACAGAGCCCGTATTTTGTAATTGTATGGATAGCTCTATGTTTGTGCCAGCTTGTCTTATAACGCAATCAAGAAATTTGAAGGTGGTGTAGGAAAGGCCATGTCTGACTAGATATCAGTATGGTTGTATTGGTCCCCATATTCCCAAGTGGCACTCACCCAAAACAGAAAAGTGGCTCAATCTTGTGCTTCAAGTGGTGCTTATACCCAATCATGATATCTTCGCGGTAATGAATCTTACCATGCTCACTACGAAGGTTGGGATACGCGGCGATATCTTCTAATCTTTTGGGAAATGTGAGTGGTAGCCGACCGCATGGGTTGGCTTTTCCAAAGAGTACATCCGCGATTGCGTTTCCGACCTCATTCCCTGAATACCAAGTTTGCAGGATTCCTGCTACATCGTCTTTCCACGGCATTGAGATGGCTGATCCCTATGAAATCGATGTTGGCTTCGGAACTCGTATAGATAATACTACTGACCGCCTGAATGCAAACTATAGTGTTGGGATTCACCGCGGCAAGCTTGGCGATAAGTTCCGCCTGCATACCAGGCAGTTCCAATGAAGGCCTGTCGAAACCTTCGCTCTCCCACTCTGGCGTCAGGCCACCGATGAAGACCACCGCATCCGAGGTCTCAGCTAATTTGACAGCGTCCGCTATCGCAGCATCAGCATTGATTTTCTCGCAACCACCTAATCGCTGTGCGTTCAGTTCGCGCATGCCGTTCTCGGTATATTTAGCAAGTGGCCTACCAGCCCGCGCATTAACGCAGGTTGCGCATTAGATACGGTGTTTCCTTTGTCGTTTTTGTCGGGAGGCGGATACGAGTTAGTATATTCAACGAGAACATTTACTGTTTTATTTGCCTCCAGCTCTACAATTGCCTTTTCTTCGATGGTACCTTGCCTGTATATATAATGTATGTGAGGTCAATTGATATGATCTTATTGGACAGGCGTACCCATAGAAGAAATCTCCTGGCGTCTGCTTGGTCCAATTGTCGATGGTCAGCTCTCCGTCGATCCAAAGTTTTGCTCTTCCTATCATTGCGGTTTAAAAGACCGAGATCAATCGAAAGAATGTCTCTCCTACCTGCGACTGTTAAACCGAGTTCGAATGGTACGGTCTTATCAACTGTTAACTGTCCTGTCATTTTCAGAGTCCAATATTCCGTCAGTCCCTCGGGTATGAAATCATTCAATTTGACTCGAGTATCATTCAGGACGATTTTTGCTATTGGCGGAGAGAGCTTGCCATCTTTGGTATGACTGTAAAATGTGGCAAGCCAGCCAGGCTCTCCTGTTGGAGTCTTTAGATGATTTTCCAGAGTCGGAAGATATTTGTGGGCTGCAAAGACTGATGTAGGTACGTACGCCTTTAGCTTTCAGTGAAAGAGTGCCTACCGTAGCATCCAATGGCGTAAGATATCTGCAATTCGTCAAATGCACCTTCTTGTATACCTTCATACGGTGTAACTATAGCTAGCTTTAAGTGCAGCAGACCCTCCGCCAGATATGACGCTTCCTTTAGCGTTAGGTCCCACAATCGCAAGCTTGTGCACTCGATTCGGAAGTAAGGGGAGAACCATATTGCGATTCTGCAAAAGTACGACCCCCTGAGTCGCAAGAGCCCTGCAAAATTTTCGGATTTCCGGAGTGTCGCGAGTCCGCTCTTTTCCATCACCATAAACAACTTCAGGGTTGAGACGAGCTTGTTGCTGAATATAATCTAGTATGTTTCTGACACGTTCATCAAGCGTTGAAGGCGATAGCTTTTGTGCAGTCAACATATGGTTGACGAGAGTAGGTGTCCTCCAACGGGTAGGCCCAGGCATTTCCAGGTCTAAGCCAGCGTTTATTGGCTGATCAACCCCATATGTACCATACCTACAAAAATCTGATGGATGATTGGCTGATGAGATGAATTTAGAGTATACACGCACCAGTCGCTCACAACAATACCTTTGAATTCCCACTCATCTCTGAGTATATCTTGCAGCAATTCAGAACTCTCGGAACAATGAACGCCATGGATACGTCCAT
The DNA here is from genome assembly GCA_027921405.1 of Lentinula detonsa. NCBI lineage: Eukaryota > Fungi > Basidiomycota > Agaricomycetes > Agaricales > Omphalotaceae > Lentinula > Lentinula detonsa. The sequence goes on from JANVFU010000011.1 coordinate 1,181,478, forward strand.
AGCTGGATCGATGTTAAATAATTGCCAACAGATTTTGAATGAAACAAGAGACTCACGAGGTCATAAAGGCCCAAGGTTTGGCAAGTCTCTGGGCTAACATGAACCTGGGGTAGCATTTCATGTATAGAGTAACAATACCTGCCCAAAAGAACTCACGGGTACAGATATACTTCTCGCAAGGCCCTGTCAGACATTACAGAATCGGCAGCAGTCCTCTCGTGCTCTTGATCATTCCCAACAAAGTGCTTGATAGCTGGTCAACACACGTCATTTTAATCAAATGTGAAAGTTGGGTGTCAGTAGCTTTCACCTGCAGAAACCCCTTGGGATTGAAGGCCATTGACATATGCAGAAGCCATAATCCCTATTTTTGTCGCCTTTCAGCTTGATGGGGTGAACCAACCATTGCCATGGAATTCATTACCTGATAAGTAAGGATCTTCAGAGAAACTCTCGAAAGCGCGTCCTCCAAGCGGCGAGCGTTGAATATTACATGTCGGAGCAAGTAAAATAACTGAAGATTTGATCTTTGTTTCTGCAGCAAGAAACTCTCCCACTTTCCGAATGAGATTGACATCAAAGGTCGATGCCAAAGAAGTGGCGCACTGAAAGTTACTAGGTTAGTTTGAAAAGATCTCACACTAAGGCCTCTGCGCACTGGAAGACATTGAGCGGGGGTAGATGCAAAATGAGAGGACCCTCGGACGCCCTGTAATACACTTTAGAGTCGCAAATAATTGGAGCGAGGTATCCTACGTTTGGACCGTCACTACAGCGGATGGAAGGAATTTCTAGACGGGGAATTGGCGTAGTATTCCACCAGTTCGGAGCACTCAAGAGAGCAATTTTCTCTTCAGTCTGAAGCTTCGAGACAAGGTCATTAATATTCGCAACGATGAATGACCGAGACATGGAAATCATATAACGAGGACATCGTTGTCCCGCTTTAAGTACCGTATTTCGGTCCGGTTTTCCGATTAAACGGAGAAACTTCGCAAATATCCGCCTCAGGCAAATATTTCTCAACTTTTTGCTTACATCGATGGCAACTTACACTGATTTTTCTGACGTTCACACAAATCTTGCTCGACCCAAGAACTCTGCCATTCTTACTGTTCGAGTAATCAAATCATTTCAATATCGTACAGAACGCAGTCTTGTCCTCAAAGATATCAACCTCGAAACCACAACTGTCGGTCAACTCAAGGATATTTCTCGTCAAGGTAGATCGCGTTACCTATAGCGCGTCTAGAGAAATAATTCCTCTAGCTATTCAAATACAGTCAGGCTGGAAGCCATATCGAAATGTTGAGCTAGGTAAGTTACTAACCGGAAAGAACTCGCACAAAAATGACTGTGCCGTGACTGCCTAGATGCTATGAAGCTTTACTCGCAAGCTCATGGGGCCAAGGTGATGTGATGGGACATTCCACGGAGAAAGATATCTATAACCTTATTCCCTTGATCAGACTACAAATCTTATAATAAACCTTGACCACGATGAATGGATCCTTACTGACGACAGCAAGACGCTTGCCGAGGCTGGATTCGGTTCGTCTATCTATAATCCAAGCTACAACTTTCTCATAACATTTGAATTCATTTAGAGAATGAAACCGAAGTCAGTTTCTTTAACCGAGATCTCTACGAACAGTTCAGACAGAACCCCAAGGTAGACCACCAGCAAATTGATCTCCTTGGCCAGCCCACTCATGTTATCCTAGACGACTTGGTAGATGCAATAGTAGAATTGGAAAGCAGTACAATACGATACGTCAGAATCTAATAATGCAAATACATAACTGTACGACCAAGAGAGATGCATATTCTATTGGTTTGCACATTGTACACGAGGCTCAGAATCCTCTTCCATCGCATCGTCCTGATATTCCCGAGGCATGGATCGTGTGTCGGTCTGTTGAAGAGACACCTCCTCAATAAGAATGTTGTTGGGGAATGTCTGAGGTGGTGTCCGCGCTGGAAGGGCTTTCTCGAGATATCGAATGTTTTCCATAGCTATGGAGTCCGGGAACACGACGTTCAACTTCACGTACATATCTCCTGGTTCATGATGTCTATGAGATGGCATACCCTGGCCATGAATGACCTTCATTTCGCCTGTAGATGTTTTCGTGAACAACGGACACTGAGAAACTGGATTGAAAACATACCATGCTTGATAACTTCACCAGGTTCAATTTTGACCAAAAGAGCTCGATCATCTAGATGTTTGATGGTGAATTCGCCGCCAGCAAGCGCTTTGAGGAGGTCAATTTCAACGTCAATGAGAAGGTCATTCTCTTGACGCTTGAATCGATCATGTGGCTTTTCCTCTACAACGATGACAACGTCTCCCGTCTCCGCGCCTGGAGACTGATCGCTTTCGCCGCGGAACTGAATTGTCTGACCGCCTTTCATACCCTTATCAATGTGAACTTCGATGAATTTCTTCTCTGGCAGCACCTTCTTTCCTTTACATCCTGTGCACCGATCCTTTGCTGCTATCGTCTCACCGGTGCCCCCACACTCGTCACAGCCAGATTGTATCTGCTGAATCATAGGTCCCATTTGGCGCAGAGTAACTCTGACGCCACGTCCACTACAGCCACTGCAAGTCTTTGTAGCGCCCTCTTTTCCGCCCTTGCCTTTGCATTTTGAACAGATTACGTTCCGTGTGAGGGCTAGTTTTGTTGTTTTTCCTTTGTAGAGATCTTCGAGGGTGACGTGTACCCGATGAACGAGATCCTTGGTTTTGCGAGGTCCTCCACGTGAAGGTCCTCCTCCGCCAAAAAATCCGCCACCACCACCACCAAAGAGCTGACCGAATATATCCTGCGAGAATATATGTCAGATGTTTTTTTTTCGAGCGCTGAGCAAAGCGTACTTGAGGATCCATGCCACCCATGCCACCGGCTTCTGATAAACCAGCCTCCCCTCTTGCGTCGTAGAGACTTCTCTTCTCAGCATCGGACAAGACTTCATATCTGTGGATCGTTGACTTGGTAAGAAATCGGGAGAACGAAGTGTCAAACATACGCGTGTGTTACTTCCTTGAACAGCTCAGGGTCTCCTCCTTTGTCTGGATGTAATCGTAAGGCCCTGAAGCAGAGAGATGAGAAAAAGGAAGGGTGAAGCAAATGCGAAGCGTTCTACTTTTTTCTGTAGGCCTTTTTCAAGTCGGATTCTGAGGCAGTAGGGGAAACATCAAGAAGGTCGTAAAATTTACTGTTAGTTTTGTAGAAGTTAGAAGCAATGTAGGCACAAGAGCAAGCAGTTTGCATACGTTTCTCGAACCATGATTGACGAAGGATAAAACGATAATGAGGATAATGAGGATAAGTTGAAGGGTGTAGTACAGGTGTTATAAAAAACAGCGCCTCATACTTGAGCTTTTTTTGTTACATAAGCATTAGATCGCGATCATTCGACAACCGTCCATGGTATTCCATCAACTATACAAAACAGGCAACACATTTATAAGCCTACAGAAATATCAGTGTAGACGTCAAAACGACGCTGCTTTGTCACCGGTATTCCTGCTCTAGCTTCTTCAAATACATTTGGGTCTTCACAGCAAATTTGTAACCTCTCCATAAAGAATTGGCAGTCCACGCACCAATATCCGTGTATATAATCTGCTCCCCTGCTTCCGCTTCACAAAGCACCTTTCCCCTAAATGCAGCATAAATCATCAGATGAGTGTACGAGCGAGCAGTCGAATGCTTACATTGGATCGACCACCATAGAGTGACCCCACTGCGAAAACATCAACGTCAACATGTATCCTCAATTCAAAGGGATCAAACAAACTGCATGATATCCCGCAGTTGTATCTCGGGCAGGGCTACACATGGAAAAGAAAATTTGATTGTCAACAGCGCTGCAATTGAGATTCAGTGGGTTAGCATATCAAAAGATCAGATCTTCATGCACCGTCCACGCTGTAATAACTCCCAGTGAAGAGGTCCAGTAGTCATATTGAAAGCACCTGGATAGATGAGAACTTGACATCCTGTTGAATGGTCAGCGTCGTACCCGTTAGAGATCTCTTCATAATCTAAAAAAAAAAAGTGTTTAAACCTTGACGAGCTGAGATCATCGCTAGCTCAGGGAACCTGATATCATAACAGATCCCCAGACCAATCCGGGCAAAGGCTACAAAGGTTGAGTAACTATGAGTGGTCGTCCAACTTAAGCATACGCGCACTTGTGTCAAAAAAGTTGGTGGTAGTGCCCCCGGTCAAAGTTTCGCTCTCCTGTGAACGGGGGTTCAACACATACTCCTCTCTCACTGCGGCTTACTTTGAATTTAATCTTTCCAGGAATGTCGATGTCGAACAAGTGAACTTTTCGATGGTAGGCAATAAGCTCTCCTGAAATACCCAGCTCATCGTCAACGCCACCTATATCTTTGAGTAAACTAGAAACAATTGACCTTGTGGATTGTACACCGTACAAGTATTGTAGACGTTGTCGGAATTTGCATCCCGTTCAGGTATGGACCCTAAAAGTTTACGTGAGGAAAGGGCTAGCCACCAGTAACTCACGCTAGCCCACCTCCGATTAGCCAAGTACTGCATTCCTTTGCAGCAGAGGAAAGCATTTTGACAGACTCGCTTTCACTCCTGCCAATGTCGTACGGTTCTCCAGGCGTAAACCCAATCTTCTCAGCGTATACCGGGAAATGAACGTGCCCGTATGGAGAATTGAAGCATTCCTAAGTCGTTTTGTGAGAGGAAACGCGTTGACGAGTAAGATATACTCGCTGGAAGGACAATCAGATCAGGCTTCCCGGAGGCGGCTTTCAGTATCATTTCGCGAGCATGTTTGAGATTGTCGTTCTTGTTGGCACTGATATCGCCTAGTTGGATCAGTGCAAGCTTAAATGGCTTGAATGTCGGAGGTTTAACAAGTTTCGACATGAGTGTCATGGATGTAAGTGTGTAAATTGGTACGTCCACCTCAAATTACAATAAAGTTTGGATTATACAATCATTACACTCTTTTCGTGATGCTACCAGGATGCTACAGCTTCCGAATCGTCAACTGATGTACTGGGCTCTGCAGCTTGAGTTTCTTCAGTTTTCTTATCGTGATCCCAAGGCTCCCAAGTGTCCCAAGCATTCTCGCCAGCTTCCTCCTCTTCCACAGGAGGAGGAGTCGCCGGTTTTCCTCCTCTTCTATCACCTCTCCCTCTCCCCCTTCCTCTTCCTCTTCCTCGATTTGAGCCTCGGCCAGTACTCCCACCTCTAGCCCACTGACTTGACGCCACAGAAGAGTCGGCGTCTAATGATTCTTTTGAAGAATCCTCTTCCGGGTTTCGCGCCCTCCTCTCACCCGGTGTACGCTTGCCAGAGTCCCATTCTCGACTCTGCATCTTCTCCATTTTCCGTTGCGCGTTCTCCTCGCGAGTATTATTGATGGATTCCTGAACTTTTCGAGTTCGAGCCATCTTGGCCTTTTCTACCTGTTGCGTCTTTCGGAAAGCATCTTCATCCGCTTGTACGTCCTATGTCCAAATTAGTTTATTGTTTGATGAGATATGACAGAGACGCACCATTCTGCGCTGCTTGATCTTTTCGTTTTGTTGTCGTATACGCTCCATACGCTCAGCCAGTTCCTCTTCACTCAATTTATCCTGTCTAGCATAAGTCTATGGCTCACGATGAGTAGATCTGGTAGCTCACTCGTTGAGAACCACCAGTCTTGACGCGCTCAGGATTTACATAAGGCTTTTTCCGTTCTCTAGGTTCAGAGGCAGCCTCTAGAGATTTCTCTGTGGGTTTCTCGGAAGATTCTGGAGATTGTGCAGAAGATGCTTCTTCTACAGAAGCGGCTGGAGCTGTAGATTCTGCATTCTTAGAAGAGTCTAGAGTAAGGCTGTCCAAGTCGAGGTGGAGAGAGTTCTCCATCGAATCCAGAGAAAGTAAAGAACAAACAAACTATCGCAGGGCTAGACTTTACAACGTTTCCCACGAGTGGCTTTAAATCCGGACTCGGATTTTTTCCCTACAACTTCTTTTTGAACCTCTTCCTTAACACTATGTCCCTTTCCAACAAGCTTTCCATCACTGACCTCGATCTCAAGGGGAAACGCGTACTCATTCGCGTCGACTTCAATGTTCCTCTTCAGGATGGCAAGATCACCAATCCCGCTGTAAGCCCTTATCGATCTCCCGAATTCCTTGTATGCTGAATATCATACTCTACAGCGTATCGTAGCTGCATTGCCTACCATCAAATATGCCCTAGAGAATGGTTCCTCTTATTACTCCGACTTCTTGTCTTTGCTCTGACACGCAATCTAGGAGCTTCTGCGGTCATCTTGATGTCCCATCTCGGACGGCCTGACGGCAAAGTCATCGAGAAATTCTCCCTCAAGCCTGTTGCTGCTGAGCTCGAATCTCTTCTCAGCAAACCTGTCACCTTCCTAAATGACTGTGTTGGCTCCGAGGTCGAGAGTGCTGTATCCTCAGCTTCCCCTGGATCAATCATCCTCCTCGAGAATTTGCGATTCCACATAGAGGAAGAAGGATCCGTGAAAAACAAAGATGGAACAAAGACTAAAGCTGACCCTGCCAAAGTTTCTGAGTTCCGCGATGGGCTCACCAAACTTGGTGACGTATACGTTAACGACGCGTTTGGCACTGCCCACCGTGCACATTCTAGTATGGTCGGCGTAAAGCTCCCGCAGAGAGCTGCTGGCTTCTTAGTCAAGAAGGAGCTCGAATACTTTGCTAAAGCACTCGAAAAACCTGAGCGCCCTTTCCTTGCTATTCTTGGTGGTGCCAAGGTTTCAGACAAGATTTTGTTGATTGAGAATATGCTCGATAAGGTGATTCACTGGTGTGTTCTTCCCAGCTAGTCCGTATCCTTATCACTGCTAGGTGAACTCCCTTATAATATGTGGAGGAATGGCCTTCACTTTCAAAAAGACATTGGAAAACATTGCTGTACGAGTATCTCTTTCGATTCATCTTCAACATTATCTAATTTCATCCAGATCGGCAACTCTCTCTTCGACGCCCCAGGATCCGAGAAGGTCAAAGGCCTGATAGAAAAGGCCCAGAAGAATAATGTCAAGATCGTGTTTCCGGTCGACTATATAACGGCCGACAAGTTCGACAAGGATGCTACGGTAAACTCAGAATGATCTTTGAAATTGCCTGTTGATTCTCATGGTTCCATAGACAGGAACTGCGACAGAAACTGAAGGAATTCCTGACGGATGGATGGGCCTCGATGCTGGACCCAAGAGTCAGGAATTGTTCCGGCAAACAGTGCTCGAAGCTAAAACTATTCTGTGGAATGGGTAGGTGTATCTTATACCCTGACATACGCTTAAATAAACATCACCCAAGACCTCCTGGTGTATTCGAATTCCCTGCTTTTTCTGCTGGCTCCAAAGCTCTTCTTGATGCCAACATCGAGGCGGCTTCAAAAGGTGCAGTGGTCATTGTTGGTGGGGGTGACACTGCTACTCTGGTCGCTCAGCACAAGAGCGAAGACAAACTGGGCCATGTCAGCACTGGAGGTGGTGCTAGTCTCGAACTTCTGGAGGGCAAGGTAAACTTCTGGATCCTTCGGTCCTTATCGGATCTCACAATCATCTAGGTACTCCCTGGCGTCGCAGAGCTTAGCGAGAAGAGTTGATCAGCAAATGAATGTTGACGGGACTACGAAGAAGTTTATTCTTACAATTAAATATCATGAATTGTATGTAGTGTATATACAAAATCTAGAGTGTTTCCTTCATTCCCACGGTCAACTTACATCTCATTTTACCAATGGCCTCTGGACGTCGTTCAGCGCGCACAAACGGTCACATTTCAACTGATGGAAGTCCTGAAAATGAGGCTGCGCCCAGTCCGCAGGAGCAAGCTGAAACAGCTACACCTACCAATGTCGAGCCTTCTGAAATCAAAACTGCGGACGACCGTTGCCCAGCATGTACACCAGAAACTATAGCCCAATTAGATGACGAAGTGAATGAACAATGGGCGATGTGCGGTGCTTGTAAGGTCTGGTATCATTGGAGATGCGCAGGCGAAGGGGTTGACCTCGACACAATCGACAAATGGTCAGTACGGACCACGTTGTTTATTATGTTTGAATTCAAATGCAATGGAAAGGTTCTGCAAGAACTGCTTGACAAACGATACTACGGGAAAGCGAGCAATCACCTTCCGAGCTCCTGCTCGCAAGTCGGACAGAAAACGGACAACCAAGAACTATGCAAACATCGAAGCTGGAGTGAACTCTGATCCGAAAAGATTCCTAAATATGATGGAGGGCAAAGAAATCAAAGAAGATTCATTTCGGAGAATGGAAGGTAGCCAGGTCGGCATGGAGTGGGCAGAGGAAGATGAGAACGCTATGAAAGAGCCAATTGTCATTGAAAGCCTGGAGGGATTAGGCATGAATATGCCTGATGAGAATTTTACGGTAGATGATGTCGGATTATTGGTTGGGGAGAAGAATCCAATTGAAGTCATCGGTTCGTTTGTTGCACTGACCTCTCAAATTGATAACTACGACGCCAGACTTTAGATGTTGCTTCTCAAACCAACGCTCCAGGATGGACAGTTGGACAGTGGGTCGAATACTACAATCTCGAGCCTCACCAGCGAGACAAGATCTTCAATGTCATATCATTGGAGATCTCGGGAACACTACTTGCGGATAGAATCCTACCCCCACGATTAGTGAGAGAACTTGACTGGGTTGAGAACTTCTGGCCTTCCACTCGGAAAGGCAAGGGACACACATATCCGAAGGTTCAGTTGTATTGTTTAATGGGAGTGCAGGGTGCCTGGACAGTGAGTTTTCCGATATCTCGGTTATTAGCTTGGCTCAAATTATGGATAATGGTAGGATTGGCATGTTGACTTTGCTGGATCCTCTGTCTATTATCATATCATGCATGGCTCCAAAGTATGGGTTTCGACTAATCCCAGACTCATCGCAGAGCTAATCACGCACAGGTATTTTACTTCATCAAACCAACACCTGCCAACTTAGCTGCTTACGAACGGTGGTCAGGGACCGAGATTCAGTACCATACATGGTTAGGAGACTTGGTTGATGAGGTCGTGAAAGTGACATTGACCGCAGGGAACACGATGATTATCCCGACAGGTTGGATTCATGCTGTGGTAGGGTGTCATGTTCTACAATTCTCGAACTGTTATGACACTTTGCTCTTAGTATACACCTGAGGATACGTTGGTCTTCGGCGGCAACTTTCTGCATTCTTACAACATTCCAACTCGTATGTCACGAAAACAATTTGCGGAGTATCAATTAACGAAACTTACAGAACTCAAAGTGCGAGACATTGAAATCCGAACACAGGTTCCCAAGAAGTTTCGATTTCCCATGTTCACCAAGTGAGGATGATAGAATTTAGTTTGCATTGTACTGACTACTTGATTCAGGCTATGCTGGTATGTGGGTGACAAATACATGAAGGACCTCAAGAACGGAATCATCCCATCATCCAGAGTTCTTGACTCTCTGTCATCGCTAGTGGACTTTTTGCTGTCCGAAACTCGAGTGCTTGAAAGAGGATCAGTCCAGGCCAAAAAAGAGGCGAAGGAGCAGATACCTCATGATAGAGTCAAAGATGGACCTGCATTGGCCAGGGAATTGGCATGGAGACTTCGACATGCAAGTGGCAACGCCAGTGACGACGAACATACGACTTCTACGAATGGTGTTGGATACAAACGTAAGAGGATACGGTCAAGATCAGACAGTCCTCCTAAGTTTAGAAATTTCCGACCAAAGGGATGGGATAAGGTCGTAGAAACGAAGGGAGAACTGGATCCCAGAACATTACATCTAAGGAGGGGCGAGGAGATCGAAAAATGGACCGAGTGGGACAATTACCAAGAATCGGAAAACGAACCTGCAGTCGAAATCAACAGTAGGAAGAATGTGATAACGAAAGTACGACTCAAAACTGAAGGTGTTCTTGAACGAGAGCGTATCGAGCGAATAGTAGAAGTATGGACTTGGAAGGATTAGCATTCTATTCTTTATAATTCTTTTACGGCTCGACAGTCGACAGTAAAGTCATCGTATTGAGATATTATTCTTGGTTGCCGGGAAATCCAAGATATTTTACAACGAGTACTAGCAAATTACGCACTCATCTTTTGCTTGCTGACGAGTTGGGCGAACGATGTTCATTCGCTTGTTACCCATACGTTTCATCTCCGTCAACCGATTCATTGCGCGTTTATTTCCTTGAGCTGCCAGAGGACGTCAGCAAGAGCGAAGGGTGTTTCATTCAACATTCAACGTACCTGCAGCCCGCATGTACCATCGTTTGGCAAATTCAATGTCTTGATTGATACCTATCCCAACTTCTGCATAATAGCCAACGGCATACTCAGCTTTACTCAATCCTTTGTTCGCAGCACGACGAGCCCATAAATAGGCTTCTTTGTCACTCTGCATCAACACGCCCTCGCTTCCAGTCAGATACCAACCACTCAAAGCCAGTTCAGCTTCGGGGTCTCCCTTCTCCGCAGCTTTGGTATACCATGCTATTGACCGTCGTGGGTCAACGGGACAGGTAAGGGTACCGTATTCGTAGCATTGTCCCAACTTGTACTGTGATTGGGTATAGCCCAGGTGCGCAGCCTGAGTGAAGAGGTTTTTGGCTTGTATAGGATCATGGGGGACCAGCCCAGAATTCGGCATCTCATAAAGAAGGCCGAGTTCGTGAAGTGCATGTGGATTTTCTTCGTCAGCTTGTTCTGCGGCTCGTCGTAACCAACCAACTGCCTCTCTCGGATTCTTAGCCTCCCCGAGAAGGCCCTGCAAAAGGAGCATGCCAAGCTTGTACATGGCAGCGGTGTCACCCAATGAAGCTGCTTTGCGGTAGAAGGCAGCTGCTCGGGGAGGCTCTTTTCGTGTACCAGCACCAATCTCGTTACATACAGCGACTCGGTATGAAGCAGCGGCATGGTTCTGCTTTGCGGCCTGGAGATAAAGATGGTAGGCTCTTTCATGGTCAACCTGCAAGCCCAATGCGCCTGTTCCATAGCAATTTGCTAAAAAGAACTGGGCTTCAGCATAAGCATCGCCCTGGGTAGCTAACCGTCGAATAACTTTCAAAGCTTCTCCGATTAACAACTCAGAGTATTTTTTCGCCGAACGCTGATCCTTAGAGCTTGTTCTAATCTTTCTAGCAGCATCAATGAGATATTTTGCATAGAGAAAATGTGCTTCAGGATCAGGATCTCCTTTGATACGTTGCCGATAGGAATCAATGTACTGTTTGGTATACGGAGGTGTAGTAAGATCTACGGCCTTGGATTTGTTAGTGGCAGGCAGAATTGATTCTCCTCTGGCAAGTGACGGACGTGGCTCAATTTCAGATGCGGTATCTGATAAAGGTGGAAGCGTAGCACGGCCATTGGGAGGAGGGAAGGATGCGACGGAAGCTGCATGATACGAGGGACCGGAAGCGTATGAACCAGAATTATTGGAGCCAAGGGATACTGAGCTGTTGGCATATTGGTTATAGTGAGGATTATGATTGTAGGGTCCTTGAGATGGAGGATATTGTTGGCCTGGTGGCGGTGGAGCCATTCCAAGTACACTGGACGCGGCGGACATGTATGGATCATAGCCACCGGTAGGCCAGCCGTGCTGAGGAGCTTGCGCATAGCCAGCCCAAGATTGGGCGGATTGACCAGACGAAAAACTGTCCGGAGAAGCGATAGACTGGTCATCATACGATGAAACAGTAGCCCGGTCAGCTTCAGGGTAATTATTCCTACGAGGTGATACGGGCTCCTGGCCGGCATGCGTGCGAGCATAGTTTGGGGCAGGGGGAAGGCCGTTGACATATCTCGATGGGTCCATCATTCGTTGAGGTTGGGGAGGCTGTATGGACTGCAGGGAGCGCATTGACATAGACGATGTCGAGCGAGGGATTGGATCCATACGAGGGTCATTAATAGTGAGATTTGAGAAGGATTCAATGGCGGCATCGTAAGAGGGAGGAAGGGGAGGTACGGTATCAGCAACACTCTCGGAGGGCAAATACGGCACTGAACGATTGTCATGCTGCATTACAGAATCTTTACCAACTTCAAAATGAGAACAGAATACGAGTAGAGAGCCACTCACTGGGAGTTTGGTCCAACATGACGCTATTATCGAATCCCACAGAAAGCAGAGAAAAGAGAACTGAGAGACAACTGCTGGCTGAAGGTTCAATATGTAAATATTCTCACACTATCAATCACACAGCTTGTCATAGCAATCCATGTATCGCTTTTTCTCCAAGTGTACGGTCGATCCTACATTGCCAACAATATCATTACGACAATATCTAAATCTAGTACAACATCGAGGACATATCGTTACGGATCCGTCCGTAATCTTGTAATCCATCAATGTTTCCAACGGCAGCAAGAGCAAACTGTATGAAATGGATCATTAGAAAATATCATCAATACCAAATTTTCAAAACCACTTACATCCTTGTCCCAAATATATTTCTGAGCGACACGCTTAATATCGTCTACAGAAACGGCATCCACTGCGTTCTCAATTTGAGCAGGCGTCATCCGATTTCCACTGGTTACAATTTGTCGTCCAATGTCTTCAGCGACAGCAGTGGTGCCATCAAGACTGAGCAAAAGACCAGCCTTAAGTTGGCTCTTAGCCCGCTCAACTTCACCCTCGGTGGGAGAAATGCTCATCCTTGTCCACTCTTTGAGAGTAAAGTGCATTGTATCGTCCAGGTTCATTAAGTTCTCGGAAACAATGTAGATACCCCATAGCCCGGTATCCGAATAGGATGTCGAGAAGGACATGAATGAGTTGGCGAGGTTATTGGAGGAAATGATATGTGACAGACGAGACGAAAGCAAAGAAGATGCTCCCAAAGAACGGTCCCAATTGCCAAAGATGGATTGCATGACCATCATTGGGAAGTAGTCGGGCGAGGACCAACCAACACCTTCCACGGCGATAGCGACGTGTGCAGTAGGCAGTTCATCATCGCGAATACGGACCTCTGAGCCTACAAAGGTTGGTTTGCGTGCTGATGATAGCCGTCCGAGACCAAGAGGATTGGACGAAACAGGAAGAGATGAGAAGTGCTTTTCAGCGAGCTTGACCAGAGATTGATGATCGACACCACCAGTCCCAACAAGTACCATGCGGTCGGCGGTATAGTTGGTCTTGATGTAAGAAGACAGATCGTCGCGCTGTATGGAGAGGATGTTTTTCTTTGGTCCGAGGATAGTACGACCCAACGGCTGACCCTGGAAAGCAATGGCATGAAGATGGTCAAACACAACCTCCTCCAATTGCTTGTCGACTTCCTGCTGCTCGCGCAGAATAACATCCCGCTCTCGCTCGATTGCCCCATTCTCCAGCTTTGAATTTTGTAGAATGTCACTGATAATGTCTACGGCAACGGGTACGTCTTTGCTGAAGCTTTTAGCATAGTAGACGGTCTGCTCTCGGGAAGTGTAGGCGTTCAGATGGGCCCCAATGTTTTCCACTTCGAGTTCAAGAGCGTGCTGAGACCGTCGACCAGTGCCCTTGAAAGCCATATGTTCCAGAAAATGAGCGGTACCGTTGGTTTTGTCAGTTTCTGCTCTGGATCCAGCGTCTATCCAGACGCCAACCGTAGCAGTCTGTATATGAGGTTGAGATTCTGTTGCGACGGTCAAACCATTGGAAAGCGTCGAAATTTCTGTGAAGGGGCCCAAGTTTGTTGTCGTAGCGAATGACCGCAAGCCCCGCTTCATAAGGAACATGAGGGTTTGCGCAAATCAGAAGGAGACCACATTTCACTCACTTGGCTGCGCGCAGCGCTTCTCAAGACGCGACCGAGCATGGATGGAAAACAAAATAAGTTGAAGACGTGCGCTTCGTTCAAGGTGAAATCCGGAAACTCACGACAAGATTAGTCAGCACCTTAAGCGCCTTCCTTCAGCTATGTATCCACAACTAATAATGCATTTCAAAATACGTAAGAATAAGTATGGACTATCTATCATGTTACATGTTGATGCTGCAAAGTGTGCGTGTATGTAAGAAGAATAAAGATGCAATAGAAAGGTCCTTGAAAAATCGACAAAGTTCAGCCCTTCAACCGCCCGGAGCCTTGTGCTTTGATCTTCCTAAAAGTTCGTTGAGTTTACTCGCTGCTACCCCCATCCCTAGATCCGTCCCTTCTTGTTTTTTATGGCCCTCATTTTGGCCTATGCGTCGACTGCTTGAAGACGCAGTCTGAGGACGCCCGCCTGAAACCAAAGAAAATCTCTTCGAACGTGTGCCAGGCATTCCAGGAAGGAGACTTCCGAGTTTGCTTCCAGTGTGCCGTTTAACATCTTCTCCTGTTCCCGAAGGAGAGCTGCTTTCGGCGAAAGCAACGCTCTTGTCACGCTTGAGCACACCTGATGTCTCCGGTAAGATACTCTGTGTCCGAGCAACCACACTCGTCGTTTGAAGAGCGACTGCAGGTATAGAGAACCGCTTATGTCTGCGCACTGTATCTTCTCTACGCTCGGCTATGAGTGTACCAGAGAGGAGGCGTTTGCCTTTGACGTTAAGGGCGCCGGGTGAGGTTGGCGGCGAGATAGATAACGAGACTGAAGAACTTGAAGTAGATAGGTTGATGGTAGTAGTATGTCGTCTCGAGCTGTTGACAGATGAGCTCGACAAAGCAGACGATTCCTCTCCATCTGCATATGCCAGTCTTGCAATGGCGTCCTCATCGGACTCAGCCATATCTTCCAAAGGTGCAGTAGTTTGTGTTCGGATCTGAGCTTGAGGCGTTTCTCCACCGCTAGCAGAATGAAAGTCTTCTACTAGATCATAATAGCTTCTGGGTCGAGACCCAGAGGAAGACTGGGAACGCAGCTTGATTCTTGAACCACTTCGGGCTGGTTGTACAACATCCTCCAGCGTTATGTCATCTACCGAGCTGTCCAAATCGAAAACCACACCGCTATCCCGACTCAATCGACTGCCCATATCACTAGTTTTTCTCCGCCCATCAAGACCGTAGCTATATCGTTTGCTGTCAATGGCCATCAGGGCCTCTGGTCCTGAAAGCTCCTTGCCTTTGCTCTTATTCCTTGCGCCGACAAGGTTAGAACTGGAAGAAGACAATGCAAGAGAAGGAACGGACATATTCATCCAAGAGGGAAGGTTCGAAAGCGACGTGATCGTGTCTGCGTTAGAAGCATACGTCAGGCCACTCGTACTGGAAGGAAGAAAAGAGCTGGATGTGGGTTCAGAGGCCGAGGAATGCGGTAGCGGCGGAGGATAAGATCGTGCACGGACAGTGGACTCATCAGCCTCTTCTTCCGGATCGGAATGAGGGTCTATTAACGGGAAAACGGATTCGTAGCAAGCGTTGCATGCTCTAGCAGCTTTACTGAATGTACTTTCGTCTTTCGAATTGGGATCCGTAATGTAGAAGGTCTATCAAATAGGAACAGCGTCATTGACATAGCATATTGAGTTATGGGGTGTGTTTGTTTTACCTTGTCTGAACATGAAGAGCAGACGCATCGTCCGCAGAGTCGACAATGATGCCTCCTTCTCCTCCATCCAAATGCCCTCCCGCAGCGCATACATCCCTCTGCTTTTTCATCTGGAATCCAGATTGCCGGAATCCAATGCTCAACCTTTGATCTTCGTTCCTTGTACCAATCTGGTTTTGAATTCTTATCCTTCGAACCCAGCTTTTTATGCTTTTTCGTGGCATTGTCCTTTTCCTTACCATTTCCGGATCCTTCGTTGTTGCTATCGACGCTTTCTCCTTTTCCGCTGTCGACGCTGAATCTACTCAGCCTCTTGTCGACTTGATATCCTTGCATTCTGATATCATTAGGAGCAAACGGCAAAGCCTGCAGCGCGCGGCGAATATGTTTTGTGGCTTCGCTTGAAGTTAGAGTGGAATCAGGATGCTGAGCATGCAACGAAATAAGATGTTGAGATTTGGCTTGCCGGATGAGGGTTGTCCATTCCGCGCGATCTTGTCCCGATGCTAAATATATATCAAGTTCGTGTATGCAGCAAAAGCAGATAACTGCTTACCGGCATATAGAACGAAACTTCCTTCAGGGCTCAAGACTTCCCACCTCCATTTGAATTCATCGAATCCGTCGTTTGACGACTCTTCGAGCTCGTCTTCGACACTGAAACTGGTATCAACCACGATTTCCAAATTCACCAACTCAATTCTGCCTTTGTATAGCCATTGTTCGTGGTCCATACCGCCGTATCCAGCAGATCTCGGACTAGACGTGCTGTCCTTTCGTCCCCTTCGATCTCTAAAATGCAGGTGCAGCGCTGAAGTCTTATTGACACGGGCAAAATTAGATTTGTGAGTTGGTCGATGAACATTAGGAAAGGCAGTTTGGCTTTGCGCAGGTAAGTTTGAGGTGGGCAAGTTAGCTTGAGATGTCGACGCAATTGCAGCTTTCGCTTGTAAAGTGGTGATTTCTGCTTCACTCTTACTCCGGGTTCTCACCATTGGAGGTCGATTTAGATTTCGAGGGACGGCAATTACAGGGTCTATGCGGTTTTTGTTGTCTGAGCTATTGTGGTCACTGGGCTGACCGTTTATGTCAATTTCCTCCTCGACGATCAATGGTGTCGGCGTTGGCAAAGCGGCTGATTTTGGTCTCCCTACATCTGCATTTTTCACAGGCGTGCCATTCCCATTTCCACCTGAAAACGAACTCCATATGGAACCCAGATCAAAATTCCACTCTTTTTCTTTCTTCTCCGTCTCTTCGCTTGCAAGCCAGACGAGGCAATCTGAAAAGAGTAGAAATTCTCTTTCGCGAGGACGCATATCGCCATCTTTACTTTCTCCCCGTTTGACTCGGGCGTCGGGATTCTCGATTTGCAATAATGTTCCTCGTTTCAACAGTGTCCGACCAGGGTAAATGAATTGGAATTCATCTAAAGGAAGGTTGGGTGTGGAACGCTGCAGAGCAAGTAGAACAAGTGTCTGAGAGTGGGACCATATAGAAGTATTCAGCGAATTGGTGACTAAATAAACATTAGAGATGAGTCTTGTATGAGAGTTAGCTCTCTTACTTTTAGACACCAGCCCATATACTTGTATCAATTTTCTCTCTCTTTTTCTTCTTCTTTTGTTGCCTCACGATGCCACCTTTTCTTGTCTTTCTCTTTCTTCTCCTGTGAAACTTCTTTTCCATCCTCCGAGGGTAGCTGCGCCTCTCCCGGCGTGCAACTAAGTAAGTCTCCTAGTAGCAGCAGATATCTTGGACACCTCTGGACGATAGTCAAGAGCCAATCCCTCAGTTGCAGCTTCCCACAGCGAGGATGTGTTTCTTGTGTTGCCACAAAATCAGCAAAGCGTTTATTGTACCTTAGCTCAGTGCCTCGTGAAGGAGACGCGAGGGATGATGGCATTGAAGATTGAGCACGAGCCACTGCAGTACGAGTTTGAGCACGGGATTGCTGTCGATAGTAGTGGGAAGGTGTAAGTAGGGTATTGAGAGCAGCTAGTGTTTGGGAAAATGCCGCTATAAAGGGCGTGTAAAGCGAAAGGTACGGGAAGTGAGTGAGAAGAAGAGGGGAAAGAGGAGGCGGAAAAGATGGAAAGACAGGTATATCAGGAAGCACCTGTGTCTGATTTGAATGGGCATTTGGAAAAGGTGAATCCGCAAGTCTCTGTTCCAATCCACAGAATAGTCTTGTAAGTTCGTTGAAGAATGAGCGATGAAAGTTCCAAATATCAATAAAGTTGCTAAAGACAGTAGTGAGAAGAGGTCTTTCGAGGATAGGTGAAGAGGTTTCAAGGGAATTGAGCATAGGAAGGAGAAAATGCTGTAATACAAGTCAATAATCTGTACCATGATAGATAGACTCAACCGTATTCACCTCGTATATCAAATCTAATCCTTCAACGTAGGTCTTCTCAGTTTCATAGAACTCTAACATCACCTTTCTTCGCTTCATCAAAAGAGGATCGTCGAGGGGTAAGGCTACAAGGCCCTGAGATTTTCGACGCATTGGTGACATCAAAGGAGGTTTTGAACCTGTCTGCATGGAAACAGCAGTCCGTCTCTGACCTTTCCGAGGCGTGACATTCGGGCTGTTTGAGTTGGAGTTGGAGAAGACAGTCGAGTCCCTGTTTTTCAACACAAGATGATTCCTTGCCATTGAGCTACTTTCACGACTTTCCCTTTCCCCTGTTGCAGGAACGGACTCAAAGCTGGCAATACTCGATCTTTGAGGCTGAAGGGGCTGGGTGATTTGTCGTCGGAGAGGAGAATGTTGAATGCTCTGGCTCGGAGGTAACGAGGGAAGCGATATTCGTCTAAAAGGAAGATATGGCAGAGCCGGCGGCGGAGGCTGTGAATCATTGGAATTGGTAGAAATCGAAGATTGTACAGAGTAGACGGATGTTCTATCCTGGGTATTGCTAGAAGAAGGAAAGGCGACGCTGAAATTTGTGTTCTCTATTGATCCTGGATATTTCTCGTCAATTACAGTC